>CM033749.1:19727939-20927939 GCA_019671005.1 Hibiscus mutabilis | reverse complement strand
TGGGCATACTCCAACAATCTCCCACTAGCACTAAGGCCAATCACTCATGTATCTAATACCAAGAGACTTAGTGTGACGATCATGCTTCTGCTTTTTCAGAGGCTTTGTTAGTGGATCGACGATATTGTCATCCATTGGTACTCTACATATTTCTACGTCCTCTCGATCAATGATTTCTCGAATGAGATGGCAACGCCTAAGTATGTGTTTCGATCTCTGGTGAGATCTGGGTTCTTTTGCTTGTGAAATGGCTCCATTGTTGTCACAATGTAGATCTATAGCATTTGATATGCTAGGCACAACCCCTAGTTCAGATATGAACTTTTTGATCTAAACAGCCTCTTTTGCAGCATCGCTTACTGCAATATACTCGACTTCTGTTGTAGAATCTGCTACTGTATCTTGCTTTGAGCTTTTCCAGCTTACAGCACCTCCATTAAGACAAAACACAAAACCCGATTGCAATCGAGAATCATCCTTATTAGTTTGGAAGCTTGCGTCAGTATAACCTTTTATACTTAGCTCTTCCTCACCTCCATACATAAGGAATGCATCCTTAGTTCTTCTTAAGTACTTAAGGATGTTTTGGACTACAACCCAATGACCTTCACCGAGATCCACTTGGTATCGACTTGTCATACTTAATGCATATGATACATCTGGACGTGTACATAGCATGGCATACATGATAGATCCATTAGCCGAAGCATATGGAACCTTACTCATGCGCTCTATTTATTGAGGAGTTGAAGGACACATTTCTTTTGAGAGTGAAATACCATGTCTCATAGGTAAGAATCCACTTTTAGATTCTTCCATACTGAATCTTTTCAGTACTATATCTATGTATGTATTTTGACTTAGTCCTAGGAGTCGTCTTGATCTATCTGTATAGATCTTGACTCCTAATATGTAGGTTGCTTCACCCAAGTCTTTCATAGAAAAACATTTTCCTAACCAAGTCTTTACAGATTGTAAGGTAGGTATGTCATTTCCTATTATTAGCATGTCATCCACATACAATACCAAGAATGTTGCAGTGCTCCCACTAGTTTTCTTGAAAATACATGGCTCATCTTCATTTTTAATAAAACCAAATTCTTTGATTGCATCATTAAAACGAAGATTCCAACTTCGAGATGCTTGCTTCAACCCATAAATGGATCTTTGTAGCTTGCATACTTTTTGGGCATCTTTTGGATCGATAAAACCCTCATGTTGTGTCATGTACACATCCTCATCTAATTTTCCATTAAGGAAAGCGGTTTGGACATCCATTTGCCAGATTTCATAATCATGAAATGCAGCTATTGCGAGCAATATCCGAATGGATTTAAACATAACAACATGAGAAAAAGTTTCATCATAGTCTATACCATGAATCTGACGAAATCCCTTAGCGACCAATCGCCCTTTATATGTTTGTACATTGCCATCCATGTCGGTCTTCTTTATAAAAACCCATTTACAACCTATGAGCTTTATCCCTTCAACTAGGTCAACCAAAGTCCATATTTGGTTTTCTGACATGGAATCCATCTCGTATTTCATGGCTTCTAGCCATTTCTCAGAGTCTGGGCTCGCCACTGCTTCCTGATAAGTCCTAGGCTCATCTTAGTCCATGAGGAGAACATCACCATGTAATGCGATGATAAATCCATATCTCTCAGGTGCATTACGTTCTCTCATAGATCTCCGCAGTGGTTGTGTTTCAAGAATGATTGGATGTTCCTCAACTATTTGTGGAACTTGTTATTTTTCAATCTCGGGTTCAGTGATCTGTGGTTGATTTTGAGCTTCCTCAAGTTCAATATTTCTCTCACTTCCATTTCTGAAAATAAATTCTCTTTCGAGGAAGACTCATGTTCGAGCAACGAACACTTTGTTCTCAAATGGATTGAAGAAATAATATCCTTTAGTTTCTTTAGGATACCCCACAAAATTACACTTATGAGATTTGGGTTCGAGTTTAGTAGACATCTGATGCTTAACATAAACTTCGCATCCCCAAATTTTCATAAAAGACATACTAGGACGCTTTCCAGCCCATATCTCATACGGTGTCTTTTGAACCAATTTAGATGGAACACGATTTAGTGTGAGAGCATCAGTTTCTAGTGCATGTCCCCAAAAAGAAGTTGGAAGATCAGCATGACTCATCATTGATCGAACCATGTCTAACAATGTTCAATTTCTCCTTTCAGAGACTCCATTATGTTGTGGAGTACCAGGAGGTGTAAGTTGTGAGACAATCGCACATTCTTTAAGAAGTTCATCAAACTCTAAGCTTAAGTATTCTCCTCCTCAATATGATCAAAGAGCTTTGATACTCTTTCCTAGTTGGTTTTGTACTTCATTTTTAAATTTCTTAAACTTTTCAAGGGTTTCAGATTTATGATGCATTAGGTAAATGTACCCATATCTTCTAAAGTCGTTAGTGAAAGTAATGAAGTATTGAAACCCTCCTCTAGCTTGTGTATTCATTGGTCCACATACATCACTATGTATTGGACCTAATAAATCACTTGCTCGCTCATTTTTACCGTCAAACGGTGATTTGATCATTTTTCCCATTAAGCAAGGTTCACATATATTAAATTGTTCAAAAACAAAAGAATCCAAAAATCTATCTTTATGAATTTTTTATATGTGTTTCTCACTTATATCACCCAAGAGACAATGCCAGAAATAAGTTTGATTAGAGTCATTTGTTTTTTATCTTTTCGTATTTATGTTATATATGGTATTTTCTTGATCTAAGATATTAATGTCATTTATTAAATGTGTCGTACCATAAAAAACATTATTCAGATAAAAAAGAACAACTATTAATCTTAATAATAATCCCAAAACCAATCTTGTCCAAACAGGAAATTGAAATAATGTTTTTAGTCAAACTAGATACTAAAATAACAATCCTCTAAATCTAAAACAAGTCCACTAGGTAATGACAAAGTATATGTTCCTATAGCTAATGCAGCAACTCTTGCTTCATTTCCTACTCGTAGGTCCACATCTCCTTTTGCCAATTTTCTACTCCTTTTTAGTCTATGTATAGAAGTACAAATGTGAGAACCACAACCAATATCTAATACACAAGAAGTATATGTTGATAAATTTATATCAATAACATAAATGCTTGATCCGGACTGTCCATTTTCTCTTGCCTTCTTGATGTCCTCAAGATAGATATGGCAATTTCTCTTCCAATGTCCACCATTGTTGCAATAAAAACACTTTCCTTCGTTTGAAACTCCTCCTTTGGGTTTTAATTCAGCATTTCCTTTGTTGGGCTTTGGCTTTGCCTTGGTGTTGGGCTTTCCTTTTCTGTTATCCTTTTGGATCATAAGAATGGGCTTGCAACCAACCTTTTTCATGTTGTTCTTTGTTGTTCTTAATAGACCAAGCAACTGGGGCAATGATTTCTTAATTTCATTCATACTGAAATTAAGAACAAACTGATTAAAACTATCCGGCAATGATTGCAGGATAACATCAGTAGCCAATTCAACACTTAGAGGGAAGCACAATTTTTCCATGGTCTAAATGTACCCTATCATTTTGAGAACATGAGTTCCTACCAGTGTTCCCTCCATCATCTTGCATCAAAACAAAGCCTTAGAGGTCTTATACCTCTCTTGACAAGCTTACCCCTCATATAATTCCTTGAGATTTTTAACCATCTCATAGGGAACCATGTCCTCATGTTGCTTCTGAAGCTCAGGAGTCATGGTCTCAAGCATCAAACACCCGGCATTTACTATGTCACTTGAGTATTTTTCAAAGGCTTCAAATTCATCTTTGGAGGCATCATTTGCTGGATTTTTAGGGATAGGTTCTTCGATGACTTGTAATTTCCGTTCTTGCTTGAGGACAATCTTCAAGTTACGGAACCAGTCAAGGAAGTTCAAGCCATTCAATTTGTCTTTCTCAAGGACGGATCGCAATGATAATGAGTTTGAGTTTGCTATAACAAATCTACAACGATAAAATATGATTTATAAGTACATTTTATCATGTTTATAAGGTAATACCATTCCCATTATTAAAAACCCTCAAAATTGAAAAACTTACTAAAAAGTATTTCTAGTGGGTAAGAATCCATATTTCATTTCATCCTAACTCAGCTTTGGCTTTACTCCTAGAATTCAATTATTTAGGTAAGCAACACTTGCTAATTACATCTCATGTAATTCCTATATTTGGTGAACAACTACTGTTCCTAATCATCTCATGATTATCCAAATCGTTAGCCATTAGGTTTCTAATCTCATTAGGACAACCTAGTTCAACCAATATTACAACCAGTGAATATCACTTGCTTATTCTTTGCTTTTAACCAAGATAGATATACGTACTTCGCTTTGGCAAAACCTACATAGTACCGATCGAGGTTTTAACGAGGGCAAATATTGGATGGCTATTTTGATTAAATATGGAGGGTTTTTTATATTAATCTCACCATTCAAGTATGATCTAATCAATTACCATCATGCTAAAACATACATTGTAACACACATATGTAAAGCAGTAAATATAAATGCAATGGTTATAGCCCGTAAAACTGAGGTGGCCCATCCCAAGCCAATGGGAGAACCAAAATAAACTAATGATAGAACTTGCTTCTCAAGCATCTAATCCACCTTTGATCAGCCCATCATACTGCTCATGTGATCCACTTTTTCTCCGCAAATATTACAATTTTAGAAACTCGTTTTACATATGAGAGAGTAAGATGAAAAGAGAATTACAATAGATGAAAGAAAGGCACGACACGCAAGCCATATTTATGAATATAAAACCAAAGTAAATGGGCTATTTGGCTATAACCATGCATTTCAAACACCGTGCATATTATCCAAAACAATGCATGAACATATATATCATGTTACAAGCTAATGAATGTGCTTGTTCTATTCCTTTAACATCATATCACTACTTACCATTAATGTTAAACTTTTAAGTTTAACTTACATAGCATTTTCATGCCTAATAACATAAGTTACCTCACATGTACTAACATATATCAAAATTTTTCCTTTGTCATGTAACCTGTAAAAATCAACATCTCATATACATATGTTAGGCATGGTAAGTCAATTCAATATTCTCAAAGAATCTATTGTTTCCTTTTTGAATCATATTAAGATTACTTATACCAATTCTTTATACCTTTAGCCCAAGAATTTTATATAGAGAGAAACTTAAGTATGCGAGATCGGTACTCCCAGAGTACCAGTCACCGAAGTGACGATAAACATATAGACACATAAAGTTTCGGTAACATATAGACACATAAGTGTCGGCATCATATAGACACATAAGTGTGGATATTATATAGACACATAAGTGTCGACATCATATAGACACATGAGTGTCGATATCATATAGACACATAAGTGTCGGCATCATATAGACACATAAGTGCCGGTAAATATATAGATCTGAAGATCGGTGTGTAGCTACATGCAGTCCCAGACTGCTAGACCTCTAATGGCATGTCACCATACTATAACTCTCTATCATAAACTTGGGCAATAAATCCATATCAATAACTTGTAAATTGTCATTTTGTAAATGATTCATATATCACCATTATTCAATAATAACTTGCCATAATAGAACATAATAGGGCAGTTCATACTCTATCATATACTAACTTTTTTCCTTTGCTTGTAAAACATCATATAACTTATACAAAAACCATGTTATCATTTCAATAAAATAAAGTAAATAAAATTCTTAAAAGTCTACTAGAATACATTTCAAAACATATAAATGCACTCACATGGGCCATTTATTAGCTTGTCTCACTAAGCTCTATTCGATCCTTTCTTTCATAGTACCTCGAACCCTCTTTTTGATTCGGATCAAACTTCATTAATCACATGACTATAAACAACAAATTGTTAGATTCAAATCTAACAATTTCTCAAACATGCTATCAAATCTAATCATTCGAGTATCCAAAATTTCCTTCCTTCCTTGAATTGTTCGAAAACTCATTATGGAACTTAGTGACAAATTTGAACTTCCATTAACCCCTTTCAAGCTTACTAATTAACCTTAGATACAAAATATATCAATTCTCATTTTTTGGCAGATTGCACTACCTTTAAAGAAATATTTCTATAAAATAATTTACAACTCGGAATTCAACTCCGTTTGTTCTAAAAGAAACTAGATTAAATAAGCTTTTCACCCATATAAATTAATAGTCCGTATTCAACTTGTACGATTTATGGCGAATTTTCAAAGTCAATTACAGAGCTGGAATTTGGAACCGACTGGTGCTCTATTTTCTGACCTTTTGTTACTTAGAAATTCATATCTTTTGACTCAGAACTCGAAATCAGGTTCTGTTTTTTGGAAACAAAACTAGACGAAAAAATCTTTACATTAGTATAAAATTAACCATCTAGCCATTTTTTTAGAATTTATGGTGAATTTTCAAACTTACTGCCATAATCTAGTTTTCTACACAGCTTCCATAAATAAACTTCAAATTTTTATACTAACTTCTCCTTACTTCTCTACTTTTCAATTTAGTCCAATTGCTTGCTTTAAACCACCAACTCATCACCTTCTTCACCAAATAATTATTCAAAATAATTCTCCCTTATTTTTCATTCTTTGACAAAATAGTCACTAAAATCAAAGATAAGGATTCAAGCTTCTTAACTTTGCAAACTAGTCCTCAATTCAACATTTATCTTGTTAATTATAATTACCAAAATAGTTCTTATAACATTTGTTGCCTATGCGGACCAGGAAATTTTTTGATTTTAGCACTTCGATTACTATAAAAAAAACCTCAAGATTTGATAACTTTTATCAACAGATTCGTGTTTTTGGGATTTTTCAATCCCTAAGGTTTTTCGCACTTGAACAACCATTGTTCCTCTGCCGAAAATGATCTACTATCAATACCACATGTTCATCATGTTAACAATTAACATACGAACATTAAACCTTACAGTAACAAACACGTGATTAACGTTTAACCATCGACTATAAAAACTTATTTAAAACAGATTAACATATTAACCGTGACTAGATTCAATTTCTTTGTTTCACACAAATATCGTATACTCGTCAAAATAGAAAAACAAAACATCCATCTCATACAAAATCATCATCCAAGTATTTAAGTCCAAATTCGTATCGTACAAGTGGCTCTGATACCACTGTTGGAAAACGCCGGTACACCCCATGGCGTAGCAAAAAATTATCCGGCATATTGCGCCAGTGATCCATGTACGAGGAAAAAATTTGGGGTGAAAAGGGATGAAACGTTACCTTAAATAAATTTGAAAAACTGCAGGGAGTTAGGAGAATCCAATTCTTCTAGCACGATATCGAATCCAAGCCATCACAACAGCGTGCCGACCTCTACGCAGTCTACCCAAATGAAACGAACAATATTTTACTTCTCTAACTGTTAGAGAGGTTTTTCGCAAAAGGCATATTTTCGGCTGCTAGACATTATGCCTTTATATATAATTCAAAAACCTAATTCTAATTAAATTCGGATTCATTAAATATATAATATATTTAACCGAATATAATTAAATATTTAAAATTTGATTCTACTTTAATTAAGTTTCTTTAGATATATATATTAATAGTATTTGATAATTACAATAATTATATAGTATTAAAATATATATAAACAAGATTATCTATAATTACAATAATTATAATAATTTCGGTTTTTACTTGTTACGTGCACAACAAGTTTGTACACATGCTATCTAGTCGATATTTATTCGTTTCAATCATAGGGTGTGGCCCTTGTAGGTTCATGTAACATTAGCAGTAATGTCTAGAACAATTCTAATATTGCAAGCAATGAGTGGCATCTAGCAATGCATCATTGCTGCCTAAGTTACAGGAAGTTGTGGTTCGACATAACCTTTTTCGTGATTAACTTTTTTCATGTATTACATCCTTTTATCCTCATATCTAGATCAAACACAAGTCATGAAATAGTCACACTTGTATAGTCCATCTAATATTTCTTGATATCTTGAGTAGACTATTATAAACGAATAACTATGATATCTCATATCAATTTATTCGAGGATGGCCATGCATTTTCTAGTCTCACTCAATCAAGTGGCCTATGATAGTACTCCTATTATGTAGTCAGTTACGACACACGTTTGACCACATCAAAATATGTCACTCATGATGTTGAAATAATGATGATCTCAAGTCTGAGGATCATACATGTAGTTATCACTATGAGCTATGTTGTGACTGTCACATAATAATCTAAGAAACATGCTCATAGCGGGTCAGTCCAATATGTCGTTCTCTAACACATACTTATGTATTAATTTTGACATCTTCATGCCAATGACAACACTTTGTCATCAATCAACTACATATTAGTCTTAATATATTATTGTTGTCCAAGCCTACAATAGTATTCGACTAAGGACATTCAGGAATAACTATATTATTCTAAGGACTTTATTATAATTCAGTTTATTTATAAATACACAGAATAAGACTGAAAAATAATAATGGCTCTATATTAATAAACATGATAAAATAAATATGTCTTTTACAACCATCTCATGATTGGTCTTTGGGCATACTCCAACAGATGAAAGCTTTGCAAATTTCACAAGAAAATTAACAGAACTTAAAGAATCACACAAGAATGAGATTATGGTGCTGAAGGCTACCCATGATGTTAATGTGGCAAAGAAGGTTAAGGCAGTTATGGACACAACCTCTGCCTTTATGGTAGAAAGGGATGGATAGGTATCGAGATACTGCCATTCATAGTTTTTAGTTAGCACTGGGCCCTTTTGATGTTAGGGGTGTGGATTTTGGTGCTTTTTCTAAGGTAGCTATAGATTTTGATGTGAGGAATCCTTCTAGGGTCTCTTGGGAAAGCTTTGCTACGGAGTATAGAAATATATTGGGATTAGGTGCTTTTGGGTGATTGTAGTAGGGGTGCATAATTGTTATTGTTATTTATTTCTTTACTTTCTTGTATAGAGGAAAAACTTGTTTTGAGGGTTGTTTCGGCTATTTTGCTATTTCTGGTCCAGGTCGGAATGCATCTTGATTTTATTTTCTTACAGGAAATGATTTATTTGATATAGCACCAATGGTAGAGAACCCGAAAGACCTGACTAACTTCTGAGTAGGCTATAATTCCAAAAGAGTTGAGAGTAATCGTATTTCCTTATTATGTGGAAGATAATTCATTCAAGTTGACTTCCATATTAGGGAAGATTTATGATTATGTTAAATCATGTCAAGAAATTTAAGGTTGTTGTGGCTAATATACTTGTTTGGGGTTGGTGTCATCATCCTCTTACACCTCTTTATAGGTTCTAATCCCTGGTCTGACTCTATTTTTACAAAAGATGAAACTTCTCCTCTATTATTCTCTATTGTTAAATTCAGTTGGCGTATTCATTAAGTAGTGGGGGTGCTACTTCCTTGCGTTATGTTTGCTCGGGTGTTTCTCTTCTTGTTGCTCTTGGGAAATGCCCTGCTTAATTTTTTTCCCCAAATAAACATTTTGTTGAGAATTGAATCACTAGAAGGACTAGGATGATTTGAATAATCTAGAATTGTTTATGCTTTTAATTTCTTCACAGCTTGTAATATGCTATTTTTTGTCTTCTTAGTTAGCTTTGTGAGTTGGTGAACTTATGTAGTGGAAAGCTACCTAATTTGGCGTACGCAATTTCTATTGTTGCTATGATCTAATTTGGCTTGTTAGGAACTTCTCATCTTTATTTGTGAAAAAGTTTTTCTATAGTTGGTTATGCTGACATAGTGAACTAGCTTGTGTCGCTTGAGAAACCTCGATAATGCTACTAGCGTTCCCATAATGCAGATAATTGTAGAAGAAAAGAAGAATAATTGTTACTTTAAAGAGCATAACGTTGTGTGTTGCTGCCTCGTTTTCTAATTACTGGCTTAGCTTTTCGCACTTGGTATTTATTAGCTCTCTTTGCGGTGATTTAGAAAATTCAGGGTGGGTCGTGATAAGAGAGTGTGTTCCTGACTGGCGGTGACAGGTGCACACGTCTGCTCACTCAGCTATTGGTTAAAAGTTTAAAAATTGCGTGATTTTAACTGTTTCCTCGAGATTTTAGGGTATGGGAATTAAATTCTCGTATTAGTGGCCCTCTACATGGGTATGTGAAACATCGTCAATTGGTATTCCCATTATCTACTATAAATAGGGCTCCTTTGGGTCTGTATCTTCATAAGCTAATTTACGAGTGACTTACTTTCTTCTTGGCAATTTTCTCTTTACGGTTTTGGTTATGCCATTTTGAGAAATGGAAAAGAAAATATGTTTTTGGGGAAGAGTTGTATGCTAGAATCGTGTTTCGTATATCCTAGTGGAGTCGCTAGTTTTTTACGGATTAGGTTATTTGTATTGCCAGATAATAGTATTCGGAAGGCTATAGTAGCCATTTGTAGTAAGGAGTGGCAACAGGCAATGTATTTGGAAAGTCTTGAGCACGAAAATCTACGAATACTATTGCCTATTGGTGTTTGTTGCTACAGTGGGGGGAGGCAATTGAGTCAGAGGCATATTACTTAGGTGGTTGATTTGTGTTAGGATTTGACCGTTTCCCTCTTGATACAGAGCAAAAGTTTTTGGAGTAAAAAATGGGAGATACTTTTGTCGTCTCCATGTATTCTGTCTGCTACATTAAGAGGCCCGCTTTTTATCTTGGGAGGAGATGGCCTATTCGTAGCAGATTGCCAGAGCGGTTGATTTGCATTTGAGTTTGACCACTTTCCCCTTGATTATCAAGGCGTATGTTCATTTTTCAGTAGTGTGGTGGGTACCGTGACAACAAACAGATGCAGCTTAAGCTAAAGATTTGGAGCAATTAACTTCTATATGCAAAATGGGGTGTATTAGACTGGTATCGAGAAGGCTTTATTTGTTGATAATAGTTGAAATTAAAGCAGGGATCTAGATTGCAAAATTTTTGTATACTCAAATTTTGTATTGTAATGGCATATTAATTTTCCTTATGATGGGTTCTTGCCCCATAGTAGTAAAAGGTTTGTGGGTAATAAGTTACCAGGTTGGGATTACACTTGTATTTTAATGCTTGTATTGTAATTCTTTTGTTGCTTGTAAATTTATAAGGTAAGTTAGCGGCGAACTCTTGTTTCCTTTTGTAATTAGCTTGTTGAAGGGCTATCTTTTTATGAATAAGTTTGAAATGTTTCCTTTTATGAATCGGGTGTTTGTTCCAATAATGATCGCATCTTCTCACTTGTTCTGGAAAATGTTGTTATTGTTTTTGTGTTTTGTTGCTTTCTCTCTTCTCTTATATATGTGTGTATGTGTGTGTGTGTGTGTTTTTTTTTGTGTGTGTGTGCGTGTGTGTGTATTTCCTTTCATCTTCGCGTATCTATCTTGTCTCCTGGGCTAGGTGGTTTTGATTGCTATTTTACTAATATGTGTTTTTTATATCCTGGTATGTGAGTAACATGGCCCCTCTTTTATGAGTCGTGTACTTGGGAGCTGGTGGATGTTTGCATTGCTTTCAATTTACACGTTACTCTTTTTATGCGTAATTAATTGGGTTCTTAAGGGAGTTTGCTTTGCCTTATTTTTCACAGGACCACACCGCTTTTTCGAAACAGACTATGTTTTTGCACCGGTGGCTAATTTGGGAGGATTTTTACTCCCTTTGCGAGGTTATGGTAGTTGCTATAGGGTTGTTCACATATTTATTTTGGATGGGGATATTCTTGCCCTAGGGTGAGGTGATTTTGATCTCTATATGCCTATTTTGGATATTCATTAATTTATTATTTTATCATGTACTTGCTTAATAGTGGTGGACACTCGGTAGTTTCACCTGGCGAGGCAGACGATCAATGTGATGCGTTCACTAGTGGTAATACTTATTTTTTAATGCAAATAGTTTAACTCTTTTTTGTTTATAAGCGGTGTTATCTGCTATCGTTCTCGTGAAGCGACAAGAGTGGTATTGTGTTGGTATATACTATTTTTCTGGGTTGGGAGGTCACTGGCGAATATTCATTTTTAGATATTATGCACACTCACTTGGGAGCGAGGAACGCTTAGATGATTCATTTTTCTTTAAAAATGGCTATTCATAAATATAAGCTCCTGATACTTGCAGATTTGCATAGTAAGCAGGTAACGAATCGCTTGTGCCTCATTTCAAAATAATTCACCAGAGAGTTTGTTTTTATATTATTTCTCATGGAATGTCATATCTCTTTCAGAGCGAATTATATAGTTATCTTATATTGGGACAATTTTTGTCCTTTAGGTGAGATAACTTTGATCGCTATAAAATGTTCTTATTTAAGCAATAAAACATTATGTTTTACTATTTACCATTTTTGAATAATGATGTATGTGGAGAGACTAGATTTTCTTTGTTTTCTTCTTTAAATATGCTTACAATCAAATTTGTAGTAGACCCATTTGAAGGGTGATGCCAGGAATTCGATAGTGTGTATCTGCCTCCAATATTAAGAGCTTGTGATACGCATGAGTGACAAATTATCTTTTGTTGTATGCTCGCATATTCCTCTAAGATAAAGGGATTTCGCTTCTTTTGAGAGTCAAAAATACTATATAGCATATCGTGGATTGGGGGGTTCATGCCCTTTGAATAAGATAGTTTTTTCTCGCTTGCTTTGGAAGCAGCGATCGTTGGGATAATTCCTCTATGCACACTTCTTGAAAGCGGAGGATGCTGAGACGATCCTTTGTTTATTTCTTCTCGCTTGCTCTGGAAGAGAAAATCGTTGAGCTAATTCCTCTATGCACACTTCTTAAAAGTTGTGGACACTCAGACGATCCTTTGTTTATTTTTTCTCGCTTGCTTTGGAAGCGGCGATTGTTGAGAGGATTACTCTATGCACACTTCCTGAAAGTGGCAGACGCTCAAACGATCCTTTGTTTATTTTTGCTCGCTTGCTTTGGAAGCGGCAATCGTTGAGCTACTTTTTCTATGCATATTTTTTAAAAGTGGCGGACGCTCAGACGATCCTTTGATTATTTTTGCTCCCTTGCTTTGGAAGCAGCAATCATTGATCTGATTCTTCTATGCACACTTCTTGAAAGTGGCAAATCCGCAAATGATCCTTTGTTTATTTTTGCTTGCTTGCTTTAGAAGCGGCGGTCGTTGAGCTAGTTCCTCTATGCACACTTCTTGAAAGTGGAGGATGCTCAGACTATCCTTTGTTTATTTTTACTCGTTTTCTCTGGAAAAGACGATCATTGAGTTGTTTCATCTATGCACACTTCTTGAAAGTCGCGGCCGCTCAAACGACCCTTTGTTTATTCTTGCTCGAAGAAAGAACTCCTTAATTGTTATGCCGGGGAATGATTAATTAAATTTAGAAAACCTATAAGCTATAATCATATATAAGAAAAAGTGTACAAAATAAAGGCGATAATAATAAACTCACGACGGTAGTTTCCTATAGGCTGGCTATGTACAAAACGTGTAGGAGTATAGAATATAAGCATGTTGATATCTCAACATGCATAGGAGAATCAAAAAGGAAAAAAAAGTTAGAGGCGAAGAAATAGACCTTAAGGGAAGCGTCAGGTATCACAAGTTCTGAGAATCCTTCTGCCCTAATGATTCTTTACTCGCCTCGTTGTCTCACAGCAACTTCGCTAGTTTCCTTCTATTTTGGTTGCTCAATTCTTTTTCGAGGTCTAGGGTGTCGAGGGTTATTATAGATTTGCTCAAGATATTAACCTCAGATCTTTTCTGCCGGGGTGGAGCTTTTTCAGTAGCAGTATCCTATCCATCTGCCTTTGTGCGAATTGGAGTGATAGGATATAGCATTGCCTTGCTACCTTTTCATTAGTTTGTATGAAGATCTCCCATGAGGGAGTGGGAACTTGACTTCTAAGCAAAAAGGGGTTGCCATTATTCAGGTTTTTCTCATCAAAGGTCTCCCGAAGATAGCATTGAACGCAGACGGGTTATCGATGACTAAAAAATTAGCTATCTGTGTGACCTTTTTATCATTATATCCCAAAGTTACGGGAAGTCAGGTGGATCCTTTCACCTCAATGGGTTGATTACTAAACCCATACACTGGTTGGCTGGCTTTAGCTAGAAATTCAAAATTCCCATTTGGTTGAATGTGTTCAAGCTCAATACTTCCACAACACTACATGTATCTACCAGAATTCTCTTTACAGTAATCCCTACTATCCCTATTGAGACGACAATAGGGTCGTTGCCTTCTTCATCAAGAATATTGTCCTTTTTTTTCTGAGAATGAGACTCACCACAGGTCTCTACATTTATGTTTTTTCATCATTGCTACTGAAACTAACATTACTCCCTGCATATGTGCCTTGCACTTGGAGCTTGACTGGTTCTAATTTTTGTCTACTTTGACTATCATATGTATGGTTCCTCTATAATCTTGATTATTTCTTCTGTTGTCTTGAGGTCTCAGCTGATGAGCGTCTCCGTTACTATTGACCTTTCTATAGCGAAAAACCAAAAATCTCTCCAACTGTCCCTTTCTCACTGCAAATTCAATCTTTTTCTTCAAATATACGCAATTATTGGTAGAGTGGCCCTGAGCTTTGTGAAACTAACATCTTTGTTCGTAGCACTCTATGCGTTCACTCTCTCTTATTGGCAATAGTGGTTTTAAAATTCTTGTGTGTTCAATCTGGTGCAGTATCTGCGAAGGCGATTCTATTAACCCGTGATAAGTTCTGTACGCGGATAACCTTTCTTAGGTTGTCTCGTGCTATTGGCCTTCTTGGGTTTGCTATTACGATTGATTGTTATTCTAAACATACTGCGGTCGGCTGTGAAACTGTTGGCCTCCTCTACCAACTCCCTGATGAAGAGGGGGTCTGTCTCGTGCTATTGGCCTTCTTATACTGTCTAGCTTCTCATTTTTAGTGTACGATTGAACCTTCTCATATAGTTCTAACAACGTTTTCGGTGGTCGGTCCAGCAAATTATACTTGAGATGCTACTCTTTGGTTTGCATGGTTGCGGCATGAAATCGTTGGACAAACTCATGCAGAGATTTTCCTGGCTTCTGGATGACAAACATGAGGTACGCCAGCCATCTTTTGAATACCTTGTTTGATAAAAAAGGCTCATGAATAGCTCTGCCAGCTGATCAAAACTGGAGATTGAGTTCGTCGGGAGCTGGAGGTACCAAGCCTGCGTTGAATACTTAAGGGTCATTGAAAATGTTCAACATTTAACTTGGTCGGGGGCACCGAATAAATCCATGTAGTTTAAAAAATGAGACAAGTGATCTTGGGGGTCACCTATTCCGTTATACATTAGCCTTGGGACCTTAAAAGATGTAGACACGAGATGCTATAAGATGTCTACAGCCAAGGGTTTGTTTTTGTACCTTCGAGGATTTCGTGAAGGATAGTCATGTCGAATGCTCTGGATGCTATGAAAAATCTTCTCTAGCTGCTCTATCTGTTGCTCGTCCTTTAGCTCTAAGGGCTATTCCTCCCCGGTTTCTTGTTAGGGAGGAGCTTGCTCCTCCTGGACCGCCTTACCTCTAGTCTTCCTCGACAACTGTTTGATTATTTTCCTACTCTTCTCCTATACAATTCTACGTCATTCCGCCTGATCCTGGATGAACTTTTGTTGCTGCTCGTACTTTTTCTTTGAGAGAACTAAAGCTTCCTCCATGCTCTTTATTATTTCTTGTATTTACAGGAGTTGCTGGTTGCCGCCCTTTGACGGTGACGCCCCTCTCTTTTACTATGCTCCTTATCCCGCCACGAACCACGGGGGGCCTGATCCTAAAACTTTTGTCGAAATCCTTTTGGAATTGTCGTAGCTGCAGCATGGTTGCCGTCATTGGCTGACCCATCAAGATATCACCCTCTGCTGCCTTTTCGCTGGCCGCCGCAGTTGGCTAGACTGTCAAAACATCATACCTTGTTGCTTTCTCATCGAAATTTCATTGGTTTCCTCCATCCATCTTAAGAATTCCTAGGCTTACTGAAAAATCTGAAGGTCAAGTGCTTAATCCATGCTCACCGCACCAATTGTTGATTGTCAAAATAAATAGGGGACGGTGACACGACGGTGGTTGAGATGGTCGTTCTGGGTCGGAGTTTGTATATTGCTCTTGCTCTTTGTGGGCAATGGTGTCTAGCATGGAGGGTTCCCCCGCTCTTTCCTGTTGCATGCCCCGTTTTATACTACTCAAATAGGTGTCGTGATCGGGTTATCATGACGCGTTGATTGGACTGGCTACGACTTGACGTCCTAGGTTTGCTTCGTCGTTTGTAGTGGCACGTGGTAGCCCCAGATTGCAAAGGGTATCATGTAGCTCGCGGGCGATCTTATGCATTATGGTTTGTGTGCGTTGTTACGCTCATCGCCGAACGTCTCTTGTATTACACTATTTGCGGTCTTATTCATCCTAATCTCGACATGTGGCGATAAGTGTTTATATGTACTAACAAGTTGAATATATATTTACTTTTTATTCAAATATAATTATCACTTATAATATTACAATTCATATTGATTATGATATTGAGTTTTTTTGTTTATTAAAACACTATTTGCATGTGAAGCTATAATGGTAGCTCGGTCGGAAAATGTGAGATTTGCTGCACCACCTATAGATTATCTTTACCAAGACTAATCTGCCATGTTAAAACTAAAGTAATTTTGGTTGAAATTGGTCTCTAAGGCTTTGATATTGATTTTTTTTCGTATTTCATTGTCTTTCTTTACTAAGTCAATTCTTCTTTATACAAGTGTAAGTTTTTTTATCGAAAATGATTTTATTCAAAGTGAAAAAAATCATACAAAAAATATAGTCGTGTGCCTCATTAAAAATCTCCTTAAACCTTGTTGAAGGAAAAGAGTACAATCACGATTACATCATAAAAGGACAAAAGCACCTACAAGCCAAGGATGGAGACCCCAAGAAAGCAACCTGGACATAACCCCACAACGAAAACCCCCCTCTCCTCGGCTAGAAACCCCTCACCATCCATCCCTCAACCAATGTGCACAACTTGCCCTCGACTAGCTAATCATCTGCAATACAATTAGCCTCTCAAAGACATTATGAAAGCATATCGGGACCTTTGAGCAAATCATATCAATTTTTCGCAACCATTTCCAATAGCTCCACGGTCACTTGAAGTTTCGATTCTACGATAATCGAACAAACCTCCTTCCACTTGGACCGAGAGAATAACAAGAAAGCATGGTAAATAGCTTGAAGTTTCACCTCATTCGATTTAATGACTCCTAATAAACCCGAGAACAAAGCCAAAATCCAACCATCATGATCACGTAGCTCGTCCCCACAGCCCGCAGGGCTCGATTTACCTTTCATCGACCCATCCACATTTAATTTCAATGTCCCATTAATCAGAGGCACCCATACAATTCTAGCTCGTGTTGTCGCGACAGTAACCCGCATCGTGCACTGCCAAGGACTGCACCACCAAACCGATTCTATCACCTCACCAACTCTGGATGCACCTTTTGATTAAACATGGTGTCATTTCTAACTAACCACAATGTCCATAAAATCGCAGCACAACCAATAATTCAACATATACGCAACACACCCGACATCATACCTTGTAAGCAAACGTTAATAAATTCTACCAACACCCTAGACCGAACCATGTCATTTTGCCACCAAGAAAAGAAACAAACAGCAAAGTGAGTTTGCCACATGACTTGTATATAATATATCTTTAATCGAATCCTCACCATTTGTGCACCAATGACAACATGTATCATCAAGCTCGAGGCCCTTATCTCTCAATAATTACAATGTCGACAATTGTTGCACCATTACAAACCACAAGAAACACTTTATTTTCGGTGGCACATCTATCTTCCATACCTCAAAGGCATCAAGACCATCATCTTCAAGTCCAGACGAGTACATCAATAAGGATAGTTGTCTAACCGAGAACTTCCCATTTTCAATTGGTCTCCAATCCAACCTATCTGCAGCGCCATCAACCAATCTAAAAGGAAGAACAATCGAGTGTAACACCTACAATTGCCTCATCTCAAATGATCACAAAGGTATACAAAAAAAAAAAGCACATCCCATCCATCATGGTTAAAACCACCCTCTATCTCAAAATCAGCTATCATACCCCCTTTATTCAACACAATACAAAACAGTCTCGGAAAAACTAATCGCAAAGGCCGTTCAAGACACCAAAAATCGTACCAAAATAAGAATTTGGTACCTACCCCTACCAACCATGAGAAACAACCCTCCCCCATAAAGCAACACACCTACGAGTTCTTTTGTACCTTGACAATCCGGCACCAAATAACCGACATCCTATTCTTCATTTTTACATTTGGCCTCAAATACAAAACCTGCTTCCCATATTTTGCCTCAATTATATTCTGCCAAAGCGAATTTCCACCCTCACCATACCTCCATGACCACTTCGCCAATAACAAAAGATTACGTTGTCCAAGATTCACCACACCAAGGCCCCCCAAATGCTTCGGCGCAAGGCCTAGTGGAAAAGCGGATGACGTTCATCCTAGGAGATCCAGATTAAAATCGCTTTGTCTGCAAGGTGTATGTACATTGTCATAGGGTTAAGAATATATATAAACATATACTACCTTGTAATCACGGAAAAAAATACAAGTGTAATTTAATTCTTTTCTCCCAATAATTTGTTGTTTTTCCTCAATAAGTTTGTTTTTATTTTCACTGGTATAAGATCATTAAGATATTTATATACCCTAATTTTAAAATATTTTTATGACTTAGTAAATGTTAAACGTTTAATGTCATTTTTTTAGTTTTCTACTGTTTATACAATTTATCAAGTAAATAGTATATAATAATAATAGTAGTAATAATTATAATAAATACCTAACATTAAACTAAATGAAAATTAAATTTGAAATTATATTATATTATCTAATTTTTTGAAGAATTATATTATCTAATCTTGACTATATTGTTAGGAAATGTATAATTAAACTCAGTTGGATAGCCCAGGGTAGCAGTGGAATGTGTCCAAGGTCTTTCCAATTGAATCGACATATGATTTCAGAGTAAGGCCGAATCACCAAGAGGGGAGACCTTTGTGGACTGCTATCTCCAAATATAAACGGCAACGAGTTAAAATTTTCCTATGGCTTGATGCAAATAGGAGAAACTTGACCAATAGTGAGCAAGTTAGGCATTATTTAACTACGGAGTCAAGGTGTGGAGTTTGTGGAGGTCTTGTTGAGGATGTTGATCATCTTTTTCAATGGTACCCTGCGACATTCTCAGTTTGGAATTATGTAATTAAGCAAGATAGATGGGTTGATTTTTTTCTCCCTTGACTTTGACGAGTGGCTGCAATGTAATGTGTTGAAGCCAGACCATTTTGCGAGGAATATGGTTGAACTGTAACATGATAGTTTTTGACCCCCATAATGTGGATAGGGAGTTTATTCTAGAATGCAACTGTAAGCTCACGGAGAAAGCAGAAAATGCTTTAGTATGATTGGGCCAACCATAGTAGGGAGTGCAGTCCATAGCCGCATGCTAGCACATTGGCAACCACCGGAGCAAGGGTTGTTTACGCTGCATTCAGGTGGTGTTTGTTGTTTATCGAGTGGTTTAGCCTCTTGTGGAAGGGTTGTGCGTGACGATGAGGGCAATTGAATTATTGGATACTTGAAATATATTGGCATTTATTTGATTTTGGATGCTGATATCTCGGGTGTGAGTGAAGGTTTATCCCATGCATGAAGAAGTTACATCATCAAAAAATTAATAAAACTTGGGATTAGTTCCTTTTCTAGTGGTAAACAGACCGTAGGGTGAAAATGGGTTTACAAAATCAAACAAAAATCTGATGGAACCTTAGAAAGATACAAAGGAAGGTGTCACGGGCCGCCAGCTCATTACCGAGATGGCCGCACACCAAGGGGCTTGTCCAAGCACATCATGTGCTTCACCCGACTGAGGGACACGAGTCTGCACCAACGTTGTACACCATGGGGCCGAGTCAAGCACCCCATGTGCTGCCCATGAGAAAGGAACCCGAGGGAGCGCTCTCATCGCACCCAAAGGGGCCCAAACGAGCACCATCCATGCTTCCCAGACCATGAAGCCCGAGTCAGCACCCTTTGTGCACACTTGGGGGCCTAGACGAGCACCCTTTGAGTTGCCCACAACCCTAGGGCTCAATTCAGCACCGAGCATGCTGCCAAGGAGGTTTTGGCCAAGCAAACCGGGCCAATCTATGCCCAATCCGCCCAAGAGACCAAGACCCATTGAGGATGATCATCTTTTGACCAACACGCATGGACAAATATCATCTTTTAAACCACGCTTGGGGAAAGTATCCTTTGCCAACCCAAGTAGGATATTATGAATGATTCTTGCCCTTTTACTTTTGGCAACCTTGTAAGAGCATGGTATTGTTTCCATAGTTAGGAGATAAGAATCTTGGGAATGGTCCTTAGCCCGTGGATCAAACCATCCTAGGCCGTTAGATGCTAGGAGGTGAGCCTATAAATAGAGGCTCATTCTCACCATTGTAATTTATTCCATCATTCTTGAATTTCTTGAGTATTTGAGTAATGATTTACATTTTCTCTTCAAATTCTTTCTCTTGTTTTCCTTGTTTGCCTTGCCTTAGCAAATTTCACACAAAGCTTCTGTTGTCCTAAGCATTCTTGCATAGTGATTGTGAAAGCTGACTTAGTCTTCGACTAAGATCGTCGACTAAAGCCGCACGGATCAGCTAGTCAGACTCTAGCTCCGTGACAATGGCTTGTTGCTAAAGGGTATACTCAATAATCAGCGGTAGATTTTCTTGATACTTTCAGTCCCGTTGTTAAGATTACTACTAGAAAAATTCTTATGGCATTGGCTGCTGCAAATAGTGGACTTTATATCAATTGGACATTAATAATGTTTCTTACATGGTCACCTGTAAGAAGAGGTTTATATGAATTTACCTCCTGGTTTTTTTAATAAAGAAACTGATCTAGTTTGCAAATTGAATAGAAGCTTGTATGGTTTATCCCATGCATGAACAACTCACATCATCAAAAAAACAATAAAACTTGGGATTTAGTTCCTTTCCTAATGGTAAACAAACCATAGGGTAAAACTGGGTTTAGGGGTGTACATTATTCGGTTTTAACCGAATTAACCGACCGAACCGAATTTTTTTGGTTAATGTGGTCAGTTAATTTTATGTGGGTTCGGTTAATGGTTAATTTTTTTTGGGAAATTCGGTTATTGGTTAATTCGGTTCGAAACCGGTTAATTAACCGAATTAACCGAAATTATTATATATTAAATATTATATATATTGCATATATTTATTTTTGGTCATTGAACTTTTAAAAATTATAAAATGATCATTAAATTTTTTGATATATTATAAAATGGTCATTAAACTTTTATCAAATTAGCATAAAATGAAAATTTAGTGAGTAAAAAGATAATTTTAGCATAATTTAGTGACCAATTGAGTAATTTAACCAAAATTTTATAATTTGAAAAACCAAATTTTCGTATTTTGAAAACTTTTAAAATTTTGAAAACAATAGACCAAATTAACCAAAATTTTCGGTTCGGTTAAAAAAAAAAAATCATTACATCGTTATAACGGTTAAAAGAAAAAAAAAAAACTGTAAAAAGAATTTTGGGTATTTTATGAATGTTTTCGGTTACTTTTATAAATAGTTAAATGAGTTAACAAAAATGCATTAATTTACACATAATGAAAAAGCGAGTAAACAAACATTATTTTATTTTTTATTATACCATTTTGCAAAAAATATTTCTTACAAAACCAAACTAAAATCTGATGAAACCTTAGAAAGATAAAAAGCAAGGCTTGTTGCTAAAGGATATACTCAATAATCAGGAGTAGATTTTCTTGATACTTTCAGTCTCGTTGTTAATATTACCACTAGAAGAATTCTTATTGCATTGGCTGCTGCAAAACAGTGGACTTTATATCAATTGAACATTAATAATGCTTTTTTACACGGTCACTTGTAGGAAGAGATTTATATGGACTTACCTCCTGATTTTTCTAGTAAAGAAACTGGTCTAGTTTGCAAATTGAATAAAAGTATGTATGATTTTGGAAGATTAAATTTGAAGAAATAAAATTGGATTTTAGGACATTTTGGTCTGGTGACTAGAATGTAAAGTTTCAAAACTGTTTTGGTGACTAAAACGTAAAAGGGTCAAAACTTAGAATCTTTTTTAGGCTATTTTTTTTTAAATGGTTTAATAAATAAAATTAAGCTATTTTTAATATTTAATTTCATTTTCTTATCTAATTTCATTTTTGATTCATTTGATTTCTACATCAAATCCTAATTGTTTTCTTGAAGATTTTACACAAATCTTGCCAATTAAGGGAGAAACAACAATTAGAGGTGATTTTTGTTTTTCTCCTCTAATTAAAGGTTCTTTATTGAAATGCCCAAGTTCTTGATCCTTTACAACTGATTTTTGTTATGTGTTAATGATCTAAACACTATTTTATGGATTTAATTGAGTTTTGGTGAGAAAATTTGATGAACATTATTATGGATCTATTTTGTATTGAATCTAATTGATTTAGATCACTTGAAATATGTGTTTTAATGTTATAAGAATAGGTTAATAAAAGGAATCCCGAAACTAAGTGAATTGGTAATTTTCTAGCTTATAAATACTTAGATTTTGAGGTGATTTTGGTGTTGGAAGGTTGTTGGAGGTATACGGTTGTTATAAGGATGCCTTTAGATGTTAATTGAATATGTTAAGATGTTGAAATCAATAGTTTTTGCTGGGCTTTGTTTAGATGGAGTTTGGTTGTGTTTTTGGTTGTTTTAAGGAAGCGTTTTATGGTTTTTAGTGAGGCAAAGTTGAGTTTAATGGTTGCTGGAATTTAGAGATGCATGGAAATGCATTAATCCTCTATTTTTGTGTAGGAAAAGTAGGGGAGAGTGATTCTACATCTTTTGGAGAGGTTTCAGAAGCTCTAGAAGGTTGATTGTGCATTGGCAAGTGGAGCGTTTGGTTGTCGTTGAGTGTAAACATGTTTTACTGCTTTTAAAAGGTTTGAAGATGGTTTTTCAGGTTTAGAATAAGTTTGAAACACTTATCTAAGCTCGAAAGTAAGTATTGGTTGATCTTTCTCTCGTTTTCGATTTTGCAAAATACCATCTCATGCACATGTTTATAGATTTGATTACCTACTGTTATATGCATGTTTTAGAAATAAAAGATGTTGCAAATGATTATACATGTTGATATTTGAGTATGGAAAATGATTTATGAAAAAATTTTGAGAATGCTAGAATACATGGTTTAATGTATTGGAAAATGTCTTGATTTGATTCATATGTAAAACAGTAAGGTAATATGGTTTTATAGAGTATATTGGCAAGTGGCTGAGATTAAAAGTTATCAGATATAGTTGGCTAGCCATAGGGTTTAAAGTGTACTATAATAAGTCGCCTCATATGTGTCGAGGGGTTTAGTATGTGACATGCTCCACCATGAGAACCGCAGCGGTCAAGGGCTCAAGTGTGTGCCAATTCTACTGCTAGTGGATTTATACATCATAACCGTTGAGGGCTACTCCGGTTCGAGGATGTATGTGAAGTGGTCGAATGAACCACTTGGGAAATTCGTGTATCCAATGTGTTTTTATAAATAGAATGGAAATGGTTTTTGAGTCACTTGAATGCCAATATATGATATAATGTATCATGAGAAATGGATTATGATTTGTAATATGGTTTATACATGAGATGCTCTTTAAGCTTGTTATTTGGAGATTTTTGCATGTAAAAGCTTAAATTGAGGTTTATGCTAGAAACCCATGATACATGTCTTGCAATTATTTAAAAAGTGAATATTTGAAAGAATGTAGAAGCATGAGATGTTTTGGCATGAGTTTATACACTTACTTGAAAGTAAAATGGTTTTAAATGCATTGATGAGTGTTTTTGAGATTCCTTCACTCTTACACCCTCCCTTCTCATCAATGTAGAGAAATAGGCTTTTGGGGACAGCAAGCAAGCAAGGGCAATCCAAGAGTGAAGTGATTTATAAGTATGGTTTTATAAATACCAAGTAGTAATAAAAGGTAATGTGACCAAGTTGCAATTTGGGAGGGTTATTTGGTTACTCCCTGGTTTTTACAAGTTGTATTTGATGTTTTGGATTTGTATGGTGTTTAATATCTTGATTTAAGGGGTTGAGATTCATTTTGCATGCTTGGGTAGAGATTATGCCTATAGAAATTTGATTCGGATATGCTATGATGTGAATGATCCTCTACCATGCTTATATGATTGTGAAATTGATGCAAGAAGTGTTATATGATGATTAGGTAGTGTTTAAATTATGTTAGATTGAGCCAAAGTGTCATGTGTTTGACCAAGAAGTCATTACAAGTCTGTCAGTATCGGTACGGGTCCTCGGGATCAGTATGTAGGGACCTATCTCAGCTCAATCTGGGCAAAATAAAACAGGCGTACCAATACGCCTGGTAAATATGTCGGTACGCGTAGCTAAGAAATAAGTCTGGTGTCGGTACACGGGCAATCATATCGGTACGCCCTTTAGCCACTAGAATTCATATTTTCAAAAATACATACCCATATTGGTACGTTCGAGGACCATAATGATACGCCTTCATAAATCACACCCGTTGCAATACGGATAAGGGCCGTACCGGTACGCATGTCGTTATTTTGATTAAGATGCTTCTTGAAGTTTGAATTCCTTGCAGTTTAGTCCATGTTTCTTGAATATGCAATTAAATGAGATTGGATGATTATTTTAAGTTGAAATTTAACCAGTATGCATAAAACTTATCTAATTAAGGAATGGTAACTTTAGTTTTAGAGAAGTCTTTATAGCTTTTAGAAATTTCAATATAGTCCCTGAAATGCAATCCTGGCCAATTAGATGTCAATTTGATGCCTGATTAAGATGTAAGGTTCACCGTTGCCAACATGATCACCTTGGGACTTAATTATGCATTTAAATAAGATAAAATGAAAAATAGACCATTTTCTAAGTAATTCTTTTGGGTTTGCCTTGATAAACCTAATATAACTCACTCGATTTAGTTTGGCGACTAGACCGGGTTAAAGGCGTTACATTTATTGGTACCAGAGCCAGGTTATGATTGTTGGGTGGTGGGTTATGGTTGTTTGATGTATTATTGTTGTATGATTCTGTTGTATGGCATGCACGATGTATGGTTTTATGAGTTTATGTTCAAAATGTGTTATGTTGGGGTGACAGCTTGGGGACACATTGCCTTATTACCACTAGTGTAAAATGATTTTTGTTTTGAAACATGAGTGGCTTGGATTCTTTCTGCAAGTTGGTTTAATTGTTTTGTTTTATTGCATCATCTTGTTTTAGACTCATATTTTTGTTAAATGGGACCGAGACGAGAGACGATAGCTTATATGGGTAGTGTTGTGGATGGGAAAAATGATGAGTTGCCACCTCTTCCACTGTTTCCTCCTATTGGTGCTAGAGTTTTGAGGGTGGTGTGCCTCAAGCATCGCAAGGACCAGTTTTTAGGGATATGACATCGTTGATCTAGGTGATGACTGAAGCTTTTTAGACAGCCATAGTTGGAGTGCAAATGCCTGCACCGGCACCTACAGTGACTGTTAATATGGGTCTTTCGTTAAAGAGTCTACATATTTTGAGAGGCACCGAGTTTAGAGGTTTAGCTTTAGAGGCAGCTTAGGAGTGGTTGGCAAGTACGGAGAGGATTCTCAGACATATAGAGTGTACGGATGTCCGTAAGTTGGGGTACATAGTATCATTGTTTCAGGGAGATGACTATAGTTGGTGAGTAACTTCTATCGCGGGTATGGCACCCGCTGATGTAACATGAGAGTTTTTTTGTGTTGTTTTCTGGAAGAAGTATCTGGGTTCTCGTTATCAAGATGAAAAGAAAATGGAGTTCATGGCATTGGAATAGGGGAACATGTTTGTGGCTGAATATGAGATTCAGTTTGTTTGGTTGAGTCAGTATGCACCTGAGCTGGTTCCTGGTGAGCGTCAGCGATGCGATCATTTCCATTATGGGCTGGTTAAGGAGGTGAAGGCTTATATGTTGGATACAGATTATACAGAGTTTGATGTCTTGGTTTCCCGAGTTAAGGACATAGAGCAAAATTTGGGGTTGGCTTCTTGATATGGGAGTTTTTCTGCAGGGAAAAAAATGCTGAGTTAGATGTTGGTAGAGATCGATATAAGAAGTATAGAGATAGGAGGTATCGTCCATATTAGAGACATGGTGGGGGTAGTGCTGGGCGTGGACAGCATGGTCAGAGTACCATTGTTCGAGCACCTGAGTGTTGAAATGTAGTAAGCGACATTCAGGGGAGTGTTGGGGTACTTTTGGTACTTGTTGTAGCTATGGTTCGCGAGATCACATTAGGGGTGATTGTCTATAGTTGGCTAGGGAATGACAAGCTACTGCATCTGCTATTGTACCATAGAAAAGCCATAAGTGAAGTCAAGGTCATTTTCAGCGTAAGAATGATGGTCAGAGGACAATTGCTCATACTATAGCGGTTCAACCTGAAGGTGGTAGACC
The DNA here is from genome assembly GCA_019671005.1 of Hibiscus mutabilis. Taxonomy (NCBI): domain Eukaryota; kingdom Viridiplantae; phylum Streptophyta; class Magnoliopsida; order Malvales; family Malvaceae; genus Hibiscus; species Hibiscus mutabilis. The sequence goes on along the minus strand of CM033749.1, from coordinate 20,901,313 downwards.
GATGAGGGTTTTCGCGCATCGTGTGGGAAAGAATGATACATATATGATTGTAGGTACATTTACTTTACAGTCTATACCATTGTTTTCTTTGATAGATTCTGGTTCTACACATTCATACATCTTGCGTGAACATGGATGTTTGCTTGATATACCTGTAGAGGTGTTAGTGTTGGTATACGGGTAACTAGTTCTTTTGGTGAAACAGTAGCTACTAGGAGGTTGTAGAGGAGATGTCCTTTGATGGTTCAAGGTTATGTGTTTGAGGCTGATTTGATAGAGTTGTCGTTTTATGGTTTTGATGTAATCTTGGGGATGGATTGGTTGTCTGGACACATGGTTGTGGTTAATTTTGAGACCAAGCGAGTTTCGTTGAAACTAGCTAAGGATTACGAAGTAGTGGTTGTGGACAAGAATGTTAAATTATTATCCAATGTTGTTTCAACTTTGGAAGCGCGAAAGTTGTTGGAGCTTAGGAGTTAAGCATATCTAGCTTATGTTAAGAATCAAAATATGAAAGAGGCACGAGTCCAAGATATCCGCACTATTTGTGATTTTCCAGGTGTGTTTTCGGAAGAGTTGCTAGGATTACCACCGGATAGGGAGGAAGAGTTATGTATTAATACGTATGCGGATACAGCTCTAGTGTCGATTGCAACGTATCGTATGGCAGTGTAGGAATTGAAGGAGTTAAAGACACAACTTCAGGAGTTGTTGGATCCTGGTTTCATTCGACCTAGTATGTCACTGTGGAAAACACCAGTGTTGTTTGTGAAAAAGAAAGACGGCACAATGAGAATGTGCATTGATTATCGACAACTGAACGAGGATATCATGGATGACAATCAAATAGATTCTTGTTTTAGTGATGAAGGAGTTTTGTGTTTTAAGAGTCGAGTGGTTGTACCGAAGGATGAGGAGTTAATGCACACTATCTTGACTGAGGCATATTCGAGTCATTTTGCTATGTATTCGGGAAGTACAAAGATGTATAAGGATTTGAAAAAAGGAATATTTTGGGTTGGTTTAAATATGGATGTAGCGGATTTTGTTGTTAGATGCATGGTATGGTAGCGCGTTAAGGTTGAGCATCAGCTTCCTTCTGGGTTGTTGCAACCGGTAAGGATTTCAGAATAGAAGTGGGAGAGAATTACCATGGATTTTGTGACCAGACTGCCTTTGACGCCATCAAAGAAGAATTCTGTGTGGGTGATTATGGATAGGTTTACGAAGTGTGCACATTTTCTGGCTATACATACGGCGTATACTTTGGATAAGTTGGTGGAGTTGTATATTGTTGAGATTGTAAGGTTGCATAGGGTGCCTAAGTCTATAGTATCGGATAGGGATTCGCGCTTTACAGTGAGGTTTTGGGAGTGTTTGCATAAGGCTTTGGGTACGCAGTTGAATTTTAGTACTTCGTATTCTCCTCAAACGGATGGCCAGTCTTAACGTGTTATCCAAGTGATGGAAGTTATGTTGTGGTGTTGCATCATTGATTTTCAAGGGACGTAGGAGAAACAGGTACCTTTGGTGGAGTTTTCCTATAACAATAGTTATCAGGCTAGTATTTAAATAGTACCGTATGAAGATTTGTATGGTAGAAGGTGTCGCACGCCACTTTGTTGGGCGAAGGTAGGAGAAAAGTATGTTTCTTTGCCTGATATGCTGAAAGATACCAATAAAAATGTGAAGCTTATTAGTGATCGGTTGAAGGCAGCTTCAGATCGGAAAAAGTCATATGCTGACTTGAAGCGTCGGGAGATAGAGTTTGCAGTTGGCGATAGAGTGTTCCTCAAGGTTTCGCCTTGGAGGAAGGTGATAAGGTTTTCACGGAAGGGCAAGTTGAGTCCAAGGTTCATTGGGCCTTATGAGGTGTTGGAGCGTATTGCTCCAGTTGCTTATAGGTTGAGGTTTCTTGCAGAGTTGGAGAAGATAAATGATGTTTTTTATGTATCGATGCTTCGGAGATATAGATCGAACTCATCGCATGTAATGCCTATTGAGGAGATTGAATTGAATCCGAATTTGACTTATGATGAAGAACCGGTGAGAATTCTAGATTCTAGCAGCAAGGTTCTTCGTGGAAAGGCCATCGAGTTGGTAAAGGTGTTGTGGCGACATCATGGAATTGAGGAAGCCACTTGGGAAAACAAGGAGGACGTGAATAAGTAGTTTTCCTACCATTTTTCGTCAGGTAAATATCGAGGACAAAATTTCTTAAGAGGTGGAGAATTGTAACGCCCCGTTTTTTGGCCGAGATGTTAGATAGATCGATTAGACGGTTTAGTGGAACCGGTTTAGAAGATTCGAGCTAGTTTCGGGAATAAAAACATAATAAATAGTTTTTGAACAAAATAAAATATGGAAAATATTTAATTAATATTCTAAGGGTTTTGGAAGATTCAATTTGAGGAAATAAAATCGGATTTTGGGACATTTTGGTCTGGTGACTAAAATGTAAAGTTTCAAAACTGTTTTGGTGACTAAAACGTAAAAAGGGTCAAAACTTAGAATCTTTAAGGAGCTAATTTACCAATTTTTTTATCAGATTTTTCCCTTAATTTAGGCTATTTTAAAATGGTTTAATAAATAAAATAAAGAGGATTTTATTAAAAGGATTTTAATATCTAATTTTATTTTCTTACGTAACTAGTTTTGCTCTCAACTTTCTCAGCAACCAAACTATCAATTTCACTCTAAAATTCTCAGAAAACATTTCTTTTAGATTACCTTTTGATTTCCTAATTGATTCCTTTGATTTCTACATCAAATCATAATTGTTTTCTTGAAGATTTTACACAAATCTTGCCAATTAAGGGAGAAATCAATAATTAGAGTTGATTTTTGTTTCTCTATTCTAATTAAATGCTTTTATTAAAATTCCCAAGTTCTTGATCCTTTACAACTGATTTTTGTTATGTGTTTATGATCTAATCAAGATTTTATGGATTTAATTGAGTTTTGATGAGAAAATTTGATGAACAATGTTATGGATATGTTTTGTATTGAATCTAATTGATTTAGATCACTTGAAATATGTGTTTTAATGTTATAAGAATAGGTTAATAAAAGGAATCCCGAAATTAAGTGAATTGCTAATTTTCTAGGTTATAAATAGTTAGATTTTGAAGTGATTTTGGTGTTGGAAGGTTGCTGGAGGTATAAGGTTGTTATAAAGATGTCTTTGGATGTTAATTGAAGATGTTAGGATGTTGAGATCAATAGGTTTTGGGTGGGCTTTGTTTAGATGGAGTTTGGTTGTGTTTTCGGTTGTTTTAAGGAAGCATTTAATGGTTTTTAGTGAGGCGAAGTTGAGTTTAAGGGTTGTTGGAATTTAGAGATGCATGGAAATGCATTAATCCTCTATTTTTGTGCGAGAGAAGCAGGGGAGAGTGATTCTACATCTTTTGGAGAGGTTTCGGAAGCTCCGGAAGCTTGATTGTGTATCGGCAAGTGGAGCATTTGGTTGTCGGTGAGTGGAAATGTGTTTTACTACTTTTAAAAGGTTTGAAGATGGTTTTTGGGAGTTTAGAAAAAGTTTGAAACACTTATCTAAGCTCGGAAGTAAGTATTGGTTTATCTCTCTCTCGTTTTCGATTTTGCAAAATACCATCTCATGCACATGTTTATAGATTTGATTACCTATTGTTATATGAATGTTTTAGAAATGAAAGATGTTGCAAATGATCATACATTTTGATATTTGAGTATGGAAAACGATTTATGAAAGAATTTTGAGAATGCCAGAATACATGGTTTAATATATTGGAAAATGGTTTGATTTGATGCATATGTAAAACAGTAAGGTAATGTGGTTTTATAGAGTATATTGGCAAGTGGCTGAGATTAAAAGTTACCAGATATAGTTGGCTAGATATAGAGTTTAAAGTGTACTATAATAAATCGCCTCATGTGTGTCGAGGGGTCAAGAATGTGCCATGCTCCACCATACGAACCACAGTGGTCGAGGGGTCAATGGTGTGCCAATTCTCCCGCTGGTGGATTTGTACATCATAACCGTTGAGGGCTGCTCCGGTTCGAGGATGTATATGAAGTGGTAGAAGGAACCACTTGGGATATCTGTGTATCCGATGTGTTTTTATAAATAGAATGAAAATGGTTTTTGAGTCACTTGAATACCAATATATGATATAATGTATCATGAGAAATGAATTATAATTTGTAATATAGTTTATGCATGAGATGCTCTTTAAGCTTGCTATTTGGAGATTTTGGCATGTGAAAGCTTAAATTGAGGTTTATGCTAGAAATTCATGATACATGTGTTGCAATTATTTAAAAAGTGCTTATTTGAAAGAATGTAGAAGCATGAGATGTCTTGGCATGAGCTTATACACTTACTTGAAAGTAAATGGTTTTAAATGCATTGATGAGTGTTATTGAGATTCCCTTACTAGGATTTATAAGCTTACACTCTCTATTCTCGTCAATGCAGAGAAATGGGCTTTTTGGGACAGCAAGCAAGTTACAAGTATGGTTTTATAAATACCACGTAGTAATAAAAGGCAATGTGACCAAGTTGTAATTTAGAAGCTTATTTGGTTACTCTCTAGTTTGTACAATTTGTATTTGATGTTTTGGATTTGTATTGTGTTTAATATCTTGATTTGAGGGGTTGGGATTCATTTTGCATGCTTGGGTAGAGATCATGCCTATATGAATTTGATTTGGATATGCTATGGTGTGAATGATCCTCTACCTTGCTTATATGATTGTGAAATTCATGTTTGAGGTGTTATATGATGATTAGGTAGTGTTTAAAGTATGTTAGATTGAGCCAAAGAGTCAAATGTTCGACCAAGAGGTCATTACAGGTTTGTCCATACCGGTACGGGTCCTCAGGGATCGGTACGCAAGGACCTATCTCGGCTCAATCCAGCCAAAATAACACAGACGTATCGATACGCCTGGTAACCGTATCAATACGCATAGTTGAAAAATAAGTCTGGTGTCGATACAGGGGCAACTGTACCAGTACGCCCTTTAGCCACTACAATTCATATTTTCAAAAATACATACTCGTATCGGTACGCTTGAGGACCGTACTGATACATCTTTGTAAGTCACACCCATTGCGATACGGATAAGGGCTGTACCGGTACGCAGGTTGTTATTTCGGTTAAGATGCTTCCTAAAGTTTGAATTTCTTGCAATTTAGCCCTTATTTCTTGAATATGCAATTAAATGAGATTGGATGATTATTTTAAGTTGAAATTTAACATGTATGCATGAAACTTGTCTAATTAAGGATTGGTAACTTTAATTTTAAATAAGTCCTTATAATTTTCAAAAAGTGCAATATAGTCCCTAAAATGCAATCTTGCAATTGGATGTCAATTCGACACTCGAATGAGTTGTATGTTTCACCGTTGCCAGCATTGTCACCTTAGGACTTAATTATGCATTTAGATAAGATAAAATGAAAAAATTGACCATTTTCTAATTAATTCTTTCGGTTTTGCCTCGTAAACCCAATGTAGCTCACTCGATTTGGTCTGGCGACTAGATCGGGTTAAGGGGTTACACGCATGAAAAAATTAGCTTAACGACTGCTCTCTTAAAATAAGTGTGCATAAAGAAAGAACACTGCTCGACTGTCACGAAAAAGATAATATCACTTTTAACATCAACAGATAATAGAAAGTTCTTTTATCATTTCAAATTAGCAATGATGTTACACAAGAACGATACAATTACAAGAAAACAAATAACCATATAACGCTTAAAAAAATTACCTTACCCAAGGGAAAAATCCTCTCAATGCAACTATTCAAATACGTATAATATACTCCAAGGGAATAATGTGATTATACACATCAAATAAGCAACATTTTTTGGAAAGAAACTAAAACAAAAGATAAAATCTTTCAAAATACGCCGCTTATTCGAGGTTCATAACCTCAAAAGACAAATAGCTCCAAGAAGTAAGAACTTAACGTGATTTCAAACTTCAAACAAGCAATAATATCTTGAGAGAAAACCAAGAATGGACAAAATCTCTCCAGACATGCTGTTGGTCAGACATTAGAAACCATAAGTTAAAGGAAACCAACAATAAACAAAGAGTATGGTAGGTTATAATCCACAAGTCATATGTATAGCCATTTTAGGAGGAAATTCTCATCAGTTTGCAAAATTTCAAAGTTTAAAGTTTAAAACTTTCGAGATATAACTTTAACCGACACCTTACAATAACTATCAAACGAAAAAATAGTAATCATTTCCATTTCTCAAACAAGTGTAATAGTAAATTAAAATAAATTAAAAAAACAAATCATAGCCCATAAAATATTCCAATCATTAAAGTTCCCACAATAGAAGTCCACCAGCATTCTCTGGTTCGCCAAGGTCACTTTATAACCTTCCTTCACTTGGAGGTAGTGTTAGGACCTGCGAACATCCACCGCCACGTGTCAAGGAACCACAATTAGCTAACTTATGCTGCATGTGAATGATGATAACCTGGTTCTGCGAACATTGTAGTGGCGAACAAGTAGAGGCAATCTGTAACAAGCAAACTAGTTGCGAACATATCTAGGCAAATAGTGCTCAGTGGCCCCGTTTTGGCATACGTGATCATTATCGATGACACAGCAAACCTGGGACGTCAACTCATAGTCGGTCCAATCATAGTGTCACGATAACTCCGTTGTGACGCATGTTCGAGCAGTATATAAAGCCGCATGCAACTAGGAAAAGACACGATCTTCTTCTTTGATAATACCAACACCACATCAAAGAGACCACACCCGAACTCATACCAACAACCACCATCAGAACCACCATCGGACCACTGCCTTCTATCTTTGTTCACTTTAACAGTCAACACAAATATGCTTATAGTGATACATTTTAATTTCATGATTTTATTTGTTGGTGATTTTTCAAATAAGAATTCGTTTGAGACAATATTTCACTCAATAAGTTCATAAATGGTCACTAAATTTTGGTTAATTATTCAATTTGGTAACCAAACTTCCAATTGCTTCAAGGTTACCATTAAACTTTATGATTTGCTTCAATTTGGCCACTGAGCTCTTAACAAATGTTAAGAAGATACATGGTAGTTAACAAATTTTGTATAATAACACATTTGCTCCTCCAAATTTGCACATTCAAACAATTTAGTCCTAATTCAAAAAATAATTATAAATTTAACCCTCAATATTTACACATTATTTCAGTTTAGCCTTATTTTTAATTACAAATAACTTAACCCTAAACTTGAAATCCTAAACCCCATAAACTATAACCATAAAACCCCAAAACATAAAACCCTAAAACTAAAACCCTAAAACTTAAAACCACTAAACCTAAAACCTAAACCCAAAATCCTATCTTAAAACTCTAAACTTTAAAATTTTAAATCTAGAGTTTAGTGGTTTAGGATTTTAAGGGTATTAAATTTAGGGTTTATGAATTAGAGATTTAGAGTTTAGGGTTTTTTACAATAAAATCTTTTGGTTATAACGCCTATTACCTGACTTAAAAAATTTGGCAAGCTTAAATCACTCATGACAAAATTTCATTTCTTACTAGTTACCAGTACATTAATAATGTCTGACCATCTGTTATTTAATGCCTGTGCTCGGCTTGAATAATCTATAAAGCCTCGAACCAAAGAAAAGAATTAATTCAAGATGAGAAAGAGATAGAGTTTAGATGAGAGGGAGAGAATTTAGAGAAAATTAGGGGAAGAAGAAAACTGTGTCATTCATTAGATAACTCCTCACCAGATAGTTCTGGATTTTAAAACCCTAAGGCCACAAACGACACCGTTTGGCCACTATTACAACCAGCTATACGTTGCGTTTCATTAAAAGAATAAACTAACGGCAACAAAGCTTAATTGAAATTCAAAACACAAAGCATACTGACAATACCCCTTCCTCAACAATTATCCTTGTCCTCAAGGATTAAAACCAGGGAACTGTTGTTGTAGCTTATGCAAGCTCTCTCAAATGGCATCCTCAGGAAAAGAATTAGTCCACTACACCAAAACCTCAATTACTGCCCTGTTGCCTTTCTTGCCAATTCTCTTGTCTAAAATTCTCACTGGTTCCTTGATAATGGTTCCATCCAGCCCTACCACTGGCAACTCAGGTTGAGATTGATCTGCTCCTACATGTTTCTTGAGTTGGGAGATGTGAAACACTAGCTGCACCCTAGAGCCCACAGGTAGTTGCAACTTATATGCCATCTTGCCCACCTTTTTTGGAATCTTGTAGGGACCAAACCATTTGGGAGATAGCTTTTGGCAAGTTCTAGATTGCATAGATTGTTGCCTGTATGGTTGCAGCTTCAAGTGCACCAATTCACCTACCTTTAATTCACAATCAGACCTATTTTTGTCTGCTTGCTGCTTTATTCTGTCATGGGCTCTCTCGAGATAAAACTTCAACACTTTAATGGTAGTCTCCCTCTGTGTCAAACTTCTATCCACAACACCTACCAAGGAGTCTCCAGCAAAATATGGTAAGTGAATGGGTGGGTCATGTCCATACAAAGTAGCATGTGGAGTAGTATTGATGAAAGTGTGATAAGAAGTGTTGTACCACCACTTACCCAAGTATAACCAATCACTCAACTCCTTGGATTTCTCCTATGTCATGCACCTTAAATATGTTTCCAAGAACTGGTTCGCCCTTTCAGTTTGGCCATCTGTTTGAGGGTGATATGATGTAGAAGGTGTGATGTTAGTCCCTAACTTCTTGAAAAGCTCCTTCTAGAACAAGCTCACGAAAACCTTATCTCTATCACCGACTATGGTCTCTGGCAACCCATAGAGTTTGAAAATGTTCTCTATAAACACCTTAACGATCCCCACAATAGTAAAGGGATGAGCTACAGCCACAAAGTGACCATATTTAGTTAAACAGTCCACCACCAACATGATCACTTCCTTCCCTTTTGAATCAGGTAATCCCTCTAGAAAATCCATGTTGATGTATTTCCAAGCTACCTTAGGTACTAGAAGAGGTTGTAATAGCCCTTTAGGATGCTGCAAATCCCCTTTATTCTTTTGATAAGTTGAACATTCCTTCACTAGATTCCTGATTTCCCTTCTCAACCCTTTTTAATACACAACTGAAGTAGCCCTCTAAATTGTTGCCTTGGCCCCTAAATGTCCTCCAACAGGGCCACTGTGAAAATATTGTAACAACTCCTTCCTCAACTTTAAGTCTGCGCCCACCACCAGTTTCCCTTTTCTCCTTAAGACTCTTCTGTCCCAAGTATATTTCTAGTGCTTCCCCTTCCTTTGTTCAATCTCAGCAATCACTTTCTTTAACCTTGGATCCTTCTGCCAAGACTCAGAAACTCTAGCCAACAAAGGAGAAAGAACACTGCTCACATTCAAATTGTTGCAGCTTGCAAACAGATGATTTCTTGACAATGCATCTGCCACCATATTATGAATCCCCTTCCGATAAACTACCTCATAATAATACCCCATCATCTTCACAACCCATCTCTATTGTGAAGGAGTTATGGCTTGCTGGTCAGTTAGGAATTTGAGGCTTTGGTGATCTGTCTTGATTTTGAAATGCCTACCAAGCAGATATGATTACCATTTTTTACTACCATGAGTGCAACCAACATTTCTTTATCATAGATAGACATTCCTTGATGTCTTATTCCCAGTTCCTTGCTAAAGGATGCCAAAGGATTCCCTTTTGCACCAATATAACTTCTACTGTCATATCTGAAGCATTTGTTTCCACCACAAACTCCTCTTCAAAGTCTGGTAGGGCCAACATAGGAGTAGATTTCACTTCTTGCTTCAATTTCTCAAAGAAAATTTGTCCATGCTCAGTCCATTTCCACCATTCCTTCTTTAGCAAGTTAGTTAAAGATTTAGCAATCTCACCATAACTCTTTATAAACCTCCTATAGTAACCTGACAACCCTAGAAATCCCCTTACATCTTTTATAGAACTGGAAGTGGACCAATTTGTGATGCATTCCACCTTTGAGTCCTCCATGGCTATAGCTTCCTCAGAGATAACGTAACCCAGATATTCTACCTTGGTAGAACCAAAACTGCACTTGCTCCTTTTTGCAAATAGCTTATGCAATCTCAACAATCCCAATACCTCTCTGAGATATTGCAAATGATCTTCCTAACTTGCAGAATACACCAATTTATCATCCAGAAAAACAAGACAGATTTTCTCAATAGCTCCTTGAATATTTTGTTCATGAGACCCTGGAAAGTGGCAGGGGCATTGGTCAACCCAAATGGAATGATCAGGAACTCATAATGGCCCTCATGAGTCCTGAATGTAGTTTTAGTTATGTATGGTCCCCACATTCTGATTTGATGGTAGCCTGACCTCAAATCCAATTTGGAGAAGTATCTGACCCTTCCCAATTCATCTAATAGTTCTTCAATGACTGGCATGGGGAATTTGTATTTAACAATAAGATGGTTCAGTCTTTTATAGTCCACACACATCCTCCAACTACCATCTTTCTTTTTAACCATTACTACTGGTGAAGCAAAAGAGCTGTTGTTGTCCCTGATCACTCATGTGCTCAACAGCTCCTTGGTCATTATCTCAATTGCATCCTTCTGAAATGCTAGATATCTATAAGGGTGAATCTTAACCACTGTATTTTCATTTATCATGGGAATCTTATGGTCTTGGCCTCTCTCAGGGGGCAGACCCTTTGGTTCTTGGAAAACATCTTCATTAAACATGCAGTATAGGGACATGCATTGCCTCTTAAAATCTTGGCACACAGTTTGGGTTCAATACACCCCAAGGGTTTAGGATGCATTCCTTGCAGCCTCACCTCCATCCCTTGATAAAGAAATTCCATAGGAGACTCTGTAAAATCCCAGTTTATAAGTCCCAATTTGGACATCCATTGAACTCCCAACACCATGTCACAGCTCTTCAAGGGTAAGACCAAGAAATCGGTCTTGAATTTCTCCCTTTGTGTCTCCCATAACACCTCTTTACAGTTTCCGAAAGTCCCCATGAGATCACCATTAGCCACTGTCACCATTAAACTCCCCTTGTGATCCATAGGTAGTCCAAAGTTCTTTACCACAGAGAGGTTCACAAAATTGTAGCTGCTTTCTGAGTCCACCAAAGCCACCCATTCTATCCCAACAACTATGACTCTCAGCCTCATAGTTTCAAAATGTGAGCTTCCCCATAATGTATGAAGAGACAAAACTAGGCCATCCACATTGTTATCCACTAGCTTCTCTGCCTCCTTACAATCCAGGAACTCCTTCTGCTCACTATTTTCCTCTATTTCTTCCACTGTAATTTGGTACAATTGAGTTTTTGCACACCCATGGTCGGGGTGTACTTAGCAGCACACCAAAAGCCTAAACCTTTTTTTCTTCTATCTTTAACCTCAGCAGAAGTTAGCACATTCCCTCTTGCAGAATTACTAGATGCCGCCTTAGTGTTTCCTGAAGTATTTTGACCAAGGAAAACACTTTTTGACCCTGATTATGGTACAGTTGGGGTACTAAACCCACTTCTCAAAGAACTAAGTGGTCTAGCAGGTACTGACAATACTGAATGAGGGCTAAGTTTGAACTGGGGCACCACATTTCTCTTCTGGTTAGTCAAAAATATGGCTTCTAATTGCTTAGCCATGTAAAAAGCATCTATCAAACTCTTAAGCTGTAATAACTTAAGGAATTGATTAATTTCTACCCTTAAATGGTTCTTAAACATGCTTAAAACATACTGGTCTGGAAGTTGTACCTGATTTAGCATTGTTACAAAGTCATCATAGAACAGTTCTACTGTTTCAGTCTGCCTTAAGGCTACCAATTCGGCAAATGGGTTATCAAATCCTTCAGGAGCAAAATGATCCTTTATGAATCCTAGATATTGTCTCCAAGTCAGTTGCCCTAGCTCACCATAGCTCTTTACTACAAACTGATACCGCTGAAGTGCTCTCCCTTCCAAATGTAGCATAACTAATCTGATATGGGCACTCTCAGGTACATTTCCGCTTTGAAATTTTGCTCCAGTTTTGCCAACCATCCTCTAAAGTCATCCTCGTCGAACTTGGGACACATGAGCTTATAGGCAAATTTATAGGACTGTGGGTATGGCTTACTTGGAATTTGTGGTATTTCATCACAATGGTGGAAGTTCCCCCTTGTTAACTGTGGGTAGCTCCTTGTGTGGCCGTAAGACTGACTCCCAACATTCTCGAGGCAGAGAGCGTTCCTTCCTCTGCAACTTGATTATTTCCTAGAGCCTTCTCAATAACTTTCTGAAGATCTGACATCATTGAAGCCCTCAACTCTTGCATTTTTGTTTTCGTGGTTGCTTCCATACTCATTTTCAGCCCTTGAAGCTTGTTATCGATGGAACCTTCAACCCTAGCAATATCTGCTTGCAAATTAAAAATTTATGTCTATTCCGTTTGACTGCGTGTCATGGTCGCAGAACTGATCTGTCTCTAATACCTTTGTAAAGCCTCGAACCAAAGAGAAGAATTAATTCAAAATGAGAGAGAATTCAAAGAAAAATGAGGGAAGAAGAAAATTGTGTCATTCATTCGACAACTCCTCACCAGAGAGTTCAGGCTCTTAAAACCCTAAGGCCACAAACAACATGTAACACCCATTTTTGTATCTATACGACGAACACAAATCAGGAATGTTACAACTTTTCTATCCTTAAATATACATGCTTTCAATTATCTTATCATGCAACTCATCACTTGTGGTTACTCTTAACTTTGAATATTTCTAGAAATGCCAATTATTATGAAACTATAACGAACTTTAAAGGTCAATCACGAATTAAATAGGTTTAACAAGTATACATGCCACTATAATAATCAAACCTCAATTAGGATGTCAATACTTTGATTACCTGTTGAGCTTTCCATATTGATGCAATGCTTTTCTCACTCTCATCTTGATTTACCTACGTGTGCACAATCAAACACACTCTAAGTACGAACTTAGTGAGGCAATAAAGGAAGATAATAACAATAATTTAAACTTTATTCAACTTCATGTCTATGTTTATATATGATGATATATATATATATATATATATATATATATATGCCAATGTATCAACTTTCACATTGCATATAGTAATGATTTACTATATGCCAATGTCATAAGACTTTCATGCTTGTCCATTTGTCATAATATGCCTTATATGCATAAATGCATCATGATCACTTGATATGTATAACCATCATGTTAATCATATATTAACATAATATAAACCGGATAAAAATTTCTTACCAATATACATGCCATTTATTCCAAATGCTCATAAGCTTATTTACCTGTTCATCACTTATTAACCATAAACCATAGCCCAAATATAAGCCTATGAGAATCCTGGGTACACGAGTCAAAACCGCACGTAAGGTCGTGCTAACCATCCGCACGTAAGGTCGTGCTAACCATCCGCACGTACGTAAGGCTGTGCTAACCATATACACTAAGTGTCCTTTATATACACTATAGTGCTAAACCGAATATGCAGCGTGCTACTGGACTCTATGGCATGCCAACTATACCCTGTCCCTCAATGACTTACTTGGGCATATTTTCCATATTTATTTCATCCATGGCAATGTATATCAACATAATTTAACATTGGGCAATTCATACCCAAAATAACATTCATAATATAAGGTCATATATAACTAGCGATCCATGCATTTATATTCAACTTTTGACATATTTAAAATATGTCAATCATATGCTCCATTACATAAATATAATGACAATAAAATTTGGGTAGGCTCATCGCAAGCCATCCCAATGATGTATAAAGCACAATGTGTCATGATATGTATGCAATTGCACTCACCTTGGCCACTTAACACAATGCCTCATTAAATCTTAGTTCGATCTTTTCTTTCATAGAACCTCGAACATTCTTTGATTCGACTTGACTAAAAATCAAGATTCGAGGCTCAAATCGAGCTTGGAAATTTTTTTTCTTCTTTCCTCTAGCTCCCATGGTATATGGCTAGAAAAAGATGAATATTTGTTCATCTTTTTCTATTATTTTACACTTGTAACTATTAAATGAATTTTAAATTCATTTAAATAGTGAAATTACCAATTTAGCCTTTAAATCCAATGGCTAATTTAATTTCATCCAAAATTAAGGGCCAAGATTAAATCCATGCATATTTCATCTTCCAAAAACTTTCTCAATATTTCAAAAATATTTCAAAATTGCCATCCATGTCAAATGGCCAATTCGCCCTCCAACTAGTCTTTATTTACTAGTTTGTTTCAAAATTGCCATTATATTATAATCTAACTAAATTAGTTACTTCTCAACCGCCCACTATTCCATAAATATCATTTTATGATTTTCCATGCTTATGGAACAGTCTCTGAAATTTCAATTCAATCTGATTTCCCCATATTCACTAAATACTTCTACTACAATTTTACCTTAACCGAGCTATCGGATTTATTCCGAAAATTCTATATTTCCACATTCGTAAAATAAATACTGTTATCTCATAAAACTTCCTTTCTTAAGGACTTAGACTAAATTTTCCTAACTCAGTCTATTATTCTGATAATTATCAAAATTCCTCCATATAGTGAAATAACCATTTTGTCCTCAAATCCAATGAATCCATAATGTACCACATGTCATCATCCTTCATCCAATGGCCTAGATTTAATCTTGAGTTAATAGTTTACCAACTTTACCCTTGTATTTTTTTCCAAAATTACGATCTTGCCATTTTTCATCCAACGGCTCATATTTAACATGAAAAATCAACTTAAATCCAAGGGTTCATATTCTTCCAACACAAAGAAAATATCTTAGACATGTAAAATAACATAATTAACCTTGTCTTATCATCCTTCAAAATATCCTAGATATTCGATTCGATCCGAATATTTTTCTAAACTTTATCACTTTATAGCCATTAATACAAACTCCGTACGAAAAATCCGAGTAACACGAAAACATCATTCTTGGAGGTAAACTATTCATTTACGGGGTTAAAATACACAAATTTTAAAAATTACACTTTGGTCCCTGAACTTTTCCAAAGTTTATACTTTAGCCACAAAACTTTCAAAATTTACATTTCCGTCACTAGTCAAAATTTGGGATATTACACGACAACGTTTGGCCACTAATACAACCAACTATATGTTGTGTTTCATTAAAAGAGAAAACTAACGGTAACAAAGCTTAACTGAAATTCAAAACACAAATTAAGCATACTGACATAATCAACCAACCAACCTGAGTGGAGTGAGCTCCACCACCAATTCTAAGGCTACCCCTTAAAGTTTTTCCAACAGTGATTTTAGGGGAAATGGGAAGCCAAATCCAGAGAAAACCCAGGATTTTGTGCCTCCATGGATTCAGAACAAGCGCTGAACTTCTCAAGAAACATGTCCTTCGATGGAGTTCAAATGTGTTTAGTCTTTTAGTTTAGGGTTTATGAGTTTGAGGTTTTTGGTTTTATGTTTATGGATTTGGGGTTTTAGGTTTAGTGTTTTGGATCTAGGGTTTCAAGTTTAAGGTTTATGATCTAGGGTTGAATTATTTTTAATTAAAAATAGGGCCAAAGTAAAATAATGTGTAAATATTGAGGGTTAAATTTATTTTTTAATTAGAACTAAATTGTTTGAATGTGCAAATGTAGAGGATTAAATATGTTACTATACCGAATTTGTTAACTTCCCGTCACTTTCTTAACATCCGTTAAGAGATAAGTGGTCAAATTGAAGCAAATCACAAAATTTAATGGTAATATTGAAACAATTGAAAGTTTAATTACCAAATTGAATAATTAACCAAAATTTAGTTACCAGAACTTCACCCTTTAACAAAAGTCAATCTTTTATATACGTCCTTATTTTCTTGAGCAGCAATAATTAAAGATCACTTGATGAGAGTTTTGTTGGAGCATAGTAAATCAGCTGGCGAGTGCTTTAAAACATCTCTCTCGACAAAAACACTGTAACATCCCGATAGATGAATTTATTTTTTATGGTTTTTTCTCACCTCTCTTTTTTGTTATGGTTATTTCTCTTTGAAGTAAAACAACACTAATTAAAGATGTTTGATCTATTTAAATTGATGAAATTTAAAAACGAAGTAAAATGATTAGAAATATAGTGTAAATAAATGAAATACTAAATTGTTTGTATTGTATTTTCCTGAAAGTAAAAAAGAATGACATGTTAATAAATAATCAATTATTAGTACAAACATATGAAAATATATTATTTTTGATGGATTTTTTTTGGAAAATTCTACGACAGGCATGCTCACCGCTGAATACCACTAATGCAATACATTACTGCACACTATTATATTTTTAATAACTTTTTAATAATTATTAAGGATCTCTAAGATCGAAAAACAATTAATCAAATTTAAAATTATTAAATAAGAATTTGATGGAATAATATTTAATCTTTTAGTTTTCTATTATTTTTTTAATATTTCATTTAATCTTCGTCGTCCTTCAGAAACTCACTCATAACTAAATCTTTTTCTTTTTGTAACCGTCATCACCATTGTCTTGGTTCATTATCGCCGTTCACCCTAACCCAGCATCGTTCGCACGCCTCTTTCCTGGTTTCAGCCGTCGTGGCTTTCAGTTGGTTCCGTTGCGTCGTTACCAACCTTTACCGTCCTTCTCGCTTTGTCTCATCTATTTCAAAATTTGATTAGTAAGTTCCTTTTATCCTTTTTCTTTTCTTCGGCGGGAGTTGGGTAATTGGGTTATCGATACTCTCTGTTTTTAGTAGATGATTGATGAATTTGTTTAGGAATGGTAACTAGCTTGAGAAATCAAGATAATATGTGTAGTATAAACTATGTATTGTCTCGATGCAATCTATTTCCAGTTGTATGTGCTATTTAACAGTGAAAGTCTAGTTAGAAATTACAATGCATTACATGCCCTGTTATGACATAGTATAAACTCTGCCCTCCTTTTACATATTATTGGTTTGATTATTGTGATTTTTGTGAAACAAAAGACGTAGGGATAATTTCATAGAGGCAAATTAATCTAGACGAAATAACAAATTAGATGGATTTTTCGGAAAGATTTTAAAGTCAAAAGTTGCATAAAAGTACATTTATTCTCCATCTACCAATTTTTTTTCACCACCATATAATGCAAGTAGCTATTAAACATACATAAAGACAATTCCTAGATGAACATAGCTTTGAACTGTTAATGGTCATGCTGGTTGAAGTAATCTTATACGAATTTGTATTTTTCAAAATCCGACAATTAAATTGGACTGAATATCTATGTTTGATATTATTCAGTGCTATTGCGTGTTTTTTTTTAAAAAAAAAATTTATAATCTTTTAAGTTGTACATTTTGAGTAGAAACATCAGTTTAGTAACCATTGCAATATTGTTTTAATCTTTTTTTTTTATTTTTTTCTTTAAATTTCAGGATTATTAGATATGGTCGATAATCAAGATGCAAAAACTAAAAATACATAATTGGAGTGTTGTAATCATGATGAAGATGGCTACAATAATGGATCAGTTAGTAAAACTTATATTGGAGAAGAACAAATTGAATGTAATGGTGATGATGGTAAATATATAGATGATGAAGTGGAAAGAATTAAAAGATTATGATGAGGATGACATGGATATGCTGAAGTGGAAGTCTTTAGATGATTGCGTTGAACTCTAGTATACGCATGCAAAAGTGAAAGGTTTTGGAGTTTGAATGAGTCAATGACAAGCTGAAATGTATAGAGAAAAAAAGGTGAACAACTTTTAATAAAATTTATTTTCAAGAAATATAACTATTTATGTCGATGGATAATTATTTAATACACTGACAGTGTAAACTTTTAGTTTCCACAAGTGCCTTAATTTTAGGGTTTAGGTACTCAATTTAGAGTGTAGGGTTTAGTAGTTTATAATTTAGGGGTTGTGAATAGAATTTATGGTTTAGGGTTAGAATTAAGGGTTTATAGGTTAAAACCTAAATCTTTTACATATTACCCTAAACCCTAACCTCTAAACCCTAAATCTTAACATTAACTCCTAAATTCTAACCATTATCCCCAAATTATAAACCCTACACTCTAAATTGAATCCCTAAACCCTAAAACTAAGGTGCTTGTGGAAATTAAAAGTTTGCACCATAGTATATTGGATATAAATTTTTAATAAATTTTATATATGAACATTTATGCAGGATAGACATTTTTATTGTATGTCATAGTTTAAAATTAATTTAATAAAAATGTATACTTTATTAATTTAGGTTATAAGTATTATTTTTAATTTATTATATTTTTGATAAAATTATACTTAAAATTAAATTCAAATCAATTTTTTAACTTGTAATTATCAAAGTAGGTTATATCAGATTTGCATGATACAGCTTTTAAGTTTAGATTAAAATTGGCAAGTCTATTCGTATCATATATGTCTTATCGTAATTCCTTTAATATATAATTTCTAAGAACGTTCGTATTAGTAAAAGTAGTTAATCAATAAATTTGATCAAACCTAACACAGTGATCATATCACAAATGATCACTCATTTGATTGTAAACATAATCAAAACTGTGTGAAAGAAGTAAGATCGAATCATAATTAATTATCATTTAAATCAATGCAGATGGGAAAGTTTTGGGGCGAGGCGGTAAATTTAAGGCTAAAATGAAGCTGATCGGTTCTACAGGTAGCATGTTTGTACATAAATTCTTACGCGTCGGTTACATAAATGTTTACCGTAACTGTAAAGAAAATGGTATATACACAAAGACTTACAACGTAAGAAATTATGTACTAACATAAATGCTAACCTAATAACATTAACATTACAAAACTCATAAGCATCAACGTAGCTACATAAAGTATTAGAGAAAGTACATATTTTCTTACAGAAAATGTAAGAGAATATGTAACAACACAAATTCTTACCGAGATCACTTAATCCAAAACTAACTCAACTTATGGAAAGCATTTGTGTACCCACACAAAGAGCTACAAGACAATCTTTTTTCTTACAAAAATTATGAGAATTTGAGTAGCTACATAAATTATTACAGAATATACATAATTGATTACAAGAAATGTAAGGAAATGTGTCTTTACACAAATTCTTACCGGAGATCACCCAATCCAAAACGAGCTGAACTTATGCTAAGCATTTGTGTAGACACACAAAGGGCTACAAGATTTCCTTTTTTTACAAAAATTAGGAGAGTTTGAGTAGCTACATAAATTATTACAGAATATACATAAGCTGTTACAGAAAAATGTAAAAAAAGGTGTAAGTACACAAACTCTTAAACGAGATCACCCAAATCAAAACAAGCTAAACTTATCGTAAGAATTTGTATAGCCACACAAAGGGCTACAAGATAACTTTTTTTCTTACAAAAATTATGAGAATTTGAGTAGCTACATAAATTATTACAAAAATATACATAATTGGTTAAAAGAAATGTAAGGAAAAGTGTACGTACACAAATTCTTACCCGAGATCACCCAATCCAAAATGAGTTGAACTTATGGTAAGCATTTGTGTAGCAACACAAAGGGCTACAAGATAACCTTTTTCTTACAAAAATTATGAGAATTTGAGTAGCTACATAAATTAAGAGAATTTGAGTAGCTACAAAAATTATTACACAATATACATAATTGGTTACAAGAAATGTAAGGAAAAGTGTACGTACATAAATTCTTACCCGAGATCACCCAATTCAAAACGAATTGAACTTATGATAAGCATATGTGTAGCCACACAAAGGGCAACAAGATTACCTTTTTTCTTGCAAAAATTATGAGAGTTTGAGTGGCTATATAAATTATTACAAAATATACATAATTTATTACAAGAAATGTAAGGAAATATGTACGTACACAAATTCTTACCCAAGATCACTCAATTCAAAACAAACTGAAGTTATGGTAAGCATTTGTGTAGCCACACAAAGAGCTACAAGATTACCTTTTTTCTTACAAAAACTATTATAATTTGAGTAGCAACATAAATTTTTATAGAATATACATAATTGGATACAAGAAATGTAAGGAAAAGTATACGTACACAAATTCTTACCCGAGATCACCCAATCCAAAACGAGCTGAACTTATGGCAAGCATTTGTGTAGCCACACAAAGGGTTACAAGATTACCTTTTATTACAAAAATTATAAGAGTTTGAGTAGCTACATAAATTATTGCTAAATATACGTTATTTGTTACCGAAAACGTAAGGAAAAGTGTAAGTACACAAATTCTTACTCGAGAACACCTAATCCAAAACGAGCTATACTTATGGTAAGTATTTGTGCAACCACACAAAGGGCTACAGGATAACCTTTTTTCATACAAAAATTAAGAGAGTTTGAGTAGCTACATAAATTATTACAGAATATACATAATTTGTTAAAGAAAAAGTAAGCAAAAGTATACGTACACAAATTCTTACCTGAGATCGCCCAATCTAAAACGAGTTGAACTTATGGTAAGCATTTTTGTAGCCACACAAAGGCTACAAGATTACCTTTTTTTCTTATAAAAGGGCATAAAATCAAAAAATACCCCAACGTTTGACTGAATAGTCAATTTGGTCCATATTCTTTTTTGAAGCAATGCAACCCTCAACGTTTCATTTTGAGTCAAAATGACCTCTCTACCGATGAAAATTGTTAGAAAACTGATGATAAACAGTTTGAAATGACTTAACAAAATGATATGTCAGCAGAAAAAATTATTTTATATTTTATATAATTATATAAAATTATTTTTACTGATGTAACATTTTTCAAGTCAACATATTTGTCTATATGATATTGTCATGTCATCATGCACTGCCATATATGTTTATCACGTCATTTCAATCCATTTATCGTCAGTTGACCAACAATTTTCATCCGTAGAGGGGCTATTTTGACTCAAAATGAAACGTTGAGAGTTGAATTGCTCCAAAAAAAGAATAGGGGCTAACGTGACTATTCAGTTAAACGTTGGGGTATTTTTTGACTTTATGCCTTACAAAAATTATGAGAGTTTGAGTAACTACATAAAGTATTACAAAAATATACACAATTTGTTACAGAAAAGTTGAGGAAAAATGTACATACACAAATTCTTACCGATATCATCCAATCCAAAACGAGCTAAACTTATAGTAAGCATTTGTGTAGCCACACAAAGGGCTACAAGATTACTTGTTTTTACAAAAATTATGAGTTTGAGTAGCTACATAAATTATTACAAAATATACATAATTGTTACAAGAAATGTAAGGATATGTGTACGTACACAAATATTTACCTGAGAACACCCAATTCAAAACGAGCTAAACTTATGGTAAGCATTTGTGTATCCACATAAAGGGCTACAAAATTAGCATTTTCTTACAAAAATTATGAGAGTTTGAATAGCTATATAAATTATTATAGAATATACATAATTTGTTACAGAAAATGTAAGCAAAAGTGTACGTACAAAAATTCTTACCCGAGATCACCCAAATCAAAACGAGCTGAACTTGTGGTAAGCATTTGTATAGCCACACAAAGGGCTATAAGATTACCTTTTTTCTTACAAAAATTATGAGCATTTAAGTAGCTACAAAAGTTATTACACAATATACATAATTTGTAACAAAAAATGTAAGGAAAAGTGTAAGTACTCAAATTCTTACTCGATATCACCCAATCGAAAATGAGCTCAAATTATAGTAAGCATTTGTGTAACCACACAAAGGGCTATAAGATTACCTTTTTAATTACAAAAATTATGAGAATTTGAGTAGCTACATAAATTATTATAGAATAGGAAGTATTTGTTACCGAAAATTTAAGAAAAATTGTAAGTACAAAAATTCTTACTCGAGAACACCCAATCCAAAACGACCTAAACTTATGGTAAGAGTTTATGTAGCCACACAAAGGGAAGATTACCGTTTTTTCTTACAAAAATTAAGAGAGTTTGAGTAGCTACGTAAATTCTTACAGAATATACATAAGTTGTTACAGAAAAGTAAGAAAAAATGTGCGTACACAAATTCTTACCCGAGATCACCCAAATCAAAACGAGTTGAACTTATGGTAAGCATTTGTGTAGCCACACAAAGGGCTACAAGAATACCTCTTTTCTTACAAAAATTATGAGAATTTAATAAGCTACATAAATTTTTACACAATACACATAATTGATTACAAGAAATGTAAGAAAAAGTGTACGTACACAACTTCTTACTCGAGATCACCCAATCCAAAACAAGTTGAACTTATGGTAAGCATTTGTGTAGCCACACAAAAGGCTACAAGATTACCTTGTTTCTAACAAAAATTATGAGAGTTTGAGTAGCTACATAAATTATTAGAGAATATACGTTATTTGTTGCTGACAACGTAAGGAAAAGTGTAAATACACAAATTCTTACTCGAGAACGCCCAATCCAAAATGAGCTAAACTTATGGTAAGCATTTGTGTAACCATACAAAAGGCTACAAGATTATCTTTTTTATTACAAAAATTATGAGAGTTTAAATAGTTACATTAATTATTACAGAATATACATTATTTATTACAGAAAATATAATAAAAATGTAAGTACACAAATTTCGACTATAATCGATCACGAAAACTCCGACTATAATCCTAATCCAGGATTTAACAAGAGCTCTTCCTCACACCATAATCATAAATTTCGCCTAGTGATTTCGCTCTAAGTTCATCTCTCCTAGGATTTCGGATTGGCAGTTTCATCATTACTCTCAAAAACAGTTAGCCGGACTCGGTGTGACTATCGGATTGGATATGCATCCGACACGGATATGATCAATCTTTCTGAAGTTTTTTAATGTATTAGGAGACCCAAAGAGAGTTACGCATCGAATACACACATCAGACACGGGTATAATTCGAGTAAAATGAAGCATCATAGCAATGTAGTTCAAAAATCATACAATTTACAAGTGAAGATAAATAGATAGAAACAGAAAAAAAGGGGTTACCTCGGCATGAGGCTGGCCAGCTTTAGGATGAAACCCTTGACCAACAATCTTGCCATCTTTCACAATAACAACTCCCACCATAGGATTAGGACTTGTGAACCCAATCGCCGTTCTCGCCAGCTCCACACACCTCCTCATGTAAAACCCATCGTCTTCCACCACTCCACATCGAACCCTAGTCAAACCACCGCATTTCCTCGATCTGAATTGAAATCTGGGTACCCTTTTCGATAAATTAAAAGAAGGAGACGGGAAATGTAGATTTCCCACAAGTTTGGGTAGCTGGTGTCGGGTAGAAAAGGAAGTGAAACCATGGGGAGAAGCTGAAATGCTGGGTGGAGCTTCAGTGCAGTTTGGGAAGGAAAGTAATTGACTTTGCATCATTTTCTCACAATCTTGAGATGAACCCTCAATCTCCTACAAAACCCAATCCAGAAAATTAAATCGTTGCAGTAATTACGAAAAAGGGGAAATGAAAAAAAAAAAACATAAAAGTGTTTCAAAGTGAAAATAACCCAAACTCTTCAATTTCCCGCTCCCTTATGCCCCGATGCAGCTTTTTTTTTTTTACCCTATTTCTAACCGGTTGCCATTTTACCTTTTTTGTTTTTTTAATCCAACGCCTACTATTATTTTGGCTTAATCTAATGGCCTAAAAAACAAGGTCTCATTTTAGCAGTTGTTTAAGCCGTTTCTTTTTAGAACCGGCCATGCAAATGACCTCCAAATGACTTAAAATTAAATCAATACCTCACCAACGCATTCCTATCATTATGAGATGTCTAAAAATTATTTTTAACATTTAAAAACACATTTTAATCGTGTTTTAGTCCATAAAGCCAAACCATGCAATTTTATCAAAGTTTAAAGAACAATGCATACCAAAACGTGCAATTTGGGTTATAACCCTAATTCTCAGGATTACATGTTTTAAACCCTAATTTAAAAAATACAGTGATTTATTTATGTCCAACCAAATCTAAATTACTAATTAATACATTGTTAAACTATAGATCCGATAGACATACCCAAATCACAACAAAGAAATTTCAAAACTTCAAGCTAAGATACAACAAAATTATGTCTTCGAACCAATTTGAATATTCTCATTGACTATTAATCAATACAATACTTTTTTTAAAAAATGACAATAATGTTTAAAATATTGTTGAACATTGAAGATATAATATTTCACAGAATGTTTGAGTTCAACACCCTGCATATATCTCCGCATACTAGTTTTGGCAAACATTTGAGTCGTTCAACTCCTATTTATTGTTTCTACCCAATAAATATATCACAATATTCAATATCACAAAGGGGATAAAGTAAACTACATGGTATACTTTACTGTGAAAAAAATTTCAATCAATCACTTTTTGTATCAGCTTCTATTTACTTCAATGCATATATGCCACAATTATTCGTGAATCCAATATAAAATAATTAATTATTATAAAAAAATCACAAACTTAAGAAAGAAACTTTGCATTTTAATTTCAAATTACATACCAATTAGGGTTCTTCAGTCAGAACAAATAAAAACAATCTCGATCAAAGTAAACAATATCGCAAACAACTCAATTTTACGTAATAGTTATTTGCAACTAAATAAAACAAAACAAACTATAGTTCATGACATTTTGCACCCTTGCTAAATGTAATCTAAATCATGGATTGGTGCCTTTAAAGATTAAGGTTATTACCTATATTGAAGGATGTCAATTTACCTCCTTACTCGCTTCGAAACTAAACAAGACAGCATAAGAACTTATTATAATTTAACTTAACAAATGCTTTTAAAGAGGTAATGCAAAGTTCCCATATAATCAAATTCAGCTATTCGCAGAACCATTGAGTAAGGCACAAAAACTTTTAATGAATAACACTTAAAAGAGGTTCCAACTAACACAGTTCAAATACTTTATTAATTATATTTCAAATACTGAGAACATTAATTTTAAACTTTTGCTTGAAACATAAGCTACCATATAACTTATTATTATAATTCAACTTAACTAGTACTTTTAATTGAATTGATATATTAGATTATACTAATTCTATAATAGTTTAATTTAGGGTAAGTGAAATTCAGAGTATCAGAATAAAATCAGTTCCAACACAACTAAAGTATGAATAACAACCATCTTCCTGAAAAATAATAAGACTTTAGCAATCAAATCAGATCTGATAAGTACTAGAAACAATATACTAAGCAATAAAGAATATTTTGTTTACATGACTGGAGGAAAGAATTTTAACTCATTAATGAATCACTTATATATATGCACTACTTTGTGCTAATAGGACCATTCCATGACCACAAAAGGTCAAGCATATAAACAATCAGGCACATAGAAACCTATACAATACCCAATGTGTCATATATGGAAAAGGCAACATCAATGCTTAAAGAGAATTTAGGACAAACAGCCAAACGAGATTTGAAAATATAAATCATATATCATGGACAAGCATTCCATATTCATAGTCCAAGATAAATGGCCTTTGATTTTGGAGGGTTAGATTGTTTGATGACTCTATAATTGTATTGGGAGGAGGAGAGGTCGATTTTGTATATGATAATGGAGGAATCTCTTTCTTTTTTGTTTGACAATGTCCACTAGTTTTTATCCTCCTATTCCAAGATCAGTAGCAGCAGACAACCAATGGCATCCAAAGTCACTGAACTAGTTAGCAAGGGGAGAAGAGAGCAGTTCAACGCTATATATATATGGATTTCATATTAATTTTACATTCATTGAACTGCTTTTTAATCTATCATAAACATATTGATTCAAATATAAACATAAATAAATTCATGAATTTAGCCCGTCGTTTCATAAACAGATCATCATATACATAAGCTAGTTCGGTTTAACAAGGATTAATCCAAGAACTCAACTTCTACCAGAAAAATAAAAGGGAAAAAATTAAATTATTACCATTTCTAAACAAATTAATCAATCATCTATTCAAAAAAAAATCAATCATCCACTAAAAACAAAAAGCATCGATAACCCAATTACCACCCCCCGAAGAAGAAAAAAAAAGGAGAAAAGAAACTCCCCGAAGAAAAAAAAAAAAGGAGAAAAGGAACTTACTAATCAAATTTTGAAATAGATGATTAGGGTAGGAGACAACGCGAGAAGGACGGTGAAGGCTGGTAACGACACAACAGAACCAACTGAAAGCTACGACGGCTGAAACCAAGAAGGAGGCGTGCGAACGATGCTGAGTTAGAGTGAACGGCGATAGTGAACCTAGACGACGGTGATGACGATTACAGAAAGAAAAGTATTTAGTGATGATTTGTGGATCGAATCTGGGAGGTTGGGTTGTTAAAGCAATGAGCAAACAACTATGCCAAACGCAATTCTCAGTTAATTGTTAACGACGTATAGGTTGAAATGTTTTCTTCGTTGCTTCACGGGCTTGTCCTGCCCAGCTTTGATTTCATAATAAAAATCGACGATTTTGGTTTTCTTAGAGGCAGAGGTGAAGGCAACACTGACTTTTTGGTGACCGGAGCACCGACTCGTTAATGGAGAATGAATGAACGTTAAAGAGAGCCTGATAAGATGGGTTGTTAACGAAATCTGAGTAGTTTCATGATAGATCAGCGAAAACCCCAACGAGCTTTGAGTTTTTGAGCGTAAGAGTCGTAGGCAAGGTGAAGGGAGCAGTGGTCATGGCTTGCTTCGATTTGATCCAGTCAGGGTTTGAACAGATTCGATTTAAGTGCCAAAATGGATCTCCTCAATTTATAGTAGATTTTTATTGTCAATAGCACAATGATTTTCTGTCGTCCAAAAATTTTATTTTTACAGATTTTCTGTTTCTGAGTTTGGCTTATATTTAATGTCAGATTTCGTCCAAAAAATTTTAATTTTAATTTGATTATTTCTCAGATTTTCTGTTTCTGAGTTTCTACTGTCTTCCACGAACCTCCATTGGAGGTAGTTAACATTGTTCTTGAAGAAGCTTTAGAAAATTTAAGTTTTGTTATTTGATCTTGTATTAGCAAAAAAAAAAAAAAGATTTGTTCTTCTTAACATTTTAAGAGTTGGAAATAATCAATTCTTTCCTTGTTGCCTTATTGTTCACAAATCAAATACCTTACAAGTTACAGCAGTAGCTTATTCATGGCTGAGAACAACAAGGAACAGTGGAGAAGGTGATGGCAGAAGGTGTGTGGGTTTAGAAAAGAAATTTTACAAGATTTAGACAAATACATTGTTAACCTTTAGGAAAGAATTACGCCTGGCTTAGTGGTTTGCTCAATGCTTCCACAACCCAACGTCCCAGGTTCCATCCAACAAGTTGTCACCTTCTCTTTCATTGATTTTTATAGGATCAAATTGTACAATATATAAGTAATATGGACCAAAATATATAATTATATCAATTTTCATTACTAGCCACGTTATCTCTTCCGTTAACTTTAATGGCATGTGTCTTAATTAATAGTACCATTTAAATAGTTAAGTGATCTTATTGATACAATTAAAAGTATAGTGGTTAAAGTGAAACCTCCCTCATAATTAGATGGTCATTCAAGTAGTTTACTCAAAAAAACTCATAGAAAACTGAAAGATTAAATACTATTCCATCAAATTCTTATTTAATATTTTTAAATTTGATTAACTGCTTTTCGATCCTATAGTTTCTTAATAATTGTTAAAAAGTGATTAAAAATTTAATGGTATGTAGAAGTGTATTGCGTTAGTGATGTTAAGCAATGTTCGTAACCCATGGTAGACTCATCCCTATTTTTTATGTGCATTTCTTTCTAAATTGATTCATTTTACGATTGTTTTTATATACCATCTTAAGAAAAATATATACGAATATAAAATATTTTCTCAAATTATTGACTATTAAAAGCCCAGAGTTCTCTTTCATTTTGCAAGCTCGAGAAATTCTCTTTTCCGATGGTTCCGTCTCGTTAGAGACCATTTGTCTTCCAAAAATTATCTTCTCTATCTCGTCTTGCCATTGGATGTCTTTATTCTTCTTTTTTCGTTTTTAGCCTTCGTTCGCAAATTTCTTTGGAAGTTTGATGGAATCCTTTTCTCTCCACGTATCTTGAGCTTTCCTCCAGCACCATGGTGATTTGGGAGCCATGGGCGGATGTTGTATAGCAATTGGGGTGCAATTGACTACACTTAATTTGTTGGCTATGGGGATTTTTAAGGAGGTAATATAAAATTTTTTTATAAAATTTTTTAAATTTGACCCCATTTAATTTGTTCGGTATAGCGTCAACGATACTTATTATAGTAGTATGAGAATTCTTCATATCTCGTACTTCACTTTTGACCCAACTGTATAAAAATTCTGACCCCTCATTGTTGGGAGGTAAGGAATTAAGCCCAGCGTCAAGGAACTTTAAGGGCCTGGCATCTTTCTCTTCGTATCCTTTCTTTTCTCATCCTGGTCACAACTCCAGCTTTGAACGGTTTGCTGGCCCATGTCTTCTAATGCTTCTCCGGACCTTCGACCACCACTTAAGCCTCCTTTTTTTTCACCCGTCGATATTTCGACATCTCCAGCATGACATGCCTCGTTTTGTTGATGTTTTTTCTGTCAATCTTTTTGTTCTACAACTGGAGTGTGTTGGATATCAAAGGGGGAGATCTCGTCTCTTTCTGGCTCATGATCATTTGTGTCGAGTCATATTGCTTCTTTCCTCTTTCACATTTGAGGAAGTCTCGGTTAACTGTCTAATGATTAGGTTCTCATATTCTTATTTGGGAGGTCTATGATTCATTTCCACTTTCATCCTGTTTGTAGCTGTGTTTGGCCTTGTTTTGCTTTTGCATTCGGTGTTTTCGGTTGCTTTTTTTACCAATAGTTTGCAGCTATTTTACTTTTTTATGTTTTGTTTTCTACTGTTTATCTCTCTCTTTCGTTTAAGGATGTTTGTATCTTCCACTTTGGTGGTGGTATGTTAAGACTAAATAGATATTTTCTTATGATAAAAAATGACGCCTTCCATTGAAAATGGCGGAAGGCGTGCAAAACCAACAAGCCTTCCCCTATATGCCAGGATCAACTTTTGTAAACGTGTGGTGTTTTGTTTTTATTTTTGTAATTTGAAAGGCTCACTTGGCCGACAAAGCAATAAGGTCAACTTTGCTACTGAACATTGAATCAAAACGCTCCCCAAACCTATTAATACGTACAACCATTCTTTTTTCTCTGGGTCAAAATTCTTAAAAAAATTACTGGAAGAGGTATTTATGATACTGAATCTTATGAATGTTGATGAAAAATTACAGGAAGAAATAACAATTTTGTTTGGTATTTTATGCTCTATTGAGATTTCAGATTTTCTTTTGTTGTTTGTATGGATTTTCTTGGATCTAATTCTAAGATTAGTTATTTATTAGGGTGTATATTTTGTTATCTCTTTCCTATACGTTCAATTAAAATCAATATTTTATTTAAAAAAATTGTTAAAATTTTCTAACATTTGTTCAACTTTTTCAACTTCATCCAAGATTAGTGTTTGATAATTTTATTATTTAATTTATATATTTTCACTTGTAGTTAATATTTTGTTTTGATGGTTATTAAAATTGTTAAATTTAACTTTTTATTCATTTACTCATTATTATATTTTGTGCTATTTATTAATTAAATTATTACGTTAAAATACAATATTTTGAAGTTAAGTTATGGATGTAGTGCCATTTAGTTATTTATTAACGTGTATATGTTATTTTGAGAGAGAAAAAAACTAGATTTGAATTATATTTTTTAATGTAGGGTTAATCGGTTTGTATAATATTTTTGTATAAAAATTTTGGGCAGACCCGACTAGTTCCAGGAGTACTCCGAGCACCTGCCCATGGCCCCACTATAATGGGGCCTCATTATAATGCGCAGAAGTTTAGTGATTAGCTGCCATCATTCAATCATTGGATATGTGGAATTGAAAATTGATAAATATATTACAAACGGGTAGTTATATTTAAATTGAGAGAGAAATAATTCGAATTGCCTTCAAAAATAATCAAACGGTAATATAATTTAAGAGTGACCTTAAAATTTTTAAATTCCAACACATTCTATTTCTATTTAAGATGATTTTTTAACAAAATAATAAAAATAATGTGTTATAGATGTTTAATCATGTTTCTATGATTAAAAGTTCAAATAGATGGAATATGTTTTCGTTCTATATGAGCCTATTTTTGAGTTTTCGCTCAGGGCCTCGAAAATATACGAGACGACCCTACTTTTGGGTGAAGACATCTAAGGAGGGGATTCTTATAAGTGAATAACAAAATTGTACAATTGCCCTCGGTCATGTGTGTTGCCTTCCTTGGTTAAGATTCCTCGAAGAGGGGTTCAATGATTCTTCCTCCACTGCAGGTTATTAAATTTAATGTAAATGGTCTGGCTATGGGAAAACCCGGTTCGACTGGTTTTGGTGGTGTCTTGTGTGATGCTTCAGGCACGATTCATGCTATTTTCTCTAGTTCTCTCGGTATTTTAGATTCAAATGAGGTAGAACTTCGAGCTATTAACTTTCGCTTTATCTATGTTGGTTAAAATAGAATGGCGATCTTGGAGTAGTATTATTATTGAGTCGGTCTCGTGCATTGCTATTGGTTGGATTACATATTAGGATAGACATCTGTGGAAGTTTTGGTAGATGTTTGTTTCAATTGATTCTGGTTGTGCTCTTTTGCCAAATGTGTGCTTTAGTCATGTGTTCCGAGAGGCTAATGGTTTGGCTGATGTGTTGGCGAAGACTGGTGTTGGTCGCTCCTTCATTTTTTATTATTTCATTTAGGTGGTGTTGCTTTCTTAGTATAGGCTTTGTCGCGTTTATTGTAACCTCCTAAACACTGTCCAAGAAAAAGGCCGAATTTAAAAAGCCACATTCGTAACTTTTCCCTCAACTTTCCAACTTAACTTAAATAAATATAGTTTTTAAATTGTAACGCAAAACATTTGACTTCCAATAAAATATATTCCGAAAAGGTTATTACAATTCCAACAAAAATAATAATATCTGATAATTAAAATAAAATATCCAAAAGTAGAGTTCTTTGCATGCATACCGAAAAATATCCTCAAATCCTAAAATAGTCTCAAGTCTCAAATACATCAAATCCCAATATAAAATAATAATAATAATAATAATAATAATAATAATAATAACCAACGTCTGAAAATGATAGTCTATACTGTAGTAAAAATAAATCTAAAACGCACGAGGTCCTCCGAGTACCAAGTGACCTAGAGCCAAAGTATTTGAAAGATAAACTATAGGAGAGTAAGCTAATAAGCCCAGAGTGTCTTTAAAGTGCAACAATCACAGTCTCAATTTCACAATAATTTCTCAAGGAAATATAAATCACATTAAAACACAATGCATGAAATGATGATATAAGCAAAACACAATGCCCAGCTACATACTCCAATCACAGTGGTGGCAATGACAACCAGTCACAATGGAGGTAGTTCCCTAGAAGCCCTCACCCTTATTTCACCAATCACAGTGTAGTCAAACCACTTCTTCCTTCGTACAATCCCATCTCATACATATAAAATATTGTTTGTAAAACAAAATCACATTACAATTGTATAATACTAAATACGAGGATCGCAGTTCTGAAATTCTAATAACACAATTTAACACAGTATGCATGACATCATAAATCTCATTGAAATTGCAACACAGAAAAGTAATCATACAAGTTATAAAACATTATTTCATAGAATATATATAACACGGAAAGAGAACACACCTCTAGCGGCCAAAGCTCTAACGTCGGTGATGACGACTCCCACGATCTGAACTAGCTCTAGGTCTAGCTAAGTTAGAACCTACGAGTTAAATTTCTATATTAATTCACATTCTAACATAAGTACTATGTCACCTAACTCAAATTCTATAAAGAAACAACAACTCATGTGTAGCTCTCGTAGAGGATACATGAATAGGTTGCACAAGAGGAGAAGGTAAAACGTCATCCTCAGAATCGATATTGTCTGAAACGCAT
Organism: Hibiscus mutabilis; assembly: GCA_019671005.1. Lineage (NCBI taxonomy): Eukaryota > Viridiplantae > Streptophyta > Magnoliopsida > Malvales > Malvaceae > Hibiscus > Hibiscus mutabilis. Next base: position 20,869,290 of record CM033749.1, on the reverse strand, counting down.
AAATAAACCATATCGAATCTCATACTCAATTTCCCAGAATTTACTAAGTACAAAATAAATTACAATTATAAAACTAGGCTTTTAGGATCGAATTAGGCGAAATAGACTATACTCAGAACGTCAAAAAATGTCAAGTTGAAGTTGACTAAAAACTCAAATGATCAAAGTCAACAGGTAATATTGACTTGACTGGTCAAAGGTCAGCACAATCAAAGTCAAAGTCAATGGTCAATGTTGACTTGACTGATCAAAGGTTAACACGGTCAAAGTAAAAGTCAACAGTCAATGTTGACTTGAATGGTCAAAGGTCAATGTGGTTCGGGTCATATGAGTTAACGGGTCAGGGTCGGGTCTAGGTCTAGTCAACTAGTCAAAATGGTTTCTACTGGTTCTGTTCGACCTACTAGTTTAGTCACTGGCTAGTTCACACACTGATTTAGTTCAGTTTTCTCACTCTTGTCTGATTCGGTTTGCTCAATAGATCTGCCAAATCATTTAGCCATTTGAAAGACCTAAACTATTGGGCTCTCTCTCAACGGGTTCAACCCAACAATACACACAACAGCCCACATCCTTTCCCTTACCATAGATTTGGGATTAGGCTTACCAAGCCTTGATAACACAACAATGGCAAGAAGAATGATATGACGACATGAAATAAGGCGGCGTAGAGACAAATATGACCACAATGCAAAAACATAGGGATTTCAAAACAACACCCAGCCAAAACATAGATTAAACACAAGGGAAAGACGACCAAGACTTACCCAAACTCAAACACAAAAAATGGAGGGTCGGGACGCGGTAGAGGAGATAGTGGCATAAAGAAATCGAATTGTTTCAATTCCATTTCTTATAGAAGGCGGCCAAAAAAGAGAGACGGTGAAAAAGGGTTGGTTCGTGAGGACGTGGGGAGCACAATGATGGATATGGTGTTGAACAAGGACGGAAATAGGGCCATCGCCAGAGCTTGATCAAAATTTATTGCACAAAAGGGGAGAGGGGGTGACTGATTTAAGAGAGGGAAAAAGGTTGTATGCAACTGCAGAGGAAATGGCATATCAAAGATTCTAAGGTTGAGGAAAGGGGAATTATATACCATGCAAAGTGGTTAAATCGTAGGGTAAGGGTCCCAACATCCAATCTCAACAACACAAGAAAGCCCACTAGAACTCTCATGGAGCCCCCTTCTGGCCTAATGTCTCGATCTAACAAGCAAGGATCCTAAAATGATTATTTTGTTTGGTGTATGGTTATCGTTTGCTAAGGTTGGATTTTAGAAGCTTTAAACACCTTTAATGGTAAATCAAAGATTAGATGTTGATAATGTGTAAAATTGGTAAGGATCTACCTAATAACTTTCCTATAATGTGTAAGCTTAATTTGAGGTTTAGCTATTGTGTTTAGGGGGCAAAATCACAGAAATCCAAACTCCAAAAATAGAGTTTTGGGCATGCGTATCAATACGGGCGAGGTCAGTATCGGTACGCTCCCTTAAAAGTGAGCTCTTTCAGGTATTTTTACAAGGGGTATCGATACGAACCAAAAGTGTACCGATACCAATATTCTATTGCCAATTTCAATAGAAAAATAGTGTATCGGTACACCAATGGGCGTTTTGGTATGAGTAGGGTATTAGTATGCAAGGTATGTGTACCAATACATGATTTCAATATGTAAAGAGAGTGTATCGATACGAGGCCATGAGTATTTCTTTTGAACCTAAAGTGGGTATCGATACTCGAAGATGAGTATCAATACTTAGAGGGACGTATTGATACCTATATAAGATTATCGATACTCACTGGGCATTCTACCTAAGAAGTTTGAGTTTGCGTTCGGGGGTCTCATAATTTAAGGTAAAGGGCTCAATGAGTATCTAAAGGTGTAAAATGAGTTATAAAACTGAGAAATCACGATTAATACCCCATGTGCAAAATAAATGGCTAATGACTTGGTAATTTTTTAGTGAATTGATTGTATTAGTAACCCATAGGGATCCTTGGTGGATCAATCGATATTCTGTGGCATGTAAGGTCCTTGTTGGATGCTTAAATGATGCTTGCATAGTCTAGATGCTTTAAATAAGGAGATAACTTAATGAGAATGTCATGAATGAACTTGAAAGGCGTGAATTAATAATTATAATAGATTGAAATATGCCTTGGGGCATTTGTAATGGTTTGGCTCGATGCTTTTTATCTCTTGGTGAGATGTATGGATGCTCGGGGAGCATATGTATCTTGTGTGTTATGGTAAAGAACCAGATATCCTAAAGTCAGTCTAAGGGCACTTATATAAGGGGATGTGTACTTTGGGCTATGTGATTGAGTATGTAATCTGGGTACGATTATAAACCTATCCATGGCTATGGTGAACCGAATAAGTAAACATATCTCGATGGGTTGTGTGAGCTTGAGTAACTCGATGGGCTACTTGAACTCGAGTAACTTGATTGGCTGAGTGACCTCAGGTAAAGACTACTTGTGGCTATTGTGATCCAAGTATGTTTGGGATGTATCTGTGGCTATAGTGATCCGGTTATGGTCCAACCAACTCGACAGCTATGTGATCACGAGTAACTCAATGTCTGTGTGTGCACGGGTAATGTAGGGCTTCGTTAGCCAGTGTGTAGGGCATGTATGGTTATTTATGCTTGCTGTGTAGATAGTAGTTGATGGGTATATTACCTTAGAGCTATGTGATTAGGGTACGATATGCTTTAACTCGGTAGACTGTGTGAGCTCGAGTAACTCGATAGGATGTGTGACCTCGAGTATGGTAAAGCCTAGTGATGGCATGTGAGACTTCTTTAACTAATGATGCCCTGAGACAAATATTGTGAACTCTAGCTGGGGTAGCCTGAAAATGATCTCATTATATGTGAAGCCTTATCCGTGTACTTTTGACTATATCATCATGCATACTTGTTTTATGATATTCATGAATTGTGGCAGAGTAGAAATATACCACTGATCTTTGTTAGCTTAGCATGCGGAATTGTGTTTTTTTCGTGCGTAGGTTGACAAGTTATCTTTTAGGGGAGCACATCGAGAAGGACTTCCCAGCATCGAGCTAGTTTCAGAGTATAGTACTTGATATTTTAGTTTAGACTGAAATGTATTCATAGGACCTTACCACAGTCGAGTCTGTAACTCTATTTGAACTATTATTTTGTATACTGTGTATTTTAAATTAGAGCTCCTATTTTGTAAAACTCATTTCAAATGTTATTTATCTTTGTGGATTTATGGAAATAGATTTTTTTAGAAATGTCAAAGTTGTGATTTTTAAATAGAAAACTTGATGGGTCAGTTTTTTAGAGACTCAAATATATCACTTTAGATTTGGATCAGAATCAGGGTATTACATGTAGTGGTATCAGAGCTTAGGTTTAGCCGATTCTAAAAAGCCTCGGGGTGGTTTAGAGGTCGCAGTAAGGTGTCTAGTGAATACAAGTCCCTAAATTTAAGTGGTATTTTTATAAGACTGAAAATCCTAATGTGCTGCCTTATTTATTGTGTTTCAGAAAGGAGTTGATGGAAAGGTAAACCGAAAATAGATGGGCGAGTCACTTTCGTGATCTTACCTCTACCCTTTTGCAAGTAATACAAGCTATTTCGAGGCAATTTGAGACGTCTCGCAAGACCCTTGTAGAGAGGCTTCACCGTTTTAGGCTAAAATTTTTTAAAGGTTTGGGTGAAGATGACCCAATCAAGGCTGATCAGTGGTTAAGAGGCACTCAAAGGGTTATGAGACAGATGAAAAGGAATCCGAAGGATGACCTCGATTGCATTGTCTCTCTTCTTAAAGGAAATACACATGAGTGGTAAGAGACGATTGAGTTAGGACTATAGCCTGCACTACCTACATAAGAAACCTTCGTGGAAGAGTTTATGAAGAAGTACATTAGTGAGGTTCATATGGATAAGATGAGGGATCAGTTTCTGCATCTGGTTTAAGAGGATCAGACAGTGTTTGAGTATGAGCAAGATTTTCTACGATTGAGTCGTTATGCTCCGAAGTTGGTTACCACGAATGAGTTAAGGTATAAGAGGTTCAGATTTGGATTAAAGGTTGACCTTCAGTTACACGTAACAGCGAGAGTGCTTGAGATATTCTTCGAGTTAGCTAATAGTGTAAAGGCACTTGAGCAACTTCAGTGCTCGACATCTAGTCAGTTTGAAGACTCTAGGGGCCACGTTGTAGGGAACTAAGATGTTATAGGATCTTCTCAGGCTTTGTCTAGGAGGTTTTGTGCTTTGTGGGATACGAAGATAGTTGCTTTAGATCAATCGCCAAGGGAAGGCAAGAGGTCCAAACTGAGAGTTTGTGGGGGTTTGCTGGCTTCTACTCTAGAATGGAGTACTAATAGTTCATTTGGAGCGTCACCTCCACTAGTATGTGAGCATTATGGTTGACATCACCTTAGAGTGTGCTTTTTACTTTAGAAGGTCTGCTATAGGTGTCGGGCACCAGGGCATATGGCAAAGTATTGCCTAGTTGTGGATGAGGATACACTGGCTCAGTCTCAAAGGGTGGCTATATCTCACCATGGTCAAAGTTTTGCTAGAGGCAGAGCTAGGTCACCGTCAGTTTATTGAGGTAGAGCTTCTATGAGATCCACAATTAGATTTGACGTGCAAGACATTGCTAGACCGTCCGCTGCTCAAGCTAAGGTTGACAGCTTTGCTTCCAAGGATATGTCAAGTAATTATGTTCTATTTTGGTTCCAGTTGTTATTTGATAGTCGTTTAACTCTTCGATGTGTTTTGAGTTGCCTCTTGTTTAATATGTATTAGTAAATCTTGAGATTGAAATTGGATTGTGTAGTAAATTAGAATTGTAAAGGTTGATAGATAAGTGTTTTATCGTAGATGGTGATTGAGGATTGAGAGTAACGGTCCTTGCGAACTTGTTGGATTTACTCTTTCTCACTAGTTATGGAGGTTACCTTTCGTATAGAGTGTTGTTGAGAGTGCAACTTATGCTGTGAGTTGCAAGCAAGAAGTCTTAGAGTTCAGATTTTTTTGAATTTGGTTGTTAGTGATAGATATGTAGGATCTTTACCTCTCTAAGGTGGATGTTGTGCTCTGCGGTGTTAGCTCAAGGAAGGTTTTGTATGTTGTGAGATATTTTCAGCTTGCGTTGTGAATTCTAGGCCTTAGAGTTGTGGATGTTTTAAGGGTATGAAGGTACCCATGGTGAATGAGCAGTCTTACTGTTTGATCGTAGTTTAGAATCGCGATAAGTGTAAGGTTGAGTTTGTTGTTAGTGTCCATCGCTCTGTGGTATGGTACTTAATGAACTCTTTGTTGGGGACACACTTGTGCAAGTGACTATTTAGGTATCGTTACCAAGTGTTTCACCTGGAGATGTGCTTGTGTTAGAGTGGCTTGTGTGGTGGATTTTGATTTGTTAAGCTGAGTAGTAACGATGAAAGATCGTTGCCTGTTTAATGAGATCGATGACCTTATTTTTGGTTGTAGAATGTAAGAGTTCCGTATGTTTGTTCAGAGTAAAGGTACCTTAGTAAAGGTAAATGAAGGTTGTGATAAACATGGTTAATGGATGGTTCAGGCCCTAAGGGCAAGTCGTGAGGATGTTAGCCTAACATGTGCACCTTTTTTTATCTAGATTTCGTAGAGTCGAGCGAATTGCTCTATTGAGTTTGAGAGGAGTTATCTTTAGTTAAGGTAAGCAGTGTAAAAGTTATCAGAGTAGCGCAACGAAAATGTGGGGTTAATAGCTATGTTGTGAGTAACCGGATGTTAATGTTGTAAAAAATATTTCCAGAAGAACCAATTGGAAATTGTTAAGGATTACTAGAGTTTTTGTACAATTGTTAGTTGAGATTAAGTGGTTGGATTGAAAGAAGATGTTTAAACCTTAGAGGATAGCTTGGTGAGTTTTGGTTGCTATTGGGAGTTCGTTTGTGATAACGGTCCTTCATCTGAATCAAGTAGGTTCGAGTGGTGGAATCTCGTGGATCACAAGTTAGTTTTTGTTCGAATTAGGGCAAGTTTTGATGAAGTAAAGTGTTAAGTTCTGACTTGGTTGAACAAACTAGGATGAAGAGCCGTTAATTCAAAGTAAATCTATGGTAGGTTGGGTTGTCAAGGGTTAGCATGTTCTAAAACATCTAGCAAGGGTATTGATGTTAGACAAAGAAGTGTCTCTGGTAATGTATCGTGGAGATGGTGCCGCGTTTCAGACGCAGATAAGGTTTGAGTTTAGGTTTTAAACAACAGATGATTGTAGAGAGGAATGTTAACCGAGATAGAGTTCATCAAAAATGAGTTCTTTAAGTTGGCACTGGGACAACATGGCTTGAGGTTGGTTTTGTTGCCCTACCTTAAGGTTGGTAGTGTGTGTTGTTGGTTGCTGAGAATGAGACATTAGAGTTCTTGAGAGAGGTGTTGTGAGCACATGGTTCAGTGTTATGGTTCCAGCTAAGGAAGTTTGAAAGAGAATTCCCCCATAACCGAGGTGATCGTTCATGAGTTAGGAAAGGGATAAGTCTATTCTGGTTTCATCTTCTTCTACTGTTTAAATTTTGAGGATGAAATTTCTTTAAGGAGAGAAGAGTTGTAACTACCCGGGTTTTGGAACCCGATAGTCGGGTAAACGTGAGTCGCGGGCCTTGCTTGTTGGATTGAGATGTTGGGTTTGTGCGTGGATAAAAAATGTGTAATGAAGGGCAATAGGGTAAATTGCCCCTCAGGGAGACAAAGGCTGATGCTGTAACCCCCTTAGCTCGGCCTAACCGAAACTGAACTAAAAGGATCACATTAGGTTTGCCGAAGCAAACCCGAGATAATAACCTAAACCAGTCCATTTTTTTCCTTTTTATCTTGTCTGAATGCATCAAATTAATTCTTATGGTGAACATGCTTCAGCGGAAACGTTATATTGAAATCAGATTTTAAAACGGGGTTCAATTGCTCAAAAAATACATAATAGGGACCAAAACATAATTTTCAGAAATTATAGGGTTTTCATTAAAATTTAGGTTACCAATGCTCTATTAATCCAATTCCATGCTCACATATTAAATTCCAACTCAAAATAATCATTCGAACTCATTCAATTGTATACATAACATTCAGGGACTAAACTACAAGATTTCCAAACTTCAGTAAACTGATATGCACAAAGTCAACAGGGCATACCGATATGGCTTAATGAACAAATGGCTACTCATTCCGATACACGTACATCCATATCGATATGGTGTGTTGACCCACCCGTACCGATCCCCCTTGTGATTTCTCATAAACTCAAAATTCTAGTGACCAAAACGCGTACTAATATGGTACCCTACGTATCGATACAACTCTTTTAAAATGAAAGGGGCGTACCGGTACTCAAACCCGTGTACCGACACTAGTACAAAAATTCCTTAAGGCGTACCGATACGGTGGCTAGGCGTACCGATACCCTTTGTTAAATTTCGATGGATTGAACCTTCCCAGACCCCGCGTACCGATCCTTTGGTACCCATACCGGTATGCAATGGCCTTTAATGTCCTTTAGGTCTAACATATGACACTTTGGCTCAATCTAAACTCATCCAACACATTACTAAACATCATACATCATCAAGAACATGCTTATCACCAACATATCAACATATTAAGCAAGTCTAACATGCCTAACACTAGCTGTAACGACCCAGATTTCGGGTTTGCAAATCGGGTCTTGGACCTGAGTATTGGACCTTGGGTTCAGGGCCAAATTAAAAGTGTATAATTGGGCTTAGGGGTAAAAAGGGGAAAAGAAAATAAAAAGGAAAAGGTGTTTTGAATTTTAAATAGGGAGTGGGTGGTTGAAAAGAGGGGAAAGGAATGATGGAAGAGAGAGAAAAGGAAAAAGATGAGAATAGTAAGAGAGAGAGAAAAGAGAGAAAAATGAGAAAAGTTTGGAGTGAGAATTTCAAACTTTGATCTACGGAGATCTAGCCTTCCGATTGTGACACTTCCACCGCCATTATGTTTATCTCGCCGAGATGAGTCCACCGGTACCAGCATCACCACCGTCAGAGTTGCCATCGAAGGAGGTGAGAGAGAAAAAGTTTTAGGTTGTGCTATTCAAGGGGGTTAAAGGGCTGGAATAAAGAAACGGAGGCCACCACCGAGTTCACCGGCTTGAGAACAGTCGACCGCTGAAGTTTGGGCGCCGAAAGCCGCTGGAGCCGCCGTCACGCGCCCCCATGCGCCACCGCTATGCGTGGGCATGACCCTGCACCAGGGGACCGAGTCGCCCTATTGGACTCGGCCGAGTCAGGCCGAGCTGACTCAGCCCAAGCCCAGCCAAGCTCAGCCGAGCCAAGTCGAGTTGAGCCGAGTCGAGCCGCGCCGAGCTGTCCGCCGTAGTCCATTGACCGTTGACTGCCACCGTCCGTTGACCGATGTTGATTTTTTTCGGGGGACCTACCTTGGGGTTTCTGGACGTTCCTAATCTAATGACGCAGCCTGTTTTGCCAAATTCAAACCCAGTAAGCTATTTTTACGTGTTTGACCCTTCACTTGGCTTAGAAGGTGTATGAAATTTAAGTATTTTGTAATTGTTGTTATGCGAGGATTAATCGGGTCAATTATCGGATCAAGTGGAATATTCGAGAAGCTAAGATGAGGATTTTAGCGATGTCAGCATAAGGTTAGTACACCTTGAACTCTGAAATGCTTCATGAGCATCATAAGTGTAATTGCCTTGCATGTTAGTGGTTGCAAATTAAGAGATGAGTAATAAGCATGTGATGATGTAGATTTTCGAGGCTTGGTAATTATTGAGAATGTTGAGACTGTCTTGAGCTTTAGAGATCGTATAAGATTGCCCGGATATTCGTATGATTACTTGATTTATGACTGCTAGGTGGTGATTCATTGTGTGCTAGTGGAATGAAATAATATGTTCGATTTAATATTGGCGATGGGTAGTGCTAATAAATATTCGATAAAATGCTTAAAAATAGGTAATTAATAGTTAATGATTTAAACGTGCTAGTAACAAACTATAACGACTTCATAAGCTTTAGGGGTAGAATAAGGCCTCATAATTAATATTGATGTTGTTAGGCTTAATGGACTAATTCCAAAAAATACTCGATAAATTGCTTATGAAATTGGTAATTAACACTAATTGGTTTAAAGGCCGGTTTGAAATGGAAATAGATGAATATGATTAATAAAGCGGTTATTACTGTAATTAATAAAATAATGTGGATAGTTGGAAATAATTAATGGGAATGAATTATATTACTCCTCCATAAAACGTAACAACTCGGAAATGCTTGATTGGTTGTAATAGCAACAATAGGGACCCGTGGTGGGTTGTACGATAATTGTGTGCCAAGTAGGGCACTTGTATGGATCCTTGGTGGATCGTGTATAGTACATGCCAGGTAGGGCACTTGTTTGGTTATGAGTCTTTGGTTGGTGGGATCCGGATACCAGTGAGTGCGTGTTGCAACACATGAAGGCCATCCGATGTGAGATTTCGGGTGATGATATTTGCTCGATGTGAGATTTTGAGCCCCTCTCGATGTGAGATTCCGAGCGAAGACTCGATGCGAGATTCTGAGTATGTCGCTCAATGTGAGATTCTAAGCATGGGCGGGTCTCCCAGTGTCGAGTGACATTAGGCCTTTGTTGATGTGCTTGTTGTGATTGCAATGTTGTTTATGTGCTTAACATGTGTTTAGACGATTATGGTAGCGCCACATGTTTATTTATCTCTTCTTATTGCTTGTACTAGCTTGCATGCTTACGTTTATGATTAGCATGAAGTATAGTAGAGTAGATGTGTACCACTGAGCTTTGTAAGCTCAGTGCTCGGAATCGTTGTTTCCATGCGTAGGTTGACCATTAGATCATGGGATCATGGAGCATTATCATCTCATGATTCTAGCATGGGGATCTTCAGAGTACGGTATTTGAGTTTAGTGGGCTATGTGTTCATAGGACTTTACATGTGGGGGTCTGTATTTATTATTCGAAATTGTATTATTTAAATTTTACCTTCAAATATTTTAAATTTAAATTGAAGCTCCTTTGAAATATTTTATTTATTTATATATATTTATTTTAATCGTTGGTTCTAAATGATTTGCGACTTACTTGTTGGGTTGATCCTATTTGAAAAGAAATTTTATGGTTTTGGTTTTGGGTTTGGGCTTGTGGCCCAAATGTGACATCCGGGTCGAGGGTGTTACACTAGCATCCATAACATCTACAAGCATGATCCCTATTCAACAAGTAAAAGCTCAAACCAACCTTCAAACAATCATAAATGGCCAATTACACATCCAAAACATCAACATAAACTTGCACAACCACGGAGTTTAGCAAATAACCCTCCCAAACAACAAACGACCATATTGCCTTTATTACTACAAGTCTAAATCAAAGTCATACTTTCATAAACACAAGTCCTTGGATTTCCTTTTTCTTGCTCGCTACCTCCAATCTTTAAATCTTTGCATTGATGAAAAAAGAGAGCGTAAGCACACTAGGCTTAGCGAGGAATGCTCACTAACCAACCACCATCAAAGCATTTAAAATTATTTAACAATCCTTTTGAAAAACCACTTTCCAAAACACTTTGCAAACATCATTTCAACGTCATGCCTTATCAAACCATGCACTTAACATTTCCAAAACATGCATATTAATCCATATGCAACATGTATCATGGATCAACTGCAAAATCCCATATGCTACCCTCAAGTTAAGCTTTCCCATGCATGCTACCAATGCAAGGCTTAAAGAGTAAAACATGTTCAAACCAACATTAAACATCATAATCCATCACATGATACATCATCAATTATATTGGCTTACAAGTGATCATTAACCAAGTTCCACATTTCAAAACATAACATCATATAAACGGATTCAACAAGTGTTCCCAACACTTCATGCCATCACAACCGAAATTAATGGTACATTTACAACTGGGTACAATCACAACCCCGCACATTGGTTGGATGCATAACCCACTAACATGAGTCTTCGCTACAAAGATCAAAACCCCTAGACCGCTAAGGTACTTGGATGGAGTTTTCGGTACACCGGATCAAAACCCCTCAACATCCAAGGTAACTTTTTATAGTGCACTATCAATCCTATGGTCATATTCGATAACATTTCCAAACCTTTTCATACCATCACTTGCCAATATAATTTATTTTATTAACATTAAGTCATTGTTTTCATATGCATCATCAAAATCATTTAACCAATACAATCAACCTTTCATTAACCAATGTTCAAAAACATTAGTAAATCATGCATTACCTAACAATGCATTAACATCAACATATAACCAACTTCCAACATTAAATCATGCTTAAAACATGCATATACAGTGAGTAATCAATTCATTAAAACAAGTGCATAAAAACCAATTGCCAAATCGAGTTTGAGAGAGAATTCATCCTTTACTTACTTTCGAGCTTAGACCAGCGTTTCAAGCTTGATCTAAACCCACAAACATAACTTTCAAACCATTGAAAAGTTGTAAATCACGTTTTCACTCACCGACACATAAAACTTAACTTGCCGATTAGGTAAACACGCCTCAAAAGCTTCCAAAACTTCCGTTCAAGCTTGAAGACCAACTTTCACTATTTTATCTACACAAAAATAGAGGATTCAATGCATCAGAAAGCATTCAACAGCCCAACAACATGGATTCATATAAAACCTCAACATACTCTACCCAATTTCCCTCTACAACAATAGAAATTAACATCAAACATCTTCCAAACTTAACCCAGCCACAATCTAACATTTTAACCCATTAATTAACATCAATTAACATCTAAAAACACAACATCATCCTTATACCTCCAGCATTCATTAAACCTCCACAACACCTCAAAAACTCACAACTAACAACCTAGGAAATTAGAGATTCACATAGTTTTCGGGATTCCAATGTTAAAGCCCACTTATTAACATTATTAAACATCAAAATCATGATTAGAATCAATCAAGAACTCAGCAAAATAGAGCCTATATGAAAATTCATCAATACAATCAATTAAATTAAGGAGATAACCAATTTTCCATTAATAAATCATCAAATCAAGTTAGAAAACATATGTAAAGGATCAATAACTTGAGAATTTTAGTGAAGAACCTTATATTAGAGGAGAAGAACGAAGCTCACCTCTAAATTTGACTTTCCTCTTAATTGGGTGAATTTTCTTGAGAAAACATGATCAAATCAAATAGGTTTTGTTAGGAAATCATTAAGAATTCATTTGGAAATAAAAGAATGATGAAATAAAGTATTTACCTGAGAAAAATGAAGTGGAAAAGATTCTTTGGCTAGAGAAATTTGAGAGAAAATCTTTTGATGAAAAGTTAGTTACGTAAGTTTTCTTTTAAATCTAATTATGATATTAATCTCCCCAAGCCTAATTATTTCTTTTAAAACCTTTTTAAAATATCCAATTAAAAGAGAAAAGTCTGATATTAGACTTTGTACAAATAGCTCCTTAAAGATTCTAAGTTTTGACGCTTTTACAAAACAGTCACTAAAACAGTTTTGAAACTTTACATTTTGGTCACTAACCAAAATGTCACTTTTTGAAACTTCTTTTGTAAAATTGATTTTACCAAAATATTTTACATATTAAATAATGACTTTAGAACATTTTCCCATATTTTTATCTTACCCAAAAATTTTCATTTCGAATTAGATCCCAAAACTGACTCGAATCCTCTAACCCGATCCATCAGACCATCTAAACCACCTAGAAAATTCCTAGGCCCAAAAACGAGGCATTACAGATGCCTCTTTAATTTTTTGAATTTTGAAGGAATGTAAAGTCATCTTTGTCTCCCATCTCATTTCTATCTTCTTCCCCTCCAAAACATCCACCAATTCAAAGATAAGGTTAAAAACTTGATGTTGTTGAGTGCGAATCTCGAAATTGTTGTAAAGGGAAGGTTGATCAAAAATCAAAGACCTATCTTCCAAGGTAGATATATCTAGGGCTTGTGGATTTTGAGTTTGAAGCTTGAACCAAGGAAAAGAGGTAGAAGAAGCTTGGTGGGTGCTTTATTTCGAATTTGCTTGCTTAAGGTCAGTACATTTATGACTCCTACATTTCATGAGTTTCCTAAAATGATTTCTTTGATTGGTATATGGTTATGGTTTGCTAAGGTTGGGTTTTAGAAGCTTTAAACCCCTTTAATGGTAAATCAAAGATTGGGTGTTGATAATGTGTAAAATTGGTAGGAATCCACCTAATAACTTTCCCATAACATGTAGGCGTAATTTGAGGTTTAACTATTGCGTTTAGGGGGTAAAACCAAAGAAATCCAAACTCTATAAATGGAGTTATAAGAATGTGTATAGATATGGGCTACACCAGTATTGATGTTCTCTCTTGGATGTGAGCTTTTCATGGCATTTTTACAAGAGGGTATCGGTACAGGCCAAGGGCATCTATACCACTATTCCATTGCCAATTCCAGTAGCGAAATAGAGTTTTAGTACGCCACAGGGCGTTACGGTATGAGTAGAGTGTCGATACGTAAGGTATGCATACCGGTACATGGTTTTGGTACGCAAAGAGGGCATATCGGTATGGGGCTGTGATTATTTCTTTTGAACCTAAAGTGGGTATCGATACTCGAATATGAGTATCGGAACCTAGAAGGGCATATCGATACCCATGTAGGAGTATTGATACTCGCTGGGCAATCTGCCCAAAAAGTTTGAGTTTGTGTTCGGGGGTCCCATAATTCGAGATAAAGGGCCCAATGGGTCTCTAAAGGTGTAAAAAGTGTTGTAAAATCGAGAAATTGAGATTAATACCCCATGTGAGAAATAAATAGCTAATGGCTTGGTAATCTTTGGGTAAATTGATTATATTAGTAACCCATATGGATCCTTTGTTGATCAATTGATGTTGTGTGGCGTGTAGGGTCCTTGCTGGGATGCCTGTATAGTCTAGTTGCTTTGAATAAGGAGATAATCTAATGAGAATGTCATGAATGAACTTGAAAGAAATGAATTAATAATTGTAATGAATTGAAATATGCCTTGGGGAATTTGTAATAGCTTGGCTCGATGCTTCTTATCTCTTGTTGAGATTATGGATGCTCGGGGAGTATATGTATCATGTGTGTTATGGTAAGCAGTTTGGATGTACGAGAGTCAGTGCAAGGGCACTTATATAAGGGAATATGTACTTTGGGTTGTGTTATCGAGTACATCTGACGTATCTACAAGCTATATGATCTGGGTGCGGTTAGAAACCTATATGTGGCTATGGTGAACTAGATAAGGAAACATAACTTGGTGGGGTGGGTGAGCTCGAGTAACGCGATAGGATATACGAACTCGAGTAACCTGATTGGCTGAGTGACCTTAAGTAAAAACTGTTTGTGGCTATTGTGATTCAAGTATGGTTTGGACGTATCTGTGGCTATGGTGATCCAGATATGGTCTAACTAACTCAACAGCTATGTGATAACGAGTAACCTGATGGCTATGTGAGCAAGGGTAATGTAGGGCTTCGTTGGCCAATGTGTAGGGCATGTATGGTTATTTATGCTTGTTGTGTGGATAATATTTTATGGCTATATTACCCTAGGGCTGTATCATTAGGGTACGGTATACTTTAACTTGATGGGCTGTGTGAGCTCGAGTAACTCGATGGGCTGTGTGACCTCGAGTATGGTAAAGCCCGGTGATGGCATGTAAGACTTATTTTAAATAATGATGCCTTGAGACAACTATTGTGAACTCTAGCTAGGGTAGGCCTAAAGATGATCTCGTTATATATGAAGCCTTATCTGTACACTCTTGACTATTTCATCATGCATGCTTGTTTTCTGATATTCATGAATTGCGGTAGAGTAGAAATGTACCACTGGGCTTTGTTATCTTAGCGTGCTGAAATTTTGGTTTTTTCGTGTATAGGTTGACAAATTATCTTTTGGAGGAGCACATCGAAAAGGACTTCCCAGCATCGAGCTAGTTTTAGAGTACAATACTTTATATTTTAGTTTAGACTCAAATATATTCATAGGACCTTACCACAGTCGAGTCTGTAACTTTATTTGAACTATTATTTTGTATACGGTGTATTTTAAATTGGAGCTCCTATTTTGTAAAACTCATTTCAAATGTTATTTATCTATGTGGATTTATGGAAATAGATTTTTTGAGAAATGTCAAAATTGTGCTTTTTAAATGGAAAATTTGATGGGTTAGTTTTTGGGAGACTCGAATGTAGCACTTTGGATTCGGATCTAGATCAGGGTGTTACTCCTTGCCCGAGTGATACTCAATCTTACAATCGTAATCCTTAAGAAGTTCAAGCCAACGATGTTGTCGCAGATTAAGCTCTTTTTGCTTGAGTAGATATTTTAGAATCTTATGGTCTATGTAGATATAACACTTCTTTTTGTAGAGATAGTGTCTCCAGATCTTGAGAGAAAATACCAAAGCGGCCAGCTCAAGTTCATGAGTATGGTAGTTACACTCATACTTTTTTAGCTGCCGAGACGCATAAGCCACTACCTTACCATCCTGCATAAGCACACATCCCAATCCAGTGTGAGAAGCATCACTATAAACGGTATAAGCTTTCCCAGGCTCATGTTGAATCAGAATTGGTGCTTTAGTCAACACTGCCTTCAATTTCTCAAAGCTAGACTGTTAGGCTTCAGTCCAAACAAAAGGAACATTCTACCATAGAAGCTTAGTCAACGGAGCTACAATGATAGAAAAACCTTCCATAAACCTCCGAAATAACTAGCTAAACCCAAGAAGCTATGAATCTTAGGAACATTCTTAGGTTGCTTCCAGCCCATAATAGTCTCGATCTTCTTCGGATCAATCTAAATACCCTCAGCAGAAACTATGTGCCCCAAAAACATAACTTTTGCGAGCTAGAATTCTTATTTGCTAAATTTCACACATAACTATCTTCCCCTCAAAGTTTGCAGAACAATCTTGAGGTAATCTTCATGTTCGGCCTCAGATTTAGAATAGACCAAGATGTCATCAATAAACACTAAAATGAACTAGTCCAAATAGGACTGAAACACCCTATTTATCATGTTCATATACACAACCCGAGAATTAGTCAATCCAAAGGATATCACTAGAAACTCGTAATGGTCGTAACGTGCCTGAAAAGCTATCTTGAAGATATTAGAATCCTTAACCTTGAGTTTGTAGTAACCAGATCTCAAGTCTATCTTAGAAAAAACTTTGGCACCTTAGAACTTATCGAAAAAATCATTGATACGAGAGAGGGGATACTTGTTTTTTATTGTCAACTTGTTTAGCTTCCGATAATCAATGCACAACCGAAGTGTCCCATCCTTCTTTTTGACAAAGAGAATTGGAGCTCCCCATGGTGAAACATTTGGTCAGAAGAAGCCTATATCCAACAACTCTTGTAACTGAATCTTCAATTCTTTAAGCTCTTTTGACACCATCCGATAAGGTGTCATAGACACAGGAACTGTACCCGGATAAACCTCAATGCCAAATTCAACCTCATCATACTTTGGTGGTACATCAGGTAATTCTTTTGGAAAGACGTCCAAAAATTCTCTCACAACTTGGATCTTATCCATCCTAGTGTTCGACTGTCTAAGATCAAGAATATAAGCAAGATAGGCCACAAAACCCTTCTTGATCATCTTTTCATCTTTGAAAACCAATATCACATTGGATAAGAATCTTTTGCGTTCCCCCACAAGAATCTTCTTATGGTTGTCAAATATTTTCAAGAAAGCCATCTTCTTCTCACAATCAAGATTAACTCGGTTAGCAGATAACCAATCCATACCGAAAATTAGATCGAACTCATTGAATTAAAGCTCCACCAGATTGGCTGGAAAGATTTCCCATGAATCTCAAGAGGACACTTGCGGTAGATTCTATTAACATCAACTAGATTACCCACGAGACTCTAAACGATTACTAAAAGATTGGTTTCACCAACTGAAATATCTAAACTCCCATATACCGCGCTCGTCACATAGGAATATGTAGAACCATTATCGAGCAAAGCAAAATATGAATTATAATGGATAGAGAAAGTACCCACTATGACGTCTGTCTGATTGCAATCCTCATATGCCCTGGTAGAGTATACCAAATCTAATTGTCTAACACCGAAAGCAGCAACACCACTACTCTGAACTGGTATGCCCCTACTAGTTGTATCCGAAGCAACATATCTTCCTTTCCCTTTACCAGAACTAGGTGCATGTACAGAAGCCTGAGACTGACTCTTCAAAAAATAAGTTGTAGGAGGACGCTGACAAGCATTAAAGAAATAATCTCGGGATCCACATTTGAAACAAGAACCAGATTGCCTTCTACACTCCCCACTATGCTTTTTATTACAATATGAGCATATATGCAAACATTAGGAAGCCGTCAAACCACCCCCACTAGCAGTCGATACCATCACTCTCGATCTTTGGCTACCCTACGAATCAGATTCCACTCTAGCCCTCTTACCAATATAGCTAACTAAACCTTGCAGAACAATTAAAACTGGTTGTTTCTTGCCTCGATCTCTTTCCTGAACTGTGTGACTCTTCAAGAGTGCTTCTATTCTCGTAACTGCTTTGGCTCGGTCAACCAAATCATTGAACAACTTGTCTTTAAACGAATCTACCATCTTTGTGTCCACTAACCCAGATGCATACTGAGCCAACTCTATGAATAGTATCTAGTAAGCAAATACTATCATGTCCTATTTCTTAAGATCTATGAATGTCTTTTGTTGATCCGCAAGATACTGCTCACCTACATAAACAATTCTAAAATACATAACGGAAGGTCTCACGTGTCATCTGATTAGCAGTCATCAGTCTTTGCTCTGCCTTCCACCAACGTTGTACTTCACCATAAAATAGTGAAACAACAGTTCTCAGTCTCTTACTGGTAGGGTACTACATCTCCTCAAAGTGCTTCTTTAGATTCTCTATCCATAGCTAAGCATCAGATTGGTGCACCTCCGACATACTCGCAAAGACTTTCATCCTGACACGTAGAAATACTATAGATATTGGCTTCCTCAAACCCTCTGACTTGTCACAATGATACCGAAAAAATTCTATCTAACAATATCATTATTCAACTCAACAGTCTTACTGTCATCAAAATCGAGTAGGTCATCACCATGTGACTGTTGATCATGTGTGTCTCCATCACTAGACTGCTAACTCACAGCCTGCTGCCCCTTAGGTTGCGGGTTTACTTCAGGATTTTGTATCTCCTTCTAGTCATCTGTGTGATCAACATGAGGTAGTGATTCACTAGCAGCAGCAATAGCACGGTCTCAGCCTTGACCTCTATCCGAAGCAAGTTTAACACTCCCAAGAGGTGGCATAGTCAACCATCTACAAGAAACAATAACTTAAAGATTAGAATTGGTACCGGAGTCTAAAATTTAAAACACTATTAAAATAATAATTAAGTAATAGTTTATTCAGAAAACATCTCATTTACTCAAAACATTTAATGCATGCATATGGTCCGAAAAACTTTGAAACAATTGTTGTGAGCCTCACAGTCCGAAGGTTGAACTCAAATCTGATACCACTAAAGGTAACCCCCTAAACAAGGCCCCAAAGAAAAGGCCTGATTTAGGAAGTCACATTCATAACTTTTCCCTCAAGTTTCCAAATTAACTTAAATAAATATAGTTTTTAACTTGTAACGTAAAACATTTGGCTGTCAGTAAACGATATTCTGAAAAGGTTATAAAAAATCCAACAAAAATATTAATATCTAATAATTTAAATAAAATATCCAAAAGTAGAGTTCTATGCATGCATACTGGAAAATATCCTCAAATCTCAAAATAGTCTCAAGTCCCAAATACATCAAATTCCAATATAAAATAATAATAATAATAATAATAATAATCAACGTCTGAAAATGATAAAGTCCATACTGTAGTAAAAGTAAATCTGAAACTCAAGAGGTCCTCCGAGTACAAAGTCGCATAGAGCCAAAGTATCTGAAAGACAAACTATAAGGAAGTGAGCTAATAAGCCCAGAGTGTCTCTAAAGTGCAACAGTCACGGTCTCAATTTCACAATAATTTATCAAGGAAATATAAATCACATTAAAACACAATACATAAAATGATGCTATAAGAAAAACACAATACCCAGCTACATACTTCAATCACAGTGGTGGCAAAGCCAACCAGTCACAATAGAGGTAGTTTCCCAGAACTCTTCACCCTTATTTCACTAATCACAGTGTGGTCAAACCACTTCTTCCTCTGTACAATCCCATCCCATGCATATAAAAATATTGTTTGTAAAAAAAATCACATCACAGTTGTGTCGTACTAAATATGAGGATCACAGTTATGATATTATGATAACACAGTTTAACACAATATGCATGACATCTCAAATCTCATTGAAATTGCGACACAGAAAAGTAGTCATATAAGTTGTAAAACATTATTTCATAGAATATATATAGCACAAAAAGAAAACACACCTCTAGCGGCCAAAGCTCTAACGTCGGTGATGATGCCTCCCACGATCTGAACTAGCTCTAGGTCTAGCTGAGCTAGAACCTAAGACGTAAATTTCTATATTAATTCATATTCTAACATAAGTACTATGCCACCTGTAGCAACTAATTTTTCTGTAGCTGCTTACGAAAAAATTAAGAAATCATATATGAGGATTTTCCCGCTTTTATTGAAAAATTGTTTAAAAAGGGGAATTCTTTGAAAACTCGTATTTTAGAAAATATGGAGTCGCCACCATCCACTTTGGTAGGCTGAACACCATTAAAACAAAACTATAGATTGTTTTTTTAGAAAAAAACTTGGGTTCGGGAGTTGATTACGGATGGGGAAGGATTAGCACCCCCACACCGCCCAAATTGGTACCAAATAATTATCACTTTATTAATATCAAATTTAATGGGTTACAGTGACTATTAAATTAAAATTTGGTTATATGTGCGAGTAAATTTTAAGGGCTCCGGTGTTCGAGGGATAAACGAAAACTACCACCTACTTCTCAGACTGGTAGCCAAGTTTACCCTCGAAAAAAAGAGCACCGCATTAACATTTTATACACTGATATGCAACTTAGTAAACACATAAATCATACATAAACATAAATAAAAGCATGATCATAGCAAAGGTATGCATATTAAACATGAACAACAAAAAACAAACGATAATTAAACATGTACAGTAATATATCATGATATCTAAACCATTTATTAAATCTAATACAACATACAAATATATTTAAAAAAATGCCAATAATTTAAAATACATAATCAACAAAATTATATATTACCCTATATCTAAACCAATATTAAAAGAAATAAAGAGATGATCGAATTTTATCCCACTAGGAGCTCGGATGAAGAACTTTGACCGACCCCCACCAAGATCTCCACGCCATCTAACCGTGGTCTAAAAATCAACTTGATCAAACCTCAAGGGACTTTCGATCGAATGATTAATCAAACCATCTCGGGGCCGAGAGCACTGCTCTCCTTAATTGGGGAAGCCGGGAGCACTGCTCTCTTAATTGTTTTCCCCACCTAAGTTGCTGCATCCTTTGCTCCCCCCACTGGTTATTTATAGCCAAAGCCATGGGGGTATGGGTGACGTGAATGCACAGTGTCTACTTGTTTTTTTTTTGGTTTTTTAAATTATTATATATATATATATTATTTTTAATTTTTTTGGACTTTTTATTGATTTTATATTAATATTATTACTATTAAAATAATACTAATAATACTAAAACTCAGACAAAAATGAGTGATTACAGTCGTCCCTCTCTACTTGTTCTTGTGAAAAGAGAACTAAGCAAAGAACAAAAACACTCATTTTTGTCCTACTTCCTTGTCCTTAGACTCAGAATCACAGGTTCTTCTGGAACTTTCCCCTCTTCCTCGACCAACTCTTCAAGCTTCAACCTTCTAAATGGAGGACCCGTTAGGGAAGACAAAATCTTCAAATCAGAAATTCAAGGTCACAAGTTCTTCTAATATAGAACTGTTCTCTTTTCTTCTGACGGAGTTGGGGAAAATAAAATTCTCCCTATATAGAATTTTATCTTGTCTTCAGTAAAGTCTTTGGGCTGCAAGTCCTTCCTATATAGAACTCTTCGCCTTCAACTATCAACACTACGGGTTCTCTCTATGTGTAGTGACTATTTTTTCCTAGGTGTCGAAAGGCTGCTACAAAAAAATTATAAAATCGTGTTTGGGGGTATTTCTTATTTTATAAAAAAAAGGAATTTTTAGAAAAAAAACTCGTAGTTTTAAAAATGGAGTCGTCACCGGTCACTTGGATTAGGTAGACCTGACACCGAAAACAAAACCAGAGATTCAAATTAGGTTCGGGAGTTGATTACGCACGAGGAAGGGTTAGCACCCCCGATACACCCAAAATTGGTACCAAATAGATTCGTATCGTATTTATAAAGAAAAAAATTGATTGAATTTAATATTTAATTCCTAAAAGACATGGTTTCGATTATTAAAACATTGACTCGATCCACGGTATCAAAGAAGATGACACCCGGAGACCGGGATGACACTCCCACTAGAATATCGAGATTAAAAAGCCTGAAACTATACGTGATAAATTAAACAAGAATAATTAAAATGCTATAAATAAACTAAAATAAACGAATTAATAAAAGGTAAACAAATATAAAAATATGTGCATATATAAAAAACATAATTAAAATAAACCATCCATAATGTAAAAACAATATACACGATACATAACATTAATATGCAAAATAACATAATATTAACATATACAATGAAATTACCTAAATAATTGTCACGACCATTTTTGGAATCGGGTGTATAAAAATAGCCTGACGATCGGTCTTTTGGAAAATTAAGGTTTTCTGGCCATTTTTAATTTAATCTTGAAAATTTAGGATTTTTCATATTAAATCATATTTTCCTTTATTTATTTCTTAAAAAAACATTTTGCAGTTGCCACCGATCACTTCGAGGTAGACCGAATACCGAAAAAACAAACCAGATATTCTATCTTAAAAATTGGGTTCGGGAGTCGGTTACGTGTATGGAAGGATTAGCACCCCTACGAACGCCCATTATCGGTACCATTAATTTTACGTGGCATTTTGGCATTTCAAATAATTATTTAAATTTAATTTATTCCATAATTATTAATTGATTTTAAATTCTGAATGCAGATATCCTTTTATAAGGAAATTCATTTTGCTCGAATACGATATTAAAAGCGCCCTGTTAGGTGGCACCCCTATTCGTATTTAAAAATGAATTTTCAACATAAAAGGTTTTAAATGAATGTCATTTTATTGTCTAGCCAATTTTAAGTACTAGTCCTAAAAAAGGCTCTAATTAATTGGTTATTTAAGACTACGAATATTAACTAGTTTAATGGATTTTATGAGAAAATGCCAATTTCTTGAACACCTTTCATATATGTAAAGCCCTTAAACTAATCATATTCCTAATTAATTAGCCTTCTAATCAATTAAAGTTCTAATCCTAATTAAGGCTCTACAATTTATTATTTCAATGTTATAAGTGAAAATGTATATCAAATATACACCTTTATGACCAAGGTTGAGATAACACCTCATTGTAAACAATGGAACACTATCCAAATTTGTGTATCAAATGTTTCATTCAATATTCATTTAATTAACTACAATGTTTCCTAATTAATTGTCTAATATTAATTAAAGAGCTAAATTATTATTCAATTATAAGTGATTTATATATTAAATATATTCATTAAAATTCATGTTGAGATAGCACCCCATTGTAAGCACTAGAATACCATCCAAATTAGGATTTTAAATCCTTTGTATAATACATTTAATTACTACAATTATCTATCATATTTTTATTATTGAATCTTAATTAGAGAAACCTAGGGGAAAGTCTCTAACCAATTAATTAAACTAGGTGTATTTAATTATCTAATATATAACTCTATATGCTTAATTTAAAACATGCATCACACACACATAAATTAATAACATTTAATTAAATTAAAACAATTAGATAAATTACTAAATTAAAAACAAATGGAAACAAAGCCTATTTTATTATAAGGACTAAATTGAAATGATTACAAAATTCTAGTGTCTAATTACAAAGACCCAATTGCACTAATTACAAACCTAAGGGGAACAATTAAAAAGGAGTGGGGACTAAATTGGGAGAACTACAAAGTTTGGGGTCAATTTAAGGGGAATAGGGACCAAATTGAGAAAATTACAAATTTTAAGGCTCAATTAAAAGGAAATGGTGACCAAATTGAGAGAATGCAGGACTTTGGGTAAAAACCAAAGGTGACCCGTTTGGGAATGCGCGGGTCATATCTGGCCCGTTTAGAGTGCGTGTATCCCCTTCTGTACCCGCTGCCAAAACGACAGCGTTTCGGCTCAGCTATAAAAGCCTCAAAATGAGTTAAAACGGCCATTTCAACCAGCTTCCCTCCCTCTTCATTCTCTCTTCCTTGAAACTCTCTGAACACTAACAACTCCTAACCCAGAAAACAGATCCAAATGGATCAAAAGCCTACCTTTTTGGATGAAGTTCATCCGTGCTCCTTAAGAACCAGATGAACTTCAAGTTTTCCGGCCATACTCCATCACTCAGCTCTGCCCCTTGATCCTCAGCCACCGTCCTCTAATCACCTTTAGCTATTCGACGGCCACCGGGATTCGAATCCCGGCCGCCGCAGGCGACGCTGGCCGCCACAAGGCAATTTTTGGTCGCCACTCACTAAAACCCTAAAAAACCTATTTTTCCTGATTTAATCCTACATCTTAAAACCTAATCCCAGCTCGGTAGAGCCACCCTACTCCGGCCAAACTAAACCTAAACTACGCGAACCATCCCTCTTCGACTCCGTCCTCAGCCCTCAGAAAACAACTACAGCCACCACAGATAAGGATCCAACCTTATTTTCAGTTTGATCATTTTATTATTTTAAACCTTTGAGTTAAATTGATCTACTTATTTTGCAAGAATCGAAAGGCGAAGAGGAATATACCTCAATCCGGTGAAGTTTCTAGCGTCTCTTCAGATCCTGGCGGCACTCCGAACTCTCTAACAGTTTGGCTTCAGACGACGGTTGATCTCCCGAGGTAACCCTCCCTCCCACTTCTTTTATTATTATTATTATTATTATTACTACTACTATTATTATTTAATGGTTTATTAATGACTGTAATTATTACCCCTTGACTTTTTCTCTCTATGCCTATTTATAAGGGTCAGAGGATGACGTCACGGAGTGTCAGCTGGATCCAGATCATGTGGAAGAAAACCACAATCTGTGGCTATCCATTTCGGCCAATGGGTGCTTGCCATGTGGCGCAAATTGGGTGGGAAATTTTTTTTGGATTATTTGTGTTTCTTAGATGATATGTATAGGGTTTTGGGCTGGAAACATATTGTAAATGGGCTTTTGGACTTGTATTTCAGGCTTTGGGTATTTTATATGTAACTTGGACATTATTTGGACTATTTATTTATTTATTTATTTGGGCTATCATAATATTATATTTATATTTACTATCTATTATTTATTTGTTTATTAAGCCCAGTCAAAATTCGGGTATTACAGCTGCCCCTCTTTGCTCATTGCTGTGGAATAGGAAGTCAGCACAGACTGAAAAGACATGAATTTTGTTCGATCCTCTTGGTCATCCTCTAAAAGGCAAGTCTTTCTTTATGAACAATGTGAAGTTTGAAGCTGCTCTTCTTATTATGAAATTATTCAATCTTCTGCTCAAACTATGAAATCTGAAGTTGTTCTTCTTATTATAAAATTCTTCATATTCCAAAGTCTGAATTTGCACTAAACATTCTTCTTTTTTCGAGGTTTGAAGTTGTTCTTCTTATTATGAATTTCTTCCTCCATCCATCAAACAATCAGCCTTTCTGCAAAGGTATCGAACAAACGAGTTCTTCTTATTAGGAACTTTGGATTCTTTGCTGGGCCAATTCTTCACATTGCAAACTCCGTCTTTGCTGAGCAAACTCTTCACATTATGAACTCTTCATTCTTTACTGTATGAACTCTTTCTGCTAGGAGCTCTTTCTTTTCTGAGCGAACTCTTCCTATAGGAACTCTATCTTTGCCGAGCAAACTCTTCCCATTAGGAACCCTTCATTCTTTGCTAGGGATGCTTATTCGTCTCCTTTTCTGGGAAAAAAGTGAACCTGCAACAAAAATATCATTGATTAATAAGAAGTCAACCTGAAGCAATATGATGTACCCCCAATTCCTTGCTTGAAACACTGAGATCCTTGGTGTCATTGCTTATTCTACCTAAGATATTTTGATCTTTCAGTCTAAAGCGCACATGAAATCCCTTGTTTTCTCTTTCTTTGTTGATCAACCTCCTTCTATGCCTGCAAAAGTTGAATTTATCATTAATCTTCCAATATTGAACATAAAAAATGTACAATTTAGGTATATCATTAGAAAACTTCAAGTGCTTCAACAAAATACGCTGAAACTACGAATCTTCCTCATTTGATCATGAAGTTAGTCTATCTTGCTTTCCAATCCGGCAACTTGAATCATTTTTGTTTTTTTGTTTTTCTCTTCTTTTTTTTCTTTTTTTTCTTTTTCTTCCTTTTCCTTTTTCTTTTTTTTCTCTTTTTGATTTTTTTGTCTTTTTGGAAACCGAGGGCCCAAATGATTAATATTTCTGCTAATATCATGGCCCACCGTCTTATTGCGATAACATTCAGAAAGTTCTTATTATTTCCAAAGGTGTCGGCCCAAAGGACTTAAAATCATGCCCGAAGGTCTTACTGATGACCCGAAGGATATAAAGCTATAATGTACTTCCTTTCCTGTGCACACAATCACATTACTCGTGAAGGTGATGACCCGAAGGATTTAACATCATGCCCGAAGGACTTACTGACGACCCGAAGGATTTAAAATCGTAATGCACTTCCTTTCATGTGCACACAATCACATCACTCCCGAAGGTGATAGCCCGAAGGACTTAACATCATGCCCGAATGACTTATTAACGACCCGAAGGATTTAGAATTGTACTTCACTTCTTTTCCTGTGCAAACAATTACATCACTCCCGAAGGTGATGGCCCGAATGACTTAACATCATGCCCGAAGGACTTACAGATGACCCGAAGGATTTGGAATTGTAATAGACTTTCATTCTTGTGTAAACAATTACATCACTCCCGAAGGTGATGGCCCGAAGGACTTAACATCATGCATGAAGGACTTACTGACGACCCGAAGGATTTAGAATTGTACTGCACTTCCTTTCCTGTGCAAACAATTACATCACTCTCGAAGGTGATGGCCCGAAGGACTTAATATCATGCCTAAAGGACTTACTGATGACCCGAAGGATTTAGAATTGTAATGCACTTCCTTTCTTGTACGAACAATTAGAAAATCTTTGCTGAAATCTGCCTCTACAAACGGATTGAAATCTTTTCTGAGATTCGCCTCTTCAAATGGATTGAAATCTTTGCTAAGATCCGCCTCTTCAAACGGATTGAAATCTTTGCTGAGATCTGCCTCTTCAAACAGATTGAAATTTTTCTGAGATCTGCCTCTTTAAGTGGATTGATATCTTTGCTTCAAAAAATGTGATTGAAATATTTGCTAATCTTTGATGGTTCTACTTCTCCAATTTGGAGTTATAAATTGAAATATTTTTCTGTTCTTTGCCGATTCTTGTATATTCCTACAAAAATATTCAAAAATGCTTTGACTGCATAAGTTAGTATGCTTCTATCTTATAGATGCCTAACTATGTATGAATTATAATAATTGAGGATCACTCAGATGAGCTCTAGTCTTCTTTGTCTCTTCGTTGAACTTTTGCTTCAGTTACAACAATAAGATTATTCTCTTTAAATCTTTCTTTGATTGATCTTCTTTTTGACTTGATCTTCTAGAGATTTAACTCTAATTTTCTTATGCTCTAACAAAATTTGCTCCAAAATCTTTGTTGTTGAGCTCATTTTCTTCCTGATCCAATTTTGACCCTTTTTAGTGATCGAATTCTTTCAGACTCTGCACCCTCTCTTGCCCATTCTAATTTGAACTCTTATGCTCCATAATGCTTCACTAATCACTTTGTTTCCTGACTCATTACCAGAATTTGCCCTTTTTCCATCATTTAGGGTGAGCAACTGCCTTGAGTCCCTGAACTTTTCAAATTCCTAAACTTTACTCAAGTCCCCAAATTTTCCATTCTTGCCATTGTCGTCACCATGTCCCCTGATGGATGATTCCTCTTTATTACTAGAATACTGTCGAACAGATAAGAGCCTAATACTCAATCATATTTTTATCAAGAAAGTCTGTCTGTTTGTAAAAATGTCAGCTTGCTTATCGGCATTTCAATGAAGGATACTTTACAAGGCCCAAAAAGATTAGGGTATAAAGAAAGAAAACATAATATGATGCCCTGGATATTAAGTGCAAGAGCGTCTTAGATCCAACCTTCCAATGGGTAGAATAATTTGAATGTTGTGTCAATTCCTGAAGTTATGAAATTTCTTCCAAACCACTCGGTTCACACCCTATGATTACCCCGTTGCTCGATCTAGTCAGAAACAACTCATTCTCTATTCTCCTCATTCCTTTCCATTCATAAATGTGTTCAAGCTTCCCGAACTTGTTTAACGAGTAGAGTGCAAAAATATCATTCTAAGAATAAAATTCTATAAGTGCATGTGTGATTCTGATTGTTAATTATTATTATTATTATTATATTATTATTATTATAGACATGTCTTCAAAGATACATCTCTGACGCTTGGGTATTGGACAGATGAAGCATGGCTTCTTATTAGATTTGTCGACATCCCCCACAGCTCCTTCAGAGTGTTCTGAGACTTATTTATTCAAATAATTCATTATTTCTCACCTTTCTTTTTCCTTTCTCTCTTTTTCTTCTTTTTTTCTTTCTTTCTTTTTCAACTTTTTCCTTTCTTTTTCTTTTTCTTTTTCTCACTTTCCTTTCTTATTTCTTTTTCTTTCTTTCTTTTTCTCCCCCTTTTCTTTTCTCTCTTATTTGGTTTTTAAGGTATAGAAGACTACGCTTAGAACTTCAATTTCAAGCAACTCTGCTTGGTTGAAATCGTCTCGTCCACTTCACTGTTTATGAATTTCAAAGATTTATCATTGAACATCATCAAAGGCATAATGATCTGACCTTTTCTTACTTTGCCGACCAGAGTAGACTGAGAAACAAATTTCACTCCATCGTCTTCACAACACCCAAATGGTTTTTTGCATTGGAATCAGTGTCGTATCTTGCAATTGGCATCTAAGGGCCCACAAGGTAAGAAGAGATATATATTTATTTGCTTCAAAAATATCCTTCCAATGAAATGAGAACCAACAAACATGACATATGACCTCAAGAAAAGACTTCTACTACTTTTAGGCCAGGAATAATAGACTTATTTTCCAATATTATTTTAGCAATGGTCATTGTAAATTGTAACCACATGATACAATAATATGGGTAGCACTGACTTCTTAAAATTCAAAACAATCTTGGAAGAATTCATCTTGATTCTCTGATTCCTCAACTGGTTTAACGGCTTGCCCCACTCCTTTCCATTGTTGGACTAATTCTTGTGTCAAGATTCCATTACTGACTAGCTTCTCAATTTTTTTCATTAAAGGTCTGCACTTCTTGGTGGCATGTCCTGGTACTCCCATATGAAAGTCACAAACATTGTCTAGATCAAAGCTATGAGCAAATGGGCTTGGCATCACTTTTATTGGCCTATGAGTGATATGTTGTCCTTCAATAAGGTGAGGTAATAAGTCTGAAATGGAAACTCCAAAGATCTCCAGATTTTCACTTGCTCGGTGAACTTTCCGTGGTCATTCTGATGAATTAGCTGGCCTCTTTCTCTTGCGGCTCTGAGAACTATGAACACTACATTCACTTACCTCTTTCTCTTGTTCTGCCTCTTGATCAACACAGTCTTTAAATCTTGAACCAATTTTCCCTCATCGAATCCCTATTTCTATTGTTTCTCCAATCATCACGAGGTCACTGAAACTGCACCTTGAATTCGCAAGCATTCTCTCAAAGAAAGGAGATGGAAGAGTTTGATGAAACATAAGAGATATTTCTTCCTCTATCAAGGGAGGTTGAACTTGGGCTGCTAATCCTCGCCACCTTAATGCATAGTATTTAAAACTTTTGATGACCTTCATATTCACGTTCTGCAGAAAATAATGATCTAGAGCCAAGTCTATAACATACTTGTATTACCCCAAAAATATTTTGGCCAAATCTACCCATGATCGAATCTGTTCTCAACTTAATTTGTTGTCCCACACTGCTGTAGGTCCAGCTAGAATATCATGAAAATAGTGGATCAATAATTTATCATCGTCCAAATATCCCTCCATTTTCCTACAGAACATTGCCAAGTGGACTTTAGGACAACTGGAACCATTATACTTCTCAAAATTGGGGACCTTAAATTCAGGCGGCATAACTAGATCAGGGCCTAAACAGAATTCTTTTGCATTGAATTTGGGTTTATCAACGCCTTTTTTCTCCTTGATCTCTTCCTCAAGTTTGGCATAACTATCTTTTAGCTGCTCGAGTCTTGATCCTAAGATGATAGGCTTTATAGAACCTATCTCTGTACTTGGGTTAGATGCCCCGAGATAAATTGTCAAATATGGTGTAGCAATATAGTTCTTCGCATTATGATGATGCTTGATCATCCATTCTTGTAACCCTTATTGAGTCTATTCAATTCCTTTTGGGTCTCCATCCATGATAACAGATTCCCAAACTTCACTAATTCCCATATTGCTTCTGTTGAAACTCTGACCACTCTAGATCATTAATGTTAATGCCATGTTATTACATGATAATAATAAATATGCAATACATGAATGTATGCATGCAGGAGGTATTGATTCTAAAAGCGATCATCATAGAACAACTTTCATTGAAGTAAAATGATTCAATACATCAGATATTAGATACTACAGATATTGGTAAGCTCTAACTCCCAACTTCCTAACTTCCTCTAAGAGCCAAGTCAGCTTTCCTCCATGATCTAATGCTGGATCAATATTCTGGCTCAATCCATTGCTACATCAGCTAGATCTGCCACTTGTTGAGCAACTTCTTTTGCTTGAATAACAACATATTTCATGTCGTTGTCCATTTCTCGAATATTTATTCTTGATCTCTGAAATTGGGCATATCACTTTTCTTCACTTTCTTGACAATCTTTCTTAACATATCAACAAGAGCTTTGTACATCAACGTAAGCTTGAGGCATTCGTCTACCTTCTTCTTTAGTGTTTCATTTTTAGCTTGGCTATCATTCAGCTTGATAGCATTATCCTCATACATCTGCATGTACATTTTTATCATCTCGCATTTAGCTTCACTAACCCTTAGGTCAACCATAAAAGTATTGCGTTATAACTCTATTGCCTGCAGATCACATGAAAGTGTATCGACTCGACCTTCACTTGCCTCAAAAATCTTTTTTCCAATATTCGGCTTCATGTTTCAGCTCTTTAATTCTTTCCTTTGATTGTTCCAGAGTTACACCCAATCCAACATTCTTGAGCATCGAACAAAGCTTTTGATAGTTGGACTACAAGTTTCTCAGCTCCTCATCCAAATTATCATTCTCTTGCTTTAATTTGCTTATTTGGGCTTCGTATTCGAACTGATGTCCTTCTCTCTGAGCATTGTCATCTTGAGCTCCATATCCTTCCGTTGAATCAAGATGGTCTTCTATTCCAAATTTCCACTTTTCAAACCCTAAGAGAGCTTGAACTTGGCGTTTGAAGGCGAGACAATTCTCAATAGAATGTCCTTGGATTCCATCATGAAATTCACAGAGTGCATTGGTGTCATACCATTTTGGATACGGGGGTTGCAAAGGTGCAAGAAAAAGTGAGGACACCAATCGGGCCTTTAACAATTGTGGATACAATTCTTTATATGAAATAGGGATTGGATCAAAATGATGTTTGTGATCTTCTGTCTTCTGATAATTGGCTGAGGGAACGCTAGGACTTGAACTTTTCCTTGGACCCTTACTTGATTCTGATGGGCTTATGCTTTCCTTCACTTTTGTATCTCCAGGTGTTATATTAGTTTTCATGATTTTAGGAAATCTAGGTCTTCCATCTTCAAAGCTTAACATGCCTTCTTTAATAAGATTTTCAATCTTACTCTTCAAAGCCTCGCAATTCTCGGTAGTATGGTCTAAACTTCCTTGATGGTAATCACATGATGTACTAATACCATAATCCTTGGGTGAAAAAGGCACTGTAGACTTAAATAGAGCTCAGGCCACAAGATTTTTCTCCATCAGTATCAGAAGTATCTCTACATATGTCATCGGAATTGAATTATAAGATCATCCATCCTTTCTTTCTTGAATTTCTCTCTGGCATGTCATCACTTTCTTGGGATTTGGCTCAATTACACCTCCAGTTGGTTTATTGATGCGAATTGTATTGGTGCCCCAACTCGACTGTTTATTCATGTACTATTTTTTATTTACTTCTCCTTTCAGCTCGGTATGCCCCTTTTCCTTGGTCATAGCCGCTATCATAGTCATCGTCTCAGCCATTTGCCTTTTCAACTATTGCATCTCATTCTTGTCAACATCAGCATTAACAAAACCTGATGTGTAACACTTGGATGAACTGGCCTTCATTCCTTTTGTTGTTTGACCAGAACACTGCTTCATAATTGCACTCTCTTTTATCGGCCTATGAATCCTCTTATCCATCATGATCGTCTTCTAATGACAACCACCTTTGAATCAATACATCTATGTAATAAAGATGTGATGTAAAGGAATACAAAATAAAACAAAAGAAATGAGTCAGTATCGTGAAATAACCTCGAAGGCAAAAAAATTAAATTGAATACATACAACAATGTAAGTTATATTGAACAGAGAAAATGACTAGAAAAGCGTATTTAAATTTACAGCATCTGACCTAGGTTCATGTTTGGCTCAAGCAAGGTAAGCTTCTAAATTACAACATGTATGTTACTTTTTAAAAAACAATATTTTATACAAAAGGGCAATATAATATTTAAATGCTATAATGCATGAATGCACGAGGTATCGGTTTCAAGAACTAGTCATTAGAACAACACCCATCTAACTAAAGGATCGAATACAGAGAAAAGACAATATGTCACTAGCTCCAGCTCTTTGGTTGATCACTTTGTTTAGCCTTTGAGTTAACATTTGTCCTAGCTCGGTGTCGATACCAGAATATTGTTGCAGGTACATAACTTCATCGAACATAATATGTGCATGTTAAACGACCCCCCGCACTTGGCTTCTAAAGTTAATCACTTCACAACTCTGTTTCCGGATAGCCTGGATTACTATCCTAGCTTTATTTTTAGTGTTTTCTCCTTTATCGTGGTACCTCTCTTGAACTGGTCCTTCAAATATTGTACTGCATTTTCTGATTCTGTCATTTCTTCAGCTCCTCATTTTTATCAGCATTTTTCTTTCTTATGGTATCCTTCGGTAAATTTCATCATTTGTGAAACTTGGATATCACCTCTGAGTTCAAAGCTTTCTCTTATTCCTCGATTTCAGAAATAGTCCTAGAATGATTATTCAATTTATTCATCTTGAATCCCCTTCAATTTATATATTATCTATCCTCTTTCTGATGACTATCGCCTTTCAGCTACTATATCCCGTTTATCTTTGTAACTGCCACTGACTGTATCTTGAACCCTGAACTATTGTTGAGTCTTGGATAAACCTTATCCTTTTGACCATTGGAGCGGTGTAGCAAAACCTCATATTTCTCTATTGTTGATGTTACATGTATCTTCCTGAAAGGCGAATAATTATACCGGGCTTCATAAACAGATTGGTCCTAAACAATTCTTAACCCACTTGACTATTTAGCAGCAATATTATAACCCATGAATCTTACTGGAAATGAATCTTCATATCCCGTCTTATGATTCTCAAGTTAAACTTGGTTCTAGAAAAACTTCATCATGTTCATAAATTTCTGGTACAACTTTGCATTAATGACATCTGGCCTTCACGAATATTGTCTTCGTTCTTGTATTGAGTCTTCTCGAATCATGTCTACAGTGACATATTGTCCCCCACTTGTCTATCGGACCCTTTAGTTCTTATGGCCACTACCTACTCGACTAATCCTCGAACCGATACCCCTCATGAATGCAATGTGAAGCAACATTTATCGAATAAAACACACCCACACAAAACAAAACAAAAATTGTGTCAGTATGGTGAATTAATATTGTAAGCAAAAATAATTGTTACGGGTAAAAACAATTTATATTGTGTAAAATTAACCATAGAACAGTTTATTTTGCACACAAGAATAACCAAAGAAATGAATATAAACCAGCAACACCCTGTCCCAGGTCCTTGTCTGGCTCTAGTGGGGTAGGTTTCTATTATAGCATGTGGGTTTCGATCTAGACTCTGGGTACCCGAACTGTCGTTACTGGACTAGTAAGACATCGATTCGGGAGTATACGGCCTCTTATAGCGGAGGCGTAACCTCACGGTGCATAAGGTTGGTACACAGGAAGGAGGATAACATTCTGATCACGGAGCTGAATAACTCACGTAAAATTATGCCTCACTCCCACTTAAGGGTGAAAAGCCCGGGTGGAAGGCTTATGCATGAATGACAATTTATATCACACAAGAAAAAGCTACCTTCATTTTCCTAAAAATTCATCCAATAATTATGGAAAAAATTAAATTCAAATTGTTGTCCTAAAATGCCACATAAAGTTAATTAGGCCTGACTCTCGATTTTTAAATTCCCGAGCGGAGTCGCCAAGCTGCCGCGACCATTTTTGGAATCGGGTGTGTAAAAATAGCATGACGATCGGTCTTTTGGAAAATTATGGTTTTCTGGCCATTTTAAATTTTATCTTGAAAATTTAGGAGTTTTCATATTAAATCATATTTTCCTTTATTTATTTCTTAAAAAAACATTTTGGAGTAGCCACCGATCACTTCGAGGTAGACCAGACACCGGAAAAATAAACCAGAGATTCTATCTTAAAAATTGGGTTCGGGAGTCGGTTACGTGTAGGAAAGGATTAGCACCCCTATGAACGCCCGTTATCGGTACCTTTAATTTTATGTGGCATTTCGAATAATTATTTGAATTTAATTTATTCCATAATTATTAATTGAATTTAAATTTTGAATGCATATATCCTTTTATAAGGAAATTCATTTTGCTCGAATATGAGATTAAAAGCGCTCCGTTAGGTGGCACCCCTATTCGTATTTAAAAATGAATTTTCAACATAAAAGGTTTTAAATGAATGTCATTTTATTGTCTTGCCAATTTTAAGTTCTAATCCTAAAAAGGCTCTTATTAATTGGTTATTTAAGACTATGAATATTAATTAGTTTAATGGCTTTTATGAGAAAATGTCAATTTCTTGAACACCTTCCATATATGTAAAGCCCTTAAACTAATCATATTCCTAATTGATTAGCCTTCTAATCAATTAAAGTTCTAGTCCTAATTAAGGCTCTAACAATTTATTATTTCAATATTATAAGTGAAAATGCATATCGAATATACACTTTGATGACCAAGGTTGAGATAACACCCTATTGTAAACAATGGAACACCATCCAAATTTGTGCCTCAAAGGTTTCATTCAATATACATTTAATTAACTACAATGTTTCCTGATTAATAGTCTAATATTAATTAAAGAGCTAAATTATTATTCAATTATAAGAGATTTATATATTAAATATATTCATTAAAATCCATGTTGAGATAACACCCCATTGTAAACAATGGAACACCATCCAAATTAGGATTTTAAATCCTATGTTTAATACATTTAATTACTACAATTATCTATCCTATTTTTATTTTTGAATCTTAATTAGAGAAACATAGGGGAAAGTCTCTAACCAGTTAATTAAACTAGGTGTATTTAATTATCTAACATATAACTCTATAGGCTCAATTTAAAACATGCATCACACATATAAATTAATAACATTTAATTAAATTAAAACAATTAGATAAATTACTAAATTAAAAACAAATGGGAACAAAACCTATTTTATTATAAGGACTAAATTGAAATGATTACAAAATCATAGTGTCCAATTACAAAGACCCAATTGCACTAATTACAAACCTAAGGGGAACAATTAAAAAAGAGTGGGGACTAAATTGGGAGAACTACAACGTTTGGGGTCAATTTAAGGGGAATAGGGACCAAATTAAGAAAATTACAAAGTTTAAGGCTCAATTAAAAGGAAATGGTGACCAAATTGAGAGAATGCATGACTTTGGGCAATAACCAACGACGACCCGTATGGGAATGCGAGGGTCATATCTGACCAGTTTAGAGTGCGCGAATCCCCTTCTGTACCCACTGCCAAAATTACAACGTTTCGGCTCGGCTATAAAAGCCTCGAACTGAGTTGAAACGGCCATTTCAACCAGCTTCCCTCTCTCTCTTCATTCTCTCTCCCTTGAAACTCTCTGAACACTAACAACTCACAACCCAGAAAACAGATCCAAATGGATCAAAAGCCTACCTTTTTGGATGAAGTTCATATGTGCTCTTTAAGAACCGGATGAACTTTAAGTTTTTCGGCCATACTCTGCCACTCAGCTCCGCCCCTTGATCCTCAGCCACAGTCCTCTGATCACCTTTAGTTGTTCGCCGGCCACCGGGATTCAAATTCTAGCTGCCGCAGGCATCGTCGGTTGTCACTCACTAGAACCCTAAAAACCTTATTTTTCCCGATTTAACCCTACGGCTTAAAACCTAATCTCGGCTCGACAGAGCCACCCAACTCCGGCCAAACTAAACCTAAACTACCCGACCCATCCTTCTTCGACTCCGTCCTCGGCCCTCGGAAAACAACTACAGCAACCACAGATAAAGATCCGGCCATATTGTCAGTTCAATCATTTTATTATTTTAAACCTCCGAGTTAACTTGATTTACTTATTTTGCAGGAATCAAAAGACGAAGATGAATATACCTCAATCCAGTGAAGTTTCCAATGTCTCTTCAGATCCCGACGGCACTCCGACCTCTCTAACAGTTCGGCTTCATACGAAGGTTGGTCTCCCGAGGTAACTCTCTCTCTCCCACTTCTTTTATTATTATTATTTAATGATTTATTAATGATTGTAATTATTACCCCTAACTTTCTCTCTCTTCCCATTTATAGGGGTCAGAGGATGACGTCAGAGAGTGCCAGCTAGATCCATATCAGATGGAAGAAAACCACAATCTATGGCTATCCATTTCGGCCAATGGGTTCTTGCCACATGGCACAAATTGGGCGAGAAAATTGTTTTTTGTATTATTTGTGTTTCTTAGCTGAT
This sequence comes from Hibiscus mutabilis, assembly GCA_019671005.1. NCBI lineage: Eukaryota > Viridiplantae > Streptophyta > Magnoliopsida > Malvales > Malvaceae > Hibiscus > Hibiscus mutabilis. Next base: position 20,832,840 of record CM033749.1, on the reverse strand, counting down.
ATGTATAGGATTTTGGGCGGGAAACATATTGTAAATGGGCTTTTGGACTTGTATTTCAGGCTTTGGGTATTTTATATGTAACTTGGACATTATTTGGACTATTTGGATTTTAGGGACTATTTATTTATTTATTTGGACTATCATAATACTATATTTATATTTACTATCTATTATTTATTTGTTTATTAAGCCCAGTCAAAATTCAAGTATTACAATAATATAACATATGTAACATATAAATATAATACATAATATTAGTTAGTATGTACATAATAAAAATATATAAAATAATACGTAGATAACACAATAAAGCATACATACTAAGCATATTATATATAGTACCAAATGTGTATATATAAGTACATGAAAAGATAGACAAACATTAATACATACATAAAAAAGAACAAAATAAATATATATATATATATATGTATATATATACAAACGATAATATATTAAACACAAAAAACAAATAAAGTGTATTGAATATACAACACGTTAAAAAACATAAAAACAAATAGCATGCTTCGAACAAGTAAATAAAAAAATATAACACAAAAACATAATAATAAAAAACAAATATAAGCAACAAAAATATAAATAAAAGACTGAAATTAAATGATATTAAAATAATAGGGACCAAAATGTAGTTAACCCATGAAAAAAAACAAGTTTAAAATAGAGAAAAAGGACCAAATTGTAAGTTGTAAAAAGGTAAGGGGAGTGAAACTGTAAATAACCCTTTTAAAAGAAACTAAAGGAAATGGGGACGTAATTGGAAACTGGTTAAAACGAGAGGGGACCTTTAGTGCAATTAGACCAAGCGGCAGGCCAAAACTGGAAAATGGAAGTGGGACGGAAGGATGTATGGGGTAATTTACCCACTAAAATCTGGCTTAATTGAATTTAGGGACGAAATCACAAACTTTAAAAAACTTTTAAGGACCAGAAATGGAATTTAAAAATGCAAAAGGGTTAAGGGCATAAATATAAAGGGGTGAAGGTCCTTATGAAGCATGTATGCAGTAAATATGAAAGATGATACCTTTGAAATCTGTCTTTTTTATTGATTCTCCTTGAAATTTATTACATTGATTCGTTCCTTATATATCCGATTTTGCTTCTGATTTTTTGTTTACAAACATAAGAAAGCTTTTAATGAAATCATTGTGGATTTGATTTGAGTCTGACTTTTTCTATTTTTATGTTGTTTCGACCATGTTTGGTGGGTGAGCCAGTAGGGCCGTCGTACAGCGGTAGCGTAATCCTCAGCTAGCCGGCCACGTGGATTAGTGGTTGAAAGATTGAGTTTAGCCAGATTTAATCTCGACCGTTGGATCAAATTTGATCCAACGGCTGAGATCATTTTGATGATGAATGGCCATGATTCAATCTAAAAAAAGACAGGCTGCACAAGATGGCGACACGTGACCCATGATAATCTGAAGAGCCTAGCCTGTGCGTGCCACACGCACGTGGGAGTCCAACAGCCTGCACGTGCATCTCACTCGCGCCCGTTGGGGTTCATCTTGCATTGATCTCGGCCGTTAGATCAAGATTTGATCCAACGGCTCTCCCTTGGTTGCAAAAAAAAGGAAAGGGTATTAGGGTTATATTAGATGTTTTTAAGGTTTTTTAATTAGATTAGGGCTTGGCCGGTTGGGCCTTATGTAAATATTAGGGCTTTGAGTTTTGTAAATGGACTTTAAATAATAATATGGGTTTTAAATTTGGATGTTTTTAATTTATAATATATAGCCCATATATATACATACGTATACACTCAATATTAACGAGATTAATAATACATACATGCAAACACATTAGCACATATTCATATATACGTACAATATTAATATTAACACATACACGCTAACACATACATAAATATTAATAGCATGCCTTTATACATATTGACGAATACAACATACACATACATATAATAAATACTCATATAAACACATATATACTCACATATAAACACGTATATATATTACCACACGCATATTACATATTACGCACATATTACCACACGTATATTACATATTACGCACATATTACATACAAACATACGTACATACTAACATATTACTATAATTAATTAATAGTGCTATAATATTTACAACTCGGACAAAAATGAGTGATTACACTAGGTAAAACCTTTTGTGTCTTGGATTCTTTAAACTGAGAGTTCTCCCTATATAAAACTTCTAGTCTTGAAATCCTGAAGCATTAGTTTCTCCTATATAAAACTCTTTGCTTTAAATTCTTTTGAGCTATAGGTTCTTCCTATATATAACCTTTTGCTTAGAGTCATGAGTTCCTCCTATATGGAACCTCTTACTCTGAAATCTTAGGACTACTAGCTCTTCCTACATTGAACTTTCATATTGGAATTTTGAAGACGTTAGTTCTTCCTCTATAAAACCTTTATCTTCAAACACGACTCCCAATTTTCTGATGGCATGAGCACCAAGAATTCGCAATCCTTCCCAAAAGGCCGAAGAAATGGAAGTTCTCGAGATGATGCCTCAATTTCTGATCGTCTTGGCATCAACAATAATGAAATATCATAATTGGGTGAGTACAAAAGACTCTTGATTCTTTGTTGGTATCTGCTTCCTCACTTGCCTGTTCAGAGATTTAGAAATTTAAGTTCTTCCTATATAGGACTGTTCACTCTTCCTCTTTCTGAAGCTTTTGAGCTGCAAGTTCTTCCTATATAAAACTTCTTCACCTTCAAATCTTGGAGCTACAGGTTCCTCCTATATAGAACCTTTTTCTTTCTCTAGGAGGATTCTTCGAGCTACGAATTCTTTGATGCTCCGATTTCTTGAGAGGATGCCCCCGATACCAGAAGATTTTTATTGCTTCCCAAAAGGCTGAAGACCGAAAAACCTTGAGATGATGTTGAGACTACCAGAAGATTTTCACTGCTTCTTTGAAAGCTGAAGACTGGAAAACCTTAAAGGATGCCCCAGTTTCTGACCGTCTTGACATCAAAGGATAAGCTTGACATCATGCCCGAATGACTTACTAATGGCCCGAAGGTCTTAAGAAATGGATTCACGCCAAAATGGCTACCAAAATCCCTTATAATGATGCTCCGGTTTCTACCAGTCTTGACATCAAAATAAGGTTCACATCATGCCCGAAAGACTTACTGATGGCCCAAAGGACTTAAGATCGGGATTCACGCCAACATGGCTATCAATATCCCTTATAATGATGCCCCAATTTCTACCAGTCTTGACACCAAAATAAGGTTCGCAACATGCCCGAATGACTTACTGATGTCCCGAAGGACTTAAGAAATAGATTCACGCTAAAATGGCTTCTGAAATTCCTTATAATAATGCCTCGGTTTCTACCAGTCTTGACATCAAAATAAGGTTAGCATCATGCCCGAATGACTTAAGAAATGGATTCCCGCCAAAATGGTTACCAATATCTTTCTTAAGATCTGAATTCACGCCAACATTGCTACCAATAAAAATCTTTAATACGATCTACCTTTTCAACATGAAGTTGCAGATCAAAATCTCTGGTAATCTTTAAATACCTAAACTATTGGTCTCTCTCTCAACAGGTTCAACCCAACAATACACACAACAGCCCACATCCCTTCCCTTACCACAAATTTGGGATTAGGCTTACCAAGCCTTGATAACACGGTGACGGCAAGAAGAACGAGATGGTGGCGCGAAACAAGGCGGCGCAGAGACGAATACGACCACAATGCAAAAATATAGGAATTTCAACACAACACCCAGCCAAAACGGAGATTAAACACAAAAAACAAAGATTAAACAGAAGGGAAAGACGACCAAGACTTACCCAAACTCAAACACGAAGAAAGGGGAGGGACGGGATGCAACGAAAGAGATAGTGGTGCAAAGAAACAGAACGGTTTCAATTCCATTTCTCGCAAACGACGGCCAACAAAGAGAGACGATGACATAGGGTTGGTTCACGAGGAATTGGAGAAACACAATGAGGTTGCGGTGTTCAACACGGACGACAATAGGGCCCTCACCAAAGCTTGATCGGAATTTATTGCACAAAAGGGGAGAGGGTGTCATTGATTCGAGAGAGGGAATAGGGTTGTATGCGGCTGCAGAGGAAAAATGGCATATCCAGAGATGCTAGGATTGAGAAAAGGGGAATTATATACCATGCAAAGTGGTTAAATCGCAGGATAAGGGTCCCAACTTGTCCTGTTTTCCTGAAGAGCCCTCAAAGTTCCAACTTTTCACAATTAGGTCACCATTTCCGATTAAATTTAAATAAATCCCTAAATTCTCAATTAGATTTTTAGATTTTTAATTCCCAATTTTTAGGGTTTCAAATTGAGAATTCCCAAATTAAATTAGGGTTTCAAATTTAATTTTCGGGGTGTTACATTTATGCTTTATTTGCCGTGTGATTTTGTTCGTTTGTTGGCATTTTCTTATGTTTTGGGTTGTGTGGTACTCTTTTCTCCCACATAAGTTTATGGAGGTTTTTAACGAAACTCACAATTAGGCCTAGGCCCTTGTATGATTTTTTTTTCCATAATAAAATCATACATTCATCAAGCAAAAGAAAAATGTTACGATTAGAAGATAAACATATTTCAAGACATTAGTTGCAAATAGTAAGAAGGAAATTGTTTTAATAAAAAGAAATTTTATTAGCGATAAACTAACTTTGCGCAATCGATAACATTGACAGGCTGAGGAACAAGTTCTCGATCTTCATGTGCATTACTTGCACATGAAACCACCTAAAGCAATTCACTCGTATTTGAAGGAAGCAAACTTTTATAATGCTGGATGAAGGCTGCAATAGGGGACATGGAATTTGTGCTAATAATAATAATAATAATAATATACGTCAATGGAGTTTATATTTGTGTATTATCAAAGATAAAGATGATATCATTTAATTAGTTTTTTTAATAGGGATAATTGTACATGTACCCAAATTATGTCTCATTCTAAATTTGTCATTAAACTTTAAAACATTCTATATCACTCTTCAAACTTTCATTCTAAATTAGTCTTTAAACTTTAAAACATTTTATCGGTCCTCAAACTATCAGTGTCATATTTTGATTCTTCTCGTTAATGTATTGTTAACTCTACTTATTTAAAAAAGAGTTACTTTGATTTTAAGGTCTTATGAATTGAACCTGTTAATGTAACAGCTTTAGCTGGAAATTCAAGCTTACGGGGAAATTGATTGGAGTTCAATGTTTTCCAGACCACTATTAGAGAAGGGAGACATCAGTTTTGGGATCTTAAAAGGGTGGTTTGAAAGGAAACAATCAGCACTGGTTTCGCTGACAGGATTATACGGCTTCATGATTAATAGGCCAAGTTTCATTAAGAAAGCTAACTGATTTATTGGTGAATGCAAATATTGAAGAGCCTTTGTTCGATTTTGATAAAATCTGGAAAATTAAAGTGCCTCCAAAGATGAAGTCTTTTCTGTGGATGTTGAAACTAGACAAAAATTCCCACAAAAAGCTCCTTAGGGGAAGAGGAATGCAATTAGATGTTCTGAACAATGTTTGCCCTTGGTGTGGTTCGGGTCAGGAAAGCTCCAATCATCTCTTCGTGCAGTGCAGGTTCTTGTGCTACTTTTGGCGAAAAATTCTGCAGCTGGTGGACAGTTGAATGGCAAAGTCCTGGAAACATTGACGAGTTCTTTAATTTCTGCTTTAACATTTCATGGTCTGGTATGTCAAGTACAGTTTATTTTATCTCAGTTGCAACAACGTTATGGAGTCTTTGGCTTGCACGTGATGAGAAGATTTCCGATGTTAAAGTAACTTCGCTCAATGATCTAATTTCCTATTCTAAAATGTGCACTTATATTTGGATCAAAGCAGTGAATAAAAATGTGTTGCTGAGTAAGGAGAACTGATGGACCAATCCACTAAAATGCATCTCAAACAGCAGCAGTTTGCAGTCTTCCTCAAACTGGCTCCCACCCTCAGAAGGGAAGGTGAAGTTCAGTGTTGACGGAGCTTCAAAAGAAGGGGTAGCAGGCTGTGGAGGTGTGTTACGGACATTAGCAGGGGATGTCAAAGCTTTGTTCTCTGACTCAGTTTCTTGTCTCGGTCCCAAGTTTGTAGAACTAATTGCAATGAAGACAGCCTTGAAAATATTCATAGAAGCAGAGTGGATAGGCAAGGCAATACTGGTTGTGGAATCAAACTCACAAGTGATTTTGAACTGGATTGTCATTCCGTTAATAAAACCGTGGCGTTGGTAGAACATCTTTGATGAAATTGATGGTATGACTCGGAAAATTACAATGGTGCAGATTCTTTATGTACCAAGAATTCAAAATGGAATGGTTGATCACTTAGCCAAAGAATGAATGACAGGGAAAGAGCTTTTTAAAAGCATGGTGGTAGTCGGGTTAGAGCTGAGGAGGAGTTGTGCTCAAGTGCTCTATTTCTTTTAGCTTGTCTTCAATTTTGGTGTTTGTCTAGACCGGTGATTTATTTTTAATTTTGTAGTTTATATGTTTTATTTTTTTCCTCCAATTAAGATTATAAATTTTTTTTGGCGAAGCATACAATTCATATTTAAGGTTTGTATGACTTTATTCTCATTATCTAAAATCATATTTTCTGTGTAAAAAAATTGAACCTATAACCTAAAAATTTATAAGGACCTTCAAAAAATTTATTTTTTAGGCAAGGGTTCATATTTTAGACATGTTACCAGAATGATAATAATAGTTTTAAGTTTGAAGACTAATATATAATGTGTTGGATTAAAATTCAATAATAGTGAGCACATATGTATAATGTACGTTGCTATTATAAAATTTAACACGCAATTAAGTGACCAATTATGTTACACGTGTTATAGGTATTAAATTGTCATGAAATTAAAAGTGTAGATACCATAAGTTAGATTTATAACTTAATGAGGGGCAGAGTTGTAAATATTAATAAACTGTTTTAATTCAGTTTATATAAAGGGTAATGGTCCCCGAGATATAGGTTAACTTGCATATCTGTTTTTCCCGTCTGAAAGTTGTGTACAAGAGGTAATCTATCATCTTGGAAGATCAAACCCTCTCTGGAAAAAAAATCTTCATCGATGGATTCAGGTACGCTTCCGCAAATCTAATCTTTGTTCTTAATGATTTGACATAGATATAGATCTTGGGTTTATATTTGTATTGAATATATTTTTGGTTCTAACAAGTGGCATCGAGCCAGGTTGGTCTAATCATTGAGAACCGATTCTGTCTTATTGTTTCACCGCCGCATCACTTTCGATTGTTTTTCCTTTGAAATTTTAGATTCAATTTTATTGATTAGTTTTGTTCATGCGGCGATTAAATTAGGGTTTGTTACTTCGAATGTTATAAATTTATTTGATTACCCTAATATGCGATTTTGGTTTCTTTGTTGTTGGGCATATGCAATTTTATCTTTTGGGTTTTGTTGCTTATGTCCAATTTCATTGTAATTACGTTTGAAGGCCCAATCTTATATAGAATTATATAATGAATTCTGACAGTTTAGAAATTCAAGAGAATTATGTTTATGTGCTATTTATATAATTTAGGTTATTCACTTTTGAATTTCAAAGTCGGCAAATTGTTATTATTATTAAGATTCTCAGTATATGATTTTTGATTTAAATGTTGCATTGTTTTTGCTCGTTTAGCAAACGCATAAAATAACTCAAGTTATGAAATATATATTTTATTTAAAATATATATTTAATTCGGTTAGATCAAAATTTTTGTTTTAATCATTAGGTATAAAGATAAATATTTAGAAACAGGTAAATTCATATTTTGGTTATGTCTAATATTTTAGTAGGTTAATTGAAACACAATGTCACCAAAGTGACCGCTTTTGTGTATATTAACTTATTTAAAATATCAAGATGTTTGTGTTTTTGTAATTCACGCGTTTATTAATTGGCCCAAAGGAAAATTAATATTTGGCCGAATTTCAGATAACATCTGTGGTAATAAACGTGTGACAATTATAAGGTAATTTATGTGTGCAATACGTTAATCCAAAGATTAACCTGTTGTTCGACATAGTTTATTGTCAATGTTTGATTGCTACAACAAGAGTAGCGCTTACAGTTAATATTACTGTCCAAAGACTTGATATTAATGTTGTGTTTGGTATCTTGAGGGGAAGTAATCATTATTTTGAATTTATTTGTTTACTTATGAATTATTGGTGTGAGCATGTTTATTTATTATTTATTTATTATTCTTTTGTTCTAAATTCAGCTAGTTCTCCTGCTGCCATAATATCTGCTAATGTCAATTCTATACCCATGTTTAATGGGACGAATTTCAAGGAATGGAAAAGGCACTTACTGATAGTGCTTGGTTGTATGGACATAGACCTTGCATTAAGGGAAGAACAACTTGCACCTTTTACTGCAGCTAGCACCCCTGATGCAAAAAGGGATTTTGAAAGGTGAGAACGTTCTAATCGCATGAGTCTGATGATCATGAAACACAGTATTCCGGGAATCTTTAGGGGTGCAGAATCTGAAGATATTATTCAGGCTAAGGATTTTCTTTACAATATTGAGCAACGTTTTGTTAAAAACGATAAGGTTGAGATGACATCACTTCTGAATTTTTTGATGTCTATGAAGTACAAGGGTTAAGGAAATATAAGGGAGTACATTATGGAAATGTCTCATATTGCTTCAAAACTTAAGGCACTTAAAATCGAGTTTTTTGATGATTTACTCGTCCTTATGGTTTTGGTATCGCTTCCTGCACAGTTTAACCAATTTAAAATTAGTTATAACCGTCAAAGTGAGAAGTGGACTCTAAATGAGCTCATTTCTCATTGTGTTCAAGAGGAAGAAAGGTTGAAGCGTGAGAAAACATAAAGTGCTCATTTGTCTAGTGCCTCTAAAGACAAGGGCAAGAAAAGGAAATATCAGAATGAAGCTGCTAAGGGTCCAGCTCAAAAGAAACAAGAGAATGTTCCAAATAATTATTTTGTTTGTAACAAGCTTGGACACGTGAAGAAAGATTGTACCAAATATCACGCATGGCGTGCAAAGAAAGGTATGAATCTTACTTTGGTCTGTTCTGAGGTTAATTTAGCTTCAGTACCTAGAAACACTTGGTGGTTAGATTCTAGTGCTACTGCTCACATAAGTGTTTCTATATAGGGTTGCCTGAGCTACCGAAAGCCAAGTGATAGTGAAAGAAACATCTTTGTGGGCGATGGAAAATAGTTGGAAGTGGAAGCAATTGGGTATTTTAGGTTGTTATTAGGAATTGGTTTTTATTTGGATTTGAAAGACACTTTTGTTGTTTCGTCTTTTAGGCAGAATTTAGTTTCAGTTTCTTTGTTGGACAAATTTGGTTATTATTGTTCATTTGGAAACAATCAGTTTACTTTGTCTTTAAATTCAAGTATTGTTGGAACTGGTTATTTAAATGCTTATGACAACCTTTATTTGTTAGATACAATTGCATCCTATAATGAAACCTAGCATGTGGAATCACGTGGTACTAAGCGAAAATTAAATAAAGAAAATTCAGCATCATTATGCCATAAACGCTTAGGTCATATATCAAAGTGTAGGATTGAGCGTCTTGTGTCTAATGGTATTTTAGAGTTCCTTAACTTCACAGACTTTAATGTTTGTGTTGATTGCATCAAGGGAAAGTAGACCAAAACTAAGAGATTAGGTGTTAATCATTCTACAGACGTCTTAGAATTAATTCATACTGGTATTTGTGGGCCATTCCTTATGTCATCTTGGAATGGTCAACAATATTTCATAACATTCATAGATGATTACTCATGTTATGGGTACCTATATCTCATTCATGAAAAATCGTAGTCTTTGGGTGTGTTCAAATCCTATAAAGCTGAAGTTGAGAATCAACTCAACAAAAAGATTAAGAAAGTTCGATCTGATCGTGGTGGTGAGTACTACGGTAGATATGATGGATCAGGTGAACAACGTTCAGGACCATTTGCGAAGTTCCTAGAGGAATGCGGTATTGTTCCACAGTACACCATGCCAGGATCACCTAGTATGAATGATGTTGCTGAGAGACGTAATAGGACTCTTAAGGATATGGTAAGAAGTATGATTGCTCATTCTACCTTACCTGAGTCACTCTGGGGAGAAGCATTAAAGACAACAACGTACATTCTGAATAGTGTACCCACTAAAGCAACTGAAAAGACACCTTATGAGCTTTGGGTGGGTAAAAAGCCCACTCTAAAGCATTTTCACATTTGGGGATGTCCAACTGAGGCAAGGCCTTCTAGGCCACATGAAAAGAAATTTGACTCCAAAATAGTAAGCAGCTATTTTATTGGTTATTCTGAGCGATCTAGGGGCTATAAATTTTATGATCCCACAATTAAGAATATTTTTGAGACGAGAACTGCAAATTTTTTTTAGGATATTGAGTTTGGAGGGAGAAATAAGGTAAGAGACATTGTATTTGAGGAGGAATTGAGTTTTAACTCAGTTCCTACTATCACTTTTGATGATGTTCAAGTTTCTATACCAATCATCAATCAAGAACTGAATCCGGAACCTCAACAAGACAATGTCGAACAACTTCCTCCTATTCAGGATGAGGTAATTGTTCCAGAAGAACAAAATCAACAACCTCAAGAATAAGTTCCATTAAGGAGATCCACAAGAGAAAAGAGAAACGCTATTCTGGATGATTATATTGTGTTTCTCCAAGAAAATGAGGATGACAATGGAATGATGAAAGATGATCCGATCAACTTTCATCAGGCCATGCAAAGTATTAACTCTCAAAAGTGGATTGATGTCATGCAAGAAGAGTATAAATCCATGCAAGACAATAAAGTTTGGAAACTTGTCCTATTGCCTGAAGGTGCAAAATCAATTGGTTGTAAATAGATTTTAAAAACCAAGATGGATGCAAATGGTAATGTGGAGAGGTATAAGGCACGTCTTGTAGCTAAAGGTTATACTTAAAAAGAAGACATTGACTTTTAAGAGACTTTCTCTTCGATTTCATCGAAAGATTCATTTAGGACAATCATGACACTTGTAGCTCATTTTGATCTTGAGTTACATTAGATGGATGTTAAGACTACGTTTCTCAATGGAGACATTGAGAAAACAATTTATATGGTACAACCAGAAAAATTTGAGTCGGGAGACCCAAATAATATAGTTTGCAAATTAACAAAATCCATCTATGGACTCAAACAAGCTTATCGTCAATGGTATCACAAATTTCATCAAGTAATTGTCTTGTTCGGTTTTGAGATGAATATTATTGATGATTGTGTGTATCACAAGTTTAGTGGGAGTAAGTACATATTTTTGGTTTTATATGTCAATGACATTTTGCTTGTCACGAATGATATAGGCTTACTACACGAAACCAAGAGATTTCTATCTAAGCATTTTGAAATGAAAAATCTTGGGGGCGCTTCTTTTGTTTTAGGAATTCAAATACATCGAGATCGATCTCGGGGTATTCTTGGATTGTCACAAAAGAACTATATCGATAAAGTACTTAAAAGGTTTGGCATGCAAAATAGTAAACCAATAGACACCCCTATCACTAAAGGAGACAAGTTTTGTCTTGCCCAATGCCCTAAAAGTAACCTTGAAATTCAAGAATGCATAAGATTCCTTATACATCAGCTATTGGGAGTCTAATGTATGCTCAGATATGTACGCGTCCGGATATTGCATACATTGTTGAGATGTTAGGCAGATACTCAAGCAACCCTGGTATGGACCATTGGAAAGCAGACAAGAGGGTTATGAAGTATCTTCAGAGAACAAAATATTATATGCTCACATACAAGAAATCAGATCATTTGGATGTCATATGGTATACAGATTCTGATTTTGCTGGATGCCAAGATAGCAAAAAATCTATATCATGCTATATTTATCTGTTAGCTGGTGGAGCTATATCCTGGAAAAGTGCCAAACAAACACTTGTAGCTTCCTCCACTACGACAACAAAATTTGTAGCATGCCACGAGGCATCAAATCATGGAATATGGCTGTGAAATTTTGTCACTGGGCTGCGTATTTTGGAGAATATAGAAAGATCACTTAAATTATTTTGTGACAATAAATCAGCAGTGTTGTATTCTAACAACAATAGGAGCTTGTCTAAGTCAAAGCACATTGACATAAAGTTCCTAGTTGTGAAAGAAAGAGTGCAAAGTGGACAAATATCTATAGAACACATTGGGACAAACTCTATGATAGCGGATCCGCTCACAAAAGGTTTACCACCCAAGGTCTTTCATGAGCACACTACTCATATGAGTGTTACATCATTTAAGGATATTATTGTTTGAGTGAGAGTTTTTTATTTGTTCACTTTATGTTTTTTTTTCCAAACATTTATGTATTTGGTTATTTTCTGATCAGGAATAAAGTATTCAGTTTATTCACTCTTTTCTTATTTGGATAAGGACCTCACTTATGTTTAAAGAGGACCAGTTGGAAATAGGCATGTTCGGTTCACATTTACATGTAATTTCCATGCTACGTATCAAATATTTATCTATGTCATTTGATTATGTTTGTATACGTGACCATTGATGGGTCCAGTCATGATTGATATGGCGAAGACCGCTTTGATCCTATATGGATATAATTGATGGACGAGATTGTTATAGAATATCTATTACATGATAGCAAATTTTTGAGCTCATAAGGTCATGCATTTGTTAGGAAACATATGTTGCCCAAGTGGGAGATTGTTAGATTAAAATTCAATAATAGTGTGCACATATGTACAATGTACGTTGCTATTATAAAGTTTAACACGTAATTAAGTGACCAATTATGTTACACGTGTTATAGGTACTAAATTGTCATTGAATTAAAAGTGTAGATACCATAAGTTAGATTTATAACTCAATGAGGGGCAGAGTTGTAAATATTAATAAACTGTTTTAATTTAGTTTATATAAAGGGTAGTGGTCCCCGAGATATAGGTTAACTTGCATATCTCTTTTCCCCGTCTGAGAGTTGTGTACAAAAGGTAATCTATCATCTTGGAAGGTCAAACCATCTCCAAAAAGAATATTCATCGATGGATTCAAATACGCTTCCGCAAATCTAGTCTTTGTTCTTAATGATTTAACATAAATATAGATCTTAAGTTTATATTCGTATTGAATATATTTTTGGTTCTAACATAATGATTTAATGTTTAAAGACCAATTTAAAATAAGATTATAGTTCGATAACCAATATAGAATGTTTAAAAGTTTGAATATTAAACTAAAAGGTGATCATAGTTTGGGGACAGCCTCTACGATTAACTCAACAAATTAAGAACCGTAAATTATTTATAATAATTTAATATTGTCTATGTCGGAATATTAATTTAAATTAACACTACTGATCTTAAAAATAAAGCTTAGCATTTGGTAGTTTCCAATCAAATTAGAAGTACAAGTATAGAAGAAAAGCATAACTATGGGGACAAACTACTACGAACTAAAGGATTTTGCACTATTTTTTCCTTCGTAAAATTTAACTGAAAAAAGCCAACTAAATCAGTCTCCCCACAGGTTTTCATTTTCAAACCCTAAAAAAACTCCCAAAACATCTGGCTCCATCTTTCCATCAATGTCACTTCCTGACGTACAATTATTCTGAATTCCTACTCCCTTCCTTTCCACCATGGCATCCCCCCCCTTTAGCCTACTGTGCACCAAAATCCCAAAGGTGGATCGTCGTGTCACTGCCCGCCGCCGCAACGTGCCGATCATTTGCCACCATCGCATTCACGGCCCCTATGTTCTCACGGAAGTGCTCTATTTCCCATACCCTTATTACACCCGCCGCGCACATCAGCGCGTACCCCAAGTTCATAGAAGTCATTACGCTCCCTAGCCGTGTGTTGAATCTACATAGCTCTTCTAATGAATCGGCCCTCCGCACAGTTGCCCTGCCACGGTTGTCCACCATGATGTACGCCTCGTTGTTGGTATCCAAGGAATTCACCATAACCCCTCTCCTAATCTCACGGTCCTGCAATGGAAACTCTGGGTTTCTCAAGTCTAAAACCATGTACCTATTACTCGTACATGCAACTGCCGATTCCTGACTCGTGACCCTGACTCGGCCTTGGGTTTCAGTCAACTCCGTCAACATGTGCTAACCCCTCAATGATTCTCGGTCGGTTAACGTTGTATTTACGTAGACGAGATCTTCAGTGTTACCATCCCAAATGTGGATGGCACGGCCAGGTATCCCCGCATAAAGCCCTACCCACCAACGCCCACACCCGCTGAAATCCACCAACGAACCATCGTCGACGATGTTTCCTATGTGAGCCCTGCGAGCCTGGTGATGCCCGTCTATGAAAGCCACGTGGATATCCCCATCCAACGTGGCGTATATGACCCTGAGATCCGAGATGATAATCCCGGATACGGCGCGTGAGAAGCGACCGAAACGGTCACCGTGCTGAGGGTAGAAGGTGCCGACGTGGAAGCGAGTGGCAAGGTCGAAGAGGCGGATTGTGCCATCGGCGAAGCTGAAAGCGAGGTGGGTGTCGGAGAGGGTAAGGCAACGACACGTCAGCCCATCGGAGTTGTCAACGCCGGTCGAAGCGAAATAGAGGGTCTCGTGAGCCGACCTCCCAATATGAAAATTCCTAGACGTTCGTTGGCGGTACACATATTCCTCATGCCAGGTGGTGTGCATCCGGTGGGTGCGGCCCCATATTACGGTTGTAAGACGGTGCCACAGAGGATCAGAACGAGATACTGCTTGCCACGTAGAACAAACCTGCATGCAAACAGATTTCACGTAAGAAACATAGCCAACGAAACTAGTTATAGTTAGGCAGAAACATAACACAATAGTTAATATTTGATTAAAAAAATAAGGTAAATACTCCCTGTCCTAAAAATATTATTATTTAATAACTTTTTTTAAAAATTAAAATTTTTAAATTTTAATTATAATTATATTAAATATTTTAAATAATTAAATTTTATAAAATATATAATTAAAATCTACTTAATTAAAAAATTTTAAAATATATTTATTTTATATTTTTATTAATAATAAATTTTAAATAATTACGAGTTAAAATTTAAAATTTTTAATTAAAAAAATTAATAATAAATAATATTCATATCAGAGGAAGTATTAGATTGCAACGCAAAGTTGTGGTCGGATTGATATATTTGTGGAAAAGACAGTTGAGTAAAACAGTGGTTGAGCAGCGGCATGCGCGTCATAGAATTTTAATGACAAGAGAGTTGAAGCTGGGGCAGGCAGTAGATGAAAGCTGCTTTTAGGGTTCAGATGTCAGAAAATCGCAGAGGTCTTAATAAAAAGATGACACATTTCTTTGTTTTTCAATATATGCAGTAATTGTTTGAATCGACTTGTCTTTGGAGCTTAATAGACTTTGTACAAGTACAAAAAGACCTATTCTCATATCCCAGTTTCAGAAAGACTGTGACAGCCTTTGTTTCTTTATTTTCAGACCCTCCTGTTTCTTTCCTTCAGTCTTTACTTGGACTACATTTTTATTGGTTTCATTCAGATCTGGCCTACAGGAGAACATATGCTAGAAAATTAAACGCTGCAAGAAAATGACAAAGACAATGAGAGAATTGGAAGCTTTCCTTGGTTTCGTTTTGAATTGAAAGGTGTTTTAAATGTTTTTTTTAAGTATTAGCTGTAGCCCTTTAGTCAAAAAAAAGTATTAGCTGTGGCCCATAGAGTGTGTATATACATATATAATTGAACTCTTTCATTTCCTAGAAAGGATTGGCCAAAAGCTAGTGTTGTTAAAAGGAGAGAATCTAATAGCCTTTACCCAGCTTACCTTTTTTCCGCTTTTTTTTCTTGGACTCTTACCCCATACTTCCACTTCTTCCCACATACCTGCAGCTCCATTTCTCCCTACTGAAATAAATACTGATTGTATTTTATATTAATCTGTGTTTCACTTGGGAAACATTCCCCGCATGATTTTATATCACTAGGTCTTGAACCGAAAGAATCCATAACTTCTTCAGCTAATCTGTGAATTAATTTTTATTTAGGTTGTTGTTCTGACAAATAATAAATACAACAGTTAATATCAAAAACCGAGAAAGTAAAAGGGTCTGAGCCTCTGGAATCATATTCTAATCAATGCATATGAACACAAAGGAAAATAACAAAATAGAAGTCACCCTAACTCAGCCTCTGGGCTTTAAGCAAAATATGAGAAGACCCTTGTCTCTCAAATGACAAGGAGACATCAGTTTTTTTTTATAAAAAGAAATCGGGTTTCATGTGCTTTTTGGCATTGCACATTGCCAAATGCAAACCTTTGACCAATGGTATCTACAATAAAAATACCCAGAAAAGCCTTCAATCTTCTACCATAAAACTCCATTTTTTATAATTATGATTTAAATAATGTTCCCTATGTGTTGCTCCCTCTTAGATTTCTTCATTTTTGGGGGTCACTGACGTTAACATGAATTTGGATAACATTAACAGTGGTAGATATTATAATCATGTATTTAAAGTCTCTTTCATGCTAGTTAATGCTATAGATATCATCCAACTTGTCCTTAGCATGCTCCTGCACTAGGCATATGTTGGGGTAGATTTGGGATGATAGAAAATAATATATCTTATACCTAAAGTCCTAAACTATACTACATTTATATAAATAAAAAAGGGCAACAGTTTCCATATGCTAACTAAATATAGAAATGCAACAGAGGTCTCTTCCTACATGTTTGCATTAGGAAAAATAGAATCCATGGATTTATCAGATAGTTAAGAAAGGTCGGTCGAGAAAAACAAACGGAAGGATTTCTAGACCTTTAGAAAGAAAAAGGATGTTGCCAAGAAAAGGGAAGAAAAGGAAATTCAAAACAAAAGAACCCTTTATCTCTAAATCCATGAAAAGAAGATCCAAAAATAGACTTTTCGAAAGTGCTAAAAAGGAAATAAACGAGCAACCATTGCCTAAAAATGAAACTACAGCATTCGAAAGGTACATTTGAAAAAAAATGGACCCGTCCAAAGGTAGTTCCCCCCTCTTGAAGCTAATAAATCCAAGACATGGACACACTATATATAAGCATTTACTCGGCTCTACAGTCATTGGATAGAGTTTCTCAAGTAGGGAGAGATCAAAGAGAAAGACCAAAATCAAAATCTGGGCAACAGAATCTGTAGAATTACAGTACATTTCAGGGGTCAAAACGATATTTTTGACTTGACCATGATTTTGTCCTTTCCCACAACTTCATATCTTGTTAATGCAGTGATCTTGCAGTGCCATTATAATGTTATCGAGATTGGTAAAAGTCTAAAACAAGGATGTCAAAAAGCAAAAACTCATTCATGAATTCTCTTAGTCGACCTACAGAAAAAAAAAATGAAACACGAAAAAGAAGAAGGTACTTCAAAAACATACCCGAAACACATTGGCAAGTGCAGC
Source organism: Hibiscus mutabilis (assembly GCA_019671005.1). NCBI lineage: Eukaryota > Viridiplantae > Streptophyta > Magnoliopsida > Malvales > Malvaceae > Hibiscus > Hibiscus mutabilis. Next base: position 20,815,377 of record CM033749.1, on the reverse strand, counting down.
AGCAGCAGCAAGGCGGCCAGCAGAACGAGAAGCATCAATGGCAAGTTTTAGAAGAAGATCTTCGATAAAAGGGCCAGGCCAGATTTCGTTATTGCCACGTCTACGAGTCAAAGAAGGACCTTCGAAATCACGCCCGTGTCTTACACCATAGCCATTGCCATCTTCAGGAGAAGACGAAGACGAAGATGCTGATGATGATGAAGGAGAAGACATCAATAATAAGTGATGGAAGCTATAAAGGGGAGAAGCAAGAAATGAGCAAAACAAAAGAACAAGGACAAAAAGATAGATAAAAGACACCAACTGAGGGACCCAAAAGAGGTTGTTTGAGATTCTTGGATATATATTACGAGAATTTTCACTTTCATTTTTAAGCTACGACCCATACATAAGTTGTATACACACATTATACACATATATCAATCAGTATTTATACGCATAAAAGACTTCTAACAAGTTAGCATTATCTGGTAAACGTTTCCCGCCCTGCAAAGACGGCGGGGAGTTAGTTTCAGGTCACAAGAGAAACGGATGGATTTTTGGATTCGCCACAGTGTTTTCAGGTGCTTTTCTACGAGTATCTCTCTTTTGTCCAACTTTTTCTTTTATCCTGTTATTGCTATTTAGGTTAGAAAATACTTTGAAAAGCAAACATCTCTTTCTGTCTCTGTAGATATGTATATATAAATCCAAGGCGTGTTTGGAGGGGATCAGATTCAGTACAAAGAGGAGCCACCTCGGATTTGTTTATTGACCTACTCTCGACTAGTGTGGTTGAAAAAGCTAGTCACAACCTCTCACCAATCCTAGCCAGCAGCTACTTCAGGCTCGCTGGGAAACTGCAGTTTGAATGCTCAATCTTTACTTGAAATCTTTTGCAGTGGCTTCCCCCAGCTGACTTGCCTTTGGTCTTCACTAGGGATTCAAATTTCGGTCATTTATGGCGATAACAGTTATTATACAGCCGTAGCAGTATAATACAAAATTATTATTGTGAAAAATAGTTGTATGCAATGACCACAGTTATATTTGTTATGTACGCAACTATAATAAACAATACAATCGCGACCGTAATCGTAATTAAATTTCTCGTCTTAACCAGTTCAGGGTTTGCTTTTTTACTCTAAATTACAATATGGAGTAGCGTCTGTGGAGTTATTATGATAATTGAAGTCTGGGAAAGAGTCATGTTTTTGTTAGTAACGTCTTATTCCAGGAAGACTTGGGACCGAAAACCAACCAAGTCAAGACAACAATTCCTTCTATTTTCCTCCAATAAGGCGGTGATATGTGTTGCCACCTAATTGAGTGATTAATTTATTTAATTAAATTAAAATTAGAATCAAATTGATTTAATAGATACCTAATAGGGAGGGATCAAATATGTAATTATACAAATTTTCATTAACTGCTACGTCACCTCCTCAGTTAGATTTTAACAGTTGATGGTCAAAATAGGACAAATTTAAAAGTTCGATGGTGTGTTTGTCAATTTATTTTAGTTAGATGGTCAAAATAGGATGGACTCCATAATTAAGTGGTCACACAAATAATTTACCCTAATAAAAATGGCGACTAATAACCAATAGAGATTATTGGTTCAATGGCGATGAACTCAATACACCAACGAGCAAGGGCGCTCATTTTTTAAAAATTATATAAATGACCACTTAATTATGGAGGTTTTAATTTAACCATCGATTTTTTAATTTTGTCAATTAGATCAAAAACATATTTAAATGGTATTAATTAAATTATCTATTGTTAAAATCTAACGAAGAAGGTGATGTGCCAATTAATAGAGATTTGTATAATTACACATTTGGTCTTAGTTACTTGAATATTATATCAATTTGATCCTAATTTTAATTTTATTATTCTAATCTTCCAATTTGAATGTGATACGTGTCATCATTTGATTAGAGGATTTTACTCTTGAATTTTTTTATTTAATAAAATTTTCATCCAATCAAACGAAAATACATGCTAGGCATAAAAAAACCATTTAAATGGTATCCGTTAAGTCGTGTTGATTGATTCATGATCTCTAGTTACATGTTTCGTATATGGTTTTGTTGTATGCATGTGTCACGGTCCGCAAGTTAGCAATCGAGACACATGCACAAGAGAGTGCCCAAGAGATTCTTTACAAGATCTTGGGTCTGCCTAGAAGACCACTTGGCTTGGTCTGACCGTAGGAGAATGATAAGAAAGCCCGAACACATTGAGCCTGGTAAATTAAGAGATGACATCTTACCAGGGAATATTTCAGAGGATCAAAATATCCATCAATGTGAATTCGAACCTAAAGAAAGAATTCCAAGGTGATAGAGTTTCCTTAGTTAGCTTATATTTGGTAGGTTGCTTTCGATCTGATCCGTTATTGTAAATCAATCTCGTCAGTTCATTGTAAGGGAATTCAATTATAAATAGAGGCCTCCCACCTCACTTGTATTCATCCATTCATTGAGTAATACAAGGTATTTGCTCTAAGAAACTCTCTCTTGTTCTTCGAGTTATTTGCGTTCTTTCAATTACTCTTGTTTGCTTTCTTGTTTGTTTTTTTTTTCTCTTAGAATGATTGTTCGTTCGAGTGCCTTGGAAGAGTTTGATCTTCTAAAGAGGAATTTCAAGCTGACTTAGTCGTTTGTTGCAGGAAAATCGACTAAGGTCGCGCGGGTTCGCTAGGTCGAAACTCTAACCCCGTGATAATTGGTATCAGATCCTAGTGGTTCGAGTGAAGACACTAATTAAGATGGTACCACAAGATGGAGAGAATGTTGTAGCATCGAAGGAAGCAGAGACCCGTGCTGAGAAGGCTAAAAGGGCTAATTCGAGGGATATGATAACAACGCTCGAGGATAAGGTTGAACGACTCAAAACTGCTGCGAAAAAGAAAGAAAAGTCCTATTGACGTTATCAATGATCGCCTCGACAAGCTGGAGAACAAAGTTGAGGAGATGAAGGAGGACGTGCATACTACACTCAATGAGATCGTAGAAAGGGTGAATCAGAAAGAGGATGCATTTCAGGTGGAGCTTGTAGCATTGAGGAAAAAGATACAAGATGAGATTAAGCAGCTCGAGATGAAATCGCAGTTGTGCATGAATGCCATAAACAATGGTGGTGGGACTATAGAATCTAATAGGTGGGTAGATGCCCTGAAACCAAAGGAGTTCACATGGACGAGGTCAGCCCAAGATGTGGAGAACTTTCTTTGGGGCATGGAGTAATACTTCAAAGTTGTGGGCATTAAGAATGATGCCACAAAGGTAACCACAACTTTAATTTACTTAACTGAAGTAGCTCTTTTTTGGTGGCGACGTAGGTGCTTGGATGAGAAACGAGGGAGAATGAAGGTTAAAACTTTGGAACAATTTCAAACTAAATTCAAGCAGCAGTTTTACCCAGAGCATGCTGAAAGGGATGCCTGAATCAAGCTAAGGTACATCAAGCAGAAGGGTACAGTTCGAGAGTATGCCCGAGAGTTCACGAAACTCATGCTTAAGATTTCGAACCTGAGTGAGAAGGATGCGCTTATCAACTTCATGGATGAGTTGCAGTAATGGGCCATAACTGAGTTAGAGTGGAGGAGAGTGAACAAACTTTCCAAAGCCTTAACCATTGCCAAGTCCCTAATCGAAGTATGCAAGAAAATGTTTGATTTATCCAAGCCAAAGCCCAAGTACAAGAGCAAGGGTGGTGACAAAGATAAGGGATGATCAAGTAGTGATGAGAAAACTTTAAGTGGCGTGAGAAGCCATCGGGTGCGAATGATAAGCCCCGATAAAATCGTCAATAGAGGGACGAGAGAAAGCCATCGATGTGCTACTTTTGCGATGGTTCATACTTGATAAGAGACTATCCAAAGAAAGTGAAACTCTCTACCATTTTTCAAGCAGAGGACGAGCCAGAGAATGAGATAATAAGATTTGGTACGATTGCCAGTGTTAGATCAGTTAAGCCGAGGGTGGAAAAGACGCAACCAAAGTGATACCAATGCAAGGGGCCACATAAGTTATGAGATTTCTTAGATCAAGTCAAGCCGTCCAAAGATGTGGACAAGCTCGATAGCAGCAAGGCTGCGAGACTTGGTTCAGTGATACTGAATTCTGCCAAGGTGAGGAAAGGCTAAAAGCATAAAGGGTTGATGTTTGTAGACATTAACGTTGTTGACGATGGATGAGTGCTCAAGTGGACACCGAGGCAACCGATCTATTCATGTTTAAGAAGGTTGCTCAGAAACTTGGCCTCAAAGTTGAAGGGTCAATTGGTAAGATAAAAAATGCGAATACCGAAGAAGTTCTAATTGTTGGAGATGTACGAAAAGTTAAGCTATAGATTAGCGAATGGAGGGGCAAGAAAAATTTCAAGGTAATCTATCTAGATACTTTGATTTTATTTTGGGAAATAGATTCTTTAATCGTGTAGATGCTCTCATCGTTCTTTGTGCTGACATCATCTGTATTTTAGATTCTAAACAACATTGCGTTATGCCTATGTATCATGACAAGGGTAAAGGAACCAAGATGATAACTGTCATTTAGCTTGCTAAGGATGCTCCAAGCCTAGGAGACGTTGCTTTGGAGGCTACTATTGAGGATACTACCTTAGAGTGGCAAGAGTTGCACAAGCCACTTGACATGAAGCCTGTTGGAGAACCGCCTTTGAGCGAGGTGAAAGGGGCCCTAGACTTCGTGGAAGGGCCAATGCGTAGGTCATCAAACTTCATAGAGATATATAGGTTAATGCAATTTAGTGTGAATACCACTGAAAGTAATTCAAGAAAGGTGCATCTCAGACACACTGAAAGTGTTTTTTAGTTTGATTTATAGTATTTGTTGGGTGTAGGGTGCAGAAAACCTAACCCATCAGGAAGTTCAAAAACTTGGAAAAGACACAAGTGGAATTTTAGAGTTTTACGGGATCATCGAGTGTTCAATGTTGTGGCATTCAAGCCTTTGTTCAAGGATCGAGGGGGTCTAAGCCAATGCAAATCACAACTAGTAAGAGGGAGCTCTTACGATCGAGATGTGCGTAATGATGGTGAGCGAGATAATGTTACAAGACGACGTAGTTCGAGACGAGCAATCCTTATGGAAGGATATCACTGTGCGATTCTAAGTTGGGAGCAAGTCGAGGCATCAAGGGAGATATGACCAAGCCAAGCTCAATATGAGTTAGTAATAAGGGCATCACTGGATTGGGTGAGGGAGATTGTCACAGCCTGCGAGTTAACAACTAAGACACGTGCACAAAAGAGTGCCCAAGAGGTTATTTGCAAGATCTTGGGCCTGCCTAAAAGACCACCTGACTTGGCACGATGGTTGGAGAATAATAAAAAAGCCCGAACACATTGAGCCTGATAAATTAATAGATGGCATCTTACCAGAAAATATTCCAGAGGATCAAAATATCCATCAATGTGAATACAAACCTAATGAAAGAATTCCAAGGTGATAGAGTTTCCTTAGTTAGTTTAGATTTATTTGGTAGGTGGCTTTTGATCTGAGCCGTTGTTGTAAATAGATCTCGTTTGTTCATTATATGGGGATCCAACTATAAATAGAGACCTCCCCACCTCATTTGTATTCATCTATTCATTGAGTAACACAAGGCATTTACTCTAAGAAAGCTCTTTCTTGTTCTTTGCGTTCTTTCAATTTTCTTGTTTGCTTTCTCCTTTGTTTGCTTCCGCTTAGAAAAAAATCTTTGTTCGAGTGCCTTGAAAGAGTTTGATCTTTCGAAGAGGGTTTTTAGGCTGACTTAGTCGTTTGTCGTAGGAAAAATGACTAAGGCTACGTGGTTCGATAGGTCGAGACTCTAGCCCCATGATATAATTTTTTACCTGAATGTTCGTTCTATGTTTTGACGCTTTTTTACATGTTAGAACTCTGTTAAGAATAGCTTGAAATGTAGGGGGTTTCAAAGCCATCTAATTTAGAATTAAATAAATTCATAAGATTGATATTAAATGATGATGTGATAATTATTGTTTGGTCTGTAAACTTTTAGGCTATTTATATGTTTAGTCCTTGGAGCTCAACTATAAATAGGCATGAAATTTGTCATTTTATTCCATCCCAAAAAATTCCAACATCATAACTCTCCTATTTGGTTCTCTTTTTCCAATTGTTGTATTTAAGAATTCTTAAGGTGTAACCCCCTTGACCCGGTCTAGTCGCAAGACCGAACCGAACGAGCTACATTAGGGTTTACCGAGATAAACCCCGAAGAAATTACATTTGAACCGTTCCATTTTTTTCTTTTATCTTTTCTAGATGCATTATTAGGTCCTACGGTGTGCATACAAGTCACCGTTAAAATCTTAATTCAATTGAGCGTCATTTCGACATCCAATTGTTCGAAAATGCATTGTAGGGACTAAAATGTAATTTTAGATATTTACAAGGCCTTTTACCAAATTAAGGTTACCAATCCTCATTTAGTCATATTACATGCCTTCATATTAAATCAAAACTCAAAATGATCATTCATACTAATTTAATTGCATAAACAAGAATCAGAGACCAAAATGCAAAGATTCAAACTTCAAGCAACATTCCCAACTGAAATAATGTCCGGTGTTTCGGTACAGGTGTCAACCGTTTCGATACGATATTAAAAGCCAATGCGTACTGATACAGTTCTCAAGCGTATCAGTACGAGTAGTATAATTTTAAAAAGCCAAATTTCAGTGGCTATGAACCATATGAACAGTAGCTTGCATACTGAAACACTCTCTATTTCATAAATACACGCTGAGACCTGTAATGACCTCTAGGTCCAACATATGACATTTTGCTCAATCTAACACCCTTCAATCAACCTATATACATAATATGATATCAAGAACATCCAACCATGAAACATAGCAACATAACGAGAGGTCACACCAAGCATGGCATACTCAAACATTCACCTAAGGCATGATCTCTACCCAAGCATGCTTAATCTTTCCCAAACCCCTCAAACACAACTGATAAGCATCATACAAGTCCAAAACAGTAATCCAAACTATTACAACATGGAGTATCTCAAAACACAACTCCCAAAACAACTCGGTCACATTGCCTTCTTATTACTACTTAGCATGTATTAAAACTATATTTTGGAATGTAACAAATCCTTGGATCCTTCTTACTCACGTGAAGCTCCGATAGCTATTTCTCTGCATTGACGAGGAAAAGAGAGCGTAAGCAATATGCTTAGTGAGGGAAGCCGTAAAACACTCATTAATGCATTTAAAACCATTTAGTTCAAATCTCATGTAAATATCTCATGGAAAAACATCTCATGGTTCTCATGTAATCTCAAAATATGCACATTTAAATCATTTTCCACACATGTATCATGGTTTCAATCTCTACCTCAATTTAAGCTTCACAACACAACTCTCATTTCACAAGCTTAAAGAGCATCACATGCATAAATCACATTATACAAACATAATCTAATTCTCATGATACATTATCTTATATATTAGCTTTTAAGTGACTCAAAACCACAACCATACGTTTTCATTAAACACATCGGATACACAGATTTTCAAGTGGTTCACACAACCACTTTACATACATACCTCAACGGAGTAACGACACACTTTCCCACCTCAACGGTTCAAACTAGAGTAACAGAACATTTACCCACCTCTACGGTTTGGATGTATTAATCCACCATCAGGAGAGCATGAAACATTTACCCTCCTCAATTGTTGTGATTCTCATGGTGGAGATTACAGACACTTTAACACCCCTCGACATACATAAGGCGACTTTTTATAGTGCACTTTCAATCCTATGACCGATAAACTATATCTGATAACATTTTAAACATATCCACTTGCCAATATATTCAATAACCATAATTACCTCACTATTTTACATATGTATTAAATCATTCCATACAAATACATTAAACCATATATTTTCATAATCTCAAAACACTTGCATAAATCATATGCTATTCTCAAAAGTCATCATCAATGATTATTTGCATAATCTTTCAGTTTCAAAACATGCATAATATAGTGGGTAATAAAACCATAACATTTGCATGAGATTTCATTTATCAAAAATCAAAATTGAGAGAAAACTTAACCGATACTTACTTTCGAGCTTAGATAGGTGTATCGAACCTTACTTAAACCCCCACAACTCCTTTTTAAACCTTTTAATAGCATTAAAATACTTTTTCACTGACCAACAGGCCAACGCTTAATTGCCGATGCGTGAATTAAACCTTTGCAACTCCCGCGCCTTCTTCGACTAGTAAAGGATTCAGCTCCCCTGCTTTACCAAGTCAAAATAGAGGATTAAAATACATCTCTGTATTGAAACCCTTCAGCAACCAACAAACTCCACAAAACCTCTCAAGAATCAACCAAACACATTCCTAAAACCAACAAGATTAGCTTGAACAAAAAACTTTCTGTGAATTTTTTCTGTTGAGCTTCACAATCTAAAAGCATATCAGTTAATACATCCAATGATAGAGTTTCACGAGAGGCAATGGCAATTTCTGATTTAAACTCATCAGACAGACCTGTTAGAATGACATTCACTTGTTCTAGTGTAGAGATAACTGTTAAGTGTGTAAAAGTACTATATTTTCTACCTTTTTCACTCATATTATTGTTAGACTTAAGCCCATTTTAGTTGCATTCTTAGTCATTCATGCATAGTTTCATAGTTTCTTTGTCTATTGGGTTTGGCCTTATGTTTTGATAGTTTTTGTGGAGAAACTGCTACTATTTTGCTTTATTTTGTGTAGGATGAGTTGTCGAGTCACTGGTCGAAGGATGCCCTGGCAAGTTGATGAATTACCGAACCACTTGCCGAAAGATGCCTTAGCAAGTCGTGATAAAAAAATTATCTCTAGGAATTAATTCAAACGTAGTGGATAATTATCCCAGATTCAAATTAAGAGTTGTTGAAGATGAAAATGAGAGAATCTTTTGAATTAATCCTGAATTATCTCCTCTTAAAAGGGTGAGGCGCAAATAAGGATAGGAAATAAAGCTTGAATTAATTCCTTATCTTTAGATAAGGAAATAAATCCTGAATTATCTCCATATCTTTAGATAAGGAAATAAAGCCTAAATTATCTCCTTAAGATACGTCTTTTGAGATTCAAATGGAGCTCTCCTCACCTATTTAAGGAGATCGCATCAATACATCAAGATTAGATTGAGAGAGTGAGATCGGATTGCAAGAGAGATTCACACACAACCATTTCTTTTTTATCTTATATCGTGCGATCCTATGTCTGGGTAAATTTTTTTGTGTTTCCTTTTTACCCAGCCATGAACTAGATTAATTTGGCTTGAGTTATTGAGTTTTATTGGTGTGTAGAGACATGTTTGGTTGTTAGTTTTTAATTCAATAAATTCATTGTTTATCCATTCTTGGTTCTTTATTTTTACTTCAAGGAAATTGGGAAAAGAACTTGAGTGCATCCATTTATCTAGGCTCGGGAGAGCTAGATTTATGAAATGAGTGGATACGGTTTCCATTTAAACAACCGTTGGTGGAAACTAGTTTGTATTAGTAATAAAGATCGAATTCCAGCGGCTAAGAAGAGTGCAAAGATCTATGTTGTTCACCCAAGGTTAACGTAGGGATGTATCACCAAGTCTTGCACAGACATCAGTTTTTCGGTTAGAGATAACACGAAGGCATTGAAGAACACTTCGCCGAACATTGAATGAGGAAACCCAGTTGCCATGGCAATCTACTTGCCACAGAAATCTAATTGCCAAAGTAGTTTACTTGCCACAATAATTGACTTGCCTCAGCAATTACTAGCCACAACAATTCATTCGGCAATCACACGACTACCCACGATAACCTGACCTAATCTCTCATATCGATTACTTCTTTCTATTTACTTTACTTTGTTTTGTTTATTTTACTTGCTATTTATCACCACCTATTATTTCCATCATTATTCTTTTTCAGTGCAAGAAGCTAGAAGTCAGAGTTTCACCAATCCCTATGGAGGCGATCTTAATCTATACTATTACTTGCAACGTGTTCGCTTGCACCATTTGCATTGCACTTAAATCACACAAAAAGTTTTTGGTGCCGTTGTCGGGGATTAGAAATAGTATTTTTTTTAATTTCTTGCACCTTCTTCTTTTTATTTATTTATTTTGTTAATTGTTTCAATGGGCTAACATTTTTTGTTTTGGTTTTGTGTATGACCAAAGCAAGACCAACAACACAAGACTACCCACTTGAACCTGAGATTGAACGAGTTTTTTGTAGAAGGAGAGAGCTAAGAGCAGCAAAGGGAAATCCACCTGTTGATCCAGTCGGCAATTTGAATGCCAATGGCAATCAAAATGTTCTCGACAACCAGAATGCTACGGTAAGAGGCAGAGTAGCTCTAGCCGAGCAACATGTTCGTGTGCGAAATAGACCCATTCAAGATCACTTACTTCTAGAACTTGGTGATCTCAATCCAGGAAATTTCACTCCTGAGATTCAAGTCGCACATATCGAATTAAAGCCAATGATGTTTAATATGCTCAATTCAATCGCCCAGTTTAGCGGCTCAGCAATTGAGGATGCCAAACAACATCTCAAATCATTCTTAGAAGTTTGCAATTCATTCAGACAACAAAGAGTCCATGAGGATGTCCTCAGGCTAAATCTATTCCCCTATTCACTGAGGGATAGGATAAGATCATGGTTAAATAGTATATCGTTCAGATCTTTAGAATCCTGGATAGATCTATGCTGAAGTTTTCTTGTTAGATTTAATTTTACGAATATGACTAATAAATTGCGTAATGAAATTACTTCTTTTCGTCAAGCAGATGACGAGTCCATGTACAAGGCTTTGGATCAATATAAAGAGCTTTTACACAAATTTCTCATACACGAATTTAGAGATTGGACACAAGTAATGATGTTTTACAATGGAGTCAATGCACCGACTAGGATGATGCTAGATGCATCGGCAAATGATACACTCCTAAAAATTCACCTGAGGAAGCCTTGGAGATTTTGGACAGACTTGCCAACAATGATTACCAGTTCCTAACCACCAGAAGGGGAGTAGTAAGGTGAAATGCCTCAGCAATTGAGCTTGATTCATTGTATGCTATCTCAGCACAATTGGCTGCATTAACCAACATGGTTAAAAACTTGCAGCGACCTAGTAACACACAAGAGGTCAAGGTAGTAGATTCATATTGTGATTCTTGTAATGATAACCATGATTCTTTTGAGTGTCCTCAGAACCCATAGTCCATTTTTTATGTTGGAAACTACAACCAAAACAACCCATATAATCTAGCATGGCAGTAGCACCCTAATTTTTCATGGAGAAACAAGAACAAATCCAACAATCATAACCGCCAGAATGCAGAGGCATCAGGATTCTGATAGAACATGCCAAAACAATAGTTGCCACAACAACAGTCGTCACCAGCTAGTTCTTTGGAAACCACTTTAAATGCTTTTATGCTTAATACTGAATATTATATCTCTGAGACTAGTAATTTCATGAAAAGACTGACAATTTTATGAATAGGGCAGAGATGACAATGCAGAATCAAGGAGCAGCACTAAAAGCGTTAGAGACGTACGTCGAGCAATTTTCCCAAGTCCTAAGCTCAAGACCACAAGGCAGTCTGCTCAGTGACACTGAGGTTGTACGAGAAACGGTGTAACACCCCAAATTTGGGCGTAGATGTTAGCTAGATTGATTAGATGGTTCAAGCGAACTGGATTAGGCGTTTCGAGCCAATTTCATGAATTAATTCATAATAAATTGATTTTGGATAAAATAAAATATGGGAAAATATTAAAAGATGTTTAATTAATATATTAAGGGTTTTGTAAAACTCAATTTGAAGAAATAAAATCGGATTTTGGGACATTTTGGTTTGGTGACTAAAATGTAAAGTTTTCAAAAATGTTTTGGTGACAAAATCGTAAAAAGGGTCAAAACTTAGAATCTTTAAGGAGCTAATTTACCAATATTTTGAATCAACTTTTCCCTTAATTTAGGCTATTTTAAAAGGTTTTTAAAAGGATAATAAATGAAAATAAAATAGATTTAATTAAAAAGATTTTTAATAGCTAAATCATTTTCTTACGTAACTACTTTTACTCTCAACTTTTATTTCAATTTTATCAGCAGCCAAACTATAAATTTTACTCTAAAATGCTCAAGAATCATTCCTTTTTGATTTCATCTTGATTTCTTAATTGTTTCCTTTGATTTCTACATCAAATCCTATTTGCTTTCTTGGAGATTTTACTCAAATCTTGCCAATTAAAGGGGAAGTCAACAATTAGAGGTGCTTTTCATTTCTCTCCTCTAATTAAAGGTTCTTTACTGAAATTACCAAATTCTTGATCCTTTACAATTGATTTTTGTTATGTGTTAATGATTAATTCATGGTTATAAGGTTTTAATTGAATTTTGATGAATCTTGATAATGTATCTGATTTGTGTTAATTCGAAATGATTTAGATCATATGTAAGATATGTTTTAATTTTATGAGAATAGATTAATAAAAGGAATCCTGAAACTAAGTGAATTGTTAATTTTCTAGGTTGTAAATAGTTAGATTTTGGGGTATTCTTGGGGTTGAAAGGTTGCTGGAGATAAAAGTTTGGTATATTGTTGTTTTTGGATGTTAATTGATGATGATAAGATATTAAAATCTTTAGGTTATGGCTGGGATTTGTTTAGGTTGAGTTTGGTGATGTTTTTGGTTGTTTTAAAAAAGCGTTCGATGGTTTTTAGTGTGGCGAAATTGAGAATAGATGTTGTTGGGATTAGAGATGCTTGGAAATGCATTAATGCTTTGTTTTTGTGTGGGTAAAATAGGGGAGACAGATCCTTCATCTTTTGGAGAGGCTCTAGAGGCTTCAAAAGCTTAATTTCGCATAAGCAAATGAAGCTTTGTGTTGTCGATGAGTGGAAACGTGGTTTAATGCTAAATAAAGCTTTGAAAGTGATTTTAGGGTTTATATTAAGCTTGAAACGCTTGTCTAAGCTCATAAGTAAGTATTAGACATTCTCACTCTCGTTTTTTGTTTTGCAAAATATAATTTTATGCACAAGTTTATGGTTTGGAATACCTACTATTATATGCATGTTTTGAAATGAAATATGATATAAATGATCATATGTTTATGCTATATGAGTTGGGAAAATGATTTATGAAAATGATTTTTAGAATGAGAAATGCATGGTTTATTGCATTGAAGATTATTTGGTTTGATTCATATGTAAAACAACGAGGTAATGTGGTTTAATGGAATATATTGACAAGTGGCAAAGATTAAATATTATCGGATATATTTGGCATGCCATAGGGTTTAAAGTGCACCATAATAAGTCGCTTCATGTGTATAGAGGTGGCAAAGATTAAATATTATCGGGTATATTTGGCATGCCATAGGGTTTAAAGTGCACCATAATAAGTCGCCTCATGTGTGTAGAGGGGTCAAGAATGTGCCATGCTCCACCATGAGAAAAGTTAGTAAGCAATAATTAGTAATTAATTAACTATAAAATAATACTAACAAATATTATAATAATAATGAGGGGAGAGAAAGTTACCTCGGGAGATCAATCGCCGTCGAAAGCCGAACCGGTGCGGAAGCTAAACCACCGCGAAGCTCACCGTCACCGGGAAGATTATCGGTCGTCGGAGTCACCATGGCCGTCGTTACAGAGGTATATTCCTCTTCATTTTTAGTCCTGCAAAAACAAAAAAAACATTTCTTTTAGATTTTAAATCTAAAAACAATGACTAAAATAAAGGATTTAGGGTGGCCAAAACTTCCTTTCGGTCGCCGGTGAGCGGTGAGTGCAAGTCAGAGTTGAAAAGTGAGATCCGGGTAGTTTTAGGGGGAAGAAGGGTGACTACGATGAGTCGGGTAGTAGTTTAGGTTGAATCAAAGTAAAAAATGAATTTTTTTTAGGAATTTAAGGTTCCGACACGGTGGCTGAAAATCGCCTCACTACAGCCGGACGGAACCAGATGGTGGCCGGAGATCTCAGATGGTGGCCGAAGATCTCAGATGGTGGCCAGGAGTTTCAAGGGTGGCCGGAGTAAAGAGGAAGATGACCGAAGACGATGGCCGGTGGTGACCGGCACCACCTCCGGTGGCCGACAAACAGATCGAGATAGGTTTATAGCGGTGGTTATGGATTGAAAGGGAAATGTGGAAGAAATAAGGTTGAGTTCATGAAAGATTTATGTGTTTGATCTAAAAAAACAACGAAATGGAAGATTTTTAGTGTTAGTTTGGATCAAACCGAAAAAATGTGAAGAACGAGTTTGATTTTTGGAAAGAACCATGAGATTTGATCCATTTTGGGCTAAGAATATGGGAAGTATGTGTTTGTGTTGGGAGAATTTGAGAGAGAGAGAGGGTAGAGAGAGGGGATTCGACTGAAAATGAAGGAAAAAGCTCAAAATTGGGCATTTATAGCCCTCCCAAAACGGAACCGTTTTGGTGTCGGGTTTGGGAGACCCGCGAATAAAAATCTGGGTCAGGCTGGTAACCCGCGTGTTTTTATATGGGTACCATTTGGTTTTGGCCCAAAACTTTAACTTTTTTCAATTGAGTCCCTAATCCCTTATAATTGAGCCTCATATGTTGTAATTTTCTCAATTTAGTCCCTTAGTTCTCATAATTGAACCCCGTAGTTTATGATCTTTTCATTTAGGTCACCTTTGGGTTTTGTAATTGGGTACTAAATGTTGTAATGGTTTCAATTTAGTTCTATAGTCATAAAAATATGTTTTAATGTTCAATTTCTTTTAATGAAGTTAATTGTTTATGTAATTTTATGTAATTGATTTAATTGAGATGCATATTTTAAAATTAGCATATAGTATATTTTGCTATATAATAAATACAATTAGTTTAATTAAATATTAGAGCCTTTAACCTAGGTTCCTAATTAAGGTTCAATAATTAAATAGGTAGATAATTGTAGTAATTAGGTGTGTATTAAATATAATTTGATAATCCAAATTTGGATGGTGTTCCATTGTTCGCAATGGGGTGTTATCACAATATGGATTTTAATAAATTATATTTAATATACATAATTCACTTAAAATTGAATACAAATTTAATCTTTAGTTAAAATTAAATAGATAATTAAATACATTGTAGTTAATTAAGTGTGTATCAAATAGAATTTTTGAGATTCAAATTTGGATGGTGTTCCATTGTTTACAATGGGGTGTTATCTCAACCTTGGTCATAAAGGTGTATATTCGATATACATTATCACTTATAATATTGACTTAATAATTTGTTAGAGCCTTAATTAGGACTAGAACTTTAATTAATTAAGAATATGATTAATTTAATGGATTAAAATATATGGAAGGTGTTCAAGAAATTGACATTTTCACATAAAAGTCATTAAATTAATTAATATTCATAGATTTAAATAATTAATTAAATAGACCCTTTTTAGGAATAAGACTTAAAATTGGCAAGACAATAAAATATCATTCATTAAAAACCTTTTATGTTGGAAATTCATTTTTAAATGCGAATGGGGGTGCCACCTAACAGGGTGCTTTTAATCTTGTATTCGAACAAGATGAATTTCCTTATAAAATGATATCTGCATTCGGAATTTAATTTCAGTTAATAATTATGGGATAAATTAATTTCAAATTATTATTTGAAACGCCACGTAAAATTAAAGGTACCGATAACGGGCATTTCTAGGGGTGCTAACCCTTCCCTACACGTAACCGACTCCTGAACCCAATTTTTAAGACATAATCTCTGGTTTGTTTTTCAGTGTCCAGTCTACCTCGAAGTGATCGGTGGCGACTCCAAATGTTTTTTAAAGGATAAATAAAGGAAAACCAGTTTTAATATAAAAAAACCCTAAATTTTCAAGATTAAATTAAAAATGGCTAGAAAACCCTAATTTTATAAAAGATCAATCGTCAGGCTAATTTTACACATCCCGATTTCAAAATTGGTCGTGACACCCTATTTCTTGATCAAGCAATTAAATGAGTTTGGTTGATTATTTGAGGTTGAAATTTAACCAGCTTGAATTTAATATGATTAATTAAGGTTTGGTAAATTTTGATTTAAGTAAGTCCGCTTATTTTTTGAAATTTCAAATTGGTCCCTAGAGTGCGTTCTCAACCAATTGGATGTCAATTCGACGCCCGTTTTAATTATAAATTTCACTGCTGCCAGCATGATCACCTTAGGAATTAATTATGCATTTAGACTAGATAAAAGGAAAAAATGTACAGTTTTCTAAGTAAATCGTTTGGGTTTGTCTCAATAAACCCAATGTAGCTTGCTTGGTTCGATCTAGCGTCTAGGTCGGTCAAGGGGGTTACAAACGGGCCATGAACAGTGTAAAGTAATCACCACCCGAAGTAGACCAAAGGTAAATGATGATCCTATCTAACCTGAGGAAAATAGTCAGCTAGCAAAGCAATCCCTTGTTTAGAATAATGCACCTTGCGATAATGCCCCGACAACCACAGATGACGAGCCTTCAACAATTGCCATGACAAGTTCATCCAACATTGACAAGCCAGATGAGACGAGTAAAGGCAAGGAGATCAGATTGCCACCACCATTCCTACAGAGGCTGAAGAGGCGAAAACATGAATATCAGTTCAAGAAGTTTCTTGACATCCTAAAACTAGTTCACATCAACTTGCCACTAGTTGAGACGATAGAGCAAATAACGAATTACACTAAGTTCCTTACAGGCATTGTCTCTAAGAGAACAAGGCTGAGTGAGTTTGAGAAAGTTGCCTTGATAGAGGGGTGTATGGCAATGTTGAATAATCGATTGCCACCAAACTAAAAAATCCAGGCAATTTTACAATACCCTGTGCCATCGCCAATCACTATGTTGGAAAAAGTATTGTGTGACCTTAAAGCGAGTAAAAACCTTATGCCAAAATTTGTCTCTCAAAGATTAGGCATAGGGAAGGCTAGACCCATTACAGTCATGCTACAGCTTGCAGATATATCTTACGTTCATCCAGGGGAAAAACCAAAGACATTTTGGTGAGAATGGATAAATTTATTTTTCTCGCTGATTTTATTGTTTTGGATTATAAAGCAGATGAGTTCATCCTCATTATTCTTGGAAGATCGTTCTTAGCGACGGAAAGGACCTTGATCGATGTAAAGATGGAAGAGCTCACAATGCGGGTTAATGAGCAGCAAGTCACACTCAATCTTGATTACTCAACTGGATAATGAGGTACAACAAGAAGCAAATTGGATTGTAAGTCAACTGAGTAAAAGTTTTGAATCTCTTGATTACTCAAGTAAGGAACTTAAACCTGATAAACCTTTCATTGAGTAGCCTCCTATTTTAGAATTAAAACCATTGCTAGAGCAATTAAATTATGTTTATTTTGGAAAGGATAACACCTTGCCTATAATCATTTCTTCTATGTTTCAGCCTGAACAAGAAAAAAGATTGATTGATATGTTGGCGCAACATAACAAGGCAATAGGTTAGACAATTGTAGATCTGAAGAGAATCGGTCTGGTAGAGTGCATGCACAAGATCCTACTAGAGGAAGGCCACAACAATTCCTTTAAAACTCAAAGGAGGCTTAACCCCACCATGAAGCAAGTTGTGATAAAAGAAATCATAAAGTGGCTTGACGCCGGTATCATATATTCGATCTTCGATAGCTCATGGGTAAGTTCGGTACAATGTGTACCGAAAAAAGGGAGGTATGATTGTGGTAAGTAATGAAAACAATGAACTCATTCCAACTAGACCCGTCACCAATTGGAGAGTTTACATGGATTATCGTAAATTTAATAAGGCTACTAGGAAAGATCATTTTCTTTTACCCTTTATTGACCAAATGCTTGACCGCCTTGCAGTGAAATCCTTTTATTGTTTTCTTGATGGATACTCAGGTTATAACCAAATTTCTATAGCGCCTTCACGTGCCATTTTGGTACGTATGTATTTCAGAAGATGTCATTAGAATTGTGCAATGCTCTGGCAATCTTCAAGAAGTGTATGATGGTGATTTTCTCTAATATGGTGGAAGATTACCTTGAAATCTTCATGGACGACTTCTTGGTGTTCGGAGATAGTTTTGATAATTGCCTCGTCAATTTAGAAAAAAAGTGTTAGCATATTGTAAAGAATCTGACCTAGTTTGAAACTTGGAGAAATGCCACTCTATGGTAAATGAAGGTTTCATGCTAGGACACAAGATTTCATATAAGGGAATCAAAGTAGACAAGGCAAGGTGGACGTGATTGAGAAATTGCCACCACCGAATTCAGTCAAAGGGTTCCGAAGTTTTCTCGGACATGCATGTTTTTATAGAAGCTTTATTCATAATTTTTCTAAGATTTCTAAACTTTTATGTAATTTGCTTGAACAAGACATGGCCTTTAATTTTGATGATTCATGTGCCAAGGCATTTGAAGCCTTGAACAAGCAACTTGCCACTATACCTATTGTTGTTCCCCTTAATTGATCCTTACCTTTCGAGCTCATATGCGATGCAAGCGATTTTATAGTAGGAGCTATCTTAGGCCAACAGAAAGGTAAAATTTCCATGTGATATATTACGCTAGCAAAACCCTTAATGGTGCTCAATTGAATTACACCATGACTGAAAAAGAATTGCTAGCGGTAGTATTCGCATTTAACAAGTTTAGTCCTTACTTGATTGGTACTAAGGTAATTGTTCATACTGGCCATTTAGCAATTAAGTATTTAATTGCGAAGAAAGATGCCAAACCTTGTTTAATTCGTTGGATATTACTTTTACAAGATTTTGACATCGAAATTAAGGACGGGAAAAGAACAAAGAACCAGGTTGCCGATCACTTTTCAAGGCTAAAAGAGGGTAGTAAAGATGATGATTACTTAGAGATCCATGACGTATTCCCGAAAGAGCAGTTTTTAGTTACCTCGGTAACTCCCTGGTATGCGGATTTAGTAAATTTTCTTGTGAGCGATATTTTACCTTATGACCTTACTTATCATGGAAATAAGCGATTCCTACATGATGCTAAGCATTATTGTTGGGATGAGCCTCTTTTGTTTGAACAATATGTAGATCAAGTCATACGAAGATGTGTTCTCGAGGAGGAACAACAAAATGTGTTTCTACAATGTCATTCATCACCCTATGGAGGCCATTTTGGAGGTACTCGCACAACGGCGAAAGTCTTACAATCAGGCTTGTATTGGCCCACTCTTTATAAAGATACCTATGAATTCTATAAGAGGTGTGATTAATGCCAACGAATGAGAAATATCTCAAGACAACATGAGATGCCATTGCAAAACATCCTCGAGGTAAAATTGTTTGGCGTGTGGGGCATCGATTTCATGGGACCCTTTCCATTATCATTCGACAATTTATACATCATACTTGCCATGGACTATGTGTCTAAATGGGTTGAGGCAGCTGTAGTTCCCAGATATAATTCAAAGATCATGCAGCGATTCTTGCAGAAAAACATATTCACACGGTTTAGAATACCGAGGGAAATTATCATCGATGAAGGAAAGCAATTTGACAATAAGCTTATTGCCAAGATGTTACTGCACTTTGGAGTGACTCACAAAGTTTCCATGGGATATCACCTGCAGACTAATGGGCAAGGGGAGATTTCTAACCGTGAGTTAAAGATTATCCTTGAGAAGGCTGTCAATCCTTCATGAAAAGATTGTGTATGAGACTTGATGATGCACTTTGGGCCTATCGAACAATATTTAAGACTTCCCTAGGCATGTCTCCTTACAGACTTGTCTACAGCAAGACTTGCCACCTACCGGTGGAGATCGAGCATAAGGCCTATTGGGCAATCAAGACCATGAACATGGACTGGGAGAAAGTAGAACAAAAGCGCTTACTATTGTTGCGGTAATTCTTGCCTGGGAAATTAGTGCTTCTCTTCAATTATAGACTTAAACTTTTTTTAGGAAAACTGAAGTCAAGATGGTCCAGGTCGTTTGAAGTGGTTAAACTCTATGCCCATGGGGTTGTTGTGATTAAATCAATAACGGATGAACGCGAGTTTAAAGTCAATGGACCGAGATTGAAGCACTACGTTGATGCCCTTTTTGAGCGTGATAAGAGAGAAGTATCCTTAGGAGATGCATGAAAATGCTACTCTTAAGCATTCTTTTATTTTTCTATTTTGTGTTTTTGTGCTAGTCTTTTTATTTTCATTTTTGTTTTAGTCTTTTATTTTATTTCCCTTTGATTTAATTTTGTCTCTATCTCTTTCTTTATCTTTATTTTCTCTCTTTATTTGATATTTATCTATTTTTTTGTTAGGATAATAGTTCAATCTAACAACTATCGTACCCCTTTTTTGTTTTTTCCTAATGAGCTACTTTCCCTGGCAACTAATGTAGAGCCAGCTACAAGTGACATTGTCGCGGCAACCACTGCTCTGCGCAAAGGTAAGGAACCTATTCATGAACCGAAACATAGTGAATCTTGTAATGGATCAGATTTCAAAGACACCACTTCTACACAGTTGAAGTCCCCACCTCTGGTTGTATCATCAAAGCAAGCGTCGAAGAATAAAGCTTCAACACAAGAGGATACCAAGAAGGAGGGCGAGCTGGTTGAAAAGGTCAAAGAAACTAAGGTTCATGATCCTGCACTAGCTTCACAAAAGCAACCACCGTAAGCCAGCAAATGACCCAAGCACATGGCCAAAAGGAAACTACGGCTACAAGGTGACGACCTCTCAGATTAGATCATTTGTATTTTCTTTTATTTATTTTATTTTGTATTGCATGCATTGAAGACAATGCTCCTCTCAAGTTTGGGGGCTTGTTTTTGTTTGTCTCATGATCATTTTCATTCATTTTGTCTATCTCATGTTAGTTTGCATATGTTACTTGCCATGACAATTACCTGATAAAATTGTCGAAACTTGTTGTGATATCTTATGATGAATTTTGCCACTGCACTTAGATGAGAGAACCTTGGACTTTAGGTTTGGCATGGATTTAACTTGAAAATTTTCTAGAATGTTGCCTAATAATTACACTGTTGTGACTTGTCGATCTTAGGATTACCCAAAAAAAGAATGAATTTATACTAGAGGTGCTTTCTGGCTCTATTCGAATAAAATACCATGTGCTTAGGACACTCCTCTGCTATGCAAATTCGGTACGCTTGGACAAAACCAAGTAGGAAAGATAATTTAGCATGAGTGAATAAAGCACTTCACAGGATGACTCTGCTCAATAGGCTAGGGGGTTCGTTGTTTGCTCCATCTTATCTTCAAGCCTAGGAAAGTAGTTGTGATGAGTTGAAGCCCTAAATTAGCCATGGTTTGCTGTTAATGAATTGCCTTGGCAATATTGTTGTTTTTAAGTTACAAACAAAAAAAAACACTTCTATGAAATCTTTTTGATTGACTTGTTCACAACTATGTTCACACACTTGCACTGATATCATGGTTTATTTTCTAGATGACTTTTTGTGTTTTTCGAAGATTGAAAGGTAATTAAATCTTTGTGCCATGATTCTGAGGATTAAAGTTAGGTTTGAAGCATGCTTTTGATGGTGAATGCCTTGGCAGGTAATTGTTAGTGTCTGCATTGCTTGAGGACAAGCAATATTTCGAGTTTAGGGGTGTTTTAAGTGTGTAAAAGTACTATATTTCCTACCCTTTTCACTCAATTATTGTTAGACTTAGGCCCATTTTAGTTGCATTCTTAGTCATTCATGCATAGTTTCGTAGTTTCATTGTCTATTGGGCTTGGCCTATGTTTTGATAGTTTTTGTGGAGAAATCACCGCTATTTTGCTTTATTTTGTGCAAGACGAGTTGTCGAGTCACTTGCTGAAGGATGCTCTGGCAACTCGATTAATTACCGAACCACTTGCTTAAGGATGCCTTGGCAAGTAGCGATAAAAAACATTATCTCCAAGAATTAATTCAAACGCAGTGAATAATTATCCCTGATTCAAATTAGGAGCTGTTGAAGATGAGATAATCTTTTGAATTAATCCTGAATTATATCCTCTTAAAAGGGTGATGCGCAAATAAGGATAGAAAATAAAGCTTGAATTATTTCCTTATCTAAAGATAAGGAAATAAATCCTAAATTATCTCCATATCTTTATACAAGGAAATAAAGCCTAAATTATCTCCTCAAGATACATCTTTTGAAATTCAAATGGAGTTATCCTCACCTATTTAAGGAGATCACATCAACACATCAAGAGTAGATTGGGAGAGTGAGATCAAATCTCAAGAGGGATTCACGCACAACCATTCATTTTCATCTTGTATCGTGCGATCCCATTTATAGGTTTTATTCTTTTGTGTTTCCTTTTTACCCAGCCATAAACTAGATTAATTTGGCTTGGGTTATGGGGTTTTATTGGTGTGTAGAGACGAATGTTTGATTGTTCGTTTTTAATTCAATAAATTCATTGTTTATCTATTCTTGGTTATTTATTTTCTCTTCAAGGAAATTGGGAAAGGAACTTGAGTGCATCCATTTATCTAGGCTCGGGAGAGCTAGATTCATGATACGAGTGGACACTGTTTCCATTTAAGCAACCGTTGGTTGAAACTAATTTGCCTTAGGAATAAAGATCAGATTTTAGTGGCTAAGAAGAGTGCAAAGATCGATGTTGTTCACCCAAGGTTAATGCAGGGATGTATCACCAAGGCTTGTACAAACGTTATTTCTTCGGTTAAGGATAACACGAAGGCATTGAAGAATACTCCATCAAACATTGAAGGAGGGAACCCAGTTGCCACGACAATCTACTTGCCAAAACAATTGATTTGCCTCAGCAATTGCTAGCCACATCAATTCATTCGACAATCACACCACTACTTACGATAACCCAACCTAATCTCTCATATCGATTACATCTTTCTATTTACTTTACTTTGTTTAGTTTATTTTACTTACTATTTATCACCACCTATCACTTTCAACATTATTCTCTTTTAGTGCAAGAAGCTAGAAGTTAGAGTTTCACGAATCCCTGTGGAGACGATCTTAATCTATACTATTACTTGCGACGTGTTCACTTGCACTGTTTGCGTTGCACTTAAATCACGCAACAATGACATTGCCAGAAGCATTAAGTGTGTCACAAATAAGCTTGACTTTTGCCAAAAACTCATTAACAGTAAGCAACCCTTATTTTACGAATGCAAACTATGTCATAGAGAAGTTATCTTCGCACTTGACCTAACAATAAACAATCTAGAAACAACAATCCAAATGACTTTGGTGGAATTAAGACCAGTCAAATATGGCAACACATCAGGATGAATTGTACAGTAGCCATCATAGGTTGAGAGACGGTAGTAGAGATAACTGGAGAATTCGGTTGAGATCTCCTGAAGTTCACATATTGAGGAACACTAGTATTTACAATAGGTATTTCTTGATTAGTGTTCACAAGTTGTGGAACACTAGTATTTACAACAGAGTATATCTTGAGCCACATCACAAAGCACCAAAGTACAAAACAAATCCAAGCACAAAGGCCTTTTCACAAATAGTTATTAGGTAAACAAACTTCAAGAATCTTCAACAGACTAAACAAACCAAAATCAAACCAAATCCAAGATGATCCAAGCCAATACAATGATTTCAAGAATCTTTCTAACAAGTTCAAGAAAACTCAATGATAGATTTAAAGAATATAGGAAAATATCACTAGTTTGTTTTGCAGACTATGAGTCACCATGATACAAATATCCTTACGATCGAATATATATTCTTGAAAGTTTGAGATCTAAAATTGAAGCAACACCACACATTAATCCAAAAAACCTTCTGCCACAATCAATTCAGTATATCACAATCTATCCTTCAATATCATAAAAGAACAAGACAGAATGCTTACAACAACCAATTTGACGAGCAAAAGATCTTGAATTATTTGACGCATGAATATACAATTGCATCAGTTACGGGTCAGAATCAACAATAGCTACAAGAAGAGATGAGCAACGAAAGATGAGCTACTAGGATCCAAAAGTGACTGATACCATGTTAGATTCCCTCTTAGAAATTGTAAATGAAGTAGAAAAGAGAGACAATAATCTCATTAGTTTTATTAATCAAGCTGTATTATCTTAAAGTGAAGACCATCATTATATACAACCTATGGTTAGTGTGGATTCAGTTATAATAATAGAAATCTAGCAATTATTATAACCGTTATTAACTCACTTATTAACTCATTCTTATCTAACCAATAGAGCCGATGATACAGTACACTCAATCCTAGCTGTATTCATTGAATTTTACTAATTACACTTGACTAACATACTCTATCAGTGGTACCCTATAAGTCTCCTATGTTTCTTGTTAAGTCATAAATATAATGCTTGTGTGATAATGTATGCATGTTGTATGGCTTTGGGTGGAAATCATGTTTGGATGATAAAATGAGGCTAAAAGTTCAAGTTGTAAAGTCTGTTCAGAAACGAATTTATGTATGAGCAGTGAGTTTGAAAATCTACCATAAATTCCAAAAAAATAATTAGGACGTGAGCTATACATTTTTAAAATCATGAGTTTGTCTAGTTTCGTTTAGAACAAATGGAGATCGATTTTAATTTTTAATTTATAAGATATGAGTTTTTAAGTGTTAGAAGGTCAAAAAAATCTGGCTGAAATTTTTTTACAAAACTGTTTAGGCAGTAACTTTGAAAAATCATCAAAAATCTTAAAAGATAAATCAAGAAGTGAACCTTATATTTCTATAATCGTGCAGAAGTCTAGTTTCATCTAAAATAAACAGTGCTTAATTTTGAGTTGTATATTAGGAGTTATTAATTTTCGAGTGAGCAAAGGTTAGAGTACAAAGGTAGAAGTTTGTTTCCAAAAACAACCATGATCGTGATTTCAAAAATTTGCCATAAATTGTACGAGTTAAATTAGGAGGTAAAATTTATACGGTTGGAAAGATTATCGAGTATGGTTTCTTCTAGAACAAATGGAATATGATTTGGATATATTGATTATTAGTTACGCATTTTTCTTTAAAGGTAACACATGGTACCATATTTCCATAATTAACAATTTAGTCATGTTTTAAGGTTAATTAGTGGTTAAAAATTCATTTAATAATATAAGAAGTTTTTAAAGCGTAAAAAGGGTTTTATAAATTCTAATTGACTAAGACATTCGGTCAAGCATAATACATGCTCTATTAAGTAAGTTGAAATGAGTATGGACTTGAATTTCGTTGTTGGATATATGTGATTATATGTTTGATTGGATATTTGTGACTGTATATGTTTGATGTTATGTTTGTGCACAACCTTCAGGCTTTAATCTAACTAGCAGCCATGTATTGCGCTCGAGATAACAACATCTGAGATTATTTGACTAGCGGCTATGAGTGGCGATCGGGATAACACTTTGGACACTCGAGATTATTTGACTAGTGACCATGAGTGGCGCGGGACTGTTCAGATACCCGATATTTGAGCACATGTACAATTTGAAAAGTTTGACATTTTGACACGTTTGACAAGTTTGACATTCTAACAAGTCTAACAAATCTGACAAGTTAGATATGCAAGTGATTTGGTTATGTTAATTTTGATGACTCATAATTTTATTATTCGATACTCATGGCATGCTTCTATGTATACATTTGATTTACATGCTTATATTTATGAGTTTCTTAAAGTATGATAGATTAGTTGTGTACCACTGAGCCCGTATAGCTCAACCTTTCAAATTATCTTATTTTTAGATTATTAGATTTTTGTTCTTGTTCGAGGAGCATCATTAACGAGGGACTTCCGGCATCTTGTGCATAGAGTACAACACCTTAAGTGTAGTGGGCATTGTATTCCTAGAGCCTTGTGTTTTGAGGGTTTGTAACCCTGTTCCCATTTTGATTATTTTGACTATTTTGATATACAATGTTATTGGAGCTCCACCTATTTTGAATCATTACTTTTCTTACTATTTCAATATAACTATTTACTGATATTTTCTCGTATTTAAAATGCATTTTAATAATTCCAAAATATTTGAAAATTGTTGGGTTACTTCGGTGACCCGATGTAGCATCTTGGTCTTTAGGTACTTCGTATTCGAGATTAAGGTGTTACACGAGGTGTTAAATGCTTTATTTCAACAGGGTCTAAACATTTCCATTGAGGAAGAAAAACCCGCAAATATGGTGGAGAAAGATTGGAAAACAATCAACGGTATGACGCATAATACAATCTGATATTGTCTTTCTTGGGACCAGAAGTATGGCTACAAGAATGAGACTTCTGAAAGTAAGCTATGGAAAGCATTGGAGAAAATGTTCCTAAAGAAAAGCTCATAGAACTGTCTTCACATGAAGAAAAGATAGTTCAGATTTGATTATCAACCAGGCACCAATATGAATGAAAACATCACTGCCTTTAATGAGTTAGTGTCAGACTTATTGGGCATGGATGAAACTTTCAAAGATGAATATTTGACTTTAATGTTATTGTCATCACTTTCGGGTGAATTTGAGCACCTTGAAACAATGTTACTTCATGGAAAGGATGAAATATCCTTTAAAGATGTAACTACTATTTTGTATAGTTACGAGCTCAAGAAGAAAATCAAGATGAGAACAAGTATAATACAGCGGAGGCCATGGTGTCAAGAGGCCACTCGAAAAGCCAAAATTCAAAGTGGAGAGAGATATCAAAGTCAAATTCCAAACTTGGAATGATGAACGTGCCTTTTGTCATGAGAAAGGCCATTAAAAAAAGATTGCCTGAAGCTGAAGAGGAAAAAAAAAGTTGCTCCAGATACATGTGTTGCAGAGCATCATACTAGTGAATATGAAATATCACTGGTTGCTTCACCATCAACATTACATTCAGATGAGTGGATATTAGATTCGGGTTGCACCTATCATATGTCCTCTAATCGGGAGTGGTTCTATGATTTAATAGAACTAAATAAAGGAATTGTTTATATAAGAAATGACAATGTCTGTAAAACTGTTGGGATGAGTTTAATTCGATTGAAGCATCAAGATGCAATTTTTCCAAGGAGATATTAAGATTTCAGAACGAAATTGATTCAACGTAACCTTGTCAGGTTCAAGAAAAACTTAAACAGAGCAAACTAGATTCATTGTTCTGTGGAAGCAGAAGCAATGGTGGTGCCAATAACAGTAGATGGGCAGAAGCAAAAAAAAAAAGGAGGAGAAATGGTGTTGAGATTTGAAGGAAAAGTTAAAAGGGAGATGATGGGGTTTAAAGAAGGCTTTGGAGATTTAAATGATCAAATTGATTTTTTTTAACAATAGTTTAGGGGTCAAATTGGTTATTAACTTTTTTATTAATGTGTCACGTCATTTGTTAAAAACCGATTAATGGTAGAGTGATAATTTTGTTAAAAATCAATAACATTAGTGACTGTTATGTAACTTTTCATGCTTCAATGGTAAAAAAGAAAGTTACCCAAACATTAGTGATCATTTATGTTGTTTACCCATAATTTTATGAGTTCAATATCAATTTTTATTTTAATGGTACAACTGATACTTATGCAAATACGAATAAATTTAGTGGTATAATCAATATTTACACAATTGTGCGTTTAGTATTTAACGAAGTGAAAATTAATAATTTACTTAAATATCAAGTTGACGCCATAGTGATATTGTTTTAAAAATTAAGGCTAGATGATAATTTATTAAAATCATAATTATAAGCCACATTAGCCTTTCAATAGACTACTTAATTGTAATAAACCAGCACCAAAATCAAAGCTGAATCACAAAACAATTTTTGGTGAAAATGGTATGATTTCATTAATGGAAGAA
Organism: Hibiscus mutabilis; assembly: GCA_019671005.1. Lineage (NCBI taxonomy): Eukaryota > Viridiplantae > Streptophyta > Magnoliopsida > Malvales > Malvaceae > Hibiscus > Hibiscus mutabilis. The sequence continues at coordinate 20,787,554 of CM033749.1, read as the reverse complement.
TCATACATTGGAAGGGTTACCACGAGCCTCATTAAAACCCCTTAAACCTAGGTGGAGGAAAAGATTACACATGATAACACCCAATTAACAACGAACAAAAACATACCAAATAACCATACTAAGTTAAAATTAATAATATACTCAAATTCTAAACATATAGTTTTAAGGAACCATGTCCTCCTGTAGAAGATCGAGAACCACCTGTGACGGTTGAGGGAGGTAAATGACTTCCAGCTTCTCAGACGATGCAAATTTGTAACACCCTTACCAGTATTTATTACCCAATACTAGTATAGAGTGTCACATGATGTTTAAACCATATTTTATGCTATCCGAGCAAGTAAAAAATGACGATTTAAATTTTTTTTTTAATCGTGTAAAATTTATTTCCAATTTTTAATATATCAGATAGACCTCAATTTCAGGCAGCAACTTGGCAGTTTTTAACTATACTATACATTTAACAAAACTACCTTAAAACTGCCTAAAATAAAAATCATTTTGATTACTCTAAAATTTCATTATTATAATCTTACCCGATTTTTGTTACTTGCAATTTCTTTAAACTAGTATCATTTAAATAAAACTCAATATCATATACTAACCATTTATCTAGATATTATTATTACAATCCATATCTAGACTAGTTTGAAAGGATCTACTTTTTATTTATACATGCCAACTAGAAATATCAAAATACATCAAATATGTAATTACCGATACTGCATATATCCCCTTTGATAGTGATGCCTAACTCTTTACTCGGAACTGGGTTTTCTACCAACGCGTGAAAAACCATCACACGTTAAGTATATACTTAGTGAGGCATTATAATTAGTTAATATAAATCAACATGCTTGAATTATATCAATAATATAATAAACATGCAGTTTGATCACTATTCCTTTATTTCCCTTATGTTAATCAAATATTAACATAATATAATCCCAATTCATAAATCCTATTATTATCCTTGCCATTATCGGAGAATTTACCTACTTTCTGAATTATTTACCATTTATTATCCGAGAGTTCACTTACTCTCTAACTTATTCACCATTTATTGTCATTTTCCGAGAGTTCACTTACTCTCGAATTTATTCACCATTTATTATCATTTTCCGAGAATTTACTTACTCTCTAATTTATTCACCATTTATTGTCATTTTCCGAGAGTTCACTCACTCTCTAATTTATTCACCATTTATTATCATTTTCTGAGAGTTCACTTACTCTCTAATTTATACACCATTTATTATCATTTTCTGAGAGTTCACTTACTCTCTAATTTATTCATCATTTATTATCAAATAAATTATTGCCCAACATAGTTTTGAGGACTTGAGTACACGATTCAAAACCGCACCAAAGTGCTAATAAACCACACCGAAGTGCTAAGAGGCCACACATAAGTGTTAATAAACTGCACCGAAGTGCTAAACCTCTGGACTCTATGGCATGCCAACTATACTTTATACCTCAAATACTAATTTGGGCATACTTTCCAAATCCATATTCAATTCATTCATGGCAATATAATTAAATACTGGGCAGTTCATACCCTAAATATAACATAACCATACATACCTGGTATATTTAGTGGTAAAATGCATCATAGTTCTTCCTTTGACATTTCTCAATATGTCAAGTATAAGTTCATGATATAAACATATAATTATCAAGTAATTATTAATAAGGTAGACTTATCAAAAGTCTTCCAAATGATAATCATTGTATTATCCATGCATAAAAATGCACTCACCTTGACACTTTATGCTCTGTCAATATTCACTAGCCTTACTAAGTTCAACTTTGATCCCGTTCCTTTTCGCAATTGCTAGCTCGATCTTGATTTCGTTCACAGTCTACAAGTGTATTAAAATACCATAAGTACATTCCAAATTATATGTTAGTATCTTACTAACACGTAAATAATATAGGAATAATTTTCCTATAAACACCCTAATATTTTCCAAATATTAGTTTCATGACATAAGTCGTTCCATCCCCAATACTTCGTATTTCTTCCAACCTTTACTCAAAGAATGATTTATAACTCATTCTAATATTTATTCCAGCATAATGCTTCCATAAAAATAAATTTTCACTTAAGTTCTTAATTTCTTCCAAATTGCCGAATTGGCCCCCAATCTTTTTTAAATTTTTGAATTGGTCCCTATGTTTTACAAACTTCCAAAATAGTCCAAATGACATTTTAAAGCTTGTAAAATCCTAATTTCAACATTTCCAAATTTATGGAAAATTTTCCATAATTTCCCATAATTCTATCAAAATGCCAAAATCACCTTTATATTTTTCCAAGTTTCCAAATTAGTCCACTTAACACTTAGACATCATTTCCAAGCTTCACAATCATTCCTAACTCAAAATCAATCCAACTTCAACTTTTCTACTAAAACCCTAACTTTGAACAATTTAGGGTTTAGCCATTTCCATGTAGTTTCAATTATCATACAAGCATTAATATGATTCTACAACATCATATTCATCAAAAACTAACCCTAGTTCAACCTAAAACAACATCCCCTTTATCCTTCAAAGTCACAAAACCAAGGTTCTAAGCAAGGAAAGCATGAATGATTGGTACCAAAAGATAGAAAATTTCATGTAGATTAATTTCATGTTTCATGCCTTCATCAAAATTCCAACTAAATAAGCTTGAAAATAAAAAAGAAAATTTTTTCTTCCTTACCTTGGGGTGTTCGAAACTTGGCTGAAATTGGGGGAGAAATCTTGAAATTTCTTTCCCTTCCAATTTAGCCACTTGTACTCAATATATAAAAATGAATTAAAAATTCATTTTTAAAGTCTAATGACCTTTTTACCCTTACAATCCAAAGCTCCATATTAAACCACATGTCTACTTACCAATCCAAGGGCCCAAAACAACCCAAGGAGTTAGTGATTACCAACTTTGCCCTTGCTATCATAAAATATTACCATCTTGCCATTTTCATCCAATAGCTAAGATTAAACATAGAAAAGTAACCTTTGATCCAATGGGCCATATTAATTTTCATTAAAATAAGACTTGGAAATGACAATTCTATCCTTGCCTTTTTTAATAAAATATCTCCTAAAACATCTCATAAAATATTTCTCATTTATTCGATTAAATCCGATTATCCAGATTTTTCCTGAACTTCAAAACTTTATAGCTCTTAATACAAACCCCGTATCAAAAATCTGGGTAACACAAAAATGCCACTTTTGGGGGTGAACTATTCATTTACGGGACTAACTTACATAACTTTTGAAAATTACAACTTAGTCCCTGAACTTTTCAAAAATTACACTTTGGCACCAAACTTTTGAATTTTTACATTTTGGTCACCAACTTTTCAAGTCTTACATTTTGGTCACTAACCAAAATTTTGAGGTATTACAATTCTCCCCCTTAAGAAAATTCATTCTCGAATTTTCCTAAGTACTAGATTAAAAAAATGCGGATACTACTTTTTCATTGATTCCTCAGGTTCCCAAGTAGCTTCCTCTACTTTGTGATTTCTCCATAACACTTTGACTAGATGAATCTTTTTATCCTCACAGGTTCCTCCTCGTACGTTAGATCTTGTTGAAACTCATAAGGGCCGATAAATCTTGGACTAAGTTTGCCTTTTCGTCCAAAGTGTAACACTTTCTTCTAGGGTGATACCTTTAAAAAGACTTTATCTCTAACTTCAAACTCAATGTCTTTTCTTTTAAGATCTGAGTAAAATTTTTGTCTGTCGGAGGCAGCTTTGAGATTGTCCTGAATAATTTTTACCTTGTCTTCCATTCTCTGAACAAGATCCGGTCCAATAACCTTTTGATCCTCAAGCTCGAACCAATTTAATGGCATTCTGAATTTCCTCCCATATAATGCTTCATAAGGAGCCATTTTTAGGCTCGATTGATAACTTTGTTATATGTAAATTCTGCCAAGGGGAGATGCTTTTCCCAAGAACCCGCAAAGTTTATTACACACGCTCTAAGCATATCATCCAATACTTGGATAGTTCTCTTCAACTGCCGGTCCGTTTGGGGATAAAAAGTAGTACTAAAATGTAATTTAGTTCCCAATGCCTCTTGCAAGGCACTGCAAAATCTTGATGTAAACCTAGGATCCCTATCCGATATAATAGACATAGGAATACCATGCAATCTAACAATCTCCTTAATATATAGTTCTGCCAGCTTGTTCAAGGAATAATCCATGCGAACTGGTATGAAATGTGCCGATTTAGTCAATCAATCCACGATCACCCATATTGCATCCTTTTTACTTGGTGTTAAAGACAAGCCTGTTACAAAATCAATAGTAACTCTTTAATTCTCTCTATCAAAGTTGGCTTGATTTGAAATTCTTCCACTAATGCACCATTTTCCTACATTTTCAACTGGGCAATCATGGCTCTCAAGGCAGAAAATGTTTTCTGGCTAAGTGCATCAGCTACCACATTAGCCTTTCTCGGATGATAATCAATAATTACATCATAATCCTTGATTAATTCTATCCATCTTCTCTGCCTCAAATTGAGCTCCTTTTGGGATAACAAGTACTTCAAACTTTTATGATCAGTGAAAATATAGCATTTTCATCATATAAGTAGTGTCGCCAAAATTTTAGAGCAAACACCACTGCAGCCAACTCTAGATCAGGAGTAGGATAGTTTCTCTCATGAGTTTTGAGTTGTCGTGAACCATAAGCTACCACATTTCCTTCTTGCATCAGCATACATCCCAAACCATTATGGGAGGCATCGCTATATATTGCAAATTCCTTCAGGTTCTGGTTGTACTAGAACATGAGCTTTGGTCAAAACCTTCTTTAGTTGATCAAAACTTTCTTGACATTCTTCCATCCAAATGAACGGTACCTCTTTTCGTAACAGCTTGGTTATCGGAGAGGCAATCATTGAAAAATCTTTCACAAACCGCCGATAATAACCAGCTAATCCCAAAAAGCTTCTCACTTCGGAGATATTCCTAGGAACTTTCCACTCAAGGATTGGTTGAACCTTTTTGGGATCAACTCGAATTCCCTCGGCTGAAACTACATGCCCAAGGAAATTTACATCTAATAACCAAAATTCACACTTTGACAGCTTTGCGTACAACTTCTTTTCTCATAAGATCTGGAGAACTACTCGAAGATGAGTATCGTGCTCCTCCTTGGTTTTAGAATAAACCAATATGTAATCAATAAATACTACCACAAATCGATCCAAATACGGCTGGAAGATTCAATTTATTAAATCCATAAATGCCGTTGGTGCATTTGTAAGTCCAAATGGCATTACTACAAACTCGTAATTCCCATATCTGGTTCTGAAAGCTATCTTTGGGATATAGGTCTCCTTAAGTTTTAATTGATGATACCTCGATCGAAGATCAATCTTAGAGAACACCGTTGCTCCCTTAAGTTGATCAAAGAGATCATCAATCCTAGGTAAAAGATACTTATTCCTGATCGTCAATTCATTAAGTTAACGATAATCTATGCATTATTTTATTGATCCGTCCTTCTTCTACATAAATAAGACTGAGGCTCCCCAAGGTGATATACCAGGCCGTATAAAACCTTGGTCTAATAATTCTTGTAACTGAGCTTTCAATTCTCTAAGCTCTGTTGGATTTATCCTATAAGGTGCTATCGATATTGGTGCTATTCCAGGAAGCACATCAATTCCAAATTCTTCCTCTCAATCGGGAGGTAATCTCGGTAATTGATCCGAAAAACATCTAGAAATTCTTGTACTATTGGTACATTTTCCAGATTTATTTTTGTTTCTAAGCACTAAGCACATTGTTCAGATTATCCGGTCTTTCACCTACAAATACCATCTTTGAATCGTCTGGCTTCTTCAAGATTAACCTTTTTATATTTTCCATAAAACCAGCAAGAAATTCTACTGTTTGAATCTTTAGAGGACATTTTTGCATATTCGACTCACTTTGGCACTTTGTCCTATTAGATTGACGGCAACTACTTTACTCAAATTTGGTTCTATTAGGATATTTCTTTTGAATATTATTTTAGAACTAATGTAAGAATGAGTAAAGCCTAGATCAATCAATGCAAAGATAGGTCCGCTAAAGAGTTCGATCATACCTGCTACGATCTCTGCATCATCCTGATCCTCAACAGTTTTGATGTGGTATACTCGAGCTGTAGCCTTGCTCTCTCGATTAGGTGTAAATGCAGATGTTCCCGGGTTACTACCGTTATTTCCTTTACCAGCCTGATGTGCTACAATGGGCTGATTTGGGTGAAGTTCTGGACAATGCTTCTTGATATGACCAGCTTGCCTACAATAGAAACATTCCCCAGTCAACCAGCACTGACCATGATGCCTTTTTCAACAATGCTCGTATTCTGTAATAGGGCGAATTCTAGAATCTCGAGTATCCGTAGTACTCGTCTGAGATTGCTTCAATTTTCCTCCTACATACTCCTTCTTAACTGAAGAGGCTGATGCTGCAGGATACTATTGTGGTATTCTTTTACTGCGTTTAAATGATGATGCAACAAATGAACCTCCAGACCCTTTTCTAGTCTGAATCTACTTCTCACTTTTTTTCCTCAAGGTCAACTTTCTCCAATATATTTTTCCTTCAATTCTTGTAGAAAGAATTCCCAAGTAATTCGTTCTAGAGGTACTTGTGTAGTTATCACGTTCCACCATACGTTGGCTTGTTACATCAATAGGGATACTACTCCTTCTAAGTTTCCTTGATTATCATAAGGAATCCTATTTAATATGATCTCTATATCATTTAACCAATAATCGACAATCATAGGATCTGCATCAGTATCACCCCAAAATTCTGTGCCCCAATTTTCCTTAATTCCTTTGGAACTGATACTGGTGCCTGCCGGTTTAGGATTGCCTTCAAAGACTGCAGAAATAAGCCTTGATCTTGTACCGGCATATTTCTTTGTTCCTGAGCCTGTTGCTCTACATTTTTTTGAACCTGAGGTGGATTCTGATTCACCTCATTACTTCTGCTTTGAGCAGGCACATCCTGCTCAACAGCCTGTCGGGATTCTCGATAACCCGACTTCTGTTCATGTCACGTTTATCTAAAATAAGTAAGGAGTAATCTACTCAACATCAAGCATCATCATAATCCTACACAATATCAAAATTTTTTAGATATTCCAGTGGCATGTATATAACTTTGACTTTCTACAGAGACTCATTTACTATCCAGAACTGGATAAAGCTGTAGCTCTGATACCAATAAATGTAACACCCTTACCAGTATTTATTACCCAATACTAGTATAGAGTGTCACATGATGTTTAAACCATATTTTATGTTATCCGAACAATTCAAAAATGACGATTTAAAATTTTTCTTTTTTAATCACGTAAAATTTATTTCCATTTTTTAATCCATCAGATAGACCTCGATTTCAGGCAGCAACTTGGCAATTTTTAACTATACTATACAATTAACAAAAAGCGCCAAAAATAAAAATCATTTTGATTACTCTAAAATTTCATTATTATAATCTTTCCCGATTTTTTGTTACTTAGCAATTTCTTTAAACTAGTATCATTTAAATAAAACTCAATATCATATACTAACCATTTATCTAGATATTATTATTACAATCCATATCTAGACTAGTTTGAAAGGATCTACTTTTTATTTATACATGCCAACTAGAAATATCAAAATACATCAAATATGTAATTACCGATCTGCATATATCCCCTTTGATAGTGATGCCTAACTCTTTACTCGAACCAAGTTTTCTACCAACGCGTGAAAAACCATCACACGCTAAGTATATACTTAGTGAGGCATTATAATTAGTTAATATAAATCAACATGCTTGAATTATATCAACAATATAATAAACATGCAGTTTGATCACTATTCCTTTATTTCCCTTATGTTAATCAAATATTAACATAATATAATCCCAATTCATAAATCCTATTATTATCCTTGCCATTATCGAGAATTTACCTATTTTCTAAATTATTTACAATTTATTATCCGAGAGTTCACTTACTCTCTAACTTATTCACCATTTATTGTCATTTTCCGAGAATTCACTTACTCTCTAATTTATTCACCATTTATTCTCATTTTCCGAGAGTTCACTTACTCTCTAATTTATTCACCATTTATTGTCATTTTCGAGAGTTCACTTACTCTCTAATTTATTCACCATTTATTGTCATTTTTCGAGAGTTCACTTACTCTCTAATTTATTCACCATTTATTATCATTTTCTGAGAGTTCACTTACTCTCTAATTTATTCACCATTTATTATCATTTTCCGAGAGTTCACTTACTCTCTAATTTATTCATCATTTATTGTCAAATAAATTATTGCCCAACATAGTTTTGAGGACTTGAGTACACTAGTCAAAACCGCACCAAAGTGCTAATAAACCACACCAAAGTGCTAAGAGACCGCACATAAGTGCTAAAGAACCACACCTAAGTGTTAATAAACCACACCGAAGTGCTAAACCGCTGGACTCTATGGCATGCCAACTATACTCTATACCTCAAATACTTATTTGGGCATACTTTCCAAATCCATATTCAATTCATTCATGGCAATATAATTAAATATTGGGCAGTTCATACACTAAATATAACATAACCATACATACTGGTATATTTAGTGATAAAATGCATCATAGTTCTTCCTTTGACATTTCTCAATATGTCAAATATAAGTTCATGATATAAACATATAATTATCAAGTAATTATTAATAAGGTAGACTTATCAAAAGTCTTCCAAATGATAATCATAGTATTATCCATGCATAAAAATGCACTCACCTTGACACTTTATGCTTTTTCAATATTCACTAGCCTCACTAAGTTCAACTTTGATCCCGTTCCTTTTCTCAATTGCTAGCTCGATCTTGATTTTGTTCACAGTCTACAAGTGTATTAAAATACCATAAGTACATTCCAAATTATATGTTAGTATCTTACTACCACATAAACAATATAGGAATAATTTTCCTATAAACACCCTAATATTTTCCAAATATTAGTTTCATGACATAAGTCATTCCATCCCTAATACTTCATATTTCTTCCAACCTTTACTCAAAGAATGATTTATAACTCATTCTAATATTTATTCCAGCATAATGCTTCCATAAAAATAAATTTTCACTTAAGTTCTTAATTTCTTCCAAATTGCCAAATTGGTCCCCAATCTTTTCAAAATTTTGAATTGGTCCCTTTGTTTTACAAACTTCCAAAATAGTCCAAATGACATTTTAAAGCTTGTAAAATCATAATTTCAACATTTCCAAATTTATGGAATTTTTTCCATAATTTCCCATAATTTTATCAAAATGCCAAAATCACCTTTATATTTTTCCAAGTTTCCAAATTAGTCCACTTAACACTTAGACATCATTTCCAAGCTTCACAATCATTCCTAACTCAAAATCAATCCAACTTCAACTTTTCTACTAAAACCCTAACTTTGAACAATTTAGGGTTTAGCCATTTCCATGTAGTTTCAATTATCATACAAGCATTAATATGATTCTACAACATCATATTCATAAAAACTAACCCTAGTTCATCCTAAAACAACATCCCCTTTATCCTTCAAAGTCACAAAACCAAGGTTCTAAGCAAGGAAAGCATGAACAATTGGTACCAAAAGATAGAAAATTTCATGTAGATTAATTTCATGTTTCATGCCTTCATCAAAATTCCAACTAAATAAGCTTGAAAATAAAAGAAAAATTTTTTCTTCCTTACCTTGGGGTGTTCAAAACTTGGCTGAAATTGGGGAGAAATCTTGAAATTTTTTTCCTTCCAATTTAGCCACTTGTACTTAATATATAAAAATGAATTAAAAATTCATTTTTAAAGTCTAATGACCTTTTACCCTTACAATCCAAAGCTCCATATTAAACCACATGTCTACTTACCAATCCAAGGGCCCAAAACAACCCAAGGAGTTAGTGATTACCAACTTTGCCCTTGCTATCATAAAATATTACCATCTTGCCATTTTTCATCCAATAGCTAAGATTAAACATGGAAAAGTAACCTTTAATCCAATGGGCCATATTAATTTTCATTAAAATAAGACTTGGAAATGACAATTCTATCCTTTCTTTTTAATAAAATATCTCCTAAAACATCTCATAAAATATTTCTCATTTATTCGATTAAACAGATTATCCATTTTTCCGAACTTCAAAACTTTATAGCTCTTAATACAAACCCGTATCAAAAACTGGGTAACACAAAAATGCCACTTTTGGGGGTGAACTATTCATTTACGGGACTAACTTACATAAATTTTGAAAATTACAACTTAGTCCCTAAACTTTTCAAAATTACACTTTGGCACCAAACTTTTGAATTTTTACATTTTGGTCACCAACTTTTCAAGTCTTACATTTTGGTCACTAACCAAAATTTTGAGGTATTTAATTCTCCCCTTAAGAAAATTCATTCTCGAATTTTCCTAAGTACTAGATTAAAAAATGCGGATACTACTTTTTCATTGATTCCTCGGGTTCCCAAGTAGCTTCCTCTACTTTGTGATTTCTCCATAACACTTTGACTAGATGAATCTTTTTATCCTCACAGGTTCCTCCTAAAGACGTTAGATCTTGTTGAAACTCATAAGGGCCGATAAATCTTGGACTAAGTTTGCCTTTTCGTCCAAAGTGTAACACTTTCTTCTAGGGTGATACCTTTAAAAAGACTTTATCTCTAACTTCAAACTCAATGTCTTTTCTTTTAAGATCCGAGTAAAATTTTTGTCCTGTCGGAGGCAGCTTTGAGATTGTCCTGAATAATTTTACCTTGTCTTCCATTCTCTGAACAAGATCCGGTCCAATAACCTTTTGATCCTCAAGCTCGAACCAATTTAATGGCATTCTGAATTTCCTCCCATATAATGCTTCATAAGGAGCCATTTTTAGGCTCGATTGATAACTTTGTTATATGTAAATTCTGCCAAGGGGAGATGCTTTTCCCAAGAACCCGCAAAGTTTATTACACACGCTCTAAGCATATCATCCAATACTTGGATAGTTCTCTTCAACCGCTTGCCGGTCCGTTTGGGGATAAAAAGTAGTACTAAAATGTAATTTAGTTCCCAATGCCTCTTGCAAGGCACTGCAAAATCTTGATGTAAACCTAGGATCCCTATCCGATATAATAGACATAGGAATACCATGCAATCTAACAATCTCCTTAATATATAGTTCTCGCCACTTGTTCAAGGAATAATCCATGCGAATAATTGGTATGAAATGTGCCGATTTAGTCAATCAATCCACGATCACCCATATTGCATCCTTTTTACTTGGTGTTAAAGACAAGCCTGTTACAAAATCAATAGTAACTCTTTAATTCTCTCTATCAAAGTTGGCTTGATTTGAAATTCTTCCACTAATGCACCATTTTCCTACATTTTCATCGGGCAATCATGGCTCTCAAGGCGAAAATGTTTTACTCGCTAAGTGCATCAGCTACTACATTAGCCTTTCTCGGATGATAATCAATAATTACATCATAATCCTTGATTAATTCTATCCATCTTCTCTGCCTCAAATTGAGCTCCTTTTGGGATAACAAGTACTTCAAACTTTTATGATCAGTGAAAATATAGCATTTTCATCATATAAGTAGTGTCGCCAAAATTTTAGAGCAAACACCACTGCAGCCAACTCTAGATCAGGAGTAGGATAGTTTCTCTCATGAGTTTTGAGTTGTCGTGAACCATAAGCTACCACATTTCCTTCTTGCATCAGCATACATCCCAAACCATTATGGGAGGCATCGCTATATATTGCAAATTCCTTCAGTTCGGTTGTACTAGAACATGAGCTTTGGTCAAAACCTTCTTTAGTTGATCAAAACTTTCTTGACATTCTTCCATCCAAATGAACGGTACCTCTTTTTCGTAACAGCTTGGTTATCGGAGAGGCAATCATTGAAAAATCTTTCACAAACCGCCGATAATAACCAAGCTAATCCCAAAAAGCTTCTCACTTCGGAGATATTCCTAGGAACTTTCCACTCAAGGATTGGTTGAACCTTTTTGGGATCAACTCGAATTCCCTCGGCTGAAACTACATGCCCAAGGAAATTTACATCTAATAACCAAAATTCACACTTTGACAGCTTTGCGTACAACTTCTTTTCTCATAAGATCTGGAGAACTACTCGAAGATGAGTATCGTGCTCCTCCTTGGTTTTAGAATAAACCAATATGTAATCAATAAATACTACCACAAATCGATCCAAATACGGGCTGGAAGATTCAATTTATTAAATCCATAAATGCCGTTGGTGCATTTGTAAGTCCAAATGGCATTACTACAAACTCGTAATTCCCATATCTGGTTCTGAAAGCTATCTTTGGGATATAGGTCTCCTTAAGTTTTAATTGATGATACCTCGATCGAAGATCAATCTTAGAGAACACCGTTGCTCCCTTAAGTTGATCAAAGAGATCATCAATCCTAGGTAAAAGATACTTATTCCTGATCGTCAATTCATTAAGTTAACGATAATCTATGCATTATTTTATTGATCCGTCCTTCTTCTACATAAATAAGACTGAGGCTCCCCAAGGTGATATACCAGGCCGTATAAAACCTTGGTCTAATAATTCTTGTAACTGAGCTTTCAATTCTCTAAGCTCTGTTGGATTTATCCTATAAGGTGCTATCGATATTGGTGCTATTCCAGGAAGCACATCAATTCCAAATTCTTCCTCTCAATCGGGAGGTAATCTCGGTAATTGATCCGAAAAACATCTAGAAATTCTTGTACTATTGGTACATTTTCCATTTATTTTTGTTTCTAAGCACTAAGCACATTGTTGATTATCCGGTCTTTCACCTACAAATACCATCTTTGAATAAATCGCTTCTTCAAGATTAACCTTTTTATATTTTCCATAAAACCAAGAAGAAATTCTCTTTGTTTGAATCTTTAGAGGACATTTTTGCATATTCGACTCACTTTGGCACTTTGTCCTATTAGATTGACGGCAACTACTTTACTCAAATTTGGTTCTATTAGGATATTTCTTTTGAATATTATTTTAGAACTAATGTAAGAATGAGTAAAGCCTAGATCAATCAATGCAAAGATAGGTCCGCTAAAGAGTTCGATCATACCTGCTACGATCTCTCGCATCATCCCGATCCTCAACAGTTTTGATGTGGTATACTCGTCATTTTGTAGCCTTGCTCTCTCGATTAGGTGTAAATGCAGATGTTCCCGGGTTACTACCGTTATTTCCTTTACCAGCCTGATGTGCTACAATGGGCTGATTTGGGTGAAGTTCTGGACAATGCTTCTTGATATGACCAGCTTGCCTACAATAGAAACATTCCCACCGGTCACCAAAGATCGACCATGATGCCTTTTTCAACAATGCTCGTGATTACGTAATAGGCGAATTCTAGAATCTCGAGTATCCGTAGTACTCGTGCGAGATTGCTTCAATTTTCCTCCTACATACTCCTTCTTAATCAAGAGGCTGATCTTTGCAGGATACTATTGTGGTATTCTTTTACTGCGTTTAAATGATGATGCAACAAATGAACCTCCGGACCCTTTTCTAGTCTGAATCTACTTCTCACTTTTTTTTCCTCAAGGTCAACTTTCTCAATATATTTTTCCTTCAATTCTTGTAGAAAGAATTCCCAAGTAATTCGTTCTAGAGGTACTTGTGTAGTTATCACGTTCCACCACGCGTTGGCTTGTTACATCAATAGGGATACTACTCCTTCTAAGTTTCCTTGATTATCATAAGGAATCCTATTTAATATGATCTCTATATCATTTAACCAATAATCGACAATCATAGGATCTGCATCAGTATCACCCCAAAATTACGTGCCCCAATTTTCCTTAATTCCTTTGGGCCGATCTGGTGCTCTGCCGGTTTAGGATTGCCTTCAAAGACTGCAGAAATAAGCCTTGATCTTGTACCGGCATATTTCTTTGTTCCTGAGCCTGTTGCTCTACATTTTTTGAACCGAGGTGGATTTGATTCACCTCATTACTTCGCTTTGAGCGGCACATCTCGCTCAACGACTGTCGGGATTCTCGATAACCCGACTTTCGCATTCATGTCACGTTTATCTAAAATAAGTAAGGAGTAATCTACTCAACATCAAGCATCATCATAATCCTACACAATATCAAAATTTTTTAGATATTCCGGTGGCATGTATATAACTTTGACTTTCTCAGAGACTCATTTACTATCCGAATCTGGATAAAGTTTGTAGCTCGATACCAATAAATGTAACACCCTTACCAGTATTTATTACCCAATACTAGTATAGAGTGTCACATGATGTTTAAACCATATTTTATGTTATCCGAACAATTCAAAAATGACGATTTAAAATTTTTCTTTTTTAATCACGTAAAATTTATTTCCATTTTTTAATCCATCAGATAGACCTCGATTTCAGGCAGCAACTTGGCAATTTTTAACTATACTATACAATTAACAAAACTGCCAAAAATAAAAAATCATTTTGATTACTCTAAAATTTCATTATTATAATCTTTCCCGATTTTCGTTACTAGCAATTTCTTTAAACTAGTATCATTTAAATAAAACTCAATATCATATACTAACCGCTTATCTAGATATTATTATTACAATCCATATCTAGACTAGTTTGAAAGGAGCTACTTTTTATTTATACATGCCAACTAGAAATATCAAAATACATCAAATATGTAATTACCGATACTGCATATATCCCCTTTGATAGTGATGCCTAACTCTTTACTCCGAACCAAGTTTTCTACCTACGCGTGAAAAACCATCACACGCTAAGTATATACTTAGTGAGGCATTATAATTAGTTAATATAAATCAACATGCTTGAATTATATCAACAATATAATTAACATGCAGTTTGATCACTATTCCTTTATTTCCCTTATGTTAATCAAATATTAACATAATATAATCCCGATTCATAAATCGTATTATTATCCTTGCCATTATCTGAGAATTTACCTATTTTCTAAATTATTTACAATTTATTATCTGAGAGTTCACTTACTCTCTAACTTATTCACCATTTATTGTCATTTTCCGAGAATTCACTTACTCTCTAATTTATTCACCATTTATTCTCATTTTCCGAGAGTTCACTTACTCTCTAATTTATTCACCATTTATTGTCATTTTCCGAGAGTTCACTTACTCTCTAATTTATTCACCATTTATTGTCATTTTTCGAGAGTTCACTTACTCTCTAATTTATTCACCATTTATTATCATTTTCTGAGAGTTCACTTACTCTCTAATTTATTCACCATTTATTATCATTTTCCGAGAGTTCACTTACTCTCTAATTTATTCATCATTTATTGTCAAATAAATTATTGCCCAACATAGTTTTGAGGACTTGAGTACACTAGTCAAAACCGCACCAAAGTGCTAATAAACCACACCAAAGTGCTAAGAGACCGCACATAAGTGCTAAAGAACCACACCTAAGTGTTAATAAACCACACCGAAGTGCTAAACCGCTGGACTCTATGGCATGCCAACTATACTCTATACCTCAAATACTTATTTGGGCATACTTTCCAATTCCATATTCAATTCATCCATGGCAATATAATTAAATATTGGGCAGTTCATACACTAAATATAACATAACCATACATACCTGATATATTTAGTGATGAAATGCATCATAGTTCTTCCTTTGACAATTCTCAATATGTCAAATATAAGTTCATGATATAAACATATAATTATGAAGTAATTATTAATAAGGTAGACTTATCACAAGTCTTCCAAATGATAATCATAGTATTATCCATGCATAAAAATGCACTCACCTTGACACTTTATGCTTTTTCAATATTCACTAGCCTCACTAAGTTCAACTTTGATCCCGTTCCTTTTCTCAATTGCTAGCTCGATCTTGATTTTGTTCACAGTCTACAAGTGTATTAAAATACCATAAGTACATTCCAAATTATATGTTAGTATCTTACTACCACATAAACAATATAGGAATAATTTTCCTATAAACACCCTAATATTTTCCAAATATTAGTTTCATGACATAAGTCATTCCATCCCTAATACTTCATATTTCTTCCAACCTTTACTCAAAGAATGATTTATAACTCATTCTAATATTTATTCCAGCATAATGCTTCCATAAAAATAAATTTTCACTTAAGTTCTTAATTTCTTCCAAATTGCCAAATTGGTCCCCAATCTTTTCAAAATTTCTGAATTGGTCCCTTTGTTTTACAAACTTCCAAAGTAGTCCAAATGACATTTTAAAGCTTGTAAAATCATAATTTCAACATTTCCAAATTTATGGAATTTTTTCCATAATTTCCCCTAATTTTATCAAAATGCCGAAATCACCCTTATACTTTTCCAAGTTTCCAAATTAGTCCACTTAACACTTAGACATCATTTCCAAGCTTCACAATCATTCCTAACTCAAAATCAATCCAACTTCAACTTTTCTACTAAAACTCTAACTTTGAACAATTTAGGGTTTAGCCATTTCCATGTAGTTTCAATTATCATACAAGCTTTAATATGATTCTACAACATCATATTCATAAAAAACTAACCCTAGTTCATCCTAAAACAACATCCCCTTTATCCTTCAAAGTCACAAAACCAAGGTTCTAAGCAAGGAAAGCATGAACAATTGGTACCAAAAGATAGAGAATTTCATGTAGATTAATTTCATGTTTCATGCCTTCATCAAAATTCCAACTAAATAAGCTTGAAAATCAAGAAGAAATTTTTTTCTTCCTTACCTTGGGGTGTTCAAAACTTGGCTGAAATTGGGGGAGAAATCTTGAATTTTTTTTCCTTCCAATTTAGCCACTTGTACTTAATATATAAAAATGAATTAAAAATTCATTTTTAAAGTCTAATGACCTTTTTACCCTTGCAATCGAAAGCTCCATATTAAACCACATGTCTATCTACCAATCCAAGGGCCCAAAACAATCCAAGGAGTTAGTGATTACCAACTTTGCCCTTGCCATCATCAAAAATTACCATCTTGCCATTTTTCATCCAATGGCTAAGATTAAACATGGAAAAGTTACCTTTAATCCAATGATCCATATTAATTTTTATTAAAATAAGACATGGAAATAACCATTCTATCCTTTCTTTTTTAATAAAATATCTCCTAAAATATCTCATAAAAGATTTCTCATTTATTCGATTAAATCCGATTATCCGAATTTTTCCCGAACTTCAAAACTTTATAGCTCTTAATACAAACCCCGTATCAAAAATCTGGGTAACACAAAAATGGCACTTTTGGGGGTGAACTATTCATTTACAGGACTAACTTACATAAATTTTGAAAATTACAACTTAGTCCCTAAACTTATCAAAATTTACACTTTGGCACCAAACTTTTGAATTTTTACATTTTTGTCACCAACTTTTCAAGTCTTACATTTTGGCCACTAACCAAAATTTTGAGGTATTACAAAATTTAGCAACCATGTCGGCAATCTTGTTGCCATCACGTGAAACATGTTGAATTCGAACAACCCATTGGCGTTGTCGTAACCCATTCAAATGAACTAACAACGAGCAATAGTCTTGTCATCTCGACCTGATCTGTAGTACTGATAATGCCTTCAGGCTATCCATTTCGAGGATAATTTAACGATAGCCATGCTCCCAAGCACACAATAAGCCAACAAAAGCACCAGAGCTCTGCGCCCATCACCAAACAAATATCCAAGAACTTAGAAAAACCAAACTACCATCTTCCGAGACTATCCATCAATACACCACCACAAGATACAACACATGAGTGCCCATCTATCACGCCATCGGTACTGAGCTTGACCCACCCATCTTTTAGAGCTAACCAGCGAGACGGGCCATCATTCGTAGTACTAGGGTTGGGCGTCATACGTACAATGGCATCCCTTGCATTTCGAGAAGCTGCTAACAGTATGCGGCTTCTATCCAGCACTGAACCCCATTCCTCCACTGAGTTATTAAATACGATGGCATCCCACTGAAGCCAAAGGTTCCATATAACTACATCAAAGAGAATATCCCAATCTTGGTCTTCAACAACAAACTACCGTTCTCCCGTCAAATTAAGTCACACCCAGTCCTTCAAATCCAATGATAAGAAATCTTATAGCCAATCTAGCTTAATTAGAACTTGCCAGGACGAAAGAGCCAAGGAACACATACGCAAAACATGATGGATGTCTTCTGAGTCAACTTGGCAAACCGGACACCGGCTATCCATAGAAAAATGGTGATGAACCCACTTATCTTTAGTCATAAGCTTATTGTTGCACACAAGCTATATAAAAATATATCTTTTGCATACCCTTGAACCTGTGAACACTTTTCCACGTTCGATCCACCTCTACCATGGAAAGACCTATAAAAATTTTATAAGCTGAGTTCACTGAGAACTTATGATCTGAGCTATCTTTCCAGCCCAAAACGTGAGGAGCCAATGTCTGTATCGATCTCTTAATTGTTGTAATGCGCAATAGAAGCTCTTGCAGCAGCATACGTGCAAGCAATACCTAATCCCATTCACCTTCAAGTGACACCATATGCGCAACCGGCGTAGCCCCAGCAAGGTCGCAATCTTCGGCTATACATGAATCACCAACTACCTGATATCCTTGACCCAGAAATCACGCCAGAAGTCAATGTCCATGCCACATCCAATGATCTAGTGAACATTATTACGGACATCATTCCATACTACCCCACAGACTTTCTAAAGGCGGGAACAATTATGGTTATTGAGATTCAAGGGAACCCTATCCGGGCACTTCTATTTTGTACAGAGAAAAAGAACCCAAAGAGCATCTTTTTGAGTCAACAATTGGAATGCCAATTTCATCAAAAAAAGCTTTATTCTAAACCTCAATCTTTCGAAAACCATGACCCTCATGAGTAACATGCCGAAAATAGTGTCACAATTAACCAAATAAACACCTCCTTTATCTTCCGAAATACCCCAAACAAATCTATGAATAATGCGTTCCAACTCCATACAAGGCTTCTTTAGAATTGGCACAAATTGCATGGTATATGTTGGAATTGCCCAGAGAATAGACTTAGCTAGAGTAATCCTACCAGCGAGTGACAGTGTCTGCGCCTTCCACCCACTAAGCTTCCTCTAAACAATCTGAATAAGATATTGATACGATGCAGTAATGACTCACTTATGAAGCAACATAACAGTAAGATATCGACCCAAATCCTCAACCATATTAAAACCAAAACCATAACTAATGGCAGATTTAATGGAATTTTGGACATTTGTTGAAAAATAATTTAGTTTTGCTGTGACTGGCCTTATGACCTGACGCTACACATAACTGATCCAAAATAGAGCGAATCACTCCTATATGATCCAAAAATGCCTCAACGAATAAAATCATGTCATCGGTAAAAAAGATGTGAGATACCCGAACTTCTATTAGATGTATAAAATGGTCGCCACCTATCTTGTAAAATCTCCCCTGTATAATATGAGCTAACCGATCCATACAAAGAGCAAATAAATAATGGGAAAGAGAATACCCCTGACAAATGCCCCTAGATGGTGAAAATTATGCTGTCATAGACATGAGTAGAAACAGAGGAAACACACTGCATAATGATGTTGCACAAAGTTGATGGTATACCGATATCTATCAAAATCTTCTGAATAAAAGTCCACTCTAATCGATCGTATGCCTTTTCTAAGTCGATCTTAATAGCCATCCAATCCTTTCTTTATTTCTTTCTTTTTTATTGAATGAAGACATCCTGGGTTGTAAAAATATTACCAGTAACCACTCGACCAAGGACGAAGCTCGTTTGGTTATCAGAAACCCAAACTGGTAGAAACAGCTTCAGACGATTGACAATAATCTTGGATATGGCTTTATAAATCACATTAAAGAGACTGATAGGCTGAAACTGGCTCATATGCTTAGTTAAAGAGACCTTCAAAATGAGAACTAAAAGCGTGTGATTGATATCCCTAGGTATGGTCCCTATTTCAGAAACATCTTGAATAAAACCACATACGGACTTTCCAACTGTAGACCAATTCTTCTAATAAAAAGCAACATGCAACCCGTCGATACCAGGAGCTTTTAGAGGCCCCATATCAAAGAAAGCAGCTCAGATCTCCTCATTAGAGATGGGAGATGCCAGACTATCCAAAGCGATCTGGGCAACCCCTGGAAACATGCCAGTGGCAACGGTCTCAACACCAACAACATCTGCACCTATAAACAATGATAGATAAAATTCCATTGTCCCTTGAGCTAATTGATCCTAGTCAGCACACCAAGAGTCCCTATCCAATTTCAACGCAGAAATATAGTTGACACGTCGTCTAGACCAAATAGAAGCATTAAAAAACTTTATATTCCTATCGCCCTCCAAAATACACTGTGAGTAAGCCTTTTGACGACAAATTCCTCTTTTTGAGCAATGACCCCATCAAGCTCGATGCGCAACTCCCTCACAAGGTTTAAAAGAGAGTTTGAGTTTCTACTCATGAAAGCTCTATTAATGCCACAAAAATGAGCCATAAGCCATTTTTACGCCTTTCAATATGCCCAAAGACATTAGTGTTCCACCGGGAGGCCTCGTTTTGAAATTTGTGAATGTTATGTGATAAGGGAATCCCATCAGACTAGACATCCACCAAGAATTTCTAAAACTGCAGGTGATCCTGCTAGGCTAAAATATAACAGAATAGTCGGTGGGGTACTACTAAAGAGCTATCGGATAGACATAACAACAAATTAAGAGTTAGCCAAACATCAATCCAACCTTTGATGCAGATAACCTATGGACCAAGTAATTGAAGGTCCTCGAAAATTGAGATCCACAAGACCAGATTTGAAAATAAACTTAGCAAACAGATCACTCCCTTTAATATAATTAATTGAACCCCGCAAACACTCATCTACCACCAAAATAACGTTAAAGTCGCCTCTTAAAACCCAAAGTAAATCTATATCTAGAGCTTCAAGATGCTGCCAAAAATGTTTCTGTTGGAACCTATGCTGACTGGCATAAATGGACGTTGTAACGACCAAATTTTGGGTTAGCAAATTGGGTCTCAGATCTGGGTATTGGGCCTTTATGTTGGGAGTCCAATTAAGAAAATTGATATGGGCCTTGTGGAAAATAAAAAGAAAAGGTAAGATGGAAGAATGGATTTTTGTTAGTGGTGTTTGAAATTGAAAAAATAGGTTGGTGGGTGGTTGGAAAAGGGAAAGACATTATGAAGAGAGAGAAAAAAAGAAAAAGTGGAAGAAGCGAGTAGAGAGAGTTTTAGAGAGATAAAGTTTCCAAGCCTCATTTTGACATTGTTGGGGTCACCGTAGCTCTAACCGCTAGAACCGTCAGCTCTGTCTCTTTGAGACGAGTCGACCGATGGCCGCCCTGTCGCCACTCGTCAGGGTAAAGCTCGATAAGTTTTGGGAGCTTCAAATTAACATAAATCGCCGTTCACCTTCGTAAGTCATCACCACTAGAGTTCCCCATCTGAAGATGTACGAATCTAAAGTTTGTTGTCTGATACTAGCCACTAGACTCTACTGCACGCGCCATATATGGGCTTCGTCCTGCAGTATTATAAGTAATCTGAGTCGAGCTGTCCAAGCTGAGCCGAGCCGAGCTGTTTGACTGAGCCAAACCAGCTGGTTGATCGAGCTAAACTAGCTGGTTAACTGAGCTAAACCATCCTGTTAACCAAGCCAAGCTACTTTGACCAGCTGTTGACCGAGCTACATTGACTATTGATCAAGTCGTGTTGACCATTGACTGAGCTGTTGACCACGTTGACTGAGTCATTGACTTTTTTGAGGGACCCTACCTGGGGTTTCTCATTGTTCTGAGTCTGTTGGCGTAACCTATTTTTCCAAATTCGAACTCGGTAAACTATTTTTACGTATTTGACCTTGGGGATTAGTTAGTGCATGAGGTTAATTAATAATGGTGGTATTCATATATTTGTGAGGATTGTTCGAGATCGAATAGAAAATCAAGAAGAACGTTTGTGGAGCACAAGTAAGGATTTATCAATAATCGCTTAAGGTTAGTACACCTCAAACTCTTATTGTTTAATGAGCATCATAAATGCGATTACTTTGCCTCTTAGTATCTGCAAATTAGGTAGACGATGAATATGCATTGTTTAGAGACTGATAGTATGAGACCTGATATCTGTGTGAGGCTTGATGATTTTGTGAATATGATGAGACTCATGGAGACTTTAGAGACCGTGTAGGCTACCTAAATTTAATTGATTGGTAATTGTGATGCCTTATATGTTTGTTCGATATGAATTAACGTGATTTGATGAGAATTATGCTTAAGGGATAAATACTCAATTAAATGATTATAAAGCCGGTAATTAATATTAATTGAATGAATGTGTTAGTAAACAAACCCTAATAACTTTCATAAGCTTTAGGTATCGAATAAACATTGTAATATTTTAATTTGAGGAAATTGTGTAAACTCGTGAATAGGGCATCGGTATAAGCTTCGACCGTATTGGTACGTGATTGGGCGTTGTATCGGTACAAGTCGACTCATACCGGTACTTGTAAAAATATAGGATTTCTAGTAAGCAATATCTATTTTAGTACGCGTATGAGTATCGGTACCTAAGGGTACCGTATTGATACTCGTGTTCTACTATTGATACCCACTGAACGAAATAATCTATAATGCTAATAAAAAGATGGAAATTAACGCGGGATGCTAATGAGATAATATGGATTAATAGAGATAATTTATGAGGATGATTAATGTACACTTCCATGATAATTAATAACTTGGTAAACGTTGGGTGACTTAATGACAATAGTAGCCGTAGGGATCCTTTATGGATCGTATGATGCTTTGTGTTGTGTGGTAGATGTGTCCTTGCTATGTCTTGATATAGACACCTAGATGAATGTTTTACCATTATTTGGTGGGATTTGGATACCTAGTGAGAGAAAAAATATGTTGCAACACTATGGTTAAAGGTTCATGAATGTAGGATCTCGATGCTTAGTGGACGCGAGCCTCATTCAAAGATTCTTGATGAGAGATCCTGAGCATGTGTGTATGTATCTTGATGCATAGTGGTCCCGGGCCTCACTCTTATATTATGGTACAATGCTTATATGCTATGAGAAGCTTATGCTTTATTGCTATGCTATATGATTAGGCGACTAGATGTAGCGCCATACCTATATGATGTTATATTTTCTTGTTATGAGTATGGTTGGGCCTTGTGTGCCATGTATGATGATTGCTTTGATGATAGCATATGTTTAGGCGACTAGTGGTAGCGCTACGTGTTTATTTATCTCTCCTTATTACTAGTACTAGTTTGCATGCTTATGTTTATCATTAGCATGAAGTATAGTAGAGTAGATGTTTACCACTGAGCTTTGTAAGCTAAGCACTCAAAATCATTGTTTCCGTGCGTAGGTTAATCATCGATTCATGGGTTTCGATAAGCATCATCAGTACGAGATTCCAGCATGTGGTGATTTCTAGAGTATGATACTTGTGTTTAGTGGATTATGTATTCATAGGACCTTATGTGGTAGAGTATGTAATTCTTATTTTGGAAATTGTATTAATCAAGTTATATGTTCAAATGTTTTAAATTAAATTAGGGCTCATTAGTAACATTTTTAACTATTTATATATGTCGAATATTTTAACTTAATGGAATTTATAAAAATGAATGTGGTTTGTGCTAAACTAGGTTGAAAATTTTATGGTAGCGATTTGGGCTTGAGGCTCAAATATGACATCCGGATCGAGGGTTTATAGCCGTGAACTAAAAGCAAGTATCACACAATAAAGAAAGCTCAACCCCGTTGACAAACTGATTCGGCATATGCAAAACCTAAATATCAACTGATTCATTCTACAAAAACCAAATACCACCACTGAATCCACGTGTCTCAACCCAGAAAGAGTTTGAATAGCCTAACCTCGCCACCACTCTGTCCGCAACGCATCCACTAATATGCGGCTCAGATAAAGCCGCCAACCGTGGCTTATACTCGTGCCCAATGAATTTAAAAAATCTCTTAAATGTCGAAATACCTGATTTCTGACAATTCCAAAACATAACTTTAATCATTAAAAAAATAAAGGACAAAAACATGAGCCTGACTGCTCAACCGCCTCCAGGCCACCATCATGACCATCCATTTCTGCCAAATCATCCCATTGAGAATCTATTAAGAACTTCTTATCAGCCAATGAATGTGAACCCATCATATTCTGACCATTAGTGGGATACGCCTCTATCGGGCATGTGCTAGAATTACTTCAATATTCATCAATTGATCCATAACATTCTGCCCCCATTCAGTCAGCATTGGTCGTGCTGATTACCAAACCTCCGTAGGCTTCTGGACCTTTATTCCTCGTTTGACATGCTCTTTCAAAACCTTACCTGAGCCATTACGAGCTTTTGCAGCCTTAGAGCCAGCCTAATCCGAACCCTTACTATGTTTCTCCACAATCGAAAATGCGGCATGGTTACTAGTCTTAAGCATACACATATGTTCAACAACCTTGGCACCTTGCCCATCGACCGAAGGGACAACCACAACTTTTCAACTTGTACTAGCCCTAGCCTTGGATTTACGAGGAGGATTTGAAGCCAAGAATACTGCATTTTTTGAGCCTTCGAAGCTTCTACTACTTTAATCGAAACTGCAAGCGAAACCTTACCACCAATCGACCTTACAAGTATTACCCGAGGTTCTAGACGACCATCAGCCTATCGTAAATCTGTGCCATCATCGAGAGGAATGTAATGAGATCCCTCTATAGGTACTTTAGAGGATGATCCACCAGTCCCCGATCTTACACCCTATCCTGAACGCTGCTTACGATTCTCCACCAACATCTACGGACCAAATAGTTCAGGTTTTGCACACTTTTTGGTAGACGATTTCTCCTTATTCATACCAACATCTTTAGGCACCTGTTCAGAATCGACCCTTGCCAGATCAGATGGGAACTATTCCTTCGAATGACCGTATATGCCATAAGAAAAGCAAATTTGCTGAAGTCCCTCATATTCCAGTTTCTGGAGTCGCCCATCAATACATATATAGGAGCAAAGAGGCTTATTCAAATTCACCAACATTGCCAAACGCACTAATTTCCCCCTCCCACCCTCCTGGTGTTATAATCAACCTTAACCACCCTACCAAGGACTAACACAATGATGCGAAAGAGCGACTTCGAGTAATATCGAAAAGAAAGTCTAGGTAAGCGAACAACATATAATTGTTATCCATGTCAATTAGCTGAATTTCCCCTACCGGTTTCCACAGGGCATGGAATCTTGAAAGTAAAGACTTATAGCCAATTATTATGCCAAGTAAC
Source organism: Hibiscus mutabilis (assembly GCA_019671005.1). Classification (NCBI taxonomy): domain Eukaryota; kingdom Viridiplantae; phylum Streptophyta; class Magnoliopsida; order Malvales; family Malvaceae; genus Hibiscus; species Hibiscus mutabilis. Next base: position 20,762,117 of record CM033749.1, on the reverse strand, counting down.
CTCACAATTATCATATTACGCCTATTTTGGTCAACTTGGTCATGCACCCAATCAAAAAATTGAATCGAAGGTATCAGATCAGCCTGATTGATGATCACGTCCTCCTCTTGAATCACCACTTCCTCATTAATGCACGGTACCTTGTTTTTTGATGCGTAGAATATAGTATGCACAAATAGTGCAAGTATGCTCATCACACAAGTAATAAAGTGATAAGCAGAGTGCTGAACCCACAAGGATTGGAGTGATAAACTCAAAGCAATTACACTTAAGAGTTAGTGAAATAATAATGTATGATGATAAGGATTATAAGTTAATTACGGTAATAAAATGTAAAGATGAAGCATTGATCCAAAGACAAACATATGTTGTAGCAAAGCTTCAGATAATTATGGATGCTAGGTTTATTGCTTAGGAACTATGCTAATTACCATTAGAAAGCTATAGCAGTTGGCAATACATATCTGCGTAAACCAATTATTCACTTATCTATTCGATAGGGTTTTCTAATAAACTCCTAGGCTCTCTCGATACCTAGAAGTTAACAATAAGAAGCTTTGGTAATACATGTCGGCACGAACCATAACAACTTATTGTTTATTCAAGTTCCCTTTATTAGTTGTTGAAATCCTAAACTTGTGTCTAAGCCAGATTAGAACCTAAGTTAACAGCTTAAGTTCCATAGTTCATGTTTGTATAACTTAACACTCTCGATATTAAGTCACATATCAATAATTAAAAGGCCTCTCTTGATAGCTCTTATATTAACTATACGTGAAGAAAGATGAACATAATAGTTAAGAAAAAGGTGTTATAACATTGAATAATAATTATAACATAGAATCCTAAAACAATAAAATTCAACAAAAACGTATTTAACTCATGTCTGAGCAAATAATATTCATAATAAAATTAATTAAAAACATGGCAGTCGATAAAGCATGAGAGAAAGAGAATCAAAGCATCCTAAGATTTCTTCTACGTGCCCTCGAATTGTTGCTACAATGCTTCAAACTCCTAAAGCCTATCTCGATAGCTTTTTGTCTCTTGGAGACTCCTCTTAACCTTAAACAATGGTGGTTCTTCGATGAATAAGACAAAGGGTTGTTCTTCCTTGAATAAAAACTTATCTGCGTGTTTGTGCATTAGGTGCAGCCTCCATTTAATTGTTGCCGTTGGTGTCTTTATATAGAGGTGGCTTTTCTAGGGTTTTGAAAACCCTAAAGTGCAAGTAATCTTTTAATGTTGATATTTCTTTTTTGCTTCATTAATTTCTTAATAAAAGAATATCTTGTCACATGCTTTTAATAAAGTGTTATGTGATCCAGTAAAGAGGATCTTTACCTTCCACGTCATTAATGGCTTATAAAGAAGAGGGGTCCACACATTAATTACCGTTAAAAAGGTCAAGGATTCATCTCCAACATTATATCGAATAATATAGCATTGAGTCAATCACAAGAGAACTCTGCTCTAATGTTCCAACGCTCTACTACTCCATTACTTCCTATGCAAGCACCACTAAAATACACTACATTTCCCATTAATTGCACCGATATACATATAAATCATTAAGGTCAAGCATATGCTAAGTAGAAGGGTCTAAAAATAGGTTCTTTATCACTCGTCAAATACCCCCAAACTTGAACTATTGCTTGTCTCAAGGAATGCAAAACTAACCTAAACCTAAGAACAATACCAATTGTTTCAAAGGTTCCAACTAGACTATGGTTTCAAAGGTTCCAAAACATGTTGTATCACTAATTCAATCTAAAAAAATCAAATATATCAATGCAGTATAACAAAGCTCAACAGATTCATTCTTAGGATCAATCCCCCTGTAGGTGAAGTGTGTGTTGTGTTGCATGCAATCAGTACTTAATGGCCTTAGAAAATTTCAAGGATTGCTCTATATTTTTGCCTAACATTTTCTTTTTCACTTAATCATATTATTTTACCCCTTTAGTTCTTTTTGTGTTCATTAAACTGTATCATTGGGGCTTCAGTTTATCATAACTACTCTTCAGACCTGAAGATAGTGTGGAACAAATAGCCCATCCCCGAGTCCTACGAGCAGAGTCATCCCTTGAAGACTTTCATTCACTCTTATGCTAATACTATTGTTCCTACTAGGGAAAGTTAAATGGAGCAAACACAACTTGCTTAGTGTACTAAGCTAGAAAAGCATATTAAAGTCTCCCTCAACACTTTGCCTTTGGCATCGAATTTAATATTTTAATTTGAATTTTATTTTCTTTCTCAGTTTTTATGGGAGTTTGAAATTAAGCCTTTTATGCTACATTGAGAATTCCGTTCATTATCATTACTTTATGTTACGACATCAAAGAGTCAACCTAGAATTTCCTTAAGGCTTCTTAAGCTTTTAGAGAGCATGCAATGTGTGAGTTATAAAACACAACAATTTCAACCCTAAGTTCAAATTACTAGAGTTCTTAACATATTGCAAAACACATTTAAGCACAAGTTATCACCATAGGAATATCATAATTAATGCATCAACAATTTCAGTACAATAGAACCATAGCAAAGGGAACCCTAAAAACTATTTAGGATATTTACATTCCTAATTTTTTTTAAAAAATTACCTAAATTTTACCTGATATGTACATATAACAATACTCCCCCAAGATTGAGAGAAGCATTGTCCCCAATGCAAATAAAACAGAATATAAACATGCAATATCAAAAACTAAAAGAAAAATACAAAAACTAAAAAAAGGAAAAATGTTACCCATGGAGTTACTGGGATGGTGCAGAAGGTTCAGTTTTGTGTGCATGGCTCATAGTTCTCATTCTAGTACGGGGCATAGATGGTGCATGAACATCCGTAGCCTATGGTGCAGCGGATGTTGGGTCATCCGTTTGAACATGAGCAAAAGTGGAGGATGAAGATTAGGGTACAAGAAATTTGGGGCATAGCTTGGAAAAGGAAGAAAGAGATAAAGAATCAAGTTTGGCTTAAAAAATTATCTCTTTAGCTTTTAGGGTTTTTTTAGATGAGATGAAGATAGAAAGAGAAAGAAGATGGAAATATATGGTTTTGAAGTTAAGGGTGTAAGGGTGAAAATGGTGAAAAACTTGGAAGGGAAGTAATTAATGTGGGTTTATGGGAAAGTGGGAAAATAGGGAAAGAAAATCCTAAAAGGTAAAAGAGAGATTGTAGGGTTTTAATGATGAGGGAAGAGAAAAAATATTTTTCATTAAATGCATATATTATCTTCCCTTTTATCGTCTAGCCGCTCAAATACCCTAAAATATATAGGATCCAATATTGCCAAAAATTAACTTTTCTCCAAATCTAAAAAAAATCAACCCTCATTCTTGCTTTATGACTGCAAAATAAACAATAGAAAAACAAGAAGAAAATTAATCAACTTAATGCTAAAGCATAAAAAAAACAAAATTAAAGTTCAAAACAAAATAAAACAAATAAAAAATAAAAAAAATGCAGAAAAGTTAAAGAGGGGGTGAAGCAATTTAAACATCCTGGTGTGTTGGGATGAGGGTCGTTTACGATACTTCTTATAGTCGATCTGCACCCTCCATTGAGTGAAAATTCTTCCTAAAAGAAATTGAGCCAAGGTGCTTGAAACTACTCCTCATTGTGAAACCGTGTTGGAGATTTCTTTCTTTCTTGTTTATTTGTAATCTATGCATACCCTCCACCTTGCCATTGTTCTTGAAGGCATCAATTGTTCTATAGAAAAGATTATACCAACACCCAACCATTTTATTACTTCATTCTCATCAACTTTCTCCATCGTTGGTGTAGCCTTTGTTGTCGTGACATTCGCTGTTCTAGCCAATTACTGTGGCAATCCATTGTCAGGATCGTGTGAAAGTCAAGTGAAGGACCAATTCTTTCAAAGTTTTTAAGTATCCAATCACCACTTTCTTTAAGCTGTTCAAACATCTCCATCAGTAGAGATTTTAAAGCAGCACTAAGATCGGAGAAAATCACCATGGATAAAGTGTCATCTACCAATTGAGTATACCCTAATTTTGATGGTATCAAATCTTGTACGTGGTCTTGACATTATGGATAAGAGCAGTCTACAGATTGTTTCTCTAGCATCAATGTTGTTATAGTAGTATGGGCATCGGATTCCTCAGACATTTTTGTAGCATTACTCTTCCCAGCTTCATCATTGCTCTATTTATGCTCCTCAAGCTTTAATGTGGAAACTTGTTGTTCAGGCTTATCCATTGCTGGACATTCTTTCTCACGCTCTTGAGTCAGAGGTTCTAGTTGTTCCCCACACATCGAGGAGATCTCTTTGTATTACCCTTCATCCTCTTGACTTGGGATTTCAGTATCCCATTGAATTGATTGTTGTGGCATGCAATTCAAGACATTAAAAATCTCCGCTGTGTGATGTTCAATATTTCTCAATGTCTTTGTTGCGCGTAATAAGTGCTACGCAATTGTGCAAGTATACACGTCACAAGTAATAAATTGATCTGAGTATCGAGTATCATCTCCACAGGGATTGGTTTGGGCCATTTTGCTTAAGTTACTGCGTTGGAAAAGAAAAACACAAGTAGGTGATTATAGGAATTATAACTAATGAGTAAACTAAGAGCAGTAAACTAAAAGAATAGATGAAATCAAAAGAGAGTGAATAGGCCAGGTTATCGTGAGTTGTGGAATGATGATCGAATGGTTCGTCGTGGTGATTGAGTAGCAGCTGGATTGCCAGGGAAATTCTGTTACGATTGCCTAGTCGATTGCCAGGGCAATTTGGTTGCAATTGCCTGGTTGATTTCCAGGGTAATTTGGTTGCAATTGCCTGGTTGATTGTCAGGGCAATACTGCCGTGTTGCCTGGTCGGTTGCCAGGGCAGTTCCCCCTCGTTGTCTGATCAGATTGCCTGGGCAATGCTCCTACGATTTCCTGGGCAATTGAGCATTCATTTCCAAAGTTTGGCGAAGCGTTCTTCATTGGTTTCTTCTTATCCCTAAGTCGAAACTCTAGCTATTTGTGCATGCCTTGATAATACATCCCTGTGTGAATCAAGGGTGAACAACAACCAAACTTGCGCTCCTCTTAGCCGTTGAAATCCTAAACTTATTCCTAAGCCGGATTAGTCTTCACCATCAATTGATTGAATAAAGACCATGCTCATTCGTTTCTTGAATCTAACTCTCCCGATATTAGATAAATAGATGAAGTTACGAGATCATCTACCAATTCACTTGCAAACAAGATTGAAAACCAAGAATGAACAAACTTTGAAAATTGAATTGCAACTCAAAAACCTAAACAAAATCCAATTGTTTTTCACAAAAAAACACAATAACCCCAACCAATCAAGTTAGTTCATGGTTGGGCTCAAAAGATATACGAAGAATAATCCGCAAACCATGAATCTAATGGAAGCAAAGAAGAAGAAGAAGAAATCGATCAGCCCTTCTTGCTCTTCTCTCTTTGACGACTTGGTCCTTTAAATAGGAGATGGCTAGGTCAAAATCCTTCTTGAGGAGGAAGTTAAGTTGGAATTAAATATCTTTAAGAATATAATTCTTTATTATATTTAAATTCCTTCTAGGACTTCTCCTATCTTCTTGGGATTTAATTTCTCTTTAACCTCTTCATGGAAATCAAACTCCTTTGGGATTTAACTTTGCTCCACGTCATCTTGGGCTTATCTAGTCATCAATTTTGACTACCATATCATCTTATTCTTTGTCGAAAATTACCTTGGCAACTAGCTCGGCATCTCCTTCATGCATTGCCCTGGCAACTGCGTCGGCATCTCCTTCATGCACTGCCCTGGCAACTGCACACACACAAAAACACACCAAAGCAGCATCTTTTTCCACAAAAATCACCAAGTTATGTAATCAAGCTCAACGGTGGAAAGAAACATGAATTAATGCATGAATGACTAATTATGCAACTAATATGAGCCTAAGTCTAAAAATAATATGAGTAAAAAAGTGTAATAAAAATAGTACTTTTGAACACTTATCACACCCCCAAACTCAAACTATTGTTTGTCCTCAAGCAATGCAAACTAACAATTAGCTGCCAATACTTTAATCATCAAAGACATGCTTCAAACTTGAATCCAAACCTCGGAACCATGGCACAAAGTATGATAACCTTTTAATTTTTCGAATAGCAAAAAATTACCCCGAATCGAACTATAATGCTCGTGACAATGTGTGTGTGTAGTTGTGTACAAGTTGATTTTCAAGATTCTATGTGAACAATAGGCTTTTATCAATTTAATTACCGGGGCATTTATTTTTATTTTCACTATAGCCAATTTCGGGCACTTCTAGCAAAGTAAGCAATTTCTTATTTTATTTTAGTCGACTAGAGCCAATTTCGGGCACCTCTAGCGATTCTTTGATATGCATTAACTACTAGAGCCAGTTTCAAGCACCTCTAGCAAGAAAGTGCATTTACTACTAGAGCCAGTTTCGGGCATCTCTAGCAAGAAATTAACTTTTAATTTTCAATTTTAAATTTACCCAAATTTTAAGCAACCTAATTCACTAAGTTTCTTTCAATCAACAAGCCACAACCGTGTACCGTTGAAAAAAATTCATCATCATAGTAAAATTCTAAGTTCTTTTCATGCAATCCTAAAATTAAATGTTCTTTCAATTAAGTGCAGTGGTAAAAATTCATCATTGGATATTCAACAAGTCTTAAGCAATTAAATCCAATTAAAGGCATGGCAAGTAACATATGCAACCTATATGTGATTGCTAAAGATGAATGCAACTAAACATGAAACTAATTAGAAACCAACACCCCCCAAACTCGAGAGAAGCAGTGTCCTCAATGCATGTAAAAGTGAAACAAAATTTAAAAGAAACTAAATGAAATGAGTTAGTCGGAGAGGTTATCACCTCGAGTGATAAGTTTCCTTCATGCCGTTTGCTTGATTCATTTTCCGGTCGGTGGTTGAATGCTTGTGGCTGGTATCACCTGGATAGCATTGCTTTGATTTGATCCTTGTTTGCCGAGGCAGGTTCACTTTCCTGGGCATCAGTAGTTGCCGAAACCATTGTTGTTGCCTGGGCATCGCCAGTTTCTATTACCGTGGCAACTACTGAGGTAGTTGCCGGGGCGATTGTCGGGGCATCCTTTGTTGCGGTTGCCGTGGTAAGTAGTCGGTAGTGAATTTCCTTAGCATGGTGGTTGTAAGTCTTGTTGTGGAAAAGAAAAGAAAACAAAGAAAACCTAAAAACTAAAGATAATGAAGAAAAATAAAATAAATATCTCCTAAAAATTCCAAAAATAAATAAAGACAAAAATAACCGAAAATAAAATAAAGTTCCAAAAAATTAAAAACAAAAATTAAGGATTCTTAGAAAGAGCATTTTCATGCATCTTCTAGTGTTACTGCATATCTGAGAAAACTTGAGGAGTGTCATTTTCGATACTTATAGTCCATCCGCACCCTCCATCGAGTGATAATATTGCCTAAAAAGAGTTGGGCCAATATGCTCGCAGCTACTCCCTTTTGCATTACCATGGTGGATGTGTCTTTCTTCTGTGTTCTCTTGTAGTCCATGCATGCCCTCCACCTTTCTACTATTCCTGAAGGCACAAATATATTATTAGGAAAAATTATATCCATTCCCAACCATTCAATTACCTCATTCTTGTCGACTTTTATCATGGTTGGATGTAGCCTTTGTTGTCGTGGCAATTGCTTCTCAAGCCAATTGCCGTGGCAATCAATTGCCAAAATGTGCTGTAAGTCAAGGAAAGAACCAATTTTCTGAAAAGCTTTACAAATCCAAACACATTTTTCTTTTGGCCTCTCAAACATCTCTATCGGTAGAGATTTCGATGGCTTCAAATCTACCAACATCGGTTCCTCAAGACATACCTGCAATGGACGAGGTGAGTTTTTAAAGAATTCAAAAGGTTCAACCATTACTTGCTCATATTCCATTGGCAAAGTATTATTATCTCGTTGATCTTGCATGTGGTCGTGCAATTGCCGTGGCAACTATAGATGAGAGCAATCTACAAATTCCTGCTTCAACATCAACGTTGTAACCTTCTGGGCATCAGGTTCCTCAGAATTTGCTGTAGTATTGTTGTTCTCAGCTTCACTGAGTGTTGTCGCGACATTGCTCTGTTTAGGCTCCACCATCATTGCCGAGGCAATTTGTTGCTTAGGCTCATCATGTGTTAGGCAGTCTTTCTCATCAACATACTCTCGACTTTGAGGTTTTATTTGTTCATCACACATTGAAGGGCTTTCCTTGCATTGTTCCTTGTCCTCTTGCCTTGGGACTTCAGTATCCCTAGGAATGAATTGTTGGTGCATGTTATCCATGACATATGTGGATCTCCTCAATTGATCTTCTGAATCCCCCAAGGTTGCATCCCACTGAGCTATCCTCGTATCCATAGACTTTGATAGCTCTCGAATCTCTTCAATTGATCCGTCAAGTCTAGCCAAGAAAGCTAGCAATGTTTCCTCCAAGGAATTGGAATGCTCTTGAAAAGGACTACATTGCCATGGCATATCTGTTGCTGCGGCAAAATTGTTATGGTAAATTTTTTTGAGCTTTTTGACCATACCATGAAGAATTTTGCTGCTGGTTCCCTCTATGGTCCTCCATGTAATCATTTGCACCGAAAATGTGAGGGCAATTTTCAAACACATGTCATTCTCCACACATAGCACAAGATTTTTCCACGGTATAGGCTCTTTGGGCTTTTTCGGTTGGTATAGGTAATCATCAAAGGGTGCAAGAAACTCTTGATTGGATTGATTCATATCTTCCAACATCAACTCTCGAATAGATCAGCTTTTATTTCCCAACATGTTGACGTCCCTTAACTTGTAGCGCACCTTTTTTTTTATAAAACAAACAAAAAGAAAAGTTAGTAAAACTAAGAGAAAAAAATGCAATAACAAAAACAACTAACACCAATTGCCAATCCCCGACAACGGCGCCAAAAACTTATTGCACGTAATAAGTGCTACGTAATTGTGCAAGTATACACGTCACAAGTAATAAAGTGATCTGAGTATCGAGTATCGTCTCCACAGGGATTGGTTTGGGCCACTTTGCTTAAGTTACTGCGTTGGAAAAGAAAAACGCAAGTAGGTGATTGTAGGAATTATAACTAATGAGTAAACTAAGAGCAATAAACTAAAAGAATAGATGAAATCAAAAGAGAGTGAATAGGCCAGGTTATCGTGAGTTGTGGAGTGATGGTCGAATGGTTCGTCGTGGTGATTGAGTAGCAGCCAGATTGCCAGGGCAATTCTGTTACGATTGCCTAGTCGATTGCCAGGGCAATTTGGTTGCAATTGCTTGGTTGATTGCCAGGGCAATTCTGCCATGTTGCCTGGTCGGTTGCCAGGGCAATTTCCCCTCATTGTCTGATCAGATTGCCTGGGCAATGCTCTCGCGATTGCCTAGGCAATTAAGGATGGGTCGATTGCCTGGGCAATTGAGCATTCACTTGCAAAGTTCGGCGAAGCATTCTTCAATGGTTTCTTCTTATCCCTAAGTCGAAACTCTAGCTATTTGTGCATGCCTTGATAATACATCCCTTTGTGAATCAATGGTGAACAACAACCAATCTTGCACTCCTCTTATCCTTTGAAATCCTAAACTTATTCCTAAGCCGTATTAGTCTTCACCATCAATTGATTGAAGAAAGACCATGCTCATTCGTTTCTTGAATCTAACTCTCCCGATATTAGATAAATAGATGAAGTTACGAGATCCTCTCCCAATTCACTCGCAAACAAGATTGAAAACCAAGAATGAACAAACTTTGAAAATTGAATTGCAACTAAAAAACCTAAACAAAATCCAATTATTTTTCACAACAACAAAACACAATAACCCCAACCAATCAAGTTAGTTCATGGTTGGGTTCAAATGATATACAAAGAATAATCCCCAAACCATGAATCTAATGGAAGCAAAGAAAAAGAAGAAGAAGAAATCGATTAGCCCTCTTTGGAAAACCTCTCAATTGAACTCTCCCTCCAAGCTTTCTCCCTTGTCGAAATCTCTCCCCTCTTACCCACACTTGTCGAAATCTCTCCCTTCTTGCTCTTCTCTCTTTGACGGCTTGGTCCTTTAAATAGGAGATGGCTAGGTCAAAATCCTACTTGAGGAGGAAGTTAAGTTGGAATTAAATATCTTTAAAGAATATAATTCTTTACTATATTTAAATTCCTTCTAGAGCTTCTCCTATCTTTTTGGGATTTAATTTCTCTTTAACCTCTTCATGGAAATCAAACTCCTTTGGGATTTAACTTTGCTCCACGTCATCTTGGGCTTATCTAGTCATCAATTTTGACTACCATATCATCTTATTCTTTGTCAAAAATTGCCTTGGCAACTAGCTCGGCATCTCCTTCATGCATTTCACTGGCAACTGCGTCGGCATCTCCTTCATGCACTGCCCTGGCAACTGGTTCTAGCCTTGTTTAGGCAAGTGATTTTGTACACACACAAAAACACACCAAAGCAACATCTTTTACCATAAAAATCACCAAGTTATGTAATCAAGCTCAACGGTGGAAAGAAACATGAATTAATGCATGAATGACTAATTATGCAACTAATATGAGCCTAAGTCTAACAATAATATGAGTAAAAAGGGTAATAAAAATAGTACTTTTGAACACTTATCAGTCTCAATAGAACTTTGAAGCTCAACATCCATACAAGCCTTCGTAGCCTCCATAGAATTTGATTGCGTCTGATGATCACTGCTTTGTTGCAGTAATTTACTGAACTCTAATGGTGCAACATGGTTATAAGGCACATATAAATTGTCACCTTCTTGAGCATTCCATGAGAAGCTTGGTTACTGATGAGGACTACATTGCCAAGACGTGTATGCTTCAGCAGCAAAGCTATTATCGTAAAAAAAATTTAACTCCTTGATCATACCACAAAAATGATTGATGTTGGCTACACCATTTGTTGTAGGCTTCGAGATGGTCTCTAACACTCATTTTATAGTTCTCCTTATAGAAATATGCATTAGGGTTGTATGGGCAATTTTCCCTCAAATGTTGTCCCCCAAAATAATCATAAGAATTTGCCATGACATGTACTCTTTGGGCTGCTCTGGCATTTACATTGATGTGATCGTGTTACTCAACGCTGCAGCTTGTGTCGAGAGATATGGAAAAGCATCATCTCCATAAAAATTATCCATTCTTCTCTCTTGTAAAGCTCTAGTGGTTGGGTATAGGTCATCAATGGTGGGTGTAAGATACTCTCAAATAGATCAACATTTACCTCTCCGTATGTTAATTTTTCTTCACTTGTAACACACCTAAAAAATAAACAAAAAATAAAATTTAGAATTAAACTAAAACTTTAAGCGCAATTACTAAGATATTATCAATTGCCACTATCGGGCAATGACGCCAAAAACTTGTGCGTAAAATATAGTGTGTGCAAATAGAGCAAGTATACTCGTTGCACAAGTAATAAAGTGATAAGAAGAGTGTCGAACCCATAGATTGGAGCGATAAACTCAAAGCAATTACACTTAAGAGTTAGCGAAATAATAATGTGTGATGATAATGATTATAAGCTAATTGCAATAATAAAAAGTAAAGATGAAGCAATGATCAAAAGACAAACAAATGTTGTAGCAAAGATTAAGATATTTATAGTACAAGGTTTTTTGCTTAGGAACTATGCTAATTACCATTCGAATGCTATAGCAGTTGGCAATACATGTTCGCTTAAACCAATTATTGACTTTTCTACTCGATAAGGTTTTATAATAAACTTCTAGACTCTCTCGATACCTAGAAGTTAACAACAAGAAGCTATGGTAATACATGTCTGCGTGAACCCTAACAACTTATTGTTTATTCAAGTTCCCTTTATTAGTCGTTGAAATCCTAAACTTATTTCTAAGCCGGATTAGAACCTAAGTTAATAGCTTAAGTTCCACTTTTCACGTTTGTCTAACTGAACTCTCTCGATATTAAGTAACAGATTAATAATTAAAAGGTCTCTCTCGATAGCTCTTATATTAACTACGTATGGAGAACGATGAACAAAATAGATAAGCAAAAGGTGTTATAACATTGAATAACAAGTAAAACATAGAATCCTAAAACAATAAAACCCAACAAAGAGTATTTAACTCATATCTGAGCAAATAATATCCATAACAAAATCAATTAAAAACATGGAAATCGATAAAGCAAGAGAGAAAGAGAATCAAAGCAATCTAAGGTTTCTTTTTCGTGCCCTCGAATTGTTGTTGCAGCGCTCCAAACTCCTAAAACCTCTCTCGATAGGTTTTCGTCGCTTGGAGACTCCTCTTAACCTTCGAAAATGGTGGTTCTCCAACGAAGAAGACAAAGGGTTGTTCTTTCGTGAATAAAAGCTTCTCTGCGTGTTTGTGCGTTAGGTGCATGTTAGGATTTATGTTTTGATATAATAATTTTAAAATAGTTTTGGACTAATTTGAAAAGAATTCAAAAATGTTTTTAAGTCCAAACAACTTGAAAATAAGTTTGAGAAGTTTTTGAGAGGTTTTGAAAATGTTTTGAATGTTTTAAAGTAGCTAAACTAACATTTTCAACACAGGGCGTACCAATACGGTATACCCTGTATCGATACGGTCCAAGGGTTTCAGCTATAGTCTTTTTTCCAGTAACCAAAACCCGTACCGATAGGCCTCTAAGTGTACCGATATGGTGTGGATCGTTTCGATACGCCTACTCGCCTACCGATCCAGTTTTCAACCTCCCCAACGGCTATTTAAATTGCAGGGTGTACCGAAATAGACCAAGGCGTACCGATACGGTTTGCCAAACAACCAAGGCATGCTGATACGGTTTACTGAAACAGACCAAGGCGTACCGATATGGTTTGCCAAATAGACTAAGGCACGCTGATACGGTTTACCAAAGATTCCAAGGCGTACCGATATGGTTTGCCAAAAAAACCAAGGCATACCGATACGGTTAGCAAACAGACCAAGGTGTTTCGATATGGTTAGCAAGACTTAGTGTAACGGCTAGTAGCTGTACAGATATGGGTACACGCGTACCGATACAGACAACACCAAAATTTTATTTATTACGGGAAATTTAGTCTCTAACGGATCCAATTCAATCCCAACGGTCTTCAACGGCTAGGAACTCAATTGGGACTATAAAAGGACCCTTCAAGCTTCAGCAACAACTAATGATCAAATTACCAACATCTATAATGATTGTAAAAGAGTCTTAGTGCTTAATTCTCATTCTTTCATAGATTACACTTGTTGAGTTTAATTGTCATTGTATGCTCAAGTGTATTAGGATTTGGGTGAGTGCTTAAAGAGTACAAACATCTACCTTGTAGAGGGGATTCTTTGTTTTCTTTATTTCTTTTCTTTATGAGGATTCCCAAAGCTTGGGTTGTAAGCTTTGGATGCTAGACTTGGTAATTGAGTCTAGGTTGTAAAGGTTGCCTCCTAAGCCTTGTTAAAATGGGAAGAAATCTTAGAGGATTTGGGAAATCCTTAGTGGGGAGCTAAGGTAGTGGATGTAGAGCTTGTTAGAAGCTTGAACCACTATAAATCCTTGTGTCAATTTGTCTATATTTTTGCTTCCACCACATACACCCAAAAATCAACTTCTCCACCACTTGGCAAGCATATCGGTTGGAGGATCTCGAGCCTAAAAATTGGTATCAGAGTGAGGCTCAATCGAGAAGGTTTAACCACCTATTGAGGCGATACGACAAGCTCGACCAACAAACAAGTCAACCGGCTTCCATGGCATTATCCATCGACAATTGCCCTTCTTCAACGGTGACAACTATGCTTCTTGGAAGCATAGAATGATGTTCTTCATGAAGAGCAAAGACTGCCGTCTTTGGGACATAGTTGAAGATGGACCGTTCGTGCCAAATCGGAGCAAGGTAGAATAGAGCGCAGAAGATCGCAAGAAGATGGAACTAAATTGTAAGGCCTTACACATTCTATTTTGTGTTTTGGGCCCCGATGAGTATGCTAAGGTATCTTCTCGTGAGAGTGCCAAGGAGTTATGAGACAAACTTGAAGCAACCCATAAAGGGAAAAATGATGTGAAGGAGACAAAGATTGGTCTACATAACCTCGAATACGAAAAATTCAATATGGACCCATATGAAGACATCAAGAGCATGTTTGACTGGTTCTCTACAATCGTCAATCAACTTAAAAGTCTTAGAGAAGAGATTCCAGAATAAAAGCTCATTCAAAAGTTGATTTATTCACTTCCCGAATCATGGGAGAGCAAGAAGATGACCATTATTGAAGTCAAGGACTTGAAGAAGCTCAAGCTTGAAGAGATCGCAGGGTCTCTTTTCACCCATGAGATGATGTCTCTACCCTTGAAGAGGGAGAAGGAGAAGATAATCAAAGAGCAAGGAATCGATGCCAACATCATTACTCTACAATCCTCCCCAAACCAACAAGAAAAATCAAGTGAGGAGGAAATTGAAGATGAAGAGATGTTCTATCTCTTCAAGGAATTGGCCCGATTCATGAAGAGCAACAAAGAAGAATCCAAGTATGAATCGAAGAAGAAGAAGATGGTGGATCCCCCCAAGTGCTCAAAATGCAAGGAGACGAGACACAACAAATACGATTGCACTCAATTCAACAAAAAGAGATCATCATCAAAGAAAGCATATATGGCTACATGGAGTGATAAAGACTCCACCGATGAAGACGAAGTAGCCCACCTATGCATGATGGCCCTCCAAGAGGGAGAGGTAGCTTCTAACTCATCTATTTTAATTTTTTATACTTTTGATGAGTTGCAATATGTCTATGATAAATTGGTTTTTGAATTTAAAGCCTCATTTTCTAAAAACAAAAAGTTGAGTTCTAAATTGAAAAATGAAAATCATTTGCTTGTGAAAACCAATTTGGAATTTGAAGCAAAATTAAAGGAGTTTGAACTTAAAATTTTGGATATACAAAATTTTCTTCAAAAGAAAGAAAAAGATCATCAAATTGAAGTGGATGATCTTAAGAAAGAAAAAGATTTGATTTCCATGGAATTGCAAAAGAAAAATAACTTTGGAAAATCAAATTTTTATGTAAGACAATCTAGTGCCCCTAGATTTTTGAATGGAAAAGTTTTTAAAAGTATTTGGGTCCCAAAAGGACTAATTACTTCAACTAAAAATGATGAAATTGAAAAATGGATTCCTAAGGGACTAAATTATGTGCTACTAATGCCTAAGGATCCAAAGCAATTTGGATACCAAAAATCAAATAATTGTCTTTTGTAGGTGTGATGGAGCATGATCAACAAGTGATGAAATTAAGGGGGAACTCTATACACACAAAGGATGAACACTTGAAGAAGGAAGGCTTCACATCCTCCATTTGGTTCAAGTGTGGTAAAATTAGTTGTTTTTTTTATTTTAATTTGTTTTATTTATTTTAATTCAACTAATTTTTCATATATGTTGGACTAACACTTATTTGATGCTTGAGTAAGGGGGAGCCAATTTCAAAGCAAAACTCATTTTTTTTTCAATTTTTTTTACTCTCCATTGTTATGGACTTAAAAGTTTTCAAACTTTGGTTTGAACCATTTTTGATATAACAAAAAAAGGGGAGAATGTTTTGAAAATTTTATTTTTCAAATGATTAAGGGGGGCTTATAAGATTTTAGCAAATTAATCTCTTATTCAAATTTTATTTTTACTAAGGGGGAGAAACTCAAAAGCAATTTTTTAGGTTGGTTTTATTATATCAAAAAGGGGGAGATTGTTAGGATTTATGTTTTGATATAATAATTGAAAAATAGTTTTGGACTAATTTGAAAAGAATTCAAAAATGTTTTTAAGTCCAAACAACTTGAAAATAAGTTTGAGGAGTTTTTGAGAAGTTTTGGAAATGTTTTGAATGTTTTAAAGTAGCTAAACTAACGTTCTCAACACAGGCATACCGATACGGTATACCCCGTATCAATACGGTCCAAGGGTTTTAGCTATAGTATTTTTCCAGTAACCAAAACCCGTACCGATATGCTTCTAAGCGTACTGATACGGTGTGGATCATTTTGATACGCCTACCCATGTACCTATCCAGTTTTCAACCTCCCCAACGGTTATTTCTCAACGGCTATTTAAATTGCGGGGCGTACCAAAACAGACCAAGGCATACCGATACGGTTTGCCAAACAACCAAGGCGTGCTGATACGCTTTACCGAAATAGACCAATGTGTACCGATACGGTTTGCCAAACAGACCAAAGAGTGCCGATATGGTTTACCAAAGAGACCAAGGCGTACCGATACAGTTTGCTAAACAAACCAAGGCGTACCGATACGGTTAGCAAACAGACCAAGGTGTTTTGATACGGTTAGCAAGACTGAGCAAAATGGCTAGTAGCTATACTGATACAGTTACACGCGTACCGATACAGATAACACCAGAACTGCAGTTATTATGGGAAATTTAGTCTCCAACGGCTCCAATTCAATCCCAAAAGCTAGGAAATCAATTGGGGCTATAAAAGGACCCTTCAAGCTTCAACAATAACTAATGATCAAATTGCCAACATATATTATGATTGTAAAAGAGTCTTAGTGCTTAATTCTCATTCTTTCATACACTACACTTGTCGAGCTTAATTGTCATTGTATGCTCAAGTATATTAGGATTTGGGTGAGTGCTTAAAGAATGCAAACATCTACCTTGTAGAGAGGATTTTTTGTTTGCTTTATTTATTTTCTTTGTGAGGATTCCTAAGTCTTGGGTTGTAAGCTTTGGATGCTAGACTTGGTAATTGAGTCTAGGTTGTAAAGGTTGCCTCCTAAGCCTTGTTAAAAGGGGAAGAAATCTTAGTGCATTTGGGAAATCCTTAGTGGGGAGATAAGGTAGTGGATGTAGATCTTGTTAGAAGCTTGAACCACTATAAATCCTTGTCTCAATTTGTCTATATTTTTGCTTCCACCATATACACCCAAAAATCAACTTCTCCACCACTTGGAAAGCATATCGGTTGAAGGATTTCGAGCCCAACAGTGCAGCCTCCCTTTGTCTTTATATAGAGGTGGCTCTCCTAGGGTTTTAAAAACCCTAAAGTGTAAGTAATATTTTACTGAGGATCTTGCTTTTCTGTATTATTAATTGTTCCATGAAAGAATATTTTGTCACATACTTTTAATAAAATTTCATGTGATCCAACAAAGAGGATCTTTACTTTATACGTTATTAATGGCTCATAAAGTAGAGGGGTCCACAAATTAATTAACCATCAAAAAGGTCAAAGATTCATCTCCAGCGTCGTAGTGAATGTTGTACCATTAAATTTATCACAAGATAATTCTGGTCTAATGTTCTAACGCTTCACTACTCCGTTACTTCCTACGCAAGCACCACTAAAATACACTACCTTTCCCATTAATAGCACCAATATATATATAAATCATTAAGGTTAAGCATAAACTCCCAATATATATGCAAACTACTCCTAAATATAATAATATGCTTTCGATCACATGCAATTTGCTAAGTAGAAGGTCTAAAAAATAAATTCTTTATGCACTCATATTTTTTACTCCCTACCTACCCATCTTGATTGAAATTGGCTACCTTGCTAGCAAACGTTGCCTTTCCTTTATCCACGGACCCTCACCTGCGGACCTATCCTTTCTTTCTCCTGATATCTCTTTAACGAGTATGCACTTCCCTAGATTTATAGATTTAATTTTCCCTACATTAGTGTTTATTGCATCTATTTCAACATTTTCATGTCTATTTCTTACATTTTATCTTAGTCTCAATTGCTCTTATTTCATATATTTCTGCCTATTTTGCCTTATTATCGCTGCATTTCTAGTGTCCCTATAGAGGAAGTTTCACCACGACAGCCAGCTCGACACTGCATCTGCCAGCTGTCTAGTCTGCAAAAAGATAAGGACAACCTTGCCAACTATATTATTTATTATAACAGATTTGGTACGGCTCTAGGTCACGCAAAACCCCTGTAGGACAAGTGTCCTTTCTTGGGCAGCCTATAAAATGACTAATCCAGGAGGAGAGAGAGGGTCACACAATTTCTATTTTTATATCATCTTCAACCTCCAAGCTTTCTCTATCCTTCCATGGCGGCTTAAGCTCATTTCTAGAGATCCAAGGTGAAATGAGGCATAATTATTCGAGGAGAAGAGGAATCAAGCGATGGATCGAGGAAAATACTTTGTTATCTTCTTAAACTCTTCTTTATTTAGATGTTTTTTGGAGGTTACTTTTGTATTTTGTGCTTATTTGACGATGGTTTAAACTTTTGAGATTTATGAACTTGTTGAAACCTGCTCCTTAGTTTAATATATATTTCTATTAGATTTTTCTTAAACTAACCACTAACATCGACGGATGCAATGACAAGTCAGGTTAATTAGTATTACAATGAGAGTTGAATGGATACAACGAGAATTGGTCCACTCTTTCAAAGGGTTATAGTTCTGACTCATAACGAGAGTTGTAGCCGATCTATGTCTTGTGTCAACAGTTGAAGATTAAATGAAAGCTAGTACTCAAGCTCACCTTCTATTTGCTAATTGAGCCATTGTACTTCCGCGAAGTGTACTTGATCTTTCTACCAAACTAAACCAAGGAGATCCCATCCTTATCCTATATTTCTTTACTCTTTATATATTCTGTTATTGCTTCAATAATTAATCCATTATTCATTACTTTATTCTTTTATTGCAACCACTATTGCACTCACAACATCCACTTTTACATAATTGCTTGTGGCTACATAATACTTAAGCTGAATACACCATCCTCATGGGATTGATATTCAAATAGGATTGTTCTGTTTCTATTCTTGCATTGATAGTGTAGCTTGCACTGATAGTGTGACATTTTCACACCGATCAAGTTTTGGTGTTGTTTTCAGGTGTTATTTGGTTTTTATGTTTCTGCTTGCAATTCCATTTCCTTTATTTAAGTTTATAGTTGTTTATAATAGTTTTTTTTGTTCTTTCTTTTAATTTTTTATTAAGTTTTGTAGGTGTTGTATGACTAGAAGTGCTTCCACACCACTATTTGTATGAGATCCAAAAGTTGAGAGAACTTTTAAACAAAGAATTTGCAAAAATAATGAGATGAAAAGACAACCAAACAACAACGAGGGTGTCCCTCATGATCTTGAAAATGCCTCACTTTACCCACTAGCCCAGAACAGAACAATTTGCAAGGTTGTTATTCCCCAGTTGGATGATTTACAATCTGGAGTTGTTAGACCACCTATTTAGGCTGGGAATTTTGAGTTGAACCCGGTTATGTTTCAAATGCTCAACTCCAATGGGCAGTACGTGGGGTTACCACACAAAGACGCTCGAGAGCATATTCAATCTTTCCTTTTAATTTTTGCTTCATTTAGCCAGCAAGTTGTTCCTGATGATGCCTTATAGATGCAACTGTAAAGGCCTAAATTTCTTCTTTGGAATGATTCTCAATATCATATCTCAAGAGCTGCATCATGCATGACTGCATTGAGAGTGTTCAAGCTTGATGATCTTTCTTCTCTAAAGGCCTAAATTTCTTCTTTGGAGAACAAAATCAAGAATATGGATGGTACAAGTGAAGTTGCTCCTATCGAACTAGCTCAACAGACCACCATTCATGTATTTTCTTGTGAGATTTGTGGTGAGAACCCTAACTATGAGGATTGCCCACAAAATGCAGAATATGCTAGTTATGTCAGCAACATGCGAGGCAATAACATAGGTACATCTTACAACACAGCTAATCAACAGTCTTAGGGTAACTCTAATTTTGCACAACATTCAAGACCATTTCACTCTAGGAATAATTCATTTCAAGGGAATTTTAGTGTGCGCCAAGGAAACTTTAGTTGCCAGTAGAAACAATTCACACCACAAGCTCTATTGCAGCCACAACAGAATAGGATGCAACCACAACATATTTCTTCACAATCTTAGCAATAACAGTATGGTGCACAGTCACAATATGGAGCACCATCTCAAACACGGTCTCAGATGAGTCATTATGCTCCATCAACTATCTCTGATCCATTTTCTCTTCTTGAGGAAATGATGTGTGACCATTTGTCTCGCACAAAAGCTATAGTGCAAGGTCACTCATCATCGATACGCACTTTGAAAGGTCAGTTAGGACAATTAGCTACTGACATGAATTCTCGACAGCTGGACACTCTTCCTAGCAGCACTGAGAGTTCGGTTAACAAGGGTAAGGAGCATTGCAAGGATATTACTCTTTATAGTGGCAAACAAGCTACTGACTCGACACAACCAGTTCCCATATCTACGCAAGAACATGGAGAGTCCTTTGTACCTAATCATACAATAGAAGATGGAGTTAATGATGGCAAAATAGGTAATGTTCCTCCAGTTATTACTCCAGTTCCATATATTTTACAATCGAAGTTGTCGCCATAATGCCCAATGTTGGCGTAACCATCAGATATTCTTTCTCAACTTTTTCCTCAGAGATTTAAAAGCACTGAGTTGGATAATCAATTTCAATTATTTCATGATACTTTGTAACAACTTACTATGCAAATCCCTTTGATTGATTCTCTTACACAGATCTTGAATTATACAAAATTCATTAAAGACATCTTGTCCAAGAAGAAGAAGCTCAGTGAAATAGAAACCATTGCACTCACTGATGAGTGCAGTGCGTTAATATCTACCCCTCTACTGAGAAAGATGAAAGACCTGAACACCTTCATCATTCCTTGCCTATTGGTAATCACTAATTTAGCAAAGCTCTTTGTGATTTGGGGGCTAGTATGAATTTAATGCCATTGTCTACTTTTCAAAAGTTAGGTATTGGAGAAATAAAACCCACTGTAGTCACATTACAATTGGCAGACAGATCTTTGACTCATTCGAATGGTCAAATCATGGATGTGCTTGTTCGTGTGGACAAGTTTGTTTTTCCAACAAACTTTATTATTCTTGATTGCAAGGCTGACAAGGATGTCCCTATCATTCTTGGTTGTCCATTCTTAGCCTCTGGGAAAATCGTTATCGATGTATCAAAAGGAGAACTTGCAATGCGAGATGACAATGATGAGGTTACTTTTGGGATGTTAAATGTAGATATTAGAAGAAGGACTAAGGAATGTCATCATATTGATATTCTTGACAATATCATCCAAGAAGATCTGAATCATCGTAGTATACTCATTGTTGATGATACTATGCTAACAATGGTAGTATAGGATCTCCCAAATTGTGACCACATTGTTGAAGTACTCACTATAGTAGTTAACCACAAATGGAAATTTGAATCTTTGGATCTTGCTCTTTGAATAATTCATACTTTTAAACCATCTATTGAAGAAGCTCCAACTCTAGAATTAAAGCCACTACCAGCTAATCTCAAATATGTATTCCTTGGAGATGCGGAAACACTCCCAGTCATTGTCTCTACAACTCTAGATACAATGCAAAAAGATAAGTTGATAAATATTCTTAAGCAACACAAGCATGCTATTTCCTGGACCATTGCAGATATTAAGGCCATTAGTCCATATTTGTGCATGCACAAGATCAAGCTGGATGACGAGAACAAGCAGTCTATTGAGTCGCAATGCCGACTGAATAAGAAAATGTGGGAAGTAGTCAAGAAAGAAATCCTCAAGTGGTTGGACGTAGGAATTATCTATCCATTTTGATAGTGCATGGGTTAGTCCAGTCCACTGTTCTTCTAAGAAAAGAGGCATCGTTATAGTTTATAATGATGCTGATGAATTGATTCCTACTTGTATTCCTACGGGTTGGTGTATTTGTATAGACTACATGCGACTAAATGTAGCCATAAGTAAGGATTATTTCCCTTTTCCTTTCATTGATCAGCTATTAGATCGACTTGCAAGCAATGAGTATTACTAATTTCTAGATGGGTATTCTGGCTACAATCAAATTGCTATTGCACATGAGGTCTAGGAAAAGACTAATTTTATATGCCCATTTAGGACATTTGCCTTTCGTCGCATGCCTTTTGGTCTTTGTAATGCACCATCCTCATTTCAAATGTGCATGATGGTAATATTTTCAGATATAATTGATAATTCCCTTAAAATCTTTATGGGTGATTTTTCAGTGTATGGGAATAACTTCGACCATTGCGTCGACAATATGGAGAAAGTATTACAGCGATGTGAGGACACTAATCTAGTTCTAAATAGGGAAAATTCCATTTCTTGGTTATTGAGGGGATTGTGTTGGGCCACAAAATATTGAAAGCTGGAATTGAGGTTGATAAAGCCAAAGTAGATTTGATTGAAAAATTACTGCCACCAATGAATGTGAAGGGAGTTCAAAGTTTTCTAGGTCATGCTGGGTTCTATAGAAGACTCATTTAGGAATTTTTGAAGATCACCAAACCTCTATGCCTATTATGGGAGCAAGGTAAAAAATTTGTTTTTGATGATGCATGTCTGGATGCATTAAATTAAATTAAAACACAGCTTGTGAACGCACCGATCGTCTTTATGCCCAAGTAGGAGCAATTGTTTGAACTAATGTGTGACGGCAGTGATTTCATTGTGGAAGCAGTCTTAGGACAATGCAGAGACAAGGTATTTAATGCAATATGCTACACGGGTAAGACTAACTAAAGCTTAAATTAATTATACTACTACTGAGAAAGAGTTATTAGAGGTAATTTTTGCTTTTGCTAAGTTTCATTCTTATCTTGTGGGTGCAAAAATTACATTTTTTTACTAATCATTCTGCTTTGAGATACCTTTTTGTGAAGAAAGATGCAAAACCAAGACTAATGCAAGAGTTTGATATTGGAATTAAAGACCGTAAAAGGTCAGAAAATCAAGTTGTCAATCACCTTTTGAGGTTGGAAGCAGGCAAAAAAGATGGAAATAAGTTGAAAATTGTCGATGCATTCCCTGCTGAAAAGCTTTTCATTGTTGATGCAACACCATGGTACGTTGATTTTGTAAATTACATGGTTTGTTGAAAGACTCCTTTGGGTGTAACTGGGAACAAGAAGGCAAGATTTCTTAGAGTTGCGATGAAATATAATTAGAATAAACCTTATTTGTTCAAGGTTTGTAATGATAAAATAATTCGATGTTGTGTCCCTGAGGAAGAAATGACACCAATATTACAACATTGCCACAATGCTCCATATGGAGGGCATTTTGGTGGCATAAGAACGGTTGCAAAATTCATTCAATCTAGATTTTGCTGGCCAACATTATTCAAAGATGCTCATGAGTTCGCCCAATACTATTATCGATGTCAATGCACAGGATCCATATCCTAGAGAAATGAGATGCCATAGGAGCTAAAAATGGAAATTGAGCTAGTTGATGTTTAGGGATTGGATTTTATGGGTCATTTCCCTAATTCTTTTTGAAATCTATACATTTTGGTTAGGGTGGATTATGTTTCAAAGTGGATAGAAGCCGAGGCAGTGCCTAAAGATGTTGCAAAAACAATTTTGAAGTTCTTTCACAAGCATATAATCACTTGATTTGGAACACCAAGAGCATTGATCAGCGATCAGGGAAAGCATTTCCACTACAGCCAGGTGGCTGCTACATTGAAATGCTATAGAGTAAATCATAGATTGGCGACAATGTATCATCCCAGTCTAATGGACAAGCAAATATTTCTAATAAGGCAATTAAAAACATCTTGGAAAAAAGTGTTAAATACCACTAGAAAAGATTGGTCCTCTCTCTTAGATGATGCATTGTGGGCTATACATACTGCATACAAGACTCCATTGGGAATGTCTACGTATCAACTTGGTTTTGGAAAATCTTGTCATTTGCCTGTGGAACTCGAACACAAGGCTTTGTGGGCTCTCAAGCATGTCAATCTTGATTATAAGGCAGCTGTGAAAAAGCGATTGTTGGACATTACTGAATTAGAAGAAATTTGCTGCAACGCATATGAAAATGCCTCTATTTACAAGGACAAGAGCAAGTGTTGGCATGACAAGATTATTTTGCAACGAAATTTTGAAGTCAGATATTTGGTTTTGGTATTCAATTCTAGACTAAAATTGCACCCAGGCAAATTGCGAACACGCTGGTCTGGACCTTTCGATGTTGTAGAAGTATTTCCACATGGTGCAGTCACAATCAAAGATACTAAAGAGGGAATTCCGTTCAAAGCCAATGGCCAATGACTCAAACTCTATTTTAGTGACTTTGATTCTGGGAATATTGAGACCATTAAATTGGTCGAATTCTTTTGAAATTCTCTTTGAATGCTTTATTAGATTTAGATTTAGTTTTCCTTGTTTTTCTTTTAATTTTCTTTAAATTTTTTTTGCAAAATAATTTCTCTTTGGTTTTTTATAGAATCTTCTTCTCTAACAATTTGTACGGCAATGAGGCTACACAAGATATGCATGATATTTTGGGGTAATTAAAGTAATTCAATTACACCGATTAATCCCTAAAATCACAGCCATTCATCATGGAGTGCAGAAAATATATCGAATGGGTGTGATTATTGCGCTAAGATCAGACTGTCAATTCTCATCTTATCAGATGGTAGAAACCATGCATGTTTATTTCCCTCTTTTTTTCTTCTTTATTTAGCAACTCTGAACTTCACTGACTACTCAGTTTTCTAATTCTCTGATTTTTGAAGCTTCAAAGTTCAAATTTTTCTCTTCAAAAATATTTT
The DNA here is from genome assembly GCA_019671005.1 of Hibiscus mutabilis. Taxonomy (NCBI): domain Eukaryota; kingdom Viridiplantae; phylum Streptophyta; class Magnoliopsida; order Malvales; family Malvaceae; genus Hibiscus; species Hibiscus mutabilis. Next base: position 20,737,451 of record CM033749.1, on the reverse strand, counting down.
CTTTTCAACTTCTCTCTCAACCTATCATGGCCAAGGCCAGCGCATCTCGTAAGATTTCAATGGAATCCTATAGAAAAGAAGTTCAAAGTTTGACCTCAAGCCCTCCATCCGAAGAACTTGCAACTTAGAAAGAAAATATTGAGTATGAGGTGTTTCAAACTGAGATTGCGAGTGAGCGTTACAAGGAGCATATCCTAAAGAGAAGTATCCACCCAGAATAGGGGATTGATATTTCTTTCAAGGAAGATCCTGGAAAATCCATCCACAACACTATAATGCTTCACAAATGGAGTAGCTTTTGCACTTACCTTAGTAACTACAGTGTTGCCTTGGTAAGGAAGTTTTATGCAAATCTTTATGAGCCTTTATTAAAACTGGTTTTTGTGAGGGAGAACTATATTCCTTGGAGTGCTGCTACCATTAACAAGCTATTCAAAACTTTTGTGAGTATGGATGAGCATGCATTGTTTATGGCTGAGATTAATGAACACAAAATGAAACTGTTAGTGAATGATTTATGCATTACATGTGCATTATGGTTGGGGACCAATGTTGGGAATTTTACTATGTATAGGAAATTTTTTACTATGCTTACAAAGATATGGTTTTAGTTTATTAATTCTAGGATATTTCCTTCAACCCATAGAACAACCATCTCACTTGATAGAATATGCCTTATACATTCTATCATTAGGGAAGAAAGATTAATGTGGGTCCAATCATCCACAAGGAGATCAAAGGTTTTGCTAAGAGAAAGAATGAAATATTGGCATTTCTTTCGTTGATCATGCAACTTTGCAAATTAAAGGGAGTAAAACTCCTAAAAATGAGGAAATGACAGCCAACAAAAGGTCAATCAACAAAGTTTCCATTGAGAGAGTAGCACGCACTTCAGAGGTCCCTACCGAGAGTGAATACTATAAAGAGGGGAAAAAGGTAAGGCAAAGATGAACGCCGCAATAGAGAATATCCCCACAAATGATGAAGTCAGGAAGAAGGTTCTGACTATAGAGGACAAACTCGATGCTGTAACGAGTACACTTGGAAGAGTTGCAGTCACAGTGCAAACAATGGATCTAGCACAGAATTTTATGCCTATGTAAATATGTGGCACAAGTCTGCTATTGCTTCCATGAGCAGGATCACTCTTGTTGCCTTACTAGAATTTCTTGTATTTCTTCCCATCATCCGTATCTATGATTTCTCCTTTGATGCATCCACAAAATAAGTACCAACCAAGTTAGTGAATTCTCTTGACAATGTCAACGAGGCTAGTAACACACCAAGAGAGGAGGCATCGAGCAAAATTATAATGTAGTGTCTCTTTGAATTGAATATCTCTACGGATGTAGGCATAATGCTCCCTACTACTAAAGAAGATGAAGTATTGGTTGATGACATTGATGAAGATGAGGAAAATAGTTCCCATTGCGAGAAAACTACTACTGAGAAGAATTTTTTGAAGGAAGTTCTATTGTATCCAAGATTGTGGATGCAACCTTAGAAGGACCAGAGATTAAGCCAGTAGCTACGAGACTGGCAGAAGCTGTATCTACGGTGAATGAAGAAGAGGCAAAACCTCTTACGATGGTGCTATACAAGGTACCATAACGGTTAATCCTTATTGCGGATGCAGCTAATGATGTTGATGAAGAAGAGAAGCCTGAGAAAGTAGAGAAAGCTAAACACGATGAAGAGGCCTCTATTCCTAAGAAAGAGAATCAGAGAAAGCACTCGAAATCAAAAGAGAAAGCAAGAAGAAGCGCAAGGAAGAAAAGAGGAACACAAACAAGAAGATAGGCTTTTCTTCTTCCTCCCAAGAGCCTACGAACTCAGTTAGTTTGTTTTTAGTTTTTGTAGGCATGCATGCCATATAGTGTAGTTTAATTTTGTTTCTTGTATTGTCATGACATTTGCATTGTCATTGTAATTGCATTTTGTCGTACTATCATTGTATTCATCATTGTATCCATACGTTTTCATTGCATTCTATCATTTTATTTTGTTTCTTTTACATTGGGGATAATGCAATCTTTATGTCTGGGGGTATATGCCTAGGAGTTGAAATGCACCCCCATTTCAATAAAAAAAATCTAAGCAAATGCAAGGTTCCCTTTATGTTGAAAAATCTTTTGCTTGCATTCGATGTGTAAATCTTAAATCATTTTGATTATTGATAAATTAGTTGGATATACAGGATGGATGATTGCATTTTTAACTCTATATTAATATATTTCTTTGTTTGATTATAGAATATCTAGCATCATTCATTTGATTTTGGATGACTTCTGGTTGATTTAGCATGTGTTATATATATTAGAATATCTTATTAAGTATAAATAAAAGTCATTCCAATGTGAGTGCAATAAAATAAAGTAGCTTTAAATGGGAACACTCTTCTATGCATGCATTAGAAAAATGAATCTGGCCAAAGGTTGTCACTTCATGAGTGTGTGTCATTGCAATGAAATACTTCATGGGTGTTCGTTGCACAACATCTTTCTTCTCAGGGTCTAGGGTGTATTCATTATTTTATATCCCCCGCTACTTATATAAAAAAAGAGAAAATGAGATAGAAGAAAAAGATGAAACATAAAAAATATATGTATTTGATATTTATATCTTGTGATATGTGGTTTTAAAAAGTGCTGGTAGGTGAAAAGAATCTGAGGTGATAGGAATGATGTTAGGAATTCTTGAATTGCTTGTTTATATATTGATGTGGAGTTGTATATGCAATTTTCTATCTTGTCGATGCAGTGGATTTATTGGTTGACTGGAATGATTCAAGTATGTAGAATGTCTTTAAACTGTTGCTGAACCTTGCTGCTCTAATTTTACTTGAGGACAAGTAAAAACTCAAGTTTGGGGATGTGATAGCTCTTTAAAGAGCATGTATTTTCCCTAGATTTATAGATTTAATTGTCCCCACATAGGGTTGATTACATCCATTTTTGCATTTTCATGTCTATTTCCTGCATTTTATCTAACTTAGTCTTAGTTGCTCTTATTTCATATATTTATGCCTATTTTGCCTTGTCGATGCATTTCTAATGTCCCTATATAGGAAGTTTCACCACTGTAGCCAATTCGACACTGCATCTACCAACTATACAGTTTGTTAAAAGATAATAACGACCCTGGCAATTGTGTTATCTGTTATAACAAATTTGGTACGGCTCTGGGTCACGCAAAACACTTGCAGGATAGCTGTCCTTTCTTGGGCAGCCTATAAAATGATGAATTTGAGAGGAGAGAGAGTCACACAATTTCTATTTTCATATCATCTTCAACCTTTGAGCTTTCTCTATCATTCCATGGCTGCTTAAGCTCATTTATGGAGATCCGAGGTGAAGTGAGGCAGAATTATCTGAGGAGAAGAGGAATCAAGTGATGGATCGAGGAAAATACTTTGTTATCTTCTTAAATTCTTCTTTATTTAGATGTTTGTTGGAGATTACTTTTGTATTTTGTGCTTATTTGATGATGGTTTAAACTTTTGAGCTTTATGAACATGTTAAAACATGCCCTTCAATTTAATATATATTTCTATTAGCCTTTTCTTAAACCTTAATTGTTGGATCCAATTACCATTTTACATGAGAATGTTAAACTAGCCACTAACATCGACGGATGCAGTGACAAGTCAGGTTAATGAGTATTACAATGAGAGTTGAAAGGATACAACGAGAGTGGATCTGTTCATTCAAAGGGCTATAGTTCTGACTCATAATGAGAGTTGTAGCTGATCTATGTCTCAGTGTCAACAGTTGAAGATCAAATGGAAGCTATTACTCAAGCTCACCTTCTATTTTCTAATTGAGTCATCATACTTCCTCGAAGTGTACTTGATCTTTCTGCCTAACTAAACCAAGGAGATCCAGGCCTTATCCTATATTTCTATGCTCTTTATACATTATGTTATTTCTACCACAATTAATCCATTATTCATTACTTTATTCTTTTATTGCGACCATCATATCTACGTAGTGCTTTAGCAATCGATTTGTTGTCAAATTAACTGCCCTTATCACTGATAATAGCTCAAGGCACTCCAAATCGAGTAAAGATGTTCTTATGCAAAAACTTTAGGCAATGTTTGCATTATTCTTGGTTGTCACAATGGCCTCTACTCACTTGGATACCCAGTCAACTGTAAGCATAATGTACAAGTGTCCATAAGAGGATGGGAAGGGTCCCATAAAGTCGATGCCCTAAACATCGAATAGCTCAACTTTGATGATAACTTGCATGGGTAGCTCATTTCTTTGAGAAATGTTCCCCGTTCTTTGGCATCTATCGCAAGCCTTGTAGTATGTTTGGGCATCTTTAAACAAGGTTGGACAATAAAATCCAAACTGTAGAACCTTTGCAGCAGTCCTTTTTCCTCCAAAGTGCCTTCCGCATGGAGTGGAATGACAATGGTAAATGATATATTCTTTCTCCTCATCGGGTGCACATCTCCGGATCATCTGACCGCGTATTACTTGAAAAGGCAAGGCTCATCCCAATAGTAGTTGTGTGAATCGTGTCAGAATTTATTCCTTCTCTGGCTGCTAAGATCACAAGGAAAAATACTACTGATAAGAAAGTTAACATTATCAGCATACCACGATAATGTCATGGCATTCAGTAATTTCTCATTAGAGAATTCCTTTTTAATATCACATTAAATATCATGATCACATGCATCACGAGCCTAGAGAGATGGGCAGCTACTTGATTTTCAGTACCTTTTCTGTCTACTACCTCAATATCAAATTCTTGAAGTAGTAAAATCCACCTAATAAATCTAGGTTTAGCATCCTTTTTAGTCACTAAATATTTGATGGTCAAATGATCGGTAGGTGTTGCGCGTAATAAGTGCTCCGCAATTGTGCAAGTGTACACGTTGCAAGTTATAGTATAAAAGATATTGTCTCCATAGGGATTGGTGCCACTTTAAGAATCTAATTTCCTGCACTGTAAAAAGTAAAAGAACACAAGTAGAAAATTGTAGGAGTTTAACTAACAACTAAACTAGAAAGCAATAAAGTAAAAGAAGATGTAATCAAATGAGAGAGAATAGGCCAGGTTATTATGAGTTAAGGTGTGAAAGTCGATTGGATCGTCTTGGTAAAAGAGTGTAAGGGCAACTCAGTTGTCGTGGCAACTTGCGCAACGGGGTTGCCTTGGCAAGTAATCGACGGTTGCCTGGGCAACTAGCTGGGCAGCTACTTGGGCGGCTGGGCAGCAACTTCAAGGTTCGGCAGAGCGTTGTTCAATTGTTTTGTCTTATCCCTAAGTCGAAACTCTAGCTATTTGTGCATGCCTTGATAATACATCCCTGCGTGAATCAAAGGTGAACAACAACCAATCTTGTGCTCCTCTTAGCCGTTGAAATCCTTAACTTATTTCTAAGCTGGATTAATCTTCACCATCAATAGATTGAATAAAGACTATACTCATTCGTTTCTTGAATCTAACTCTCTAGATATTAGATAAATAGATGAAGTTACAAGATCCTCTCCCAATTCACTCGCAAACAAGAATAAGAACCAAGAATGAGTAAACCTTGAATTGAAAGTGCAAACTCTTATTACCTAAACAAAATCCAATTGTTTCTCACAACCACAAAACACAATAACCTTAGCCAAATAGATTTAGTTCATGGCTAGGTTCCAAAGAAACATAAGACAAAGAATTCCTAACATAAACCTAATTGAACAAGAAAGAAAAAGATGAAGAATGGTTGAAGCCTTTGTCGAAATTTCTCCCCTCTCTCCCTATGGAGTTGACGGCTTGGTCCTCAATTTATAGGGCTAGGTCAAAGTCTTTTTTGGAGGAGGAAGTTAAGCTGGAATTAAATATCTTTAAAGAGTATAATTCTTTATTATATTTAAATTTCTTCTAGAACTTCTCCTATCTTCTTGGGATTTAATTTCTCTTTAACCTCTTCATGGAAATCAAACTCCTTTAGGATTTAACTTTGCTCCACGTCATCTTGGGCTTATCTAGTCATCAATTTCGACTACCATATCATCTTATCCCTTATCGAAAATTGCCCTGGCAACTAGCTCGGTATCTCCTTCATACATTGGCCTGGCAACTAGCTCGGCATCTGCTTCATTCATTGCCCTGGCAACTGGTTCCAGCCTTGCTTTGGCAAGTGATTCTGCACACACACAAAATACACCAAATGAGTATCTTTTTCCAAAAAATTAAGCAAAATATGATATCAAGCTTGTCCACCAAGGAAACAATGCAAACATGCATGAATGGCTAATACTGCAACTAATATGAGCCTAAGTCTAGCAATAATATGAATAAAAAGGTGAATAAAATAGTACTTTAGACACTTAACACACCCCCAAACTCGAACTATTGCATGTCCTCAAGCAATGCAAACTCAAACTAGAGCCAATTTCGGGCTCCTCTAGCGATCAATTTTTTAGCACATACTAGAGCCAATTTTGGGCACCTCTAGCATTCATCCATTTTTTATTTTAATCCCCCAACTTTTTAACTATCAACCTAAGTTCGCTAGAATTCCTTAAATGAATCAAGCCACACAATGTTTCATCAAGTTTAGCATCATAGTACGATTCTAAGTGTTTCCATGTTTATCCTAGAATAAAAAGTTATATCAATTAAGTACATTGGCAAAGTCATCATCGGATATTCATCAAATCTAGGCAATTCTTGTTCCAACTAAAGGCATGGCAAGCAATTTATGTATCCTAAATACAATACTTAAGATGAATGCAACTAAACATAGTAACTAACTAATAACAATCCCCCCAAACTCGAGTGAGGCATTGTCCTCAATGCATGCACAAAGAAAAATAAAAATAAAAATAAAGAAAAGTAAAATGCAAACGAGGACTTATTCCGAGAGTTCGTCGTCGTGGATGATTAGTTTCCTTTTGGTCGGTGTCTTGATTCTTTTGCTTGAACATGGTGGTTGCTTCCTTGTTGCTGATGGTGGAATCGATCCTCGTACGTGGTTGTCCTCATTGTCCTCTTCATCAATGTCATCGGCTTTTCGATTGAGCTTGGAGGATTCGATTGGTGCGGTCTTTTTTGGTGCACTAGAGGACTCGTCCGAATATGAAAAATCAGACAATAATTCAGTACGAGTTGATTCGGGCATAGGTGCTTTACCTTTGACTTTTGCAGTGGTTGCCGGGGGTGTCTTTAGCTTTGGTTGTCGTGACATCTTCAGTGTTGGTTACCATGGCATCTGCTTGGGCAGGCGCAATGTAGGTTGCCGTGGCAATTGCTTCATTGGTTGCCATGGCAAGGATTTTGGCAGGAAAGATAGGGAACAACAATCAGCTGTCCGGGTACTTTTCTAGGATGACTTGGGTGATGGCATTGTTGTGATCCTTCATATACCACATGAACATTAGTTGCCGGTCTTCAATTTGCCTAAGGCGGTTCGCCCACGGTTATAAGAGTGCTTCAAGTTGTCCTAGGGTTGCTGGCCGAGTTGGCCGGGCATCAGTTGCTTAGGCATTGGGGTTGCCGAGGCGGTAGGAGTTGTCGCGGCAATTGAAGGCATTGGGGATTTTACCGGTGCCTCTCCCATTAGCTTTCGAATTTGTGCTCGATTCCAATCGAACTTTGGTAGGGCCTTTTCATCAGTGGACTCACTTGGGACATGCATCTCCTTGCAAAGATTGGAAATTAAGCAAGGGAAGAAAAGAGAACCCTTGTCTTTTGTGCTACATATAAAAATCTCATCACAAATAATTTTTCCAATGTTAATGATGTGATTATGCAAGATAGAATGTATGAGCAAAAGACGAGGTGTATCAACAGTGGTATTGTGTTTTGTGGGCATTAAAAAGTTTTAACAAATTTATTCCATAATTTTTCCTCGGGTTTAAGCCGAAGGCGATTTACCGTGCCCTTGTATTTACCGTCATTTCGATGAGTTCCCGTAGAGTGAGTTCTTGAAGCACCTTGTCGAGTTGCTTAGGCGTGAGCTGATCAACAAAGGCTTGATACTCATCCTTCTCAATGTATAGCCCATAAAAGGTGTTGATGTTTTCGGGGCTTATGAGTATAGCCTTGTCACGAACAAAAACATAAGGATTACCCGGGTTAGGTGAGTGAGCATAGAATTCTCTTATCCATGAGATGTTACCCGGTTCTGATTGATGGCAAAAGATTTGCCACTTTTGATGTGCAATCCTTTCGAAGATGAATGGTTCAAGCCCGAAATCTTGATGAGAGTTGGAGTATTCAAAGCCTTGTTCTTCGCAAATCTTCCAGCTTTCAAACTTGGAGTGAAATCTTTCTTGAACCACCTGTGTAGCAAACTTCTTGTATCTTGGTTCTTTGGAGGAACTTGGATGGACCAAAAATTTGATTTTAGATGCCATGGATGATCTTGGTTGTGAGTTTGGTAAAAACAAAGAAAAGAAAGAAAAAGAAACTAAAGAGTTGCAAGATGAAAAGTAGGAATAGGATTCTTGGAAGTTATGGGTCATAGGTTAAATAGAAAAGATAGGTAGTAAATATGGTGGGTGGAATTAATTGGAAAGAAAAAAATAAAGGTTTTGATTGGGGGAAGGTGACGGCTAGGGGATTTGGGGAAGGGGAAGTGTTTGGCCGGCTATGTAGGGTTTATTTAGGGTAAGTTGGAGGCTTCATATAAGCCTTAGATTTAGCCCATTAATTTCCTTGTTGAAGAAGTTTCCTTCTTGAATCAAATTCCTCTTTATCTTGAACTCTTTTCCTACAATTCAAAAACAAATAAAATAAGGATTAAAATTAAAGATAAACTACTAAAAGAAAATAAATAAATCTATCCTAAAAAATAACTGAAATTAATAAATAAAAAAAATTAAATAGTTCAAAAAAATCAAAAGGAGAGCATGCTCATACATCTTCTAAGGTGACCACTTCTTTGTTACGTTCCACATGGGCACCGTTGTAGTGCTTCAATCTTTATCCATTGACTTTGAATTCATGTTTGTCAGTGATGGACTTGATTATCACGGTACCATGGGAGAATGGTTTGACAACTTCGAATGGTCCCGACCATCTTGATTTTAGTTTTCCCAGCAAAAGTTTTAACCTATAATTGAATAAGTGAACTAGTTGCCCTGGCATGAATTGCCGCGACAATAGTTTCTTGCCATGCCATTGCTTTGTTTTCTCCTTGTAGATTCGTGCATTGTTATAGACGAGTGCACGAAATTCTTCTATCTCGTTGAGGTCCAACAAACGCTTTTGCCCGATACTTTCCCAATCCATATTCACGGTCTTGTTTGCCCAATATGCCTTGTGTTTGATTTCCGCCAGTAGATGGCATGTTTTGCCATAGACAAGTCGGAAGGGAGACATACTTAAGGGTGTTTTAAATGCAGTGCGATATGCTCAAAGTGCGTCATCTAGTCTTACTGACCAATCCTTCCTAGAGGGATTTACAACTTTCTCGAGTATACCCTTCAATTCTCGGTTGGAAATTTCTGCTTGCCCATTGGTTTGTGGGTGATATGCCGTGGCAATTTTGTGTGACACGCCTAAGCGTTGCAACATCATGGTAATAAGTTTGTTGTCAAAGTGCTTGCCTTCATCACTGATAATTGCTCTCGGTATCCCAAACCATGTAAATATATTTTTCTGCAAGAATCATTGCATGGTCTTGGAATCGTTGGTGGGAACTGCAGCTGCCTCAACCCATTTAGACATGTAGTCAATGGCAAGTAGAATGTAGAGGTTGCCGAATAAAGATGGGAAAGGTATCATAAAATCGATCCTCCATACATCGAACAATTCCACCTCAATGATGTTTTGGAGTGGCATCTCATGTCGTCTAGAGATATTGCCCGTCCTCTGAAAACGATCACATTGCTTGTAAAACTATTGGGCATCTTTGTATAGTGTTGGCTACTACAAACCGGATTGCAAAACTTTTGCTGCGGTACGTGTTCCTCCAAAATGTCCTACATAGGGTGAAGAATGGCATTGTCGGAGTACATTCTGCTGCTCCTCTTCAGGGACACATCAGTGTATAACCTGATCTGCACATTATTTAAACAAAAGTGACTCGTCCCAAAAGTAATGCTTAGCATCAAGGCGGATCCGCTTCTTCCCTTGGTGAGTAAGGCCATAAGGTGAAATACCACAAACAAGGAAATTAACTAAATCTGCGTACCAGGGTATTACTGAGGCATGTGTTACCATGGCAACTGCTTCCATGGTTGCCAAGGCGTGCGCGTCTAGAGTTGCCACGGTATGCACGTCAGGGTTTACCGAGGCATACGCGTCAAAGGTTACCGAATCATGCGTGTCAAGGGTTACCGAGGCATGTGTGTCAAGGGTTACTGAGGCATACGCGTCTGGTGTTGCCAAGGCGTGCACATCAGTGGTTGCCGAGGCATACACATCTGGAGTTACCGAGGCATGCGCGTCAAGGGTTGCCGAGGCATGTGCGTCAAGGGTTGCCAAGACATGTGCATCCATGGTTGCTGAGGCAACTAACAGTTGCTCATCCGGGAATGTGTCACATATCTCTAAATCCGCGTCCTCCTCCCTATTGCGTTCTAAGCATGATAAGTGATCGGCCACTTGATTTTCTGTTCATTTCCTATCCTTAATTTCAATGTAAAACTCTTGTAAAAGCAATATCCAACGAATCAAACGAGGTTTGGCATCCTTTTTAGCAAATAGATACTTAATTGCCAAATGGTCCGTATGGACAATTACCTTTGTACCAATCAAATAGGATCGAAACTTGTCAAATGCGAAAACTACGGCTAGTAACTCTTTCTCTGTTGTTGTGTAATTCACTTGAGCACTATTAAGAGTTTTACTAGCATAGTATGTCACATGAAAGGCCTTACCTGTGCGTTAGCCTATGACTGCTCCTATCGCGAAATCACTTGCATCACACATGAGCTCAAAAGGTAGCGTCCAATCTGGTGGAACGACAATGGGCGCCGAGGCAAGCTTTTCCTTTAGGGTTTCAAATGCTTGGGCGCAAGAATTATCAAAATTGAAGACTTTATCATGTTCAAGCCAATTGCACAAGGGTTTAGTAATTTTAGAAAAATTATGAATGAACCTCTTGTAAAAACATGCATCTCCAAGAAAGCTTTGGACTCCTTTAACCGAACTTGGTGGGGGTAATCTCTCGATCATGTCCACCTTGGATTTATCTACTTCAATTCACTTGGATGAAATCTTGTGGCCGAGCACTATTCCTTCATCTACCATAAAATGGCACTTCTCCCAATTAAGGACTAAATCAGTTTCTTCACATCTTGACAACACCTTCTCTAAATTGCCGAGGCAATTGTCGAAGTCATTACCAAAAAAGAAAAAATCATCCATGAAGATCTCAAGGAAGTCTTCGACCATGTCTGAAAAGAGTGTCATCATGCATCTTTGGAAGGTTGTCGGGGCATCACACAATCCGAACGACATCCTTCGGAAAGCATAAGTACCGTATCGGCATGTGAAGGTTGTCTTTTCTTGATCTTCTGGTGCTATGGCAATTTGATTGTAACCTGAATAACCATCAAGAAAACAATAAAAGGGTTTACCTGCTAGACGGTCAAGCATTTGATCAATAAAGGGTAATGGGAAGTGATCTTTCCTAGTGGCTTTGTTTAGCTTTCGATAATCCATACAAACCCTCCAGCCGGTCATAGTCCTGGTTGGAATGAGTTCATTGTTTTCATTACTTACTACCGTTATACCTCCCTTTTTGGTACACATTGTACCAGACATACCCATGTACTATCAAAGATAGGGTATATGATGCCGGCGTCAAGCCACTTGATGATTTCTTTCGTTACAACCCCTTTCATGGCATGATTCAGTCTCCTCTGGGCCTCAATCGAAGGTTTGTGATCATCTTCCAACAAAATCTCATGCATGCACACTACCGGGCTAATTCCCTTCAAGTCGGCAATTGTCTACCTTATTGCCTTCTTGTGTAGCATCAACATTTTGATCAGCTTCTTTTCCTGCTCAGGCTGTAACTTAGAGGAAATAATTATAGGTAATGTATTATCGGTTCCCAAGTAAGCATATTTTAGTTGCCCTGGTAACTGTTCCAACTCAAGAATTGATGGTTGTTCAATGGAGGGCTTTTCGAGTTTACCTTCCTTACCTAAGTAATCCAGTGGTTCAAATTATGTACCTGGTCGATTGACTAACCAATTTGCCTCTTCTTGTTGTTCCTCATCGATCGGTTCTTCATACTCCTCAGGTTCCTCTTGATCGGCAATGTAGTTGCTGAGGCAACTAAATTCCTCATCGAAGTTAAAGTCTACCGTGGCATGAAGAAGTTGGCATTTTTCTGGATCATCGGCATGCCTTAGTGTTTGGAACACATTTAGTTTAGCTTGCTGGTCATTCACCCTCATTGTGAGTTCTCCCTTTTCAACATCGATCAAGGTTCTCTCTGTTGCTAGGAAGGGTCTCCCGAGAATGATAGCTGCATGTTCATCTACTTCACAATCCAAAACAATAACGTAAGGGGGCGAAATAAATTTATCAACTTTTACCAATATGTCTTCGATTTTTCCCTCTGGATGCACATAGGACCTATCGGCTAGCTGTAGCATAATTGTTGTAGGTCTTGCCTTCCCGATTCCTAGTTTCTGGAAAACTGATTTAGGCATCAAGTTTATGCTTGCTCCAAGGTCACATAATACTTTCCCAACATAGTGGTTTCCGATGGAACAAGGTAGTGTGAAACTTTCAGGATCCTTCAACTTGGGTGGCATGCGATTGTGCAACATGGCCATGCATCCCTCTGTTGCGGTAACTGTTTCAAACTCTCATAGCCTTGTTCTCTTGGACACAATGTCTTTAAGAAACTTGGCATAGTTCGGCATTTGTTCAATTACTTCAACCAATGGCAAGTTGATGTGGACTTGCTTAAGGATATCAAGAAACTTCTTGAATTGATATTATTGCTTTTGTTGCTTCAACCTTTATGGGAATGGTGGTGGAAGTCGGATATCTTCGATCCTTTCATTGGTCTGGAACCTGATTGATGGCATTGCCGAGGCAACTGGAGTTTTCGAAGCATTGTCAACTGGGGTTGCCGTGGCGTGCCTATCTTTGGTTGCCACGACATCCTTATCGCTGGTTGCCGAGGCAATTCCTGGTTCAGCATCTGAGGCTTTGCAGCTGAGTTCGTCTTGTTCTTGTTGTGGAGTTTTGTTTGATGAGCGAACTTGAGCCTCTTTAAGTTGTTGGCCACTTCTAGTGGTGATCGCCTTACATTGCTCATGGTCAGTTTCTCTTACGACTTCAGTATCGCTAGGTAAGCCTCCTTGCGGCTAGTATTCAGGTTTTGAGCAAATTGTCCCACTTGATTTTCCAATGATTTGATCGCCGCCTCTTGGTTTTGCAATCTCATCTCGGTCCTGTTAATAAATGCATCAGTTCTTTTTATGAAGTTACTATTCTCAACCATATAAGATTCAGTTTTCAACATAAAAGCATTGAGAAAATTTTCCAAAGAACTAGATGTTGTCGGTTGTTGATGCGGCAACTGTTGCCGTGGCATATTCTGCTGGAATCCCATGCTTGTGCATTCTGATTGTTCTGGTTTAGAGCATTGTTGGGATTACTCCATGAAAAAATATGGTGCTTCTTCCAAGCTAGATTGTATGTATTGGACATCACATTGTTGTTCCGGTTGTAATTCCCCACATAGAAGCTGGATTCCGAATTCTGCATACATTCAAAAGAATCATGGTTACTGCCACATAACTCACAAAAGGAAACCATTACCTTGACCTCCTGTGTGTTGTTTGGTTTTTGCATGTTTTGGACCATCTTGGTTAGAGCGGCCAATTGTGCCGAAATTGAGTCTGATGATCCCAGTTCATGTATTGTGGCTTGGTGTCTAACTTCTCCTCTTCTAGCAGATGGGAATTGATAATCATTCTTGGCAAGCATGTTTAGAATTTGCATTGCTTCCTCCGGCTACTTATCTAGGAGTATGTTGTTTGCTGAGGCATCTAGCATCATCCTTGTTGGTGTATTCACAGCGTTGTAAAACATTGTTACTTGTGTCCACACTGGGAATCCGTGTATGGGGCATTTGTGTAGAAGTTCTCTATATCTCTCCCAAGCCTCGTACATGGATTCATCATCTGCCTGCCGAAAAAAGTAATTTTGTTACGAAGCTTATCAGTCAAATTTCCAGGATTAAATCGAGCAAGGAAATCACGACAAAGATCAGTCTAAGATCCTATTGATTCGGCAGGAATACTATTCAACCATGCTTTCGCCTTATCCCCCAGTGAATGAGGGAATAATCTTAGTCGTAAAACATCGGGGGTGACTCCTTGTATTTTGAATGAATTGCAAATCTCGAGGAAAGATTTAAGATGTTGTCGTGCATCTTCGGTTGCTGAGCCGCCAAATTGACCAATTGTGTTGATCATATTGAACGTCACTTGTTTCAACTCAAAGTGGTGGGCTTCAATCTCAGGCGTAACAACTCCTGGATTAATTCCTTCAAGATCCTCTTCAAGATAGTCTCGAATAGTTCTGTTTCGTTCAAGAATCACTCTTCCTACTGGAACATCCTGGTTCATATTGCCATCTTGATTAGCCATTGCAATTCTTAACCTTCGTCTGAGTCTTTGCAAGGTTTGCTCGATTTCTGGATCAAAGGGATATTCTGGTGTAATCAGTCTCGCCCTGGTCATATTGCAATGCAAAACCAAAGTTTGTTAGCCCTTTGAATCTTAAACAAGAAAAATAAAAGTGCAAGAAAATAAAAACAAAGTTGCTATTGCCAATCCCCGGCAACGGTACCAAAAACTTGTTGTGCGTAATAAGTGCTCCGCAATTGTACAAGTGTACACATCGCAAGTTATAGTATAAAAGATATCGTCTCCACAGGGATTGGTGCCACTTCAAGAATCTAATCTCTTGCACTGTAAAAAGTAAAAGAACACAAGTAAAAAATTGTAGGAGTTTAACTAACAACTAAACTAGAAAGCAATAAAGTAAAATAATATGTAATCAAATGAGAGAGAATAAGCCAGGTTATCGTGAGTTGAGGTGTGATAGCCGATTGGATCGTCTTGGTAAAAGAGTGCAAGGGCAGCTTAGTTGTCGTGGCAACTTGCGCAGCGGGGTTGCCTTGGCAAATAATCGACGGTTGCCTGGGCAACTACTTGGGCAGCTGGGCAGCAACTTCAAGGCTCGACGGAGCGTTCTTCAATGGTTTCTTCTTATCCCTAAGTCAAAACTCTAGCTATTTGTGCATGCCTTGATAATACATCCTTGCGTGAATCAAGGGTGAACAACAACCAATCTTGCGCTCCTCTTAGCCGTTGAAATCCTTAACTTATTCCTAAGCCGGATTAATCTTCACCATCAATAGATTGAATAAAGACCATACTCATTCGTTTCTTGAATCTAACTCTCCCAATATTAGATAAATAGATGAAGTTACGAGATCCTCTCCCAATTCACTCGCAAACAAGAATAAGAACCAAGAATGAGTAAACCTTGAATTGAAAGTGCAAACTATTATTACCTAAACAAAATCCAATTGTTTCTCACAACCACAAAACACAATAACCTTAGCCAAATAGATTTAGTTCATGGCTAGGTTCCAAAGAAACACAAGACAAACAATTCCTAACATAAACCTAACTGAACAAGAAAGAAAAAGATAAAGAATGGTTGAAGCCTTTGTCGAAATCTCTCCGTCCTTGCTCTTGTCGAAATTTCTCCCCTCTCTCCCTATGGAGTTGACGGCCTAGTCCTCAATTTATAGGGCTAGGTCAAAGTCTTTTTTTGTGGAGGAAGTTAAGTTGGAATTAAATATCTTTAAAGAATATAATTCTTTATTATATTTAAATTCCTTCTAGAACTTCTCCTATCTTCTTGGGATTTAATTTCTCTTTAACCTCTTCATGGAAATCAAACTCCTTTGGGATTTAACTTTGCTCCACGTCATCGTGGGCTTATCTAGTCATCAATTTCGACTACTATATCATCTTATCCCTTATCAAAAATTGCCCTGGCAACTAGCTCGGCATCTCCTTCATGCATTGCCCTGGCAACTTGTTCCAGCCTTGCTTTGGCAAGTGATTCTACACACACAAAAACAAACCGAAGCAGGATCATTTTCCACAAAATTAAGCAAAATATGAAATCAAGCTTGTCCACCAAGGAAACAATGCAAACATGCATGAATGGCTAATACTGCAACTAATATGAGCCTAAGTCTAGAAATAATATGAATATAACAGGTGAATAAAATAGTACTTTTAGAAACTTAACAGTAGGCACAATGACTTTAGTTTCTATAAGGTTTGCCCTAAATTTATCAAATGCAAAACTATAACAAGCAGTTCTTTTTAAGTGTTAGTGTAGTTCAAATGTGCCTCATTGAAGGTGCGGCTAGCATAATATATAACATGAAAGATCTTACTCACAAGCTGACCAAGAATGGCGCTAACAATATAATTACTAGCATTGCACATAAGCTCAAAGAGTTGTGACCAATCGGGGGGCCTACAACCAGTGTAGAAATAAGTTCCTTCCTCAAGGTTTCGAACACTGCACGACATTAGTCATCAAACTCGAATGCTCTATTCTACTCCAGCAATAAGCACAATGGCTTTGAGATCTTGGAGAAATCTTTGATGAATCTCCTGTAGAAACTAACATGGCCAAGGAAGCTTCGAATGACTTTAACATTTGATGGGGGTTGAAGCTTCTCTATGACTTTGATCTTGGCTTTGTCCACTTCAATCCCTTGCTTGGAGATACCATGGCCCAAGACATTACCTTCAGAGACCATAAAGTGGCACTTCTCCCAATTATGCACAATGTTGGTTTCCTTACATCTTTTCAACACCTTGGCTATGTTGCCTAGGCATTGATCAAACGAGTCTCAAAAGATAGAAAACTCATCCATGAAGATCTCTAAGAAATCATCCACCATGTCCGAAACGGTGGCCATCATACAATGCTGAAAAGTTGCTTGAGTATTGCATAGGCCAAAGGGTATTCAACGAAAGGCATAAATGCCATAGGGACATGTGAATGTCACCTTCTCTTGGTCATTCGATGCTATAGAAATCTAGTTGTACCTGGAGTAATCATCTAGGAAGCAATAATAGGGCTTCCCCACAAGCTTGTTGAGCATCTAGTTGATGAATGGCAAGGGGAAGTGGTCATTTCTTGTGTCTTTATTTAGCTTCAGGTAGTCAATACAGATCCGACATCTAGTAATGATTCTGGCTGAGAGGAGTTCATTGGCATTGCTCTTTATCACAGTCATGCCTTTTTTGTTTAGTATTCATTGGATAGGACTCACCTATGAACTATTCGAGATAGGGTAGATGATTCTAGCATCGAGCAGTTTGATGATCTCCTTCATAACCACATTCCTCATGATCAGATTGAGTCTCCGCTATGATTCAATCGAGCTATTGTGACCATCTTCAAGCAAAATCTTATCCATAAAAAGAGTAGGGCTTATTCCCTTCAAGTCAGCAATAGTCTAACCAATAGCTTTCTTATGATTTTTCAGAACATGCAATAAACTATTTTCTTCGTGAGATGTTAAGCTAACAGAATAATCATAGGTAGTGTATCTTTCTCCCCTAAATATGCATAATTTAATTGTGGGGGAAGAACTTTTAAATCAAGTTTAGGTGGATACTCCAGCGATGGCTTGGGACATTTAGATTATGTAAAATTCAAAGGTTCGAAGGAAGTACCTGGCCTGGTGAGCATATCATT
Source organism: Hibiscus mutabilis (assembly GCA_019671005.1). Lineage (NCBI taxonomy): Eukaryota > Viridiplantae > Streptophyta > Magnoliopsida > Malvales > Malvaceae > Hibiscus > Hibiscus mutabilis. The sequence continues at coordinate 20,719,715 of CM033749.1, read as the reverse complement.
AGATTGTTCAGTTTCTTCCTTACCTTCTTCTTTTGCTTCTTGCATTACCTTTTCAAACTCAAATTGCTCCATAACATTGTTTAACGCCCTGAATTTGGGTCTAGATGTTAGATAGGTCGATTAGACGGTTCGAGAGAACTAAATTAAGCAATTCGAGCTAGTTTCGGAAATTAAATCTTAATAAGTTGTTCTTGGATAAAATAAAATATGAAAAATGCTATAAAATATTTAATTAATATTCTAAGGGTTTTGGTAAATTCAATTTGAAGGAATTAAATAGGATTTTGGGACATTTTGGTCTGGTGACTAAAATGTAAAGTTTTCAAAATTGATTGTGGTACTAAATCGTAAAAGGGTCAAAACTTAGAATATTTAAGGAACTAATTAACCAAACTTTTCCATCAGATTTTCCGTTAATTTAGGCTATTTTTAAAATTTTTTAAATGGTTTTAATATTAAAATAAAATATAATTGATTAAAAGGATTTAGTTAACCAATTTCATTTTCTTACGTGACTACTTTTCTCTTAACTTTATCAGCAGCCAAACTATCAATTTGATTCCAAAATCCACAAGGATCAATATTTTTTGATTTCCTATTTGATTCCTTTGATTTCTACATCAAAATGTACATGGTTTCTTGAAGTTTTCATCCAATCTTTGCCAATTAAGGGATAAATCAACAATTATAGGTGATTTTCATTTCTCTCCTCTAATTAAAGGTTCTTTATTGAAATTTCCAAGTTCTTGATCCTTTACAACTGAGTTTTGTTATGGAATTATGATTAAATCATGAGTATGGCATTTAAATTGAGTTTTGATGAGAAAATTTGATAAATATGGTTATAGATCTATTTTGTATTGAATCTAATTGAGTTAGATCTCTTATAAGATGTGTTAAAATTTTGTAAGAAGAGATTAATTAAAGAGATCTCGAAACTATGTGAATTGCTAATTTTCTAGGTTGTTAATAGTTAGATTTTGATGTGATCTTGATGTTGTAAGGCTGCTGGTGGTATAAGGACGTTATAAATATGTTTTTGGATGTTAATTGAAGTTGTTAAGATGTTAAAATCAATAGGTTTTGGCTGGGCTTTGTTTAGATGAAGTTTGGTGATGATTTCGATTGCTTTAGAGAGGCGTTTGATGGTTTTTATTGAGGTGAAGTTATGTTTGATGGTTGCTCAAAATTATAGATGCATGGAAGTGCATTAATCCTTTATTTTTGATTGATTAAAGCATTCGAGATGGATCCTTTAGCTTTTGTAGAGGTTGTGGAAGCTTTGGAAGCTTGATTCTTGCAACGACATGAGAGCTTTGGGTTGTTGATGGGTGGAAACATGATTTAATGCTTTTAAAAGGTTTGAAAGAAGTTTTGGGAATTTAGATTAAGCTTGAAACACTAATCTAAGCTCATAAGTATCGGATGTTCTCACTCATTTTTTATTTGCAAAATATAATCTCATGCACATGTTTATAGATTTGATTACTTACTGTTATATGCATGTTTTAGAAATGAAAGATGCTGCAAATGATCATACATGATGATATTTGAGTATGGCAAATAATTTATGAAAGAATTTTGAGAATGCTAGAATACATGGTTTAATGTATTGAAAAATGGTTTGAATTGATGCATATATAAAACAGTAAGGTAATGTGGGTTTTATTGAGTATATTGGAAAATGGCTGAGATAATATGTTATCAGATATAGTTGGCTAGCCATAGGGTTTAAAGTGCACTATAATAAGTCGCCTCATGTGTTTCGAGGGGTCAAGAGTGTGCCATGCTCCACCATAAGAACCGTAGCGGTCGACGGGTCAAGAGTGTGCCAGTTTTCCCGCTAGTGTATTTATACGTTATAACCATTGAGGGCTACTCGATTTGAGGATGTATGTGAAGTGGTTGAAGGAACCACTTGGGAAATTTGTGTATCCGATGTGTTTTTGTAAAATAGAATGGAACTTGGTTTTGAGTCACTTGAATGCCAATATATGATATAGTGTATCATGAGAAATGGATTATGGTTTGTATAATATGGTTTATAAATGAGATGCTCTTTAAGCTTGCTACTTAGACATTTTGGCATATGAAGCTTAAATTGAGGTTTATAATAGAATCCATGATAAATGTGTGCAAATGATTTAAATGTGTATATTTAGAAAGAATTTAGAAGCATGAGATGGTTTTGGCATGAGCATATTATACTTGATTTGAAATAAAATGGTTTTAAATGCATTTATGAGTGTTTTTGAGATTCCCTCACTAAGCTTATAGCTTACGCTCTCTTTTCTCATCAATACAAAGAAATAAGCACTTTCGGACAGTAAGTGGGCAAGAGGAGATCCAAGGGTCGAAGTATTTTAAAGTATGGTTTTATAAATACTTAGTAGTAATAAGAGGCAATGCGACAAAGTTGTATTTTGGAGGGTTATTTGGTTACTCCCTGGTTTGCACAAGTTTTAATTAATGTTTTGGACTTGTATGGTGCTTTATATCTTGATTGGAGGGGTTGGGATTCATTATGCATGCTTGGGTAGAGATCATGCCTATAGGGAATTGGTTTGAATATGCTATGAAGTGTATGATCCTCTACCATGCTTATATGATTGTGGAAATGATGTTTGAGGTGTTATATAATGATTAGGTAGTGTTTAAAGTAAGTTAGATTGAGCCAAAGTGTCAGATGTTCGACCAAGAGGTTATTACATGTCGGTTCGTACCGGACGGGTCCTCAGAGATCGGTACATGGGGACCTGTCTCAGCTCAATTTGGGTAAAATTTCCTAGGCGTACCGATACATCTAGTAATCGTATCGGTACGCGTAGCTGGGAAATAAGCCAGGTGTCAGTACACGGGCAGCCATATCGGTATGCCTTTCATCCACTAGAATCTATATTTTCAAAAACACATACCTGTATCGGTACGCCTGAGGACCGTACTGATAAGCCTTTGTAATTTTCATCTGTTGCGAAACAAGAAGTGTCCGTACCGGTACACCATCCGTTATTTCTAGTAATATGCTTTCTTAAGTTTGTATTCTTTGCAATTTACCTTTGTTTCTTGATTATGCAATTAAATGAGTTTGGTGGTTATTTTAAGTTGAAATTTAACCTGATTGTATGAAATATGAATAATTAAGGATTGATAACTTTAATTTTAAAAAGTCCCTATAATTATCCGTAATTGCAATCTGGTCCCTAAAATGCAATCTTGTGCAATTGGATGTCAATTCGACGCCCGATTGAGTTGTAAATTTCACCGCTGCTAGAATGATCACCTTAGGACTTAATTATGCATTTAGAAAAGATAAAATGAAAAAATGGACCATTTTCTAAGTAATTCTTCTGGGTTTGTCTCGGTAAACCCAATATAGCTCGCTCGGTTCGATCTAGCGACTAAACTGGGTCAAGAGGTTATATTTGTTGGTATCAGAGCCAAGTTATGATTATTGGGAGGTGGGTTATTGTTGTTTAATGTATTGTTTATGTATGAATCTGTTGTATGGTATGCACGATGTATGATTTTGTGAGTTTATGTTTGAAATGTGATATGTTGAGGGTATGAGCTTGGGGACATATTGCCTTATTACTACTAGTGCAAAATGATTTTTGTTTTTAAACATAAGCGACTTGGATTCTTGTTGCAAGCTAGTCTAATTGTTTTGTTTTATTGCATTATAATGTGTTATACTCATATTTTTGTGAAATGGGACGAGACGAGAGATGAGAGCTTATATGGGGGTGTTATAGATGGATAAAATGATGAGTTGAATCCTCCTCCGTCAATTCCTCATGTTGGTGCTGGAGTCGAGGATGGTGTGCCTCATGCATCACAATGACCTATTTTTGGTGACATGACACCGTTGATCCAGGCGATGACCAGATCTTTTCAGGCAACCATAGCTGGAGTGCATGTACCTACGACAGTTGTTAGTATCGGGTTTTTGTTAGAGCGTCTGCATAGCTTGGGAGGTACCGAGTTTAGAGGTTTAGCTCTAAAAGCTACTGAGGAGTGGTTGGCCAGTACGAAGAGGATTCTTGGGCAGATAGAGTACACAGATGCTCGGAAGTTAGGCTGTACAGTGCCTTTGCTTTAGGGTGATGCTTACAGTTGGTGGACAACTTCTATCGCGGGTATGACACCTACTGATGTGACATGGGAGTTCTTTTATGCTAATTTCAAAAATAAGTATATGGAATCTCGTTATCAAGATGAAAAGAAGAGGAAGTTCATGGCTTTAGAGCAGAGGAACATGTTTGTGGCTGAGTATGAGGTTCAGTTTGTTCGGTTGAGCCAGTACGCACCTGAGCTGGTTCCTGATGAGAGTCAGCGATGCGATCATTTCTGTTATGGGCTAGTTAAGGAGGTGAACACTTAAATGTTATCTACCGATTATACGGAGTTTGATGTCTTGGTTTCTCTAGCTAAGGACATAGAACATAATCTAGGGTTATCCTCTCAGTCGGGGAATTCTTTTACGGGGAAAAGGAGTGCTGAGTCAGATAGTGGCAGAGACCGATACAATAAGCATAGAGATAGGAGGTATCATCCAGATCAGAAACGCGAAGAGAGTAGTGATGGGCATAGACAGCATGGTCAGAGTACCTTTGTTTGAGTACCTGAGTGTGGGAGATGTGGTAGATGACATTCGGGGGAGTGTTGGGGTACTCTTGGTAGTTGTTAGAGTTATGGTTCACATGATCACATTAGGCGTGATTGTCTGTAGTTGGCTAGGGAAGAATAAGCTACTGCACCTGCTTTTGTACCACAAAGAGGTCATGGGCGCGGTCGAGATTATTTTTAGCGTAGAGAAGATGGTTAGAGGATAATTGCTCATACCATAGCAATTTAACTTGAGGGTGCTGGACCAACAAGGGTTTTCGCACATCATGTGGGAAGGAATGATACAGATGTAATTGTAGGTACATTTACTTTGCAGTCCATACAATTGCTTTCTTTGATAGATTTTAGTTTTGGACATTCATACATCTTGCGCGAACATGCATGTTTGCTTGAAATACCTGTAGAGGTGTTAGATGTTGGTGTACGGGTAACTAGTTCTTTTGGTGAGATAGTAGTTGCTAGAAGGTTGTATAGAATATGTCATTTGATGGTTCAAGGTTGTCTGTTTGAGGCTGATTTGATGGAGTTATCATTTTATGGTTTTGATGTAATCTTGGGATGGATTGGTTGTCTAAACATAGGGCTGTGGTTGATTTTGAGACCAAGTGAGTTTCGTTGAAACTTGCTGAGGATTACGAAGTGGTAGTTGTGGGCGAGAATGTTAAATTCTTGTCCAACGTGGTTTCGTCTTTGGAAGCACGGAGGTAGTTACAATCTGGGGGTCAAGTATACCTAGCTTATGTTATAAACCCAAATATGAAGGAGTCGTGAGTCCAGGATATCTGCACCCTTTATGTTTTTCCAGGGGTGTTTCTGGAGGAGTTACCAGGATTACCACGGAATAGAGAGGTAGAGTTTTGTATTGAGACGAACCCAGGTACGGCTCCAGTGTCAATTGTACTGCATCGCATGGCACCGAGGGAATTGAAGGAGTTGAAGATGCAATTGAAGGAGTTGTTGGACCATGGTTTCATTCAGCCTAGTGTGTCACTGTGGGGAGCACCGGTGTTGTTTGTGAAAAAGAAAGATGGCACAATGAGAATGTGCATTGATTATTGACAACTAAACAAGTTGACGATTAAGAACAAGTATCCTTTGCCGAGGATCGATGATTTGTTTGATCAGTTTTAGGGTGCTACAGTGTTTATATTATCAGTTAAAGGTGAGAGATAATGACGTACCAAAATAGCTTTTTGCTCGTGTTGCGGGCATTATGAGTTCTTGGTGATGCCGTTTGGGTTGATGAATGTGCCAGTTGCTTTTATGGACATGATAAATCAGGTGTTCCATGAATTCTTGCATCAATTTGTGGTAGTTTTCATCGATGACATTCTCGTGTACTCTAGTACTGAGGAAGATCACGATCGACATTTACGAATTATGTTACAAGCTCTGTTGGACAATAAGCTTTATGCTATGCTGAGCAAGTGTGAGTTTTGGATCAAGTAAGCGGTTTTTCTTGGCCATGTTGTTTCGGCCGAAGGTATCTATATGGATTCGAAGAAGATTGAGGCAGTTGTAAATTGAAAGCAACCTAAGCCAGTGTCAAAAGTTCGTAGTTTCTTGGGGTTAGCAGGGCATTACCGACGCTTCGTGGATGGTTTCTCAATGATTGTTGCTTCTTTGATGAAGTTGTTGTAAAAGGATGTAAGTTTTGAGTGGACAAAGGGTAGACAACAAGCTTTCGATATGTTGAAGGAAGCTTTGACGCAAGCTCCAATCTTGATTCAGCCTAAGTTAGGGAAGGAATTTGTTGTTTATAGCAATGCATCCTATGTTGGTTTGGGATGTGCAATGATGCAAGGAGGAAAGGTTGTGGCTTATGCATCTAGAAAGGTGCAAGAGTGCAACTATCCTACGCACGATATTGAGCTTGCTGCGATGGTGTTTACATTGAAGATTTTGCGGCATTATCTTTATGGGGAGAAGTGTATTGTGTACATGGACCAAGAGTCTAAAATATTTTATTTCACAAAAGGAGTTGAATCTTAGGCAATGGAGATAGTTGAAGTTGCTCAAGGATTATGATTTGATGATAGAGTATCATCCGAGTAATGCTAATATTGTAGCCTATGCCTTAAGTAGAAAGGTAACAATAGAGCTGAAGGCGATGTTTGCTCGGCTGAGTGTGACGTGAGATGGAGGTTTGTTGGTTGAGTTACATGTAAAGCCATCGTTATTGCAGTTGATCAAGAAGAAGCTACCATATGATGATTCTTTGGTACCACATGTCAAGGATATAATAGATGGCAATAAGATGAATTTCTATTTTAGTGATGAAGGTGTTTTGTGTTTCAGGAGTTGAGTGGTTGTGCCGAAGAATGAGGAGTTAAGGCACAATATCTTGGCTAAGGCTCATTTGAGTCTTTTTGTTATGCATCCGAAGAGTACGAAGATGTACCAGGATCTAAAAAAGAGTATTTCTGTGTTGGTTTGAAAAAAGATGTAGCGGATTTTGTTACTCTATGTTTGGTATATTGGTGCGTTAAGGTTGAGAATCAGTTTCCTTCAGGGTTGTTGCAACCGTTAAGTATTCTGAAATGGAAGTGGGAGAGAATTACCATGGATTTTGTGATCGGTTTGCCTTTGTCGCCATCAAAGAAGAATTCTGTGTAGGTGATTGTGGATAGGTTTACGAAGTGTGCACATTTTATGGTTGTACATACGACGTATACTTTGGATAAGTTGGCAGAGTTGTATATTGCCGAGATTGTGAGGTTTCATGGGGTGCCTAAGTCTATAGTATCGGATAGAGATTTGCGCTTTACAACAAGGTTTTGGGAGTGTTTTCATAGGACTTTGGGTACGCGGTTGAACATTCGTACTTCGTACCATCCTCAAACGGATGGTCAGCCTAAACGTGTTATCCAAGTGTTGAAGGATATGTTGCGATGTTGCATCATTGATTTCCAAGGATCATGGGAGAAGCAGTTAGCTTTGGTGGAGTTTGCCTATAACAATAGTTATCCGGCTAGAGTCCAGATGGCTCTATATGAAGCTTTATATGGTAGAAGGTGTCGCACCCCACTTTGTTGGGTGGAGGTAGGAGAAAAGTATGTTTCTTTGCCTGATGTGTTGAAGGATACCAATGAGAATGTGAAGCTTATTAGTGATCGGTTGAAGGCGACTTCAGATCGGCAAACGTCATATACTGACTTGAAGCGTAGGGAGATTGAATTTTCTGTTGATGATCGAGTATTTCTTAAGGTTTTGCCTTGGAAGAAGGTGGTGAGGTTTAGTTGCAAAGGCAAGTTGAGCCCTAGGTTTATTGGGCCTTATGAGGTGTTGGAGCGAGTTGGTCCAGCTGCATATAGGTTGAGGTTGTCTGCAGAGTTGGAGAAGATACATGATGTTTTCCATCGGATCCTTCGCATGTGAAGTCTGTTGAGGAGATTGAGTTGAATCCAAATTTGACATATGATGAGTAATCGTTGATAATTCTAGATTCAAGAAGCAAGGTTCTTCGCGGAAAGACTGTAGAGTTGGTAAAGGTGTTGTGGCGACATGGTGGTGTCGAGGAAGCCACCTTGGAAAGCAAGAAGGACATGTTGAAGCAGTTTCCTTACCTTTTTCCGCCAGTTAAATTTCAAGGATGAAATTTCTTAAGAGGGGAGAGTTGTAACACCCTGAATTTGGGTCTAGATGTTAGATAGGTTGGTTAGACGGTTCGGGAGAATCGGATTAAGCAATTCGACCTAGTTTCGGGAATTAAATCTTAATAAATTGTTTTTGGCTAAAATAAAATATGGAAAATGCTAGAAAATATTTAATTAATATTCTATGGGTTTTGGTAAATTCAATTTGAAATAATTAAATTGGATTTTGGGACATTTTGGTTTGGTGACTAAAATGTAAATTTTTTAAATTAGTTTTGGTGACTAAATCGTAAAATGGTCAAAACATAGAATCTTTAAGGAGCTAATTAACCAAACTTTTTCATCAGATTTTCCCCTTAATTTAGGATATTTTTAAAAGGTTTTGAAATGGTTTTAATATTAAAATAAAATAGAATTGATTAAAAGGATTTAGTTAACCAATTTTATTTTCTTACGTAACTATTTTTGCTCTCAACTTTCTCAGCAGCCAAACTATCAATTTCATTCCAAAATCCATAGGAATCAATCTCTTTTGATTTCTTTTTTATTTCCTATTTGATTCCTTTGATTTCTACATCAAAACTACTTGGTTTCTTGAAGTTTTCATCCAATCTCTGCCAATTAAGGAAGAAATTAATAATTATAGGTGATTTTCATTTCTCTCCTCTAATTAAAGGTTCTTTATTGAAATTTCCAAGTTCTTGATGTGTTCCAAATATTTATGATAGAATTTTGAATATGTGTTCCTTTGCCATACTCAAATATCATCATGGTACATGTGTTCCAAATATTTTAAATATGCATATTTAGAAAGAATTTAGAAGCATGAGATGATTTTGGCAGGAGCATGTTATACTTGATTTGAGATAAAATGGTTTTAAATGCATTGGTGAGTGTTTTCGAGATTTCCTCACTAAGCTTATGGCTTACGCTCTCATTTCTCATCAATTTAGAGAAATAAGCACTTTCGGCCAGCAAGTAGGCAAGAGGAGATCCAAGGGTCAAAGTATTTTCAATTATGATTTTACAAATACTTAGTCGTAATAAGAGGCAATGTGACCAAGTTGTAAATGGGAGGGTTATTTGGTAACTCCCTGGTTTGCACAAGTTGTAATTGATGTTTTGGACTTGTATGGTGCTTTATATCTTGATTGGAGGGGTTAGGATTCATTATGTATGCTTGGGTAGAGATCATGCCTATTGGGAATTGGTTTGAATATGCTATGATGTGTATGATCCTCTACCATGCTTATATGATTGTGGAAATGATGTTTGAGGTGTTATATGATGATTAGGTAGTGTTTAAAGTAAGTTAGATTGAGCCAAAGTGTCATATGTTCGACCAATAGGTCATTACAGGTCAGTTCGTACTAGTACGGGTCTTCAGGGATATGTACGCTGGGACCTTTCTTGGCTCAATTTGGGCAAAATTTCCTAGGCTTACCGATACACCAAGTAACCATATCGGTACGCATATCTAGGAAATAAACTTGGTGTCGGTACACGGGCAGCCGTATTAGTACGCCCTTGAGACACTAGAATCCACATTTTCCAAAACACATAAGAGTATCGGTACGCTTGAGGACCTTACCAATATGCCTTTTTAATTTTCATCCCTTGTGATACAGGAAGTGTCTGTACCAGTACGCCAGTCGTTATTTCTGGTAATATGCTTTCTTAAGTTTGTATTCTTTGTAGCTTAGTCCTTGTTTCTTGAATATGCAAGTAAACGAGTTTGGATGATTATTTTAAGTTAAAATTTAACCTGATTGTATAAAATATGACTAATTAAGGATTGGTAACTTTAATTTTAAGGAAGCCCCTATAATTATCTGTAATTGCGATTTGGTCCCTAAAATGCAATCTTGTGCAATTGGATGTCAATTCGACGCCCAATTTAGTTGTAAATTTCACCACTGCTAGCATGATCACCTTAGGACTTAATTATGAATTTAGAAAAGATACAATGAAAAATAGACCGTTTTCTAAGTAATTATTCTAATTTGTCTCGGCAAACCCAATATAGCTCGCTCGGTTCAGTCTGGTGACTAGACTGGGTCAAGGGGGTTACACATTGAGTACATTGCAACAACATATTTCTTGGAGGTTTTCTTTGACTAGGATTTCCTCACTATGCACAAGTTGGCATTCTTCATAGTCATCCACGTACTTGAGAGTGCTGAAAACTTTAAGTGTGATCTTTTGGTCATTCATCTTCATAGTAAATTCACCCTTTTCACAATCGATCACAATACTCCCAGTAGCAAGGAATAGACTCTTGAGGATGATGGGAGCATTCTTGTCGACTTCACTGTCAAGGATGATAAAATCTGATAGGAAGACAAATCTATCCACCTTGACCAAGACATCTTCTATTTTTCCCTCAGGTTTAATTTGGGAACGATCGGCCAATTAAAGGATCACCGATGTAGGTTTAGCTCTTTTTATGCCCAATTTCATAAAAATTGATTTCGACATCAAGTTGACACTTGCACCGAGATCATATAAAGCACGACCAAAGTAGTTCAGGCCTATGGAACATGGAATGGTGAAACTGCTAGGATCTTTCATCTTGGGTAGCAAATTACTTAGAACTGCCACATACTCTCATATTGTAGCAACAGTTTCCACTTCGCCCACCATCCTCTTCTTGATCACGATCTCTTTCAGAAACTTTGCATAGATCAGCGTTTGATCTATGGCCTCCAGGAATAGGACATCAATATGTAACTATTTTAGCATCTCCATAAACTTCTAGAATTAAGCGTTTTGTTTCTAAGATTTCAATCGTTGTGGAAATAAAGGTGGAGGTCTAGGCTCATCGTGTATTCTACTAGATGTTGTAGCATTATTATCTTTATTTTTCTTGCTATCAGTAGTGAGGTCTTTTCTTGTATCAAGCACATGAGGTGCATCGTTAGGCGCAGGAGCATTGGTAGATTTCTTGATCAGAAAGGAACCACCAAGGGAACCTCCCCCAAACTTGTCATCTTTGGTCAATTGAGTGCCACTCCGCAATGTGAGGGCATTGCACTACTCTGCACCAAAAGACTTAGCGACTTCAGTATCACAAGGTAAACCGCCTTGAGGTATTGTCTTCAGGATTTGGGCAATCTGCCCAACTTGCATCTCCAAGGAACGTAGTGAAATGAAATGATTATGCATGATGGATTGTTGATTTTGTAACATGGCCCCTTGCATTGTAAGCATGTCGCCGTTCTTGAGATTCGCTAATTGGTCATGCATGATAACTTGGGCAGTATCCATTAATTTTTTGTATGAATTATCAAATGAACTAGAATTAGAAACTCTCTGAGTCTACCTTTGGGTCTGTTGTTGAAATCCAGAAGGTTGTGTTGTAGCATTCAGTTTGGCTCTTATATTTCCAGTGTTTCCTCCCCAACAAAAATTTGGATGTTTCCTCCATCCTGGATTATAGGTGTTGGAGTAAGGATTATTGTTTTGGTTAGCATTCCCTACGTAACATCCAGATTCTTGTTGTTGGGGGCATTCATATGACTGGTGTTCCCCATCATAATGCTCACAAATGTGTTGGATTCCCTTAGCCTCCCATGTGTTGGATAGTGGCTCCATGTTCATGAGCAGATTTGCAATGGTGGGGAGTTGAGCCATCATACTTTGGGAATCACCCAATTGGAGTGTTCCAGAAGCTTTATGATATGGACTTAATCTCCCCATAGAAAACTAGTAGTCGTTATTGGCTATCTAATTTAGGATGGCAAATGCCTCTTCAGGATCTTTGTCAAGCAAGATACCATCTTCGTCAAGCAAGATACCATTTGTTGAAGAGTCAATCATCATTATCATAGGAGCGTTAACGCCATTATAGAATGTCATTATTTGTAGCCAATCATGAAACCCATGAATCGGGAACTTGCGCAGCATATCTTTGTATATATCCTATCATTCATACATGGATTCATCATCTCCTTGCCTAAATGTTATAATATCGCTTTGTATCTAATTGTGCACATTCGATAGATTGTATCGATGCAGAAAGCTCTTGCACAATTCATACCAAGATGTGATAGATCCTGAGGGTATGGTCTTCAACCATGCTCGGTCTCGATCTCACAAGGAATAAGGAAACAGTTTAATTCTTAGCACATAATCAGGGACTCCATGTTGTCTAGAATAATCACAGACTTCCAAAAAAGCTTGAATATGCTCTCGAGCATCCACCCTCACTGATCCACTGAATTGTCCAATAGAACTGCGCATGTTGAACTTAATAGACTTTAGCTCAAAGTAAGCTACTTATATTGCTGGTACAACGATCGTTGGAGTAAGGTCGTTAAGGATATGTTCAAATTTTTCACAAATGGGCCTTCTCGAATAGGCTGGTGGTGGAACACCTTGCTATCCATTTCATGCTCCATTAGGGATTCCATCATCAACAATTACTCCTCTACCAGGTGGTAGATCATTTACACCATTGTGTACGTCATTTAGGGCATCATTATCATCACTGTTATGCATGGTTCTTCTTTTGTTAAGCCTCGTATGAAAAATTCTTTTAATTTCTGGTACAATCGAGTGGGTAGGTTCTTCTCAATTTGTACGTCTGCCCATGCACTATGACACACCTGAAAAGAAAAAACAAAAACAAAAATAAAAGTTAGATCTAGAAATAATTTTAAGCACAATTACTATGTAATTATCAATTGCCAATCCCTGACAACAACGCCAAAAACCTAATGCTTGTGAAATAGATATGCAATTAAGAGCAAGTATACTCATCGATCAAGTAATAAAGTGATAAAGTAGAGTGTCGAACCTACATGGATTGGATCAATAACTTCAAAGCAATTGTACTTAAAATTTAGTAATAAAATAATGGTTTGGAGATGGTTTATAGAACTAATTGCAATAAAAGTAAAGGTAGAAATAATTAGAGACAAACAGATTTTGTAGTAGATATTCAGATGATTATGGAAGCTAGGTTTATTGCCTAGGAATTATGCTAATTACTATTCAAATGCTATAGTGGTTGGTGATACATGTCTGTGTTAACCAATTATGTCTTTACCTATTCAATAGGGTTTTCTAATTAACTTCTTGGCTCTCTCGATACCTAGAAGTTGATAACAGGATGCTATGGCAATACATGTCTGCGTAAAACCTAACAACTTTATTATATATTCAAGTTCCCCTTATTAGTTGTTGAAATCCTAAACTTATGTCTAAGCCGGATTAGAACCTAAGTTGACAACTTAAGCTCTACTATTCACATTTGTACAACGTAACTCTCTCGATATTAAGCCACATATCAATAGTTAAAAGGCCTCTCTCAATGGCTCTTACAATAACTACGCATTAAGAACAATGAATAGAATAGATAAAGGCAAAGGCTATATCATTATTCAAGTAATTAAAACATAATATTCTAAAACAATAAACCCAACAATAGTATTTAGCTCATGTCTGAGCCTAAAACAACCATAACAAAAATATTAAAGAACATGGTAGTTTATCAAGCTAATGAAAAGAAAGAATCAAGGGTCCTCGACGTTCTTCTCCAAGCTTTCTAACTGTGCTGCAGGTCATGCACTCCTCAAGCCTCTCTCTATGGCTCTCGTCATGTGGAAACTCCTCTAGACCTTCGACTCTGGTGGTTCTCCGATAGTGAAGACTAAGGGCTACTGTCTAAGATCAAGCTCTATTTGTTTATGGCCCAAGTCTTCTTTATATAGGCAGCAAAGCTAGGGTAATGAAACCCTAAAGCACTCAAAGCCTCTTAATGAGGATTTTTTTTCGCTTCATTCAATAGAGTCCATATTGGATGGAAGTCCATGTATGCCAAAAGTCTGGGTTCATCTTCAACTCTTCTGCTTAGTTAGCTTTGTCATGAGAGGGATGCCACTCTAATTCTGTCGACTTTGCTAACACTTGGCAAAAGATTAAGGATTCAGTGTAAATATGCAAGTAAATAATGCCAAGTGTAGGTCTACTGCGTGCAAGTATACACCGTCAACAAGTAATACAGTAGTAAGTTGAGTATCGTATTTATGGGGATTGTCTAAGAATTAAATGCCATGATTTTACTTGTGAAAGGGAAAATGGGTTTGATTTGGAATTCGGACTTTGGATTTAGAAAAATGCAAAGAAAATTCAGGTAGTTTGGCAACAAGTGTTTTAGAATGATGGTTGGCGTTGGCATGTGATGTTTGGATTTCCCGTTAGTTAAGTTGGTTATTAATAATTTCCAGCCTAGGATTTATTGCCGAGTAGATTTTAAGAGTAGCATTACCTTTGTCGATGGGAATACCCCAAGTTAACCACGATTAACCCTTATATGTCTATAGTGAAGTTTTTCATAAATTAACTTGATGAAGTTTTAATCTATACTCCTATGGGGTAGATTAACTTCCAAAGTAAGCTTATCTACGTGAACATCTTATGTCGAAGTTTCTCTCCTTAGCACCTGGCAATTGATCATTACCTCTTAAGTATGTTAAGATATTAAGGCATAATAAGCATACAATGCCAACTGTCATATGGCAAAGAATTTAAGGAAATAAAGTACTAGCAGGATAGACAAAGTTGTCATGGTATTCAATTATTAAAAACTAAACACAGCTGAGCGTTTCATCACAATAACATCCCCAACCAACTTAAAGAAATTAGTTCATGGTTGGGGGAACCATCAACATCATATCATTTGAAATCAACACCATCATAAAAATAGATTTAAAATAAAGAGAAATGGGCAAAGAAGGGGGATCCTTTGATGCAGCCCTTCAATGGATCCAGAGCTCTCAGTCTTATCCTGGTTGAACCATAGTCACCTCCTCCCTTCGCCACGGTGCAGCCTCTTCGATCTCGTCTCTCATTTGGCTCGTCATCAGGCCTCCTTTAAATAGGTATGCGTAGAAACCCTATATTCGGTTTTAATTCAAAAGTTGGTTACTCCCTTGAGATAAGAGTGTTATCCTCTTATCTTGTTTTTTGAATTTTGGGCTGACTGAATCTTTGACCAATGGCTAGTAGACCTGGCATAGTCATCCATCTTTTGCCAATCAAGACTGGCAATCTTCGCCCTTCTTCTGCCAGCTCGACATGGCATTTCTCTTCTGGTTATCTGGTTTTGCTATGCCAACTGCGTCTGTCCTGGTTCTGCTCCTACCCTATCATACATACCAAAGCAAAGAAATTCAGCTTTACTCTGGCAAAGAAATGTTCCCTAACTCCTTAATGCAAATGCATGATTTTACTAACTAAATGTATGAATATATACTCAAAGGAAAGCAAAAGCATGGAAATATGTATAGGAAAAATGGTACTTTTGAGGAGTTAACACTCCCCCAAACCTAGCTCATTACTTGTCCTCAAGTAATGCAAAAATTAAGAAAACAGAAAATAAAACAAATTACCGTGGCAAAATTTTTCTAACTCACAACACATGCTAGCGAGCAGAATCTTGTCCTAGTTCTGTCCTTAGATATCCAGTGCAATAATGCCAAGCAGATCAACAAATTCAAGTACAACAATATAACACTAGTTCAAGGTCATGAAGTGTGCATGAAGCGCAGGCAATGCGCATCAAGAATCTTTTTACTCTCTTAGACAACTTTACTAACCAAACTCAGAATTACATATTTTTTTATTTTTTTATTAAATTAGATTGGCAAGGGTTCCTTTATGCTGGCATTTAAGCAGGGTTCACATCATGTCACTGTTTGGCGTGAGAAATAAGAGGGAGCAAACCACGAATACCCACGTTAATCCAGATTACATGACTAAGCTAACCCATTCCACTCTGAACCTAAAATTTTGTTGGCTTGAGACCTAAGAGGAAGCAAACCACGAAGACCCAAGTTACTATTTTCTCTAAGGCAGAGGAGTGTTATAAAATTTTACAGCCTTCGGCAAAACATTGTTGCTTTATTCCTTCTTTTTACCTTGGTAGTTTTTTTTTTATTTTTTTCTGAGTTAAGTTTCAAGAATCCTAAGTTTGTTTTTAAGAACTAAATGCATATTACGTGTTAAGTGAGACTAAAGTTTCCTAAACTAGAGATCAATTGCAAAGCAATCCTAGCATTACTAATCTGGTGGCTCATGCTAACTAAAGATTTCAATTTCATCATCGGACATAGTATACTAACACAATTTCTAACTATGCTACTAGGTATGTTCATCAGATCAATCAGGCCTTGGAAAAATACATTTTTTAGTGGTTTGGTATGCATGGTTATACCTAATCTATATGGCAGCAGAATGCAAACAGAAGCATATACATGAATGCACGGCATGGCAAAAGATGTGAGGCAACACACACACCCAAACTGAAGGTATGCATCATCCTCAATGCATGAAAGTAGATATATATATATATACCAAATGAAATGCATAAAAACACATATATACATAATGAAATGCATGATTAAAAATAAGAAAAATATGCAAGCAAGGAGTTAAGGGGAAGAAGACTCCCTTTTGGAACGTTCTGGGCATGAGACACGAGTCTTTCTTATGACAAAGCTCCATCGATATAGAGCTATGGACTTTTTTCTTTTTAGTTGGGTTTGGATACGGCAGTGAAGGCTCCCACATCATAGAGTACCTCCTCTATAATCCTCACTGGCTCAGAGGCAGAGGGGACAACATGAGCGACAGAGGATGTTGGCACTATAGGAGATGTTGAAGGCACCTCAGCCTTGGCATCATCATAATCATCAGATTCCTCAGAGGAGTCAGTTTTGGTGGATTAAACTTGAAGAGGCGAGACAGGAACAGTTGCATTAAATTGTTGTGTAAGAGTATGAACATATTAGGGGCTCAGTGGCATTCCTTCTGGAGCAGCGAACTCGGCTGAGAACACATGAAAATTTGGCAAAGGATCGTGACAATGCCCTCAAGTGTCTTTTTAAGGGCTCAATCCCTAAAGCAACATATTGCCAGAGCTTCAGATTTTGCTCTTTAGCCTTCTCTAACTTCTGGAGAATAAGTTCTTGGCGTTGATAAACCTAGGAAAATAATGCCAAGGTATTAGCTGGCATCGATGTTGGCATTGTTGTAGGCGTTGTTGTCTCAGGTTTTTCCCTGGGTGTTCTGGCAGCAGACATCGGCTCAACAGTCTTTCCCTTTCCCTTCTCCTTCACTTTTTTGTCATTTAATTGCTTCCACAGTGCAGGGTGATGGTTCCTTTGCATTTTTTAGTGTTGTTAGAGTCCAAAATTCACACATTATGCAGCCTGTAAATTTTAGAGATCAAAGAAGGAAAAACCAAACTACCATTGCCCTTACCAGCACATTTGTAAGTTTTCTCCACAATCAAACGTCCCATGTTGATTTTTCTGCCCATCATGATAGAATGTAATAGTGCCATCCGTTCCTCTAAAATGATTTCGTTATGCATGGTTGACATTAGGTTTTCCTTTAGAAAGTGGTTTCATCCACTTAGTTGTGGCTTTAGTGCCAGCCTTTTCACAGTTCTATAGCCCTTTGATGAAAGAATCCCCTTTGTGCCATGCTCGCTCAAGTCCTTCAAAATATGCTTCCTCTTTGCATCATCCAACGATTCAAGGAAAGTTAGATGTTCTTCTTATGTTTCATCCAACTTAAACAAACCATTAATATACCCCTCATCAAATCGAAAGCACATACCTCTTACAAAAAGAAAGGCGAGTCTTTCATTGTAAGATGGGCATAAAACTTGCGGACAATGGTGGAATCAACATCTCCTGGTTGCTAGCAAAATGTCTCACATTTCAACTTCTTTATGATGGCCACCAGCTTAGGCGAGTAGCTGAAGTTAGCCTCGTTCTTGAACTCAAATCCCTTATCGTAACAAAAGGTACGAGCAACAAAGTTCTCCTTATATTTTTTTTCTTGATTTCTTCGTTGAAGACAATCTTGAAGGGTGTGGATGAAAAAGCCATTAAAGAAAAATTAAGAAAAGATAATGGTAATCGGAGAAAAAGATCGTAAGAGAAAGCTTGGTTCTTGAAATTCTTACCGTGCGAGAGAAAAAATAGATAGAGTAAAGATTTAGCTAAGGGGAAATTAGAATTAAATAGTGGGAAGGGGAAATGATTGAGGTTGTTTAATGTTGAGGTTAGTGGAAGTGATGATGGTTGTGGCAGTTATGTGTGTTTAGGGAAGTGGGATGATGATGATTTTTTGGTTTAAGAGATATGATGGCGCGGGAAAGAAAAAGGGGTAAAATGTTTAGATTAAAAATTTCAAGTTAGGGGTTTTAACTTAGGCAACTTAAGGCTTTCCCGCTCAGCCAAAAATCTTTCTCCCTTGGGCCTAATCTCACATAAGGTCCACGTGGAAATCAATGGGTTTCCAAATGTCAACATGTCCTGGCATACTGCTTTGGCAAAACTGCTTGGCAATATTTTCTGTACTAACACTCATAAAGAAAAACTTTTCAAATAGAAAAAAGAAGAAAATAAAATAAAAAGTAAGAAACTGAATTAACAAGAAGAAAAACAGCTAACCTAACTATTTACAATGATCTCTTGAAGATGACAAAGTTACTAAATCTCTGCTAGGAGGATGGTCTCCTTGGCACTACCTTGACTTCCCTCTAGTAGTGCTTTAATCTCTGACTGTTCACCTTGAATGTGACTCCCATTTTCAAGTCCTTGATATCTACAGCTCCATGGGAAAGGGTTCTTACCATCTAGATTTAAGCTTCCCAGGGAATAGCTTGAACCTAGAATTGAACAATAACACTCTTTGCCAAACCTCAAATTGTCTTGGCAAAATTTTGTTGTCATGCCATCTTTTTGTCTTCTCTATATACAGCTTGGCATTCTCATAGGCTTGAGCTTAAAATTCCTCTAACTCATTCAAATCTAATAACCTCTTCTCAGCTGCATCCCTCCATTCCATGTTTAGTTGCTTGGTTCCCAATAAGCTCGATGCTCTAGCTCCATTGGAAAATGGTATGACTTACCAAATACAAGCTTATATGAGGAAGTTCCTAATGAAGTTTTGAAGGTTGTTCGGTATGCCCAAAGGGAGTCGTTTAGCCTCAAGGACCAGTCTTTCCTCGTTGGGTTCACAAAATGTTTTTAATCTCCTTGTTCGAGATCTTCACTTGTCCATTTGTTTGGGGATAGTAGGCCATGGAAATTCTTTGCTGAATTCCATACCTGCATAGAGCTTTAGTTATCAAATTACATTTAAAATGAGTACCTTCATCATGAATGATAGCTCTGGGGGCACCAAATCTAGTAAAGATATGCTTATGTAGAAACTTGGTAACAACCTTGGCATTGTTTGTCGATAGAGCAACAGCTTCAACCCATTTCAAAATGTAGTCAATAGCTACAAGGATATATAGGATACCAAATGATGGCGGGAAAACACCCATGAAGTCTATCCCTCACACATTGATGTCTAAAGTGGCAATTGATGTCTGCTGGAGATGTTACCTATCCCCTTGCATCGATCACATGCCTTGGCAAAATAATGAGCATCCTTGAACAACGTAGGCCAAAAGAATCCTAACTGCGACACTTTGGCCATTGTCTTCATCCTAGCAAAATGACCTCCATATGGTGTTGCATGGCAGAGTTAAAGTATGCTGTGTTGTTCATCTTGCATGAATCATTTTGATGCGAGCACGCCTCCACAAGATCCTGAAGTTATGCCATCAGGACCTATTACTCGTTCTAAGGCCAAAATGCTTAGGGAAGTATTCTCACATAAATGCATGCCTCAGCTAAAATTAACCATATCTTTACTTACTATTATGCTTGTTTCCTATTATATACACTACTTATATTTATTTCCCTTGTTTGTAGGACATATCAGCCACATAAGGAAAGGGGACGATTGAAGGGCAGCTCACCTAAAGTTCATTAAAGCTCATTCAAAGCTCATACTTTTGGTTCAACTTAATTCTGCTTGATTCAACTCAAATTATCTCGAGATAGCTCAAGAAAACTAAAGGAGAAGCTCACCTAGCTAAGGATAGCTCGTGGCATCTCAAAGTAATCTCAAAACTAAGTGAAGCTCATTCAGCTACTAGCTCAGCTCGGCCATCTCATCTCAGCTCATACTACATAGTCAGCTCAACACCCAAAGGGCATGTTCCCTTCCAAGAGACTTGTCTATCGCCTTTGGAGGGAACATCAAAGTGCGGCAACATTTGGAGGGAAATTTGGGCGGCAAATGCTTGGAGGGAGTCACCATTTTAGCTAAATCATTGCAAGGGCTTAGGAGGGAGTCACGACCAGCCTTGGAGGGAGGCATGAATCCTATCCGAATAATCACATGGCCTTTCAACCAATCCCTTTGTAAACTATAAATAGGGCCATTCGGCCAACTTTGTAACACACAACTTTCATATCAATTTAATTCACTTTGTGAGGTTTTCTCTCAAACTTATTCTTTTTAGAATTTTATCGACTTATCAAGCTTTGCTTGTGCCGTCACCTTTTCTTTCATTTGATACTTTAGGTTCTTGGTTCATATAACTAACGGGTCTAAGTCCTATCTACCATCCTCAAAGCAATTCCTTTAAAGATTGGAGTTATGCTCTTATAGCATACTTTCTTCCTTTAATTCTTTGAATATTATATCATTTTATCCATTTCCTTCACCATACCCAAACCTACCCCTAAAACACCTAATCTTTTCCTTTCATTCATTCTTTCTTACGCCACGCATCCCTATTTCCGCACCCTATTTCCATCATCTTCTTCATTCTCTTTGGAAAGTTTTTTTTAGGAACAAGGCTTACTTGCATTCACGGTCGGGAACAATAAAGCTTCTCTCAACGATGTCAATTGGAGAGTTGAAGCGTATTATATGGTATCAGAGCTTTTGAAAGAATCAAGTAAGCCTATATCTTTTTGTTTTCATTTTTGTGATAAAAAAGTACAAACGAAGAGAAAAATCATAATTCCTTCTTCATCTAAGGAATTCGAAATAGTACAAAAAAAAGAAAAAGAATAGTGAAACACAAAGAAAGCAAAACAAAATAAATAAGCAACCAGGCTCGAAAAAGTACATAAAGATTGATTGTTTCTCGAACTAGTTCTAAGTGAGTTTTGTGGTAAAGAATCTTTTTTTCTTTCATTTACTTGTCCCTTTCTTTCTTTTATTTTTATTCTTCTTCTAAGCCTACCTTTCTTTCATCTCCTTTATTTTCTTTTCTATTTCCTACCCTAACCTTTAATTTGCAGCCAAAATGCCATAAAGTTAAAGTTTGAACAGGTTTTGAGTAAGTTCTCTTAAGAACTTGTGACGAGAGAATTGAGTGGTAAAAGGCACGAGAATTGTGAGCACCGAAGGGGAAGTAAAATCCTAAACTCCCGAGAGTGAAACACAAGTGATTGAGTAGAGTGACATCTTACTTTTATCCTTCGAGTGACCGTGAGGTTTTTGTGTGTGTGTTTGGTGAGGACCAATTTACTTTTTATTTGTTCTAAAAATGTCACCAATTTCTTGTGTTCTTCCATCCATTTTAGGACAGTTTCTTGTAGTTAAAAGAGCCTAAACATCCAGCCATTGGAAGACGATCAAAGAGAGAACATATTTCACACTTGTTGCTAAGTAAATGGTAAAGTGTGCAACATGATTATTGACGGTGTAAGTTGCATGAACGTAGTCAGCACCTTAATGATTGAAAAACTTGGTTTAATAAAGACTTCCAAACATTCGAATCCATACAAACTTCAATGGTTAAACGATGGGGGAGAATTGAAGGTTACAAAGCAAGTTTTTGTTTCGTTTCCCATTAGGAGATACAAAGATGAAGTTCTATACGATGTGGTGCCCATGAACGCAAGCCATTTGCTATTAGGCCGTCCATGGCAATTTGACAAAATGGCAACCCATAATGGCATCACCAACTGATACTCCTTTGTCTTTGAAGGCAAGAAGATTACATTGGCGCCTCTTACACCAAGCCAAGTAAAGGATGATCAGGTTTCATTAAATAAAAGCATAGAAGCCCTAAAGGAAGAACTCAACAAAAGGGAGACCAAAAAGATAAACATCTATGCTCGTCGAAAGGACATAAAAAAAACCTATCCGCACAACAAACATTACTTGTACTAATGTACAAAGAGAGTTACCTTTCCACTAATCCATCGAAGGCTTGCCTTTTCTATTTCTTCTCTTTTGCAAGATTTCAAAGATATCTTTCTAGAGGAAATTCCTAATAGACTACCACCCATTAGAGGGTTCAAACATCAGATTGACTTCATACCTGGAGCAATAATTCCCAATCGTCTGGCCTATAGAAGCAACCCAAAAAAATAAAAATAAAAACTTTAAAAGTAGATTGGGGAACTCATGGAGAAGGGATACATTCGGGAAAGCTTGAGTCCATGTGTTGTACCTTGGTTCCAAAAAAGATGGAACGTGGAGAATGTTTGTAGATTGTCGTGCAGTGAACCAAATCACCATCAAATACAAGCATCCTATACATCAGCTCAATGACATGTTAGACAAACTCAGTGGTGCCAGCATCTTTTCAAAGATTGATCTTAAGAGTGGTTATCATCAGATTCGCATAAGAGAAGGGGGCGAGTGGAAAATAGCATTTAAGACAAAACAAGGTTTGTACGAATGGATGGTTATGCCTTTTGGTTTAACCAATGCTCCTAGCACATTCTTGAGGTTGATGAACCATGTCTTACACCTCTATATCAGTAAATTTTGTGTTGTTTACTTTGATGATATCCAAATTTACAGCTGAACTTTGAAAGATCATGAACAGCATCTCAAGTCTGTCCTAAAAACTTTATGGGACAAGCAACTATATGCCAATCTTAAGAAATGCACCTTTTTCACTAACGAGCTTACTTTTTTAGGATTTATTGTGAGTTCACATGGTTTGAAGGTAGATCCTGAGAAGATTAAAGCTATATATGAATGGCCAAGACACACAATGTCAACCAAGTGAGGAGTTTTCATGGATTGGCAAGTTTTATCGATGTTTTGTACCTAATTTCAATTCTATTATCGCCCCTTATCCAGGATCATAAAGAAGAATTCAATCTTCGAATAGGGTAAGGAACAAGAAGATGTGTTTGTGGAAGTAAAGAAATATTTGACCGAGGCACCCTTGTTAGCATTGCCAAACTTTGACAAAACTTTTGAGGTAAGTGTGATGCATCCAGAATTGGGATAGGTGCTGTTTTGACTCAAGAAGGACGTTATATTGGTTACTTCAATGAAAAACTCAATGGAGCTACATTGAACTACCCAACCTATGAAAAGGAGATGTATGCACTTATTCGAGCACTTGAGACATGGCAACATCACTTATGGCCTAAGAAGTTTGTTATCCACACTGATCACGAGGCCTTGAAGTATATCAAATATAGCACAAACTCAAAAAATAGTACACAAAGTGGGTGGAATTGCTTTAATCATTTCCTAGTGCCATCCATTACAAGAAGGGTACATGTGTCATCCATT
Organism: Hibiscus mutabilis; assembly: GCA_019671005.1. Taxonomy (NCBI): domain Eukaryota; kingdom Viridiplantae; phylum Streptophyta; class Magnoliopsida; order Malvales; family Malvaceae; genus Hibiscus; species Hibiscus mutabilis. Next base: position 20,696,079 of record CM033749.1, on the reverse strand, counting down.
ACAAGAAGGGTAAAAACAATGTTGTGGCTGATGCATTGTCACAAAGGTACGTACTAATTAATTCTTCAAGTTTAAAAATTATTGGGTTTTCTTTTTTAAAGGATCTCTACATTACTGATCTTGATTTTCGAGAAAGGTATAAGTCTTATGACAAGTTTGCAAGAGATAAGTATTACAAACAAAATGGCTACCTTTTGAGGGAGTGACGCATAGGCATGCCGCAAGGGTCCATACAAGAGGTCTTAGTGAAAGAAGCACACGAGGGAGGCTTAATGAAGCATTTTAGCGTAAGCAAGACATTGAGCACTTTGAAGGAACATTTTTTTTGGTCAAAGATGAAGCGGGACATTGAAAGGGTGTGTAATCGATGCATTGTTTGCAAAAAGGGCAAAAATCAAAGGTCATGCCTCATGGAATGAACATGCCTCTACCTATTCCAACCGAGCCATGGGTATACAATTTCAATGGATTTCGTGCTTGGATAGACAATAACCAAAACTGGGCGAGACTTTATTTTTGTGGTTGTGGATAGATTCTCCAAAATGGCACATGTTGCGTGTGATAAGTGCTACGCAAATGTGCAAGTATACACGTCGCAAGTAATAAAGTGATATGAGTATCGAGTATCGTCTCCACAGGGATTGGTTTGGGCCACTTTGCTTAAGTTACTGCACTGTGAAAATAAAAACACAATTGATAATAGAGGTTTTAATTAACAAGAAAAGTAAAAGCAATAAACTAAAAGAATAGATGAAAGAAAAAGAGAGAATAGGCCAGGTTATCGTGAGTTGAGGTGTGATAGCCGATTGGATCGTCTTGGTAAAAGAGTGCAAGGGCAACTCAGTTGCCGTGGCAACTTGCACAGCGGGGTTGCCTTGGCAACTAATCGATGGTTGCCTGGGCAACTAGCTGGGCAACTACTTGGGCGTCTGGCAGCAACTTCAAGGTTCGACGAAGCGTTCTTCAATGGTTTCTTCTTATCCCTAAGTCGAAACTCTAGCTACTTGTGCATGCCTTGATAATACATCCCTGCGTGAATCAAGGGTGAACAACAACCAATCTTGCGCTCCTCTTAGCCGTTGAAATCCTTAACTTATTCCTAAGCTGGATTAATCTTCACCATCAATAGATTGAATAAAGACCATACTCATTCGTTTCTTGAATCTAACTCTCCCGATATTAGATAAATAGATGAAGTTACGAGATCCTCTCCCAATTCACTCGCAAACAAGAATAAGAACCAAGAATGAGTAAACCTTGAATTGAAAGTGCAAACTCTTATTACCTAAACAAAATCCAATTGTTTCTCACAACAACAAAACACAATAACCCCAACCAATCAAGTTAGTTCATGGTTGGGTTCAAAAGATATACAAAGAATAATCCCCAAACCATGAATCTAATGGAAGCAAAGAAGAAGAAGAAATCGAACTCTCTCCCTCCTTGCTATCTTGTCGAAATCTCTTCCTTCTTGCCCTTTGGAGTTGTCGAAAATCCTCTCCTCTTGCTCTCTTTGGAGTTGTCGAAAATCCTCTCCTCTTGCTCTCTATGATTGTCGAAATTCCCTTCTTATTTATAAGGCTAGGGCAAAGTCCTTCTTTGAGGAGGAGTTTAAGTTGGAATTAAATTATCTTTAAAGAATATAATTCTTTATTATAATTGCATTCCTACTAGAACTTCTCCTATCTTCTTTGAATTTAATTCTTCTTTAATCTCTGCATGGAAATCAAATTCCTTTGGGTTTGGGCTTTGCTCCACGTCATCTTGGGCTTGTTTAGTCATCAATTTCGACTACCATATCACCTTTGCTCTTGTCGACAATTGCCATGGCAACTGGCTCGGCGTCTCCTTCATGTATTGCCCAGGCAACTGGCTCGGCATATCCTTCATGCATTGTCCTGGCAACTAGCTCTAGCCTTGCTTTGGCAAGTGATCCTGCACATACACAAAAACACACCAAAGCAGCATCTTTTTCCACAAAAATCACCAAGTTATGTAATCAAGCTCAACGGTGGAAAGAAACATGAATTAATGCATGAATAACTAATTATGCAATTAATATGAGCTTAAGTCTAACAATAATATGAGTAAAAAGGGTAATAAAAATAGTAATTTTGAACACTTATCACGCCCCCAAACTCAAACTATTGCTTGTCCTCCAGCAATGCAAACTAACAATTACCTGCCAAGACTTTAATCATCAAAGACATGCTTCAAACTTGAATTCAAACCTCGGAACCGTGGCACAAAGTATGATCACCTCTTAAATTTTCGGATAACACAAAAATTACCCGGAACCAAACTATAGTGCTCGTGACAATGTGTGTGCGTAGTTGTGTACAAGTTAATTTTCAAGATTCTATGTGAACAATAGGCTTTTATCAATTTAAGTACCGAGACATTTTTTTTATTTTCACTAGAGCCAATTTTGGGCACCTCTAGCAAAGTAAACAATTTCTCATTTTATTTTAGTCAACTAGAGCCAATTTCGTGCACCTCTAGCGATTATTTAATGTGCATTAACTACTAGAGCCAGTTTCGGGCACCTCTAGCAAGAAAGTGCATTTACTACTAGAGCCAGTTTTGGGCACCTCTAGCAAGAAATTAACTTTTAATTTTCAATTTTAAATTTACCCAAATTTAAAGCAACCTAAGTTCACTAAGTTTCTTTCAATCAACAACCCACAACCGTGTAAAAAAATTCAGCATCATAGTAAAATTCTAAGTTCTTTTCATGTAATCCTAAAATTAAAGGTTCTTTCAATTAAGTGCAGTGGCAAAAATTCATCATTGGATATTCAACAAGTCTTAAGCAATTAAATCAAATTAAAGGCATGGCAAGTAACATATGCAACCTATATGTGATTGCTAAAGATGAATGCAACTAAACATGAAACTAACTAGAAACCAACACCCCCCAATCTCGAGAGAAGCATTTTCCTCAATGCACATAAAAGTGAAACAAAATTTAAAAGAAACTAAATGAAATGAGTTAGTCGAAGAGGTCGTCACCTCGAGTGATAAGTTTCTTTCGTGTCATTTGCTTGATTCATTTTTCAGTCGATGGTTGAATGCTGGTGCCGCGTGAATAGCATTGCTTTGATTTGATCCATGTTTGCCGATGCAGGTTCACTTGCATGGGCATCAGTAGTTGCCGAAGCCATTGTTGTTGCCTGGGCATCACCAGTTTCTATTGTGGTTGCTGTGGCAAGTAGTCGGCAGTAAATTTCCTTAGCATGGTGGTTGTGAGTCTTGTTGTAGAAAAGAAAATAAAGAAAACCTGGAAACTAAAGATAATGAAGAAAATAAAATATCTCCTAAAAATAAAAATGAAAATAAAAAGAAAAAAGAAATATTGAAAGGAGAGCATGCTCAGGCATCTCCTAAAGTGACCACTTCTAATGTTACTGCATATCTGAGAAAACTTGAGGAGAGTCGTTTCTGATACTTCTTATAGTTCATCCGTACCCTCCATCGGGTGACAATATTGCCCAAAAAGAGTTGGGCCAATGTGCTCCCAGCTACTCCCTTTTGCATTACCATGGTGGAGGTATCTTTCTTCTTTGTACGCTTGTAGTCCATGTATACTCTCCACCTTGCTACTATTCCTGAAGGCACAAATATATTAATAGGAAAAATTATATCCATTCTCAACCATTCAATTACCTCATTCTTGTCGACTTCTATCATGGTTGGATGTAGCCTTTGTTGCCGTGGCAATTGCTGCTCAAGCCAATTGCCGTGGCAATCAGTTGTCAATTTTTTCTTTAAGTCAAGGGAAGAACCAATTTTCTGAAAAGCTTTACGAATCCAAACACCGTTTTCTTTTGGCCTCTCAAAAATCTCCATCAGTAGAGATTTCGATGGCTTTAAATCTACTAACATCGGTTCCTCACGACATACCTGCAATGGACGAGGTGAGTTTTTAAAGAATTCAAAAGGTTCAACCATTACCTGCTCATATTCCATTGGCAAAGTATTATCATCTCGTTGATCTTGCATGTGGTCGTGTAATTGCCGTGGCAATTGTAGATGAGAGCAATCTACAGATTCCTGCTTCAACATCAACGTTGTAACCTTATGGGCATCAGGTTCCTCAAAATTTGCTGTAGTATTGTTGTTCTCAGCTTCACTGAGTGTTGTCGCGGCATTGCTCTGTTCATGCTCCTCAATCATTGCCGAGGCAATTTGTTGTTCAAGCTCATCATGTGTTGGGCAGTCTCTCTCATTGGCATCGTCTTGACTTTGAGGTTCTAGTTGTTCCTCACACATCGGAGAGATTTCTTTGCATTGCTCCTTATCCTCTTGCCTTGGGACGTCAGTATCCCTAGGAGTGAATTGTTGGTGCATGTTATCCATGACATATGTGGATCTCCCCAATTGATCTTCTGAATCCCCTAAGGTTGCATCCCACTGAGCTATCCTCGTATCCATAGATTTTGATAGCTCTCGAATCTCTTCAATTGATCTGTCAAGTCTAGCCAAGAAAGCTAGTAACGTTTCCTCCAAGGAATTGGAATGCTCTTGAAAAGGACTACATTGCCATGGCATATCTGTTGCTGCGGCAAAATTGTTATGGTAAAAAAAAATTGAGCTTTTTGACCATACCATGAAGAGTTTTGCTGTTGGTTCCCTCTATGGTCCTCCATGTAGTTATATGCACCGAAAATGTGAGGGCAATTTTCAAACACATGATGTTCTCCGGTATAAGTTCTTTGGGCTTTTCTCGGTTGGTATAGGCAATCATCAAAGGGTGCAAGAAACTCTTGATTGGATTGATTCATATCTTCCAACATCATCTCTCGAATAGATTGGCTTTTATTTCCCGACATGTTGATGTCCCTTAAATTGTAGCGCACCTAATTTTTTTTTGATAAAACAAACAAAAAGAAAAGTTAGTAAAACTAAGAGAAAAAAAATGCAAGAACAGAAACAACTAACACCAATTGCCAATCCCCGGCAACGGCGCCAAAAACTTGTTGCGTGTGATAAGTGCTACGCAAATGTGCAAGTATACACGTCGTAAGTAATAAAGTGATATAAGTATCGAGTATCGTCTCCACAGGGATTGGTTTGGGCCACTTTGCTTAAGTTACTGCACTGTGAAAATAAAACACAATTGATAATAGAGGTTTTAATTAACGAGAAAAGTAAAAGCAATAAACTAAAAGAATAGATGAAAGAAAAAGAGAGAATAGGCCAGGTTATCGTGAGTTGAGGTGTGATAGCCGATTGGATCGTCTTGGTAAAAGAGTGCAAGGGCAACTCAGTTGTCGTGGCAACTTGCACAGCGGGGTTGCCTTGGCAACTAATCGATGGTTGCCTGGGCAACTAGCTGGGCAACTACTTGGGCGTCTGGGCAGCAACTTCAAGGTTCGGCGAAGCATTCTTCAATGGTTTCTTCTTATCCCTAAGTCGAAACTCTAGCTACTTGTGCATGCCTTGATAATAGATCCTTGCGTGAATCAAGGGTGAACAACAACCAATCTTGCGCTCCTCTTAGCCGTTGAAATCCTTAACTTATTCCTAAGCTGGATTAATCTTCACCATCAATAGATTGAATAAAGACCATACTCATTCATTTCTTGAATCTAACTCTCCCGATATTAGATAAATAGATGAATTTACGAGATCCTCTCCCAATTCGCTCGCAAACAAGAATAAGAACCAAGAATGAGTAAACCTTGAATTGAAAGTGCAAACTCTTATTACCTAAACAAAATCCAATTGTTTCTCACAACAACAAAACATAATAACCCCAACCAATCAAGTTAGTTCATGGTTGGGTTCAAAAGATATACAAAGAATAATCCCCAAACCATGAATCTAATGGAAGCAAAGAAGAAGAAGAAGAAATCGAACTCTCTCCCTCTTTGCTATCTTGTCGAAATCTCTTCCTTCTTGCCCTTTGGAGTTGTCGAAAATCCTCTCCTCTTGCTCTCTTTGGAGTTGTCGAAAATCCTCTCATCTTGCTCTCTATGATTGTCGAAATTCCCTTCTTATTTATAGGGCTAGGGCAAAGTCCTTCTTTGAGGAGGAGTTTAAGTTGGAATTAAATTATCTTTAAAGAATATAATTCTTTATTATAATTTTATTCCTACTAGAACTTCTCCTATCTTCTTGGAATTTAATTCTTCTTTAATCTCTGCATGGAAATCAAATTCCTTTGGGTTTGGGCTTTGCTCCACGTCATCTTGGGCTTGTTTAGTCATCAATTTCGACTACCATATCACCTTTGCTCTTGTCGACAATTGCCATGGCAAATGGCTCGGCGTCTCCTTCATGTATTGTCCTGGCAACTGGCTCGGCATATCCTTCATGCATTGCCCTGGCAACTAGCTCTAGCCTTGCTTTGGTAAGTGATCCTGCACACACACAAAAACACACCAAAGCAGCATCTTTTTCCACAAAAATCACCAAGTTATGTAATCAAGCTCAACGGTGGAAAGAAACATGAATTAATGCATGAATAACTAATTATGCAATTAATATGAGCTTAAGTCTAACAATAATATGAGTAAAAAGGGTAATAAAAATAGTACTTTTGAACACTTATCAGCACACTTCATTCCATGCCATAAGACCGACGATGTAACACTTATGGCAAACTTATTCTTCAAGAAAGTGGTGAGACTCCATCAAATTCCAAGAATAATCATTTCAGACTGAGATGTCCAATTTTTGAGTCACTTTTAGAGGACACTTTGGGGTAAACTCAGAACAAAATTACTCTTCTCCACTACATGTCATCCTCAGATCGACGGCCAAACCGAAGTAGTGAATTGAGTATTATCCACTCTATTGAGATCCATCATCCAGAAGAACATCAAGACATGGAAGGAATGCTTGCTACACGTGGAATTTGTATATAATAGAATAGTACATTCGGCAACAAAATGCTCACCATTTGAAGTGGTATATGTTTTTAACCCCCTTCACTCCTTTAGATCTCTTACCCTTGCCCCATGAACAGGTTGTGAGCAAAAATGGCAATGGTAAGGCTAAGTTTGTGGAAAAAAAACTTCACCAACAAGTCCAAGAGAACATAGAAAAAAGAACCCACCAATATGAACAAAAAGCCAAAAAGGGAAGCAAGAATCTTACGTTTGAAGTTGGAGATTGGGTTTGGGTTATTTCTGAAAAGAGAGATTCCCAAATCAAAGGAAGTCCAAGCTACTAACTAGGGGAGATTGTCCTTTTCAAGTGGTTGACAAAGTGAATGACAATGCATACAAATTGGATCTACATGGAGAATATAGTGTGAGAGCAACCTTTAACGTTTTGTATCTTTTACCATTTTAAGACGGTGATGATTTAGGGACAAATCACCTTCAAGAAGGAGGGATGATGCAAGCATGCCTCCATAAGATCTAGAAGCCATGCCACCAGGACCTATTACACATTTTAAAGCCAAAATCATAGGGAAGTATTCTCACATAAATGCATGCCTTAGCTAAAATTAACCACATCTTTACTTAGTATTATGCTTGTTTCCTATTATATACACTACTTATGTTTATTTTCTTTATTTGTAGGACATATCAGCCACATAAGCAAAGGGGACGATTGAAGGGAAGCTCATTCAAAGCTCATACTTTTGGTTCAACTCAATTCAGCTCCATTCAACTCAAATTAGCTCAAGATAGCTCAAGGAAACTAAAGGATAAGCTCACCTAGCTAAGGACAGCTCGTGGCAGCTGAAAGGAAGCTCAAAACTAAGCAAAGCTCATTCAACTACTAGCTCAGCTCGTTTCAGCTCAACACTAGCTTTGCCAGCTTATCTCAGCTCATACTACCTATGTCAGCTCAACACCCAAAGAGCATTTTCCCTCCCAAGAGACATGTCTATCACCCTTGGAGGGAACATCAAAGGGTGGCAATATTTGGAGGGAAATTTAGGTGGCAAATGCTTAGAGGGAATCACCATTTTAGCCATATCATTGCAAGATCTTAGGAGGGAGTCACAACCAGCCTTGGAGAGAGGCATAAAGCCTAGCCGAATAATCACATGGCCTTTCAGCCAACCCCTTTGTAAACTATAAATAGGTTCATTCGGCCAACTTTGTAACACACAACTTTCACATCAATTTAATTCACTTTGTGAGGTTTTCTCTCAAACTTGTTCTTTTTAGAACTTTATCGACTTATCAAGCTTTGCTTGTGGCATCACTTTTCCTTTCATTTGATACTTTGTGTTATTGGTTCATACAACCAACGGGTCCAAGTCTTATCTACCACCCTCAAAGCAATTCATTTAAGGATCGGGTTATGCTCTTATAGCATAGTTTTTTCCTTGAATTATTTGAATACTATATTCCTTTATCCATTTCCTGCACCATACTTGAACCTACCCTTAAAACACATAGTCATTTTCTTTTATCCGTTTTTTTCTTATACCACGTATCCCTACTTTAGCAATCTATTTCCATCAACTTCTTTCATCATCTTCTTCATTTTCCTTCGAAAGATTTTAGAGGAACAAGGCTTACTTGTATTCACGATCGAGAATAATCAAGCTTCTCTCAATAACGTCAATTGGAGAGTTAGAGCATATCATGTTTCCTGGCATTACTTACTAGATCCAGTGGTAAAATATTGCTTACCAGGTAGTTGATTATGTCAACGTACCATGGCATGGTATCGACTGCAAGTAAGTACTCATCAGGGAACTCGTCCCTTATATTAGCAGCTTTGTCATCCTCAAGGTAGTGCTCCAAACGTGATAGATGGCCAGCTACCAAGTTCTCACTCCCTTTCTTGTCTTGAATTTTGAGATCAAATTCTTACAGCAAGAGTGTCCATCAGATCAGTTTGGGCTTGGCATCCTTCTTTGCCAAGAGATATTTCAATGTTGAATGGTCGGTTTATACCATAACTTTATTACCCACCAAGTAAGATCTAAACTTACAAACGTAAAGACAACCTCAAAAAACTCTTCTCAATTGTGGTGTAATTCAATTGGGCTTCATTCAACATCCGGCTGGCATAATTAATGGTATGGAAAATTTTGCCATACCTTTGTCCCAAAACAGCTCCAACGGTGTAGTCGATGGCATTGCACATGAGCTCAAATGGCTCATTCCAATCTGGTGTCATGTTGCGCGTAATAAGTGCTACGCAATTGTGCAAGTATACACGTTGCAAGTTATAGTATAAAAGATATCGTCTCCACAGGGATTGGTGCCACTTCAAGAATCTAGTCTCTTGCACTGTAAAAAGTAAAAACATAAATAAAGGATTATAGGAGTTTTAACTAATAACTAATCTAGAAAGCATTAAAGTAAAAGAATAGATGAGATCAAATGGGAGAGATAGGCCAGGTTATCGTAAGTTGAGGTGTGGTAGCCGATTGGATCGTCTTGGTAAAAGAGTGCACGGGCAACTCAGTTGCCGTGGCAACTTGCACAATGGGGTTGCCTTGGCAACTAATCGATGGTTGCCTGGGCGACTAGTTGGGCAACTACTTGGGCGTCTGGGCAGCAACCTTCAAGGTTCGGTAGAGTGTTCTTCAATGGTTTCTTCTTATCCCTAAGTCGAAACTCTAGCTACTTGTGCATGCCTTGATAATACATCCCTGCATGAATCAAGGGTGAACAACAACCAATCTTGCGCTCCTCTTAGCCGTTGAAATCCTTGACTTATTCCTAAGCCGGATTAATCTTCACCATCAATAGATTGAATAAAGATCATATTCATTCGTTTCTTGAATCTAACTCTCCCGATATTAGATAAATAGATGAAGTTATGAGATCCTCTCCCAATTCACGCGCAAACACGAATAAGAACCAAGAATGAATAAACCTTGAATAGAAAAGTGCAAACTCTTATTACCTAAACAAAATCCAATAGTTTCTCACAACCACAAAATACAATAGCCATAGCCAAATAGATTTAGTTCATGGTTAGGTTCCAAAGAAACACAAGATAAATAATCCCTAGCATGAACCCAATCGAACAAGAAAGAAAATGATGAAGAAGGAAGCTTGTCGAAATCCTCCTTGCCCTAGATGCTTGTCGAAAATTCTCTCCTCTTGCCCTCCTTGGAGTTGTCGAAATTCCCCTCTCTTTGCTCTCCTTGGAGTTTGACGATATGGCCTCTTATTTATAGGGCTAGGTCAAAGTCCTTCTTTGAAGAGGAAGTTAAGTTGGAATTAAATTATCTTTAAAGAATATAATTCTTTATTATAATCATACTCCTACTAGAACTTCTCCTATCTTCTTGGAATTTAATTCTTCTTTAATCTCTTCATGGAAATCAAATTCCTTTGGGATTGGGCTTTGCTCCACGTCATCTTGGGCTTGTCTAGTCATCAATTTCGACTACCATATCACCTTTTCTCTTTGTCGACAATTGCCCTGGCAACTGGCTTGGCGTCTCCTTCATGCATTGCCCTGGCAACTAGCTCGGCATATCCTTCATGCATTGCCCTGGTAACTAGCTCGGCATCTAGCTCTAGCCTTGCTTTGGCAACTAGCTCTAGCCTTGCTTTGGCAAGTGATCCTGCACATACACACAAAATACACCAAAGTAGCATCTTTTCCCACAAAAACTACCAAGTTATGTGTTCAAGCTCAACGATGGAAGGAAACATGGATTAATGCATGAATGGCTAATTATGCCACTAATATGAGCCTAAGTCTAACAATAATATGAGTAAAAAGGGTAAGAAAAATAGTACTTTTGAACACTTATCACACCCCCAAACTCGAACTATTGCTTGTCCTCAAGCAATGCAAACTTATAAATACCTGCCAAGACTTCAATTTTCACAAACATAGCTTTGAACTTGATTTCAATTCTCTGAACCGGTGCATAAAGTATGATTGGCTTTTCATTTTTCGAAAAACTTAGGAGTTACTCGGAATCAAACTATAATGCTTGTGAGTGTGTGCGGAGTTGTGTGCAAGTTGATTTTTCGGATTCTATGCAAACAATAGGTTTTCAAATTACTTTATTGGGTTCTTTTTAACATGTTTTAACTAGAGCCAGTTTTGGGCACCTCTAGTGTTTTGTTTTTAGTTTTCTTAAGTTAATTTATTCGACTAGAGCCGATTTCGGGCACCTCTAGCGATCAATTTTTTTAACACATACTAGAGCCAGTTTCAGGCACCTCTAGTGATTGATTTTTTTAGCACATGCTAGAGCCAATTTCGGGCACCTCTAGCATTCATCCAATTTTTATTCTAATCCCCCAATTTGTTAATTATCAACCTAAGTTCACTATAATTCCTTAAATCAATCAAACCACCATAGTGTTTCATCAACTTTAGCATCATAGTAAAATTCTAAGTTTTTCCATGGTTATCCTAGAATAAAAATTCTATCAATTAAGGGAATTGGCAAAGTCATCATCGGATATTCATCAAATCTAAGCAATTCTTGTTCCAACTAAAGGCATGGCAAGCAATTTATGTATCCTAAATGTAATACTTAAGATGAATGTAACTAAACATGGTAACTACTAATAACAATCCCCCCCAAACTCGAGTGAGGCATTGTCCTCAATGCATGCACTAAAGAAAAATAAAAATAACAAAAAATAAAATGCATACGAGGACTTACTCCGAGAGTTCGTCATCGTAGATGATTAGTTTCCTTTTGGTCGGTGTCTTGATTCTCTTGCTTGAACGCGATGGTTGTTTTCTTGTTGCCGGTGGTGGAATCGATACTCGTACGGGGTTGTCCTCATCGTCCTCTTCATCAGTGTCATTGGCTTTTCACTTGGAGGATTCAATTGGTGCGGTCTTTGTTGGTGCAATGGAGGACTCGTCTGAATCTGAAAAATCAGAAAATAATTTCGTACGAGTTGATTCGGGCATAGGTGCTTTACCTTTGGCTTTTGTAGTGGTTGCCGGGATGTCTTTAGCTTTGGTTGCCGTGGCATCTTCAGGGTTGGTTGTCGTGGCATCAGCTTGTGCAGGCACGATGTAGGTTACCGCGGCATCATCTGTTGCGGTTTCCGTGGCGACTGCTTCATTGGTTGTCGGGGTAAGGATCTCGGCAGGAAAGATTGGGAACGACACGTGACTGTCCGGGTACCTTTCTAGGATGACTTGGGTGATGGCATTGTTGTGCTCTTTCATGTACCGCATGAACATTAGTTGCCGGTATTCAATTTGCCTTAGGTGGCTCACCAATGGTTGCAAGAGTGCTTCAAAGTGTCCCGGGGTTGATGGCCGAGTTGCCCGGGCGTTAGGTGCTTGGGCATTAGGGATTGCCGGGGCGGCAGGAGTTGCCGGGGCGGTAGGAGTTGCCGGGGCAATTGGAGGCCTTGAAGAATTTCCCGGTGCCTCTCCTATTAGCATTTGGATTTGTGCTTGATTCCAACCAGACTTTGGTAGGGCCTTTTCATCGGTGGACTCACTTGGGACATGCATCTCCTTGCAAAGATTAGAAATTAAGCAAGGGAAGAAAAGAGAACCCTTATCTTTTGAGCTGCATACAAAAATCTCATCACAAATAATTTTTCCAATGTTAATGATGCAATTATGAAAAATAGAATGTATGAGCAAAAGACGTGGTATATCAACGGTAGTATTGTGTGTGGTGGGCATTAAAGAAGTTTTGACAAACTTATTCCATAGTTTTGCCTCGGGGTTAAGCCGAAGGCGATTTACCGTGCCCTTGTATTTACCGTCGTTCCAATGAGTTCCCGGTTGAGTGAGTTCTTGAAGCACCTTGTCGAGTTGCTTGGGAGTGATTTGATCAATGAAGGCTTGATGCTCGTCCCATGAGATGTTACCCGGTTCCGGTTGATGGCAAAAGATTTGCCACTTTTGATGTGCAATCCTCTCAAAGATGAATGGTTCAAGGCTGAAATCTTGATGAGAGTTGGAGTATTCAAAGCCTTGTTCTTCATGAATCTTCCGGCTTTCAAACTTTGAGTGAAATCTTTCTTGAACCACCGGTGTAGCAAACCTCTTGTATCTTGGTCCTTTGGAGGAACTTGGATGGACTAAAAATTTAATCTTGGATGCCATAGATGATCTTGGTTGTGAGTTTTGTAAAAACAAATAAAAGAAAAGAAACTAAAAAGTTGCAAGATAAAAAGTAGGAATAGGTTAAGGGTGATGGGTTTTATAGAAAAGATAGGCGGTAAATATGGTGGGTGGGATTAGGGGAAAATGAAAAAAGGGTTTCAGTTTAGGGAGAGGGTGGCAGCAAAGGGGGTTTGATTAGGGTAAATTGGAGGCTTTATATAAGCCTTAGATTCAGCCCATTAGTTTCCTTGTTGAAGATGTTTTCCTTCTTGGATTAAAATTCCTCTTTATCTTGAACTCTTCCTACAATTCAAAGACAAATCAAATAAGCATTAAAATTAAAGATAAACTAATAAAAGAAAATAAATAAAGATGTATAAAGGGATTCTTAAACTTAAAAAAGATAAAAAAAAATCTATCCTAAAAAAAGCAAATAATCAAAAGTAATAAAAAATAAAAAAATAGAAATTAAATAATTCGACAAAATTAAAAATAAAAATAAAAAGAAAAATAAAATAAAATATCGAAAGGAGAGCATGCTCATGCATATCCTAAGGTGACCACTTCTTTGTTACATTCCACATGAGCACCATTGTAGTGTTTCAATCTTTGTCCATTAACTTTTAATTCATGTTTGTCAGTGATGAACTTGATTATCACGGCACCATGGGAGAATGGTTTGACAACTTCGAATGGTCCCGACCATCTTGATTTTAGCTTTCCCGGGAAAAGTTTTAGCCGAGAATTGAATAAGAAAACTAGTTGCCCTGACATGAATTGTCGCGACAATAGTTTCTTGTCATGCCATTGCTTTGTTTTCTCCTTGTAGAGTCGTGCATTGTTATAGGTGAGTGCACGGAATTCTTCTATCTCATTGAGGTCCAACAAACGCTTTTGTCCGGCACTTTCCCAATCCATATTCACGGTCTTGATTGCCCAGTATGCCTTGTGTTCGATTTCCATCAGAAGATGGCATGTTTTGCCATAGACAAGTCGGAAGGGGGACATACCTAAGGGTGTTTTGAATGCAGTGCAATATGCCCAAAGTGCGTCATCTAGTCTTAATGACCAATCCTTCCTAGAGGGATTTACATCTTTCTCGAGTATACCCTTCAATTCCCGGTTGGAAATTTCTGCTTGCCCATTGGTTTGTGGGTGATATGCCCTGGCGATCTTGTGTGATATGCCGAAGCGTTGCAACATCTTGGCAATTAGTCTGTTGTCAAAATGCTTGCCTTCGTCACTGATAATTGCTCTCGGCATCCCAAACCGTGTAAATATATTTTTCTGTAAGAATCGCTGCACGGTCTTGGAATCGTTGTTGGGAACTGCAGCTGCCTCCACCCATTTAGACACGTAGTCAACGGCAAGTAGAATGTAGAGGTTGCCGAATGAAGATGGGAAAGGTCCCATAAAATCGATCCCCCATACATCGAATAATTCCACCTCGATGATGTTCTGGAGCAGCATCTCATGTCGTCTAGAGATATTGCCCGTCCTCTGGCAACGATCTCATTGCTTGTAAAAGTCTTGGGCATCTTTGTACAATGTTGGTCAATACAAACCGGATTGCAAAACTTTGGCCGCGGTACGAGTTCCTCCAAAATGTCCTCCATAGGGTGAAGAATGGCATTGCCGAAGTATATTCTGTTGCTCTTCTTCAGGGACACAGCGGCGTATAACCTGATATGCACATTGTTTAAACAAAAGAGGATCGTCCCAAAAGTAATGCTTAGCATCATGGCGGAACCGCTTCTTCCCTTGGTGAGTAAGGCCATAAGGTAAAATACCACAAACAAGGAAATTAACTAAATCCGAGTACCAGGGTATTGCCGAGACATGTGCTGCCGTGGTGACTGCTCCCAAAATTGCCGAGGTGTGCGCATCAAAGGCTGCTACAGCGTCGAGAGTTGTCGAGGCGTGTGCATCCATGGTTGCAAAGGCGTCGAGGGTTGCCGAGGCATGCGCGTCCATGGTTGCCGAGGCAACTAAAATTTGTTCATCTGGGAAAGCATCGCATATCTCTAGATCCGCGTCCTCCTTCCTATTATGTTCTAAACGTGATAAGTGATCAGCCACTTGATTTTCTGTTCCTTTCCTGTCCTTAATTTCAATATCAAATTCTTGTAAAAGTAATATCCAACGAATCAAACGAGGTTTGGCATCCTTTTTAGCAAATAGATATTTGATTGTCGAATGGTCCGTATGAACAATTACCTTTATACCAATCAAATAGGATCGGAACTTGTCAAATGCGAAAACTACAGCTAGTAACTCTTTCTCCGTTGTTGTGTAATTCACTTGAGCACTATTAAGAGTTTTACTAGCGTAGTATATCACATGGAAGGTCTTACCTGTGCGTTGGCATAGGACTGCTCCTACCGCAAAATCACTTGCATCACACATGAGCTCAAAAGGTAGCGTCCAATCTGGTGGAACGACAATAGGTGCCGAGGCAAGCTTTTTCTTTAGGGTTTCGAATGCTTGGGTGCAAGAATCATCAAAATCGAAGACTTTATCCTGTTCAAGCAAGTTGCACAAGGGTTTAGTGATTTTAGAAAAATTATGAATGAATCTCCTGTAAAAACCTGCATGTCCAAGAAAACTTCGAATTCCTTTAACCAAACTTGGTGGGGGTAATCTCTCGATCACGTCCACCTTGGCTTTGTCTACTTCAATTCCCTTGGATGAAATCTTGTGGCCGAGCACTATTCCTTCATCTACCATAAAATGGCATTTCTCCCAATTGAGGACTAAATCAGTTTCTTCACATCTTGCCAACACCCTCTCTAAATTGCCGAGACAGCTATCGAAGTCATTACCAAAAACAGAAAAACCATCCATGAAGATCTCAAGGAATTCTTCGACCATGTCTGAAAAGAGTGCCATCATGCATCTTTGGAAGGTTGCCGGGGCGTTACACAATCCGAACGGCATCCTTCGGAAGGCATAAGTACCGTATGGGCATGTGAAGGTTGTCTTTTCTTGATCTTCTGGTGCTATGGCAATTTGATTGTAACCTGAATAACCATCAAGAAAACAATAAAAGGGTTTACCTGCAAGACGGTCAAGCATTTGATCAATAAAGGGTAATGGGAAGTGATCTTTCCTAGTGGCTTTGTTTAGCTTTCGATAATCCATACAAACCCTCCAACCGGTCATAGTCCTGGTTGGAATGAGTTCATTGTTTTCATTACTTACCACCGTTATACCTCCTTTTTTCGGTACACATTGTACCGGACTTACCCATGTACTATCAGAGATAGGGTATATAATACCGGCGTCAAGCCACTTGATGATTTCTTTCATTACAACCCCTTTCATGGCATGATTCAGTCTCCTCTGGGCCTCAATTGAAGGTTTGTGATCATCTTCCAACAAAATCTTGTGCATGCACACTGTCGGGCTAATTCCCTTCAAGTCGGCAATTGTCCACCCTATTGCCCTTTTGTGTAGTTTCAACATCTTGATCAGCTTCTTTTCCTGCTCAGGCTGTAACTTAGAAGAGATAATTACAGGCAATGTATTATTGGTTCCTAAGTATGCATATTTTAGTTGCTCTGGAAATTGTTTCAACTCAAGAATCGGTGGTTGTTCAATAGAGGGTTTTTCAAGTTTACCTTCCTTACCTGAGTAATCCAGTGGTTCAAAGTATGTACCTGGTCGATTGACTAGCCAATTTGCCTCTTCTTGTTGTTCCTCATCGACCGATTCCTCATACTTCTCAGGTTCCTCTTGATCGGCAATATAGTTGCCGAGGCAACTAAATTCCTCGTCGAAGTTAAACTCTGTCGTGGCATGAAGAAGTTGGCATTCTTCTGGATCATCGGCATGCCTTAGCGTTTGGAACACATTTAGTTTAACTTGCTGGTCATTCACCCTCATTGTGAGTTCTCCCTTTTCAACATCGATCAAGGTTCTCCCTGTTGCTAGGAATAGTCTCCCGAGAATGATGGGTGCATGCTCATCTGCTTCACAATCCAAAACAATAAAGTCAGCGGGAAAAATAAATTTATCAACTTTTACCAGTATGTCCTTGATTCTTCCCTCTGGATGCACATAGGATCTGTCGGTTAGCTGTAGCATAACTGTTGTAGGTCTTGCCTTCCCGATTCCTAGTTTCTGGAAAACTGATTTAGGCATCAAGTTTATGCTAGCCCCAAGGTCGCATAATGCTTTCCCGACATAGTGATTTCCAATGTAACAGGGTATTGTGAAACTTCCAGGATCCTTCAACTTGGGTGGCATACGATCGTGCAACATTGCCATGCATCCCTCTGTTGCGGCAACTGTTTCAAACTCTCCTAGCCTTGTTTCTTGGAGACAATGTCTTTAAGAAACTTGGCATAGTTTGGAATTTGTTCAATTGCTTCCACCAATGGCAAGTTGATTTGGACTTGCTTTAGGATATCAAGAAACTTCTTGAATTGGTATTCTTGCTTTTGTCGCTTCAACCTTTGTGGGAAAGGTGGTGGAAGTCGGAAATCCTCGATCCTTTCATTAGTTTGAAACCTGATTGACGGTATTGCCGGGACAACTGGAGTTGCCGAGGCATTATCAATTGGGGTTGTTGAGGCATGGTTATCATAAGTTGCTGAAGCATCCTTATCGTCGGTTGCCGAGGCATGCTTATTGTCGGTTGCCGAGGCAATTCCTAGTTCAGCATCTGAGGCTTTGCCGCTAGGTTCGTCTTGATCTTTTTGTGGAGTTTTGTTTGATGAGCGGGTTTGAGCCTCTCTAAGTTGTTGGCCACTTCTAGTGGTGATTGCCTTACATTGCTCATGGCCAGTTCCTCTTGCTACTTCATTATCGCTAGGTAAACCTCCTTGCAGTCTAGTATTCAGATTTTGAGCAAACTGTCCGACTTGATTTTCCAATGATTTGATTGTCGCCTCTTGGTTTTGCAATCTCATATCGGTCCTGTTAATAAAAGCATCAGTTCTTTTTATGAAATTACTATTCTCAGCCATATAAGATTCAGTTTTCATCATAAAAGCATTTAGAGAATTTTCCAAAGAACTAGATGTTGTCGGTTGTTGCTGCGGCAACTGTTGCCGTAGCATATTCTGCTGGAATCCCGATGCTTGTGCATTCTGATTGTTCTGGTTTAGAGCATTGTTGGGATTACTCCATGAAAAATTTGGGTGCTTCTTCCAAGCTGGATTGTATGTATTGGACATCACATTGTTGTTCTGATTGTAATTACCCACATAGAAGATGGATTCCGGATTCTGCATACATTCAGAAGAATCATGGTTATCACCACATAACTCACAAAAAGAATCCATTACCTTGACCTCATGTGTGTTGTTTGGTTTTTGCATGTTCTGGACCATCTTGGTTAAAGTGGCCAAATGTGCCGAAATTGAATCTGATGATCCTAGTTCATGTATTGTGACTTGGCGTCTAACTCCTCATCTTCTAGTAGAGGGAAATTGATAATCATTCTTGGCCAGCCTGTTTAGAATTTGCATTGCTTCCTCCGGTGACTTATCTAGGAGTATGCCATTTGCCAAGGCATCTAGCATCATCCTTGTTGGTGTATTCACAGCGTTGTAAAACATTGTTACTTGAGTCCACACCGGGAATCTGTGTAGGGGGCATTTGTGTAGAAGTTCTCTATATCGCTCCCAAGCCTCGTATATGGATTCATCATCTGCCTGCCGAAAAGAAGTAATGTCGTTACGAAGCTTATCAGTCAAATTTGTAGGATTAAACTGAGCAAGGAAATCAAGACAAAGATCGGTCCAAGATGCTATTGATCCGGCAGGAATGCTATTCAACCATGCTTTCGCCCTATCCCTCAGTGAATAGGGGAATAATCTTAATCGTAAGACATCGGGGGTGACTCCGTGTATTTTGAACGAGTTACAAATCTCAAAGTGGTCGGCTTCAATTTCAGGTGCGACAACTCCTGGATTAAGTCCATCAAGATCTTCTTCAAGATAGTCTCGAATAGTTCTGTTTCGTGCAAGAATCACTCCTCCTCCTACTGGAACATCTTGATTCATATTGCCGTCTTGATTAGCCATTGCTACTCTTATCCTTCGTCTAAGTCTTTGTAAGGTTCGTTCGATTTCTGGATCAAAAGGATATTCTGGTGTAGTCGGTCTCGCCCTGGTCATATACCAATGCAAAACCAAAGTTTGTTAGCCCCTCTGAATCTTAAACAAGAAAAGTAAAAAGAAAGTGTAAGAAAATAAAAACAAAGTCGCTATTGCCAATCCCCGGCAACGGCGCCAAAAACTTGTTGTGCGTAATAAGTGCTACGCAATTGTGCAAGTATACACGTTGCAAGTTATAGTATAAAAGATATCGTCGCCACAGGGATTGGTGCCACTTCAAGAATCTAGTCTCTTGCACTGTAAAAAGTAAAAACACAAATAAAGGATTATAGGAGTTTTAACTAATAACTAATCTAGAAAGCAATAAAGTAAAAGAATAGATGAGATCAAATGAGAGAGATAGGCCAAGTTATCGTGAGTTGAGGTGTGATAGCCGATTGGATCGTCTTGGTAAAAGAGTGCACGGGTAACTCAGTTGCCGTGGCAACTTGCACAACGGGGTTACCTTGGCAACTAATTGATGGTTGCCTGGGCGACTAGTTGGGCAACTACTTGGGCGTCTGGGCAGCAACCTTCAAGGTTCGGCAGAGCGTTCTTCAATGGTTTCTTCTTATCCCTAAGTCGAAACTCTAGCTACTTGTGCATGCCTTGATAATACATCCCTGCGTGAATCAAGGGTGAACAACAACCAATCTTGCATTTCTCTTAGCCGTTGAAATCCTTGACTTATTCCTAAGCCGGATTAATCTTCACCATCAATAGATTGAATAAAGATCATATTCATTCGTTTCTTGAATCTAACTCTCCTGATATTAGATAAATAGATGAAGTTACGAGATCCTCTCCCAATTCACTCGCAAACAAGAATAAGAACCAAGAATGAATAAACCTTGAATAGAAATGTGCAAACTCTTATTACCTAAACAAAATCCAATAGTTTCTCACAACCAAAAAACACAATAACCATAGCCAAATAGATTTTGTTCATGGCTAGGTTCCAAAGAAATACAAGATAAATAATCCCTAGCATGAGCCCAATCGAACAAGAAAGAAAATGATGAAAAAGGAAGCTTGTTGAAATCCTCCTTGCCCTAGATGCTTGTCGAAAATTCTCTCCTCTTACCCTCCTTGGAGTTGTCAAAATTCCCCTCTCTTTGCTCTCCTTGGAGTTTGACGATATGGCCTCTTATTTATAGGGCTAGGTCAAAATCCTTCTTTGAGGAGGAAGTTAAGTTGGAATTAAATTATCTTTAAAGAATATAATTCTTTATTATAATTATATTCCTACTAGAACTTCTCCTATCTTCTTGGAATTTAATTATTCTTTAATCTCTTCATGGAAATTAAATTCCTTTGGGATTGGGCTTTGCTCCACGTCATCTTGGGCTTGTCTAGTCATCAATTTCGACTACCATATCACCCTTGCTCTTTGTCGACAATTGCCCTAGCAACTGGCTCAGCGTCTCCTTCATGCATTTCCCTGGGAACTAGCTCGGCATCTCCTTCATGCATTGCCCTGGCAACTAGCTCGGCATCTCCTTCATGCATTGCCCTGGCAACTAGCTCTAGCCTTGCTTTGGCAAGTGATCCTGTACATACAGATAAAACACACCCAAGCAGCATCTTTTCCAACAAAAACTACCAAGTTATGTAATCAAGCTCAACGATAGAAGGAAACATGGATTAATGCATGAATGGCTAATTATGCAACTAATATGAGCCTAAGTCTAACAATAATATGAGTAAAAAGGGTAAGAAAATTAGTACTTTTGAACACTTATCACACCCCCAAACTCGAACTATTGCTTGTCCTCAGGCAATGCAAACTCATAATTACCTGCCAAGACTTCAATTTTCACAAACTTAGCTTTGAACTTGATTTCAATTCTCTAAACCGGAGCACAAAGTATGATTGACTTTTCATTTTTCAGAAAACTTAGGAGTTACTCGGAATCAAACTATAATGCTTGTGAGTGTGTGCGGAGTTGTGTGCAAGTTGATTTTTCAGATTCTATGCAAACAATAGGTTTTCAAATTACTTTATTGGGTTCTTTTTAACATGTTTTAACTAGAGCCAGTTTTGGGCACATCTAGTGTTTTGTTTTTAGTTTTCTTAAGTTAATTTATTCGACTAGAGCCGGTTTCGGGCACCTCTAGCGATCAATTTTTTTAACACATACTAGAGCCAGTTTCAGGCACCTCTAGTGATTGATTTTTTAGCACATGCTAGAGCCAATTTTGGGCACCTCTAGCATTCATCCAATTTTTATTCTAATCCCCCAATTTGTTAATTATCAACCTAAGTTCACTATAATTCCTTAAATCAATCAAACCACCACAGTGTTTCATCAACTTTAGCATCATAGTAAAATTCTAAGTTTTTCCATGGTTATCCTAGAATAAAAATTCTATCAATTAAGTGCATTGGCAAAGTCATCATCGGATATTCATCAAATCTAAGCAATTCTTGTTCCAACTAAAGGCATGGCAAGCAATTTATGTATCCTAAATGTAATACTTAAGATGAATGTAACTAAACATGGTAACTACTAATAACAATCCCCCCCAAACTCGAGTGAGGCATTGTCCTCAATGCATGCACTAAAGAAAAATAAAAATAACAAAAAATAAAATGCATACGAGGACTTACTCCGAGAGTTCGTCATCGTAGATGATTAGTTTCCTTTTGGTCGGTGTCTTGATTCTCTTGCTTGAACGCGATGGTTGTTTTCTTGTTGTCGGTGGTGGAATCGATCCTCGTACGGGGTTGTCCTCATCGTCCTCTTCATCGGTGTCATTGGCTTTTCGCTTGGAGGATTCAATTGGTGCGGTCTTTGTTGGTGCAATAGAGGACTCGTCTGAATCTAAAAAATCAGAAAATGATTCCGTATGAGTTGATTCGGGCATAGGTGTTTTACCTTTGGCTTTTGTAGTGGTTGCCGAGATGTCTTTAGCTTTGGTTGCCGTGGCATCTTTAGGGTTGGTTGTCGTGGCATCAGCTTGTGCAGGCACGACGTAGGTTGCCACGGCATCATCTGTTGCGGTTGCCGTGGCGACTGCTTTATTGGTTGTCGGGGCAAGGATCTCGACAGGAAAGATTAGGAACGGCACGCGACTGTCCAGGTACCTTTCTAGGATGACTTGGGTGACGGCATTGTTGTGCTCCTTCATGTACCGCATGAACATTAGTTGTCAGTCTTCAATTTGCCTTAGGTGGCTCACCAATGGTTGCAAGAGTGCTTCAAAGTGCCTCGGGGTTGATGGCCGAGTTGTCCGGGCGTTAGGTGCTTGGGCATTAGGGATTGTCGGGGCGACAGGAGTTGACGCGGCAATTGGAGGCCTTGAAAATTTTCCCGGTGCCTCTCCCATTAGCTTTTGGATTTGTGCTTGATTCCAACCGGACTTTGGTAGGGCCTTTTCATCGGTGGACTCACTTGGGACATGCATCTCCTTGCAAATCTTAGAAATTAAGCAAGGGAAGAAAAGAGAACCCTTATCTTTTGAGCTGCATACAAAAATCTCATCACAAATAATTTTTCCAATGTTAATGATGCAATTATGCAAAATAGAATGTATGAGCAAAAGACGTGGTATATCAACGGTAGTATTGTGTGTGGTGGGCATTAAAGAAGTTTTGACAAGCTTATTCCATAGTTTTGCCTCGGGGTTACGCTAAAGGCGATTTACCGTGCCCTTGTATTTACTATTGTTCCAATGAGTTCCCGGTTGAGTGAGTTCTTGAAGCACCTTGTTGAGTTGCTTGGGAGTGATTTGATCAACGAAGGCTTGATGCTCGTCCCATGGGATGTTACCCGGTTCCGGTTGATGGCAAAAGATTTGCCACTTTTTATGTGCAATCCTCTCGAAGATGAATGGTTCAAGGCCGAAATCTTGATGAGAGTTGGAGTATTCAAAGCCTTGTTCTTCATGAATCTTTCGGCTTTCAAACTTGGAGTGAAATCTTTCTTGAACCACCGGTGTAGCAAACTTGTTGTATCTTGGTTCCTTGGAGGAACTTGGATGGACTAAAAATTTAATCTTGGATGCCATAGATGATCTTGGTTGTGAGTTTTGTAAAAACAAATAAAAGAAAAGAAACTAAAAAGTTGCAAGATAAAAAGTAGGAATAGGTTAAGGGTGATGGGTTTTATAGAAAAGATAGGTGGTAAATATGGTGGGTGGGATTAGGGGAAAACGAAAAAAAGGTTTCGGTTTAGGGAGAGGGTGACGGCAAGGGGGGTTTGAGATATCTTTAATAAAGCGACAATAAAAGCTTGCATCTCCCAAAAAATTTCTAATACCTTTAGCACTTGTAGGTGGTGGCAATTGTTTGATTACCTCTACCTTTGCTTTGTCAACTTCTAGTCCTTTCTTGGTCACTTTATGTCCATGAACTATGCCCTCTTTCACCATAAAGTGGCATTTTTCCCAGTTCAAGACTAGGTTGGTTTCAATACATATCCGCAGAACAAGTTCCAAACTCTGAAGGCATTCCTCGAATGTTTTTCCAAACATTGAGAAGTCATCCATGAACACTTCTAAGTGAAACGTTGCTGGAGCATTACACAATCAAAAGGGCATTCTTCTAAAAGCAAATGTCTCATATGGACAAGTGAACATGGTTTTCTCCTAATCTTCTAGAGCAATGGCAATCTGATTATAGCCTGAGTAACCGCCTAGGAAATAATAAAATGCCTTGCCTGCCAATCTATCCAACATCTGATCAATGAAAGGCAATGGGAAGTTATCCTTCTACGTGGCATTATTTAGCTTCTTGTAATCTGTAATCACTCATTTTCACTTGTAAATATATTAATATTGCATGTATATTTATTATATGAATGTTACTAATATAAGGTGATGTGTGCATGTATAAGCTATGTATACGTATTAGGGGTGTATGTATGTCACGTATGTATCTAGGGTATAAGCGTATATAGATGTTATACGTACGTATACTAGAATATTATATTAATTAATGATCGTATAATATAAGTATATATTTTCGTATGTATATGTATTGCTGTTATAATTATACTATTATTATTATTGGGCTGACAAAATGAAAAAATTAAATATATATTAAACCCAAATAAAAAATTACAGTCCAATTACAAATCCAATTACAAGGCCCGTTTGGCCCAAATCTGAATCTTATCTAATTACAATGTGGGTAATCGGGGCCGTTGGATCAAGATCCGATCCAACGCCACGATGCAATGGAAGTCAAAAATATCGCCGCCGCGCGCGTGCTCCACACGTATGGACCGTTCGAGTGCCACGCGCGCGTGTGGTCCACGCTACGGACGCTTTAACATCCCACGCGCGCGTAAGATCCACGTGTTCTGACTCCTCGACTGCGGAGCTCCATGTGGCAAAATCTCAAGCCATCTCATCAGATCGAGGCTTCATCCGGCCGATCGTTCTTCAAGCCATCTCGACCGTTAGATCGATCGATCTAACGGCTTAAAAAAAACGGTCCGCCTCTCGCGAAATCGGCCACACCGCCACCGCGCCGATATTCAGTCCCAGCGTTCAGATTATGCCAAAGACAACAAGCAAAATGTCGATCCGAAAAGAAGATACAAGTTGCAACAAAAAAGCAGAGGCGGTGGTATATATGAAACGGGCTTTTGTAACGGATTTTTTTAGCGAGCGAGCAAAAAGATTAGCAAAAAAAAAAGAGAGAGTAGTAACAAAAAAAGAAGAGAGCTTGTAAAACCAAAAACTTGTAACCAATCGAGATAATCAAAAAGGGGTCCATTGGTAAACACTTATCTCTTTTTCTTACTTATTTCTTTACATGCATATACGAAATAGAAATAAAAAAAAGAAACAAAAAAGAAGTAGTCTTACGGTGTTGTCTGTGGGTCTTCCTTCTCTCGGTGACAAGCCTTTCGGCTTCTCAAGCAGACAGTGAACTAAAGGGAAGAGAAGACCCTTTGAAGTTGTGTTTTGGTCTAAAAAAATATTTTTTTGGGTTCGTATTTCTTAGATCTAGGGTAAAAAAAAGGGTATCTTCTGAATCCAACCACGGATCCGTATTGAGGACGACAAAGGGGACGTTTTGGTTTATTTTGGAGGCTCGCCGGCACCGGTTAGCGGCGGCCGGCGGCGGAGAACGACGACGGCCGCGCGGATTTCGGGTTTCTCAAGAACATTTGAGAGAAAACGAAGAACAGAAGTCTCTGAAAAACCGAAAAATGAAACAAAGAAGGGGAAAATGGGTTTCGGTCTAAAAATGGGCCTTTTATAGTTATTATTATTTTTGAAATGGGTAAATTACACACTTAATCCCACCGCGTTTTCAATATTTTCATTTTTGTCTTGCCGCATGGTATAATCATAGCCCCAGTCCCCCTGATTTTTCAAAGGATTACAATTTCGTCCCTAAATTACACCGAATCGGTTTCTGAATGGTAAAATTACGTCCTTAACCATCCCGTGTTTTTGGATTTTTCACTTTGGGTCTGCCCCTTGGTCTAATTACAATGCTGGTCCTTTTAGGCTTTGTTTGTTTTGCAATTTCGTCCCTAAATCACATATTATCGTTCTTTAATTTCAGCCACTGATTTTTGTTTTTCTTTCATTTCAGTCTTGTTTTCTTTGTAAATATTATTGTTCGTATTGTAATCGTATATATTGATATCATTCTATTTTATGTCTCTCTTATATGACTCGTATTTTATGTTTATATGTATATATGTGTTAAGTATGACATTCATGTTTTTATCTGATTATTCGTATTGAAACATGTTATGTTCTAGTTGGTTCGTAAAAAAGCATGTTTTGTATATTTTATGTATTGCATGTTTCCTTGGTTTCTAGGTTAAGTGTTAATGTGCCTTCTTTCATGTATAATATATTGTTCATATATGTTGAAATATGTTTTATTATCAGTATGCATGTCTTTTTGAAATATTTATTCGTCTGCATATACTTATTCATGCCTTGCTATTTTGACACATGATAGTTGTTTTTATCTATTATTTAGAATAATATGTGTGTACATGTTTTAGTCTAAAATATTATTCATGTTAAATTAGTATTCTGGTATGTCAATATTTATTATGTTTAAATATTTTGCCATGTTTTACGTTTTTGCCACTAAGATTGCATATAGAGATATAACTTGTTAATGCGGAGTCCTTTTATCCGAGCGTAAACGGGGCCAGTATCAAGCGTAGTGATAGTGGTTGGGCGTTTATTCTCGGGTAACAAGACCCTTAAAATATATTCGCAATTATGACCGAAATTTAAAATAATCGTCACTCTAATCCGGAAAATCCAATATTAATAAAGCGGTAATTATTAAAGTACCAATTTTGGGCGGTGTGGGGGTGCTAATCCTTCCCCATCCGTAACCGACTCTCGAACCCTGTCTTTTTGAATCTCTGGTTTTATGGTGTCCGGCCTACCTAAGTGGCCGGTGGCGACTCCATTTTTACAAGGTTTTTGTAAACCCCACGGAATAAATATTTTATATCCCAACACCTTTCAAAAAACATTTCAAAAATCATCGTTTTTATTTTAGCGATATAATTGGAAAAAGCCATTCGCTACAGATGGCGACTCCGCTGGGGACTATTTTTGTTTTTTTTGAAAAAAAAACAAATGAGAGTCAAGCTTTTAAAATAATTACCGCTTTACTAATGTTGGAAGTTCCGGATTAAAGTGACTATTAAATTAACATTCGGTCATAATTGCGCGTTTATTTTAACGCATTTAAAATATGGCATATAAACTCGTCCTTTTTAAGTGGGGGAAAACGCTAATGCTTTCGTGGAGATATCGTTCTCCCGTATGGGCCTAGCAAGTACCTTCGGGGCTCGAGTACCTTATGCTTTCGTAAGGATATCGTTCCTTCGTACGGGCATTAGCGAATGGGTCCCCCTGAATTGAACCCGGTTGAAAGGAGCCTATAATGGGTGATGATCGGGGGCCTTGCTACCCTTAGTAGGGGACAACAAGGACAATTCGGGTACCTCCTAGCACCAACACTGCATGTAGAGAACATAGAAACCTACCCTGTTAGAGCCATACGGATAACCTTAGGTCTTAGATGGGATAAATAGGGTTGTTTTGTGTGTTTATTCTATTTAATTTTGTCATTTTATTTATATATATATTTATCAATTTTATCTGGTACTGACTTGTTTTCTTTTCGCTTTTGTTCTTTTTCTCATACATCATTGCATTTGCATCGCATAAAGGTCTTGGATCAAGTGGTTTGCCTGATCGAAAGTCTTTCACTATGGAAAAAAAAGGTGTCTTAGGAAAGAAGAGCTTAATTTGTCGGTCGGACATTGGTCGAGGTCAACCAGAAAATCCAAGGGGGGACGATCGCCTAACTAACGCGTAATAGCTGGATACACCTATGTGAGTCTCCAACAGAACGACTTGTGGGATCTTCAAAGCATTTGGGAAAGATGGGACCGAAGGCTACAAGACTTATTTAGCGATAGTTATGGCGACATCGCGCAGCTATTATATGTTCGGATTAACCAGCCCCTACTCCGAGCTATAGTCGATTCGGAATCCGGCTTTTTGCTGCTTCACCTTCAATGGGCAGGACATGATGCCTACGGTAGAAGAGTACACTGCTTTACTTAACCAGAAAAATATTCAGGAAGATTGGATCTATGCGAAGCCTCCAAGGAACCAGAATTACACTGTGAAACTCAAAACCTTTGCGGGAATGAGTGACGATTGGGTTAGTGGCCTCCTTCAAATCCGAGGAGATAATACAGTCTTTGCATGGGAAAGTATTCGGGACATCATATCGACACATCCAGATGAGGCAAAGAAAATGGACCTATTCGCTTTAGGAATATATGGCTTGGTGATCTTTCCAGAGTACTAGGGAACATTGACATAGCCATTCTGGATTTGTTTGAGCGGGTGAAACGGAAAGCAAACCCGGTACCAGCAATCTTGGTCGAGACTTTCATTTCCTTAAACGCTAGCCGGAAACATGAAGAAGGGCGTTTTGAGGAGGCTGCGCACAGCTATTACAAGTATGGATCCGAGTCACATGTGGAAGACGCGACGCTGCAGGTCGCGGGGATATCCTTCCAAGGTTTTTCGCCTTTACGAGAATACTTAGCAAAGGAATGGCGAGAAGATTTAAAAACAAAAATGTAGACCAGTTTCTTCAGGAACATTCAAGATGAAGACATAGCATGGAGGGTCTCATGGCTCGGTAAAGTTAATTATTTTCTATACAGTTGTGGTGACTTCAACTGGCTGATGATGTTAGGATTACATGGAGGGATCGCTTGTGCTCCACTTTTAGTGTCTCGACAGCTCGGGTCACGACAGTTCATTCCCAATACCGTCGGATTAAGTCAAACTGAATTTCTTTTCAAAGGAGAGTTCAAAGGAAAAATACAGACCATCATGAGGGCCTGGGATCATTGTTATCGGATCAGGGTGGAAGGAGATACCGAGCACATGACTACCCCAGATTACGATCTTTGGAGACGTTTGAGGGTTAATAATGTGATTCCTGAATCTGATCAAGGACCAGCAGTGTCACTCGAAGAGCTTACAAGGGTGGTACCGTCCGAAGCCGATATCCTAAGGAGTGAACTCGAAGAAGTTAAAAGGAAGATGGACATTCAACAGACCCTACATGCGAGCGAGCTCTATAAGGCAAGCTTAGAAGTTGATGAGCGAGACGGGATCATTAGGCAACTGAAGAAATTAAATGCAGATTTGAGTGACAAAAATACTCTTTATCAAAAAGATGCCCTTCTGTTACAGGCAAAAATACAAAAGGCCGGCCGGAGTCAGTTCATAGTTGTGGAAAGAGAAAAAATGAACGGCAGCCGTTTGATGGAAGAAGAACGAGAAATTAACAAAAGAGCGATCGAGAAAAATATTGAAAGCTGTCGTTTGGCTATGGAGGAAGAAAAACGGTCCGCCAAGAAGGCCATTGATCAAGAGAGAGAAAGATTCAGACAAGAAATCAGCAAAGAAAAACAGGCTGTTCATCATGAGAGAGAAAGTGTCGCCGTATGGAAAAGAAAATCCATGAATAGCCGAAACAGACTGTTAGAAATGCAGAAACTGTACGATGACACTCTTCAAAGTTTGGGGCAAAGCCAAAGTCAAAATGATGAATTAAAAGAAAAGATGGCGGAAGCCGAACACTCACTTCGAATGTACTGCCGTAGGAATAATTTATTACTGAGCTGCAAGAAAGAGAACGCAAGTAGGTGTGTTACAAGCACGAATCGGATCCTCAAGCGGTTGTGGAGGATTACAAGGAAAGAATTAATATGTTCGAGGAAGCTGCAGCGGAGGGGACACCTATTGGCGAGAAGAGATAACGCGACGCTGCTCGAATGGTACAGATGAGACCAAGATTACGCAAATCTAATGGTGGACATACAATGAGTCGCCAGACACGTAAATGATTTAGTGTCGAGGCTGAGACACTCCGACCATTTATAGCCCCCGGGAATGGAAGAAGCTCCTAGGTTCCTCAAGCTGCTCAAGGCAATTGGAAAGTTAGGAGATAGAGCTAGAATCTATCTATAGGACTCGTGTTATAATTAGATCTTTTGTACTAGGGATCTTTACTTTGTAACACGAATTTTGTTGTAATCAAGACCCTTTAATTCCCGTAAAAGTAATTCAAAAGGGTGATTACCAGCGAACCAAGACCTTGTCCGCATGCATTCTTGCATTTGCATCATAACATTTGCATCATTGTACATGCATTTATTTTTTTTTTACAACCATATTAACAATATGAATATTGTGGCATTGTATATAGCTAACCCGCAATCAT
This sequence comes from Hibiscus mutabilis, assembly GCA_019671005.1. Taxonomy (NCBI): domain Eukaryota; kingdom Viridiplantae; phylum Streptophyta; class Magnoliopsida; order Malvales; family Malvaceae; genus Hibiscus; species Hibiscus mutabilis. Next base: position 20,666,235 of record CM033749.1, on the reverse strand, counting down.
TCATCACCTATACTTTACCCGCTACAAAGAAAGCTCATGGAAGAAAGAATAATCAGTCTAGAAAGAGGGCAAAGGGAGCTTGAGACAAGGCTTGAAGAGGCCCTGAGAAGCCTTAGTGATCAGATTGCCTGATCACAAACATCAATAGTATCGACATAACGGCACTTGGCTGGCAAAAAGTCTTGGAAAACGAGTAGAAGGAGAAAATATCCCAGAGCTGAAGGTACCGGCTCACTACAAGGTTCAACCAACTGCACCAAACCAGGCTAGGAAGGTGTATATTGACCCTACAGGAATGTCTTCCAGCTTTCAAGTAGGGGCACCTGAGACTCAACCCCTTGATACCGAAGCACTTTATGAAGAAGAAGTGCCGGACCTAAACATGGTCGAAAGAATCCGGAATGAGGTAGAAAGAAAGTGGGAAGAAAGATTTCGCCTCATGGAAGAAAAATTTAAAGCGTTACAATCAAATGAAGAATTAGGAAACGACGCTAGTGATCTAAGTTTGGTGTCTGATCTTGTCTTGCCGCCAAAATTCAAAACACCAGAGTTCGATAAATATGACGGAACCACATGTCCTTCTGCACTCATAACGATGTATTGTAGAAAAATGGCGGCTTACCATAAAGATGAAAAGCTACTGATCCACTGTTTCTAGGATAGTCTAACTGGAGCGGCATTACGTTGGTATACTCAGTTAAGCAAAGCGAATGTCAAGACATGGAAAGATTTGTCTAAGGCATTTTTCGAGCAATACAAACATGTAACAGACATGATCCCTAGCAGAATCATGTTAGAAAATATGGGGCAAAAGTCCAATGAAAGCTTGCGACAATATGCCCAAAGGTGGAGAGAAGTGGCCGCCCAAATCCAGCCACCTATCCCGGAGCATGAAATCACGCCATTATTTGTCAACACTCTGAAAGGGGCACTCTTCGACCGCCTCATCAATAACACAACACAGTGTTTCGCCGACTTAATCAGGACTGGGAGTCTCTCGAACTGGCAATTAAGAGCGGCAGAATTGATGGTGGGGAAGGGTCTCGAAAGTATAACAAGAGAAATGAAGTAAACACCACCAGCACCTATACCGCCCCGAAGAACTTCGCAGTCTCACAGCCACAAGCACCTGTGGGAAAAACACAAAATTTGAATCAAAGAGATGAGAGAGTCACCAGAAAGGATAAAGAGAGGAGAACTTTCACTCCCCTACCTGTTTCATACTCAGAGCTTTATTCCCAATTGTATGAAGCAGACTTGGTCCGACCATACATCGTTAATCCTGTCAATCCACACTTCCCGCCTTGGTATAATCCAAGCGCACATTGCGACTATCACGGCGGTACCCATGGACATCCCACTGAGAATTGTCTTGCCTTCAAAAAGCTTGTACAGAACTTAATCGATTCTGGGATATTGAAGTTTGAAGAGCCAAGCGTGGCCAACAACCCGCTGCCCAATCATGGGAGCAGAGGAGTTAATGTCATAGAAGAATGCTTTACCAGGAGGATAAAGGATGACGTGTTAGAAATCAAGTCTCCTTTACGGTGGGTATTTCAACAATTATGCATGGCTCGTGTGATCAACAAAGGCATGATAATAAGGCAGAAGGAATGTGGAAAGTATTGCGAATTCCATCAGACTGAAGGGCATGATATCCAAGAATGTGAAGAGTTCAAGAAATTGGTGCAGAAGTTGATGAATGAAAAACAAATTGAATTCTTTGAGGAACCCATGGGGAAGGGGTTAGACGTACACATGACGGATATCCCCAAAACTAAATACGGGAAGGATAGACCTTTTATTATCTCTCCCAGGATAGGGAATGCAGGTGTCTCCCAAGGAGAAACCAGCAAGATAAATCCCAAGATCGTCATTTCAGCACCGTCTCCATTCCCATTCAAAGACATGCGACAAATTCCCTGGAATTATGCCGCGAATGTGACCATACCAGAAAAATCAGAACGCGAACAGGTAAAAGAGTCTACGCTGGAAGACCAACAAAGCCAGAACAATGTGAACGTCGGTGAAGCAGGCCATTTCACAAGGAGCGGCCGATGTTATTCCTCTGAGGCTTTGAGAGCAGCTGAAAAAGATAGGGGGAAGAATACAGCAGTTAGCCCTACGCAGATATTTGGAGAAGAACCTCCCCAAAAGATAAATGAACCGGTAACTGAGGCCCAGGCCAAAGAATTTCTAAAGTTCTTGAGACATAGCGAGTACAGCGTAGTGGAACAACTACGGAAACAACCGGCCAGGATCACAGTGCTGGAATTACTCTTGAGTTCAGAGAAGCATCGGGAGACGCTATTGAAAGTGCTAAATCAAACTTTTGTGCCCCAGGACATTTCTGTAACAAACCTGGACATGATAGTAGGGCACATTACTGCCTATAATCATATCACATTCAGTGATGATGAGATCCCGGAGGGAGGAATGGGGTCTACTAAAGCCCTTAACATCACTACCCATTGCAAAGGGTATGTTTTACCAGGCGTACTGATCGACAACGGGTCAGCACTGAATGTCTTACCTATGGTAACCCTGCAAAAATTGCCAATAGATGGTTCGCACCTAAAGCCTTGCTACAACTCGGTAAGAGCCTTTGATGGTACGCAAAAAGGAACAATGGGGAAAATTGAGGTGCCCCTATTGATCGGACCAACTGAATATGTGATCGATTTCGTGGTGATGGACATAAAACCATCTTACAGCTGCTTATTGGGAAGACCTTGGATCCACTCCGCAAGAGTTGTCCCATCATCATTGCATCAGAAATTAAAATTTGTAGTTGAAGGCAAATTGGTCACCGTAGAGGCAGAGCATGAATTTGTTGCTTCCGTGACATCAGACACCCCCTACATTCAAAATGATGAAGATGCTGCAGAATTATCGTTCCGAGCATTAGAACTAGTAAATGCCACATTCGTTTCAGAGGGAAGCCGGATCCCCTACCCTAGGTTATCTAATTGTACTAAGATGACCGTCGCAGAAACTCTGGGCTGAGGAGCCGAAATAGGAAAAGGGCTGGGGAAGAAATTACAAGGAAACCTGAGACCCAAGAATATCACAACCAAGAAGGATCATTTCGGGCTGGGTTATCAACCAAGTGTCCAACAGAAGAAAAAGGAATATAAGAGAAAGGAGGAGCAAAGAAAAGCCAGATCTAAAGGAGAAGACATTCCGTGGAGGTCGATGTCCTTTCCTAGTCTGAAAGCCACTTTCATCTCCGGAGGGTTCTACCAGCCAGGTCAAGATATTGGAGAGGCAATGATGAAAAATGATGAACTTAACCAGGAGGAAATACTCAGTAAAACATTTGAAGGGATGTACATCAACATGATAGCTGAAAAGGACCGAGGCAGCAAAATGTTGACCAACATCTGCCCTTGCCATCCCGGGGATACACTTGATAACTGGAGCTGCATTGATCTACCTGTAGTTTTAGGAATAGATCAGAGTAATACTCCGAATCAACCTTTTGTTTTTGCCCATAGACAATGGGGATCTCTTGTATGGGGCACCTATGTTAACTTTTTGATTGAAATGAAAATATCCCCACTTTCTTAAAAATGACCAAAGTCTCATTTATTCCATTCATGCATTCTTCATATTCATTCCCTTCATGAAAAGCCATCTCTTTCCCAAAACAATTCATTCTCCTTTAATGCAGGTCGCTCATGATTGACGATATGAATGATACTGGATCCGATCCTGGAGTAAATTTCGAATGCCCTGAGGTCTCAGAGGAAATTGAGGAAGGATATGATGAAATAGAAATTGAGGTCCCGGAAGAGTTAAAGAGAATGGTGGACGACGAAGAAAGGCAGATTATGCCCCACCAAGAAGAAACAGAAATTGTCAACTTGGGGACTGAAGAAGCGAGAAAAGAAATAAAAATAGGAACGACTATTTCCTCAAAAACCAAGCATGAACTGATAGCCATACTTCAGGAATTCAGGGATGTCTTCGCCTGGACTTATCAAGATATGCCAGGATTGAACACCGACATAGTGGTGCACAAATTGCCAACAAAATCGGAGTGCAAACCAGTACAGCAAAAACTTCGGAGAATGAGGCCAGAGATGTTGTTAAAAATCCGAGAAGAAGTGAAAAAGCAATTTGATGCTGGATTCTTGGAGGTAGCCAAATACCCCGAGTGGGTTGCAAACATTGTACCAGTACCAAAGAAAGACGGGAAAGTTCGTATGTGTGTAGATTACAGGGATCTGAATCGAGCTAGCCCAAAAGACAACTTCCATTTGCCACATATTGACACGCTGGTTGATAACACCGCAGGACATTCATGGTTTTCCTTCATGGACGGCTTCTCAGGGTATAACCAGATAAAAATGGATCCTAACGACATGGAGAAAACCACATTCATAACCATGTGGGGCACTTTTTGTTATCAAGTGATGCCGTTTGGGCTAAAAAATGCAGGGGCAACATACCAAAGAGCAATGGTGACTCTCTTCCATGATATGATGCACAAAGAAATAGAAGTATACGTGGATGATATGATTGCCAAGTCCCGAACAGAGGAAGAGCACCTACAAAACTTGAGAAAACTATTCCAAAGACTACGGAAGTACCAACTGAGGCTCAATCCTGCCAAGTGTACCTTCGCCGTTACTTCTGGAAAACTCCTAGGGTTCGTAGTAAGCAGAAGAGGGATTGAAATTGATCCCGATAAAGTGAAAGCCATCCAGGACCTTTCACCACCCCCGCATAAAAAAGGAAGTTCGCGGTTTCTCGGGAGGCTGAATTATATCTCTCGTTTCATTTCCCAATTAACCAATCAATGTGACCCGGTCTTCAGACTTCTTAGAAAGAATAATCCTGGCGTGTGGGATGAAGAATGTCAAAAAGCCCTAGAAAAGATCAAAAAGTACCTGACAAATGCTCCAATTTTAGTCGCACCAGTGCCTGGTCGACCACTAATTCTCTACTTAACAGTCTTCGAGAATTCAATGGGATGTGTGCTAGGGCAACACGATGAGTCAAGAAAAAAAGAGCAGGCCATCTATTACCTAAGCAGGAAATTCAATGATTGCGAAAAACGGTACCCGCCAGTACAGAAGCTGTGTTGTGCTCTAGTTTGGGCTACAAGCGGCTCGCAAAGACATGTTATACCATACTACCGGTTGATATCCAAGCTAGACCCATTAAAGTTCTTAATGGAAGCGCCGGCGCTTAACGGGAAGAATGGCCCGATGGAAGATGCTCTTATCCGAATTCGACATCGTATATGTTAATCGTAAAGTCTGTAAAGGGGAGTGTCGAGCAGATTTCTGGCTAGTCGTGCTTCGGATGATTATGAGGCATTGAACTTTAGTTTCCCTGACGAAGACTTGATGTGCATTACAAACGAAGAAGAGATTTTGAGATGATAAGTCATGGAAACTTTACTTGATGGAGCCTCCAACGCCCCGGACATGGGATAGGGCAGTGCTAATTTCACCGAGGACGTCTATTATCCTTTCACCAGCAGATTGGAATTCTTCTCGCACAAACAATATAGCTGAATACGAAGCTTGCATCATGGGACTGAACTCAGCCATCGAAAGAAAGGTTAAGGAACTTCGAGTGTTCGGAGATTCGTCCCTAGTCATTTACCAATTGCGCTGGGAGTGGGAAACTAGAGACCGAAGTTGGTCAAATATCACGAATGGATCCAAGAGCTCGTCAAAGAGTTCGAAAAGGTCAGCCTTCAATTACCTACCCCGAGAAGAAAATCGGATGGCGGATGCATTGGCAACCTTGGCGCCCATATTTAAAACAAACACGGGCGTAAATGAAACCCATTGAGATGCAGACATTTGAAAAGCTGCTCATTGTTGTAATGTACAGGAAGAGATTGACGGAATCCATGGTACTATGATATCCTCGCAATATGTCAAACTTCGAAAGTATCCGAAGGGGCAAACGACAATGATGAAAAAAGCGCCGTAAAAATGGCAACAAAATATATCCTAGATGGGGAAATCCTATATAGGAAAAGTCATGATCAAACATTCTTTGAGATGTGTGGATGCCCGGGAGGCGAAGGAAATCTTAGCTGAAGTACATGATGGGATCTGGTGGAACGACGCCAACGGGCTGTCTATAGCCCGAAAAATTATGAGATACGGTTATTTCTGGTTGACCATGGAGGGAGATTGCATCGATTACGCCAGGAAATGCCACAAATGCCAAATTTACGCTGACAAAATTCATGCACCCCCATCGCCTCTACACACCATGAATTCTCCGTGGCCTTTCGCAGCGTGGGGCATGGACGTTATCGGGCAGATCCATCCGAAAGCTTCCAATGGGTATCGTTTCATTTTGGTCGCCATAGACTACTTCACTAAATGGGTAGAGGCAGCGTCTTACGCCAATATCACCAGGACTACAGTTTGTAAGTTCTTAAAGAAAGAAATTATTTGTCGATACGGGTTGCCAGAGAGGATCATCACCGACAATGCTTCCAATCTGAACAACAAAATGATAAAGGACGTGTGCACTCAATTCAAAATAACACACCATAATTCCACAGTCTATCGTCCTAAAATGAATGGAGCAGTGGAAGCGGCAAACAAAAATATAAAGAAGATCATAGCAAAGACTACGGATACCTACAAGGATTGGCATGAGAAGTTGCCTTTTGCCCTTTTCGCCTATAGGACGTCCATTCGTACATCAACAGGGGCAACACCCTACTCCTTGGTGTATGGTACCGAAGCAGTACTCCCAATTGAGGTAGAGATTCCGTCTCTCCGAGTCTTAAACGAAGTAAAACTGGAAGAAGCTGAATGGGTGCAGGCCAGACTCGACCAGCTAAATCTCATTGACGAAAAAAGACTAAAGGCCATTTGTCATGGTCAGATGTACCAAAAGCGGATGGTGCAGGCATACAACAAAAAGGTGCGCCCAAGAGAATTCAAAGAAGGGGATTTGGTACTCAAGAAAATCCTCCCTATCCAAAAAGATTCTCGGGGAAAATGGATGCCCAACTGGGAAGGACCGTACATCGTAAAAAAGGCCTTCTCAGGAGGAGCCCTGATCCTAACAGAAATGGACGAGGACGAGCTTAAAATCCTGTAAATTCTGATGCCGTCAAGAAATACTATCTCTAAAAAAAATGGAGAGCTCAGGGCGAAAACCCGAAATCGGGCGTCTTGAAACAAAGGAAGGACTCGAGTTGAAAACCCGCAAAGGGCGGCTCGGGTAAATTGAAAAGTTGAATATCTGAGGAGAAGGGTATCCCCATGAGCATCATGAAGAGGGAGCTTCAGGCAAAAAAATTCTACACCAGTTGACAGGATCATGTATAATTCATATCAAAGATAATGAGAGATCTTGTATTTAACTTATACGTGTCATACCTTTCTTTTTAAGATATCTCAAAGCCATTAATCATAATAAAACCGTGTTTTTGAGCATCCATTCCTGGCCTTCTTGTCAATTTCAGTCAAATAAGATAACATAGGCTTATAATGAAACAAGAGATTTCGGAGCATTACTATGATTTGACCTTGGAAATGCAGGTGATCAAAGAAAACGATGTTAACTCCGTCCTTTAGTTCCCTACATAATGACTGTCGATAGAGAAGGCGGGAAGCTTCAGACAACCTGGTAGAATAACCAATGGCACATGTCATATCTATTCAGGAAAGGCATACGAGATAACAAAAGAAATCTCCTGGGTGAAAACCAGAAGGGCACCCCTCTCAAAAAAAATCTCTCTAAAGTGAAAACCCGAAAGGGCGCTCTAAAATTCCAAATCATGATTGGAGAAAAAGAAAGGTTGAGATGGTTGAACCTGACAGTGAGGCGGAGTATCGATGCCCGTAAGAAAGGATAAAGCGAACGTCAAGACCAAATAAGGACCAAAACAAGCCCACCAAGATATTGAATATCATGCATCATGAATAGTTAAACATCGCTAGGATTAGGAGCATGTCAATTCATTCATTTGTCATAGCATTTTGTTTTCATCTCAGACAGGTATCTGCAGATCCAAAAAGACATCGAGGGTCATCACGGTGTGAATCCCAAATGAGAAGACAATGTCTTTACATAAAGGCACATGTTTTCAAGCTCTAGAGAGAGGTTCTATATAGGAAGAATCCTTCTTTCGGAGGTTTCAGAAGCTGAAAGTTCTACATAGGAAGGACTGACAGCTCCAGGGTGAAGACTCGCAGTTCTATATAGGAAGGACTCCCAGTCAAAGGAATTCACCCATGACACGCAAGATTATATAGGAAATCCTGTTGTGTCGAAAGCGAAGAGTTCTATATAGGAAGGGCTCCGAGCTTTATTGTCTTAGAGTAAAAGGTACTATATAGGAAGAACTTGTAGCTCTGAGATTCCAGATGCCAAAAAGTTCTATATAGGAGGGACTGATGGCTCCAAGGTGAAGACTCGCAGTTCTATATAGGAAGAACTCCCAGTCAAAGCAATTCACCTATGACACAGGGTTATATAGGAAACCTGTTGTGTCGAAAGCGAAGAGTCTTATATAGGAAAGGCTCCGAACTTCATTGTCTTAGAGTGAAAGGTTCTATATAGGAAGAACCTGTAGCTCTAAGATTTCAGACGCCAAAAGTTCTATATAGGAAGGACTGACGGCTCCAGGATTCGAAGACTAGCAGTTCTATATAGGAGGAACTCCCAGTCAGAAGAATCCATCAGTGGCGCGAAAGGTTTTATATAGGAGAAACCAGCGTCGAAAGCAAAGAGTCCTATATAGGAAGAATTCTGAGCTTTATTGTCTCAAAGTGAAAGGAATAACTCATAATTCGGGATGTCAGAGCGAAGGGTTCAATGTTGAAAGAGCCTGTAGCTCCAAGATCGGAAGGTGACGAAGCTCTATATAGGAAGAACTTACGAGCCTGAAGATTTAGCCAAGGAAGAGCGGAGATGTCCAAAAGAATTCGTTTTTCCAAAGCTACAAACAGGGAAGTCGGATAAAAATCAGAGCGAGGGGGTTCAATGTCGAAAGAACCAAAAACATGAAGCTCCAAGACGAAAGGTGACGAAAAAAGCTCTATATAGGAAGAACTTACGAGCCTGAAAATTCAACCAAAGAAGAGCGGAGATGTCCAAAAAATTCGCTTTTCCAAGGTTGCAAACCAAACAGAAGTCCGATAAAAATGAGAGCGAAAGGTTCTATGTCGAAAAAGAGCCTCGTAGCTCCAAGATCGGAAGGTGACGAAGCTCTATATAGGAAGAACTTACGAGCCTGAAGATTCAGCCAAGGAAGAGAGGAAATGTCCAAAAGAATTCGTTTTTCCAAGGCTACAAACAGGAAGTCCGATAAAATGAGTGCTTATGAATCTTTGCTTTGTTTCCCATTTCATGAGAACAAGCAAAGAGGGGCAACTGTAATCACTCATTTTCACTTGTAAATATATTAATATTGCATGTATATTTATTATATGAATGTTACTAATATAAGGTGATGTGTGCATGTATAAGCTATGTATACGTATTAGGGGTGTATGTATGTCACGTATGTATCTAGGGTATAAGCGTATATATATAGATGTTATGTATGATTACGTATACTAGAATATTATATTAATTAATGATCGTATAATATAAGTATATATTTTCGTATGTATATGTATTGCTGTTATAATTATACTATTATTATTATTGGGCTGACAAAATGAAAAAATTAAATATATATTAAACCCAAATAAAAATTACAGTCCAATTACAAATCCAATTACAAGGCCCGTTTGGCCCAAATCTGAATCTTATCTAATTACAATGTGCAGGTAATTGTGGGCCGTTGGATCAAGATCTGATCCAACGACCACGATGCAATGGAAGTCAAAAATATCTGGCCAGAGCGTGCTCCACACGTATGGACCGTTCGAGTGCCACGCGCGCGTGTGGTCCCACGCTACGACGCTTTAACATCCCACGCGCGTAAGATCCACGCGCGTTCGACTCCTCGATCGCGGAGCTCCACGTGGCAAAATCTCGCCGTCTCATCGATCGAGGCTTCATCCAGCCGATCGTTCTTCAAGCCATCTCGACCGTTAGATCGATCCGATCTAATGGCCGAAAAACGCGTCCGCCTCCGCGCGAATACACCACACCGCCACCGCGTCGATATTCAGTCCCCGCGTTCAGATTATGCCAAAGACAACAAGCAAAATGTCAGATCTGGAAAAGAAGATAAAAGTTGCAACAAAAGCAGAGGCAGTGGTATATATGAAACGGGGCTTTTGTAACGGGAATTTTTTTAGCGAGCGAGCAAAAAAGATTAGCAAAAAAAAACAGAGAGAGTAGTAACAAAAAAGAACAGAGAGCTTGTAAAACCAAAAACTTGTAACCAGTCGAGATAATCAAAAAAGGGGTCCATTGGTAAACACTTATCTCTTTTTCTTACTTATTTCTTTACATGCATATACGAAATAGAAATAAAAAAAACAGAAACAAAAAAGAAGTAGTCTTACCGGTGTTGTCTATGGGTCTTCCTTCTCTCGGTGACAAGCCTTTCGGCTTCTCAAGCCAGATCTGGTGAACTAAAGGGAAGAGAAGACCCTTTGAAGTTGTGTTTTGGTCTAAAAAATATTTTTTTTGGGTTCGTATTTCTTAGATCTAGGGTAAAAAAAAGGGTATCTTCTGAATCCAACCACGGATCCGTATTGAGGACGACAAGGGGGACGTTTTGGTTTATTTTGGAGGCTCGCCAGAGCCGGTTAGCGGCGGCCGGCGGCGGAGAATACGACGGTCGGCCGTCGGATTCTGGGTTTCTCAAGAACATTTGAGAGAAAACAAAGAACAGAAGTCTCTGAAAAACCGAAAAATGAAACAAAGAAGGGGAAAATGGGTTTCGGTCTAAAAATGGGCCTTTTATAGTTATTATTATTTTTGAAATGGGTAAATTACACACTTAATCCCACCGCGTTTTCAATATTTTCATTTTTGTCTTGCCGCATGGTATAATCACAGCCCCAGTCCCCCTGATTTTTCAAAGGATTACAATTTCGTCCCTAAATTACACTGAATCGGTTTCTGAATGGTAAAATTACGTCCTTAACCATCCCGCGTTTTTGGATTTTTCACTTTGGGTCTGCCCCTTGGTCTAATTACAATGCTGGTCCTTTTAGGCTTTGTTTGTTTTGCAATTTCGTCCCTAAATCACATATTATCGTTCTTTAATTTCAGCCACTGATTTTTGTTTTTCTTTCATTTCAGTCCTGTTTTCTTTGTAAATATTATTGTTCGTATTGTAATCGTATATATTGATATCATTCTATTTTATGTCTCTCTTATATGACTCGTATTTTATGTTTATATGTATATATGTGTTAAGTATGACATTCATGTTTTTATCTGATTATTCGTATTGAAACATGTTATGTTCTAGTTGGTTCGTAAAAAAACATGTTTTGTATATTTTATGTATTGCATGTTTCCTTGGTTTCTAGGTTATGTGTTAATGTGCCTTCTTTCATGTATAATATATTGTTCATATATGTTGAAATATGTTTTATTATCAGTATGCATGTCTTTTTGAAATATTTATTCATCTGCATATACTTATTCCTGCCTTGCTATTTTGACACATGATAGTTGTTTTTATCTATTATTTAGAATAATATGTATATACATGTTTTAGTCTAAAATATTATTCATGTTAAATTAGTATTCTGGTATGTCAATATTTATTATGTTTAAATATTTTGCCATGTTTTACGTTTTTGCCACTAAGATTGCATATCGAGATATAACTTGTTAATGCGGAGTCCTTTTATCCGAGCGTAAACGGGGCCAGTATCAAGCGTAGTGATAGTGGTTGGGCGTTTATTCTCGGGTAACAAGACCCTTAAAATATATTCGCAATTATGACCGAAATTTAAAATAATCGTCACTCTAATCCGGAAAATCCAATATTAATAAAGCGGTAATAATTAAAGTACCAATTTTGGGCGGTGTGGGGGTGCTAATCCTTCCCCATCCGTAACCGACTCCCGAACCCTATCTTTTTGAATCTCTGGTTTTATGGTGTCCGGCCTACCTAAGTGGTCGGTGGCGACTCCATTTTTATAAGGTTTTTGTAAACCCCACGGAATAAATATTTTATATCCCAACACCTTTCAAAAAACATTTCAAAAATCATCGTTTTTATTTTAGCGATATAATTGGAAAAAGCCATTCGCTACATAATCCATACACACCATCCATCCTGTCACGGTTCTTGAGGGGATTAATTCATCTTTTTTGTTTTGGACCATGGTCATTTCACCCTTCTTTTGCACGCATTGCACCGGGCTAACCCATGAGCTATTAGAAATGGGGTAAATTATCCTAGCATCCAGCCACTTGATGACTTCTTTCTTTACTACTTCTTTCATGCTCGGGTTCAGTCTCCTCTAGCCCTCAATTTGTTGGCCATGGTACTCCTCCAAAATGATTTTATACATGCAAATAGTTGGGCTGATTCCTCAGATATCAGCCAAGGTCCATCCCAAGGCTTGCTTATAATTGCTTAGTATCTCTATTAATCTTTCCTCCTGGTCATTAGTTAAATCAGCAGCAATGATTACTGACAAAGTTGATTTATTACCTAAGTAAGCATGTTTGATGTAGTCTGACAAAGGTTTCAGCGCACTTAAGAACTTAAAATACGTTAAATGTAACATGTTGGACATCCATGCGTATAGTAAGTTCACCTTTATGAACATCAATTAAGGCCCTACCCATGGCAAGAAATGATCTACCCAATATAATTAGAACATTAACATTTGCCTCATAATCTAAAATAAAAAAATTAGCTGGAAATATAATTTTGTTTACCTTTACCTACACATTCTCAATCTTACCCTTAGGATGTGAAAAAAATAGATCTGCCAGCTGAAGTGTTATCGTGGTAGGCCTTGCTTCAATTCCAAGCTTCCTGAAAACTGACATTGGCTCCCAGGTTAATAGTGCTTTACCCATGAATCTATTACCAATGGTACAAGGAATAGTTAAACTTCTCAAATCTTTTAGTTTTGGTGGTAATCGATTGAGTATCATTGTACTGCATCCCTCAGTAAGAGCAATGGTCTCGAAGTCACCTAATTTCCTCTTTTTGGACAAAATATCCTTCATGAATTTGACGTAGTTGGGCATTTGCTCGAGAGCTTCCACTAATGGTATATTTATTTGCAATTGTTAAAGTACTTCTAAAAAGATCTTAAACTGTGGTCTTGATTGTGCTTCTAGAGCCTTTATGGAAACGGTGGTGGTAGATAGGCGAATGTTGGCTCTGCCAGTTTTTCCAAAGTTACGCTGGCATCATCAGTGCTTACCTCTTTTTTCTCTGCTTCTGTGGCACCTTCTCTTCATCCTGGAAATTAATTGATTTCTTGACAAGTGTCTCAACCTCGCATTGCTTGCCACTCCGAAGAGTCACTACTTTGAATTGTTTATTACCCTTATATCGAGCATCTTTCGTATCGCTTGGCAAAGTTCCATATGGTCTATTGCTAAGTGCATTGGAAATCTGTCCAATCTAAACCTCTAAATTTCGCATAGATGCTACTAAACTATGGACAATTGCATCATTTTGCTTCATATACTCCGTCAAGGAATTCCCCTGGGTGTTTCTTTGTCTTGCATGAAAATTGTTTTGTGTTTTCTGTGGCATTGCATTTTGGTTGAAACCTTGATGTGCATTATTATTATGAGGCTGATAATTAAATTGGTTACCTCTCTGACTTGCCCAAGAAAAGTTTGGGTGCTTCTTCTAACCTGCATTATAAGTATTAGAGTGTGGGTTAAAATTGCGATTAAAATTGCCAATATAATTTATCGATACAAGGTTTGTTGGGTATTCATCCACGTGATGATCATCCCCATAAATAGTGCAGAATGGTTATAGTGCCTTTACTTCTCAAATTTCAGTATGCTTTTGCATCATCTTCACTATATTAGTGATATTGGAAATTTGAGCATTGATCGATGATAGTGCATCAAGCTCTAACTTTCCACTAGTTTTTAATCCAGTTCCTAGTCTGACAGTAGGATATTGGATGTCATTCATGGCAATACTTTCAATTATGTCAAATGCCTCTGTGTAATTCTTTTCTAGCAATGAATTGTTTGCCGAAGCATCAAGCACAGTCCTGGCATGAGTATTGAGTCCGTTATAAAAGGTTTCTATTTGGGTCCAAGTAGGAAATCTATGCATAGGACACGTCCTCAATATATCTTTAAAATGTTTCCATGCATCATACAAAGTCTTGTCATCAGCCAGCCTAAAAGTAATGATATTAGTCCGCAACTTGGCATTAAGATTAGGTGGCTGAAATCTCAGAAGGAACTTTTGGCATAATTCTGCCCATGAAGTAACTGAACCAGGTGGCAAAGAACTCAGCCATGTTTTTGCTCTATCTCTCAAGGAAAATGAGAATAGTTTCAACTTCATCGTCTCTTTAGCTACACCAAGTTGCTGAAATAGTTGCCAAACTTCCATGAATTGCTTCAAATGTTACTTTGGGTCTCTAGTAGTTGATCCATCAAATTTCCCTACATTCAAAAGTGTCTGAATCATTACCGATTTAGGTTCAAAATTGGTTGTGTTTACCTCTGGAGCAATTAGTCCTGGCATTAAATTTTCTATGGTTGGTGCCAAGTGTTCTTTGATATTTCTTTATCCTTCTGTTGCCACAGCAGGTGCAGGCGATATTTCTTCATGTATTGGTGGATTTTATTGATTGTTTAGGGCACCATCTGCTCCACCATTTCCATTAAGAGCCATTTCTCTAAGTTTCTTTTTTAATCTTCGCAAGGTTTTTTTAATTTCTGGGTTGTATAACCAATCTTCCGTCATAGGGAGGCTCCTAGTCATACACTAAACAAAACAAAATAAGTAAAACAAACAATCACAAGTAAAAATAAAAAATAATAAACTCATTGTAATCTCGGGTAACGGTGAAAAAACGTGTCGACTTTGCTAACTCTTGGCAAAAGATTGAGGATTCAGTGTAAATATGCAAGTAAATAATGCAAAGTATAGGTCTATTGCGTGCAAGTATACACGGTCAACAAATAATATAGCAGTAAGCTGAGTATCGTATCCACAGGGATTGTCTAAGAATTAAATGCTACGATTTTACTTGTTAAAGGGAAAAATAAGTTTGATTTGGAATTCGGACTTTGGATTCAGAAAAATACAAAGAAAATTCAGGTTGTTTGGTAACAAGTGTTTTCAGAACGATGTTGGCGTTGGCAGGGGATGTCTGGATTTCACTCTATTTAGGTTGGTTATTAATAATTTCCAGCCTTGGATTTATTGCCGAGCAGATTTTAATAGTAGCATTACCTCTAACGATGGCAATACCCTAAGTTAACCACGATTAACCCCTATATGTATATAGTGAAGTTTTTCATAAATTAACTTGATGAAGTTTTAATCTATACTCCTAAGAGGTAGATTCACTTCCAAAGTACGCTCATCTACTTGAACATCTTCTGTCGAAGTTTCTCTCTTTAATAACTAGCAACTGATCGTTACCCCTTAAATCTGTTAAGATATTAAGGCATAATAAGCACACAATTCCAATTGTCGTATGGCAAAGAATTTAGGGAAATAAAGTACTAGCAAGATAGAAAAATTTTCCAAGGCATTCAATTATTAAAACTAAAAATAGCTAAGTGTTTCATCACAATAACATCCCCAACCAACTTAAAAAATTAGTTCATGGTTGTGGGAACCATCAACATCATATCGTTTAAAATCAACACCATCATAAAAACAGATTTAAAATAAAGAGAAATAGGCAAAGAAGGGGATCCATCGATATAGGCCTTCAATGGATCCAGAGCTCTCGGTCTTAGCCTGGTTGAACCACAGTCGCCTCCTCCCTTCACCAGGGTGCAACCTCTTCATCTTGTCTCTCCTTTGGCTCGTCATCGAGCCTCCTTTAAATAGGTATGCATGGAAACCCTAGATTGGGTTTGAATTCAAAAGTTGGTTACGCCCTTGAGATAAGCGCGTTATCATCTTCATCTTATTTTTTAAGTTTTGGGATAACTGAATCTTTGACCAACGGCTAGTAGACCTTCCATCGTCATCCATCTTTTGCCAATCAAGCCTGGCAATCTTCGTCCTTCTTCTGCTAGCTTGACTTGGCATTTCTCTTCTGGTTCTACTCTTCCAACTGCACATGTCCTACTTCTGCTCCTACCTTGTCTTGCATACCAAAGCAAAGAAATGCACCTTTACTCTGGCAAAAGAAACATTCCCTAACTTCTTAATGCAAATGCATGATTCTACTAACTAAATGCATGAATATATACGCAAAGGCAAGCAAAAGCATGGCAATATGTATAGGAAAAATAGTATTTTCGAGGAGTTAACAAATGCTCTAGCACTCCTCTTCTTAAGTTACTTCCTGCGCAAGCACCATTAAAACGCGCTACCTTCCCCATTAAAAGCATCAATATATGTCAATTAAGCTTGTGCTTATTAACTACATGCAAATTAGACTTAAATGCAACTATATGGGCTTAAATACATGCAAAAGCTAAGAAAAAAGGCACAAAATATAGGTTATCTATGTAGTCATTGTAATCACTCATTTTTATCCGTTGTATAAATATTGTATTAATATATGTTAGTTTAATAATTAAAATATTATTATTGCATGTATACATATCATATTATGTGTCTGTTATATATGTGTGATTAATGTGTGTGTAAAGATCGTGTGACATATGCGACTGCATGCATGTTATACGTATTATGTGTGTACATGTTAATATTTATTATAGTATATAGATGTCATATGTGTGTTTATATTTTATGTGTGCATTGTGTGCATTGTGTATTAATGTTTGCATGTTACGTATATGTGTACCCGTATGTCGTGTATGTGTGTGCTTGCATGTACGTACATCATATGTATATGCCCGTATTATTATTATTATTATTATTAGTAGTAGTAGTAGTAGTAGTAGTAGTAGTAGTAGTAGTAGTAGTAGTAGTAGTAGTAGTAGTAGTAGTAGTAGTAGTAGTAGTAGTAGTAGTAGTAGTAGTGTGTACCCGTATGTCGTGTATGTGTGTGCTTGCATGTACGTACATCATATGTATATAGTAGTAGTAGTAGTAGTAGTAGTAGTAGTAGTAGTAGCAGTAGTAGCAGTAGTAGCAGTAGTAGGAGTAGTAGCAGTAGTAGCAGTAGTAGTAGTAGAGTGAGTGATAGGAGTAGGAGTAGGAGCGGGAGCGGGAGCGATGAGCGATGTGAGCGAGCGATGAGCGATGAGAGAGTAGTAGAAGTAGTAGTAGTAGTAGTAGTAGTAGTAGTAGTAGTAGTAGTAGTAGTAGTAGTAGTAGTAGTAGTTAGTAGTAGTTAGTAGTAGTAGTAGTAGTAGTAGTAGTAGTAGTAGTAGTAGTAGTAGTAGTAGTAGTAGTAGTAGTAGTAGTAGTAGTAGTAGTAGTAGTAGTAGTAGTAGTAGTAGCAGCAGCAGCAGTAGGAGTAGTAGTAGTAGCAGTAGTAGCAGTAGTAGCAGTAGTAGCAGTAGTAGCAGTAGTAGCAGTAGTAGCAGTAGTAGCAGTAGCAGTAGCAGTAGTAGTAGTAGTAGTAGCAGTAGTAGTAGTAGTAGTAGTAGTAGTAGTAGTAATTACAGAGCCCATTTGTGGCCTGAATTAGATTAAACTAACCCTAATCATCCTTTTTCCTTGCGCAGCCCAATCTGAGCCGTTGGATCAGATTTTGATCCAACGGCCATGATCGAAAAGGGAGAACCTTCTAGAGGGTGCGTGCGACTCACTCACGGGGCTGCTGGACTTCCACGCTCGTGTGGCTTGCACACGCTGACTCCTCAGATATCAAGATGCCACGTGGCTTCATCTCGGGCGTTCCCACCAATTTCCAAATTGCATTAGGATTGTCCCTTTCTCGTGCAAATCCAACAGTTGGATCAAATCTGATCCAATGGCCCTAGGAGCTTCTGGTAGAACGGTCACCACCACACCATCCCACCATGCCGGTCGTACCAACCAACGTGCTTAGAGATCACCGAAGACAAGAAAATTAGATTTTTTGTCAGTATCAAATCAACCCAAAATATGTATTTGACAGAATTTCTACCAAACCAAAAAAGGGGATATATGTATCTAACAAGTAATCTATAAAAGGAGAGTTCGAAAGATAAAAAAAAGAGGGGAACCAAGTTTCAATGGTAACTTCCTGTCTTCTTTCTCTCCTTCATCTCATGCATGTAAGAGAAACGATCTGAAAAAGCAAAAAGAGAAGTTTTTTACCTTTGTCGTGTGTGTTTCGCCGGCGATGAACCTATGGGTGAGCCACGTTTTCGCTTCGAAATAATAGCGGAGGTTTTTATGGAGTTCAAAAGAGGGGTCTTTGTTTTCGGGTTTTTTTCGTTGTTGAACCACCGCGGACTAGGATGGCTTGAGGTGGCCGTATGGCCGAACCTCGCCTGAGACCGGCGGAGTGCGACGATTCAGATTTTTCAGGTGATTATCTTCTGGAAACTGGGAGAAGAGAGAGCTATCTCTCTTTAGGTTTAAAAAATGGAAAAAAAAATAAGGGGGCTAATATGTTGGTTTTATAGAGCAAAACATAAAACTTTTAGGGTAAATAACATCATAAATCTCCCCGCATTCTGGAAATTTTTGTTTCTGTCTTGCCCCTTTGGTAATTTGCAAGCCTGGTCCTTATAGCTTTTCGAAGTCTTTTAATTTGGCCCCAAAATTAAATTGAATCAGATTTTAAATGGCTTATTTACCCTCAAAGTCCTTCCGTGTTTTGATGTTTTTCACTCCGAGCTTGCCCCTTGGTTTATTTGCATCTCTAGTCCCCGCATGCTTATTTCGGATTATAATTAGGTCCCACGTTATGTTTTTTCTTTTTTTTGTTTCGAGTATTTCGGTTTTCTTTTTACTCAATTTCAGTCATTTTTTATGTCAAATAATTGTGGTTATCTATTTATTATTAGGTTTTGTGGTATGGTAATTTTGCTCTCAATGTTTTTATCTATGTCCTTGTATCATATTTATCTATGTTTTTTATGTAATATGTATTTTATCATGTGCTTTAGTGTTTTAATTTATTTCGTTCGTATTACGTACATATCTATTTTATATGTTACGTCTAGTTTCGTTTGCACATCTTGTTTATGTATTTCTTCATGTGTTTTATGTATGTTGGTTGGCATATTGTGCGTATTTATTTGTGTTTTTATAATATATGTATTATCACGTTTGTATATCTTTTAGTTTATTTGTTCATGTCGTATACTTTTGTTTTATTAAGTGATCGTGTTTAGCTTATTTATTTACCATGTAGATATGAATTCTAACATGTTTTATTTGTGTTTTGCATTTTGGGTTACATATTAATATCATGACGTGTCTTAATTTATGCATGTAAAGTGTACCGCATGATGAGGGCTTTAGCGTATTTTTGTGGTGTTGTTGACTTGTTAATTTCGTACCCTTTTTATGTTTATGTCATGCATGTTAAAGTTGCGGTTCATTTTAATGTGTTTAAGCATGTTAAGACTAATTAGTCTAATTTTAGAAGCATGCCTTTTCTTGTTCATATTTTATTTTGTTTTGTTTTTATCATCATGATATGTTATGTTCATGAATTTAAGTTATTTTGTTTTATATTATAGTATTCGTGTTTTAATACCAAGTCAATATGAATGTTTGTTTATGTTTTTTATGTTTTCTAAGATTGCATAATGGTATATAAGTTGTCAATGCGGTGCCCTTTTATCCGAGCGTAAACGGGGCCAGTATCAGGCGTAGTGATAGTGGTTGGGCGTTTACTCTCGGATAACGGGGCCTTTAAAATTTACTCGCACTTATAACCAAATATTAAATTAATCGTCACCTTAATCTGGAAAGTTTAATATTAATAAACCGGTAATTATTAAAGTACCATTTTGGGCGGTGTGGGGATGTTAATCCTTCCCCATCCGTAACCGACTCTCGAACCCAAAGTTTTCAAAATCTCTGGTTTTTATGGTGTCCGGCCTACCTAAGTGGCCGGTGGCGACTCCTCTTTTTAAATAAAATGTGTTTTTTAAAAAACCCCACGGAATAAACATTTTTATCCGAAAGACAGCAAACACTTCGAAAACGCCATTTTTTTAGCGAGGGGGACATCGCTACAGATAGCGACTCCGCTAGGGAAAGTTTTGTTTTTTAACAAAATAAAGAAAGTTAAGCTTTTTCAAATAATTACCGCTTTAATAATATTAGAAGTTCCGAATTAAAGTAACTATTAAATTAATATTCGGGTGTAATTGCGCATTTATTTTAACGCATTTAAAATTTGGCATATAAACCCATTTTTTAAGTGGGGGGAAAACGCTAATGCTTTCGTGGAGATATTGTTCTCCCGTGTAAGCCTAGCAAGTACCTTCGGGGCTCGAGTACCTTATGCTTTCGTAAGGATATCGTTCCTTCGTGCAGGCATAAGCGAATGGGTCCCCCTGAATTGAACTCGGTTGAAAGAAGCCTATAATGGGTGATGATCGGGGGCCTTGCTACTCTTAGTAGAGGATAGTAAGGACAGTTCTGGTACCTCCTAGAACCAAGACTGCATGTAGAGAACATATAGAAACCCACCCCTTTAGCGGATAACCTTAGGTGTTTTAGACAGGATGAATAGGGTTGTTTTGTCTGTTTACCTTATTTAATTCGTCCTTTTGTTTACATATTTATTAATTCAATCTGGTACTTACTTGTTTTCTTTTTTGCTTTTTTTTTTCAAACAATATTGCATTTGCATTACATAAAGGTATTGGATCAAGCGGTTTCCCCGATCAGAAAGTCTTTCACCATGAAAATAAGGTATCTTAGGAAATAAGAGCTTAACTTGTCAGTCAGGCATTGGTCAGAGGTCAACCAAAAGGCCCAAGAGGACAGTTTACTGAGCGAGCGCGTAGTAGAAGGGTACACCTACGTGAGTCTTTAATAGAACAACTTATGGGATCTTCAAAGCATCTGGGAAGGATGAGACCAAAGACTACAAGACAGGTTCTGTGATAGTTATGGCGACATTGCACAGTTGTTATACGTTTGGGTCAACTAGCTCCTACTCCGAGCTATTTTTCAGTTCTGGAATCCTGCCTTTTGCTGCTTCACCTTCAATGGACAGGACATGATGCCTACAGTAGAAGAGTACACCGCTTTACTTAATCAGAAGAACGTTTAGGAAGATTGGAACTACGCAAAGCCTCCGAGGAATCAGAATTACACTTCGAAGCTCAAGACCTTTGCCAGGATGAGTGACGATTGGGTTAATGGCCTAATCCGACTTTGAGGAGACAGTACAGTCTTTGCATGGGAGAACATTCGAGACATCATACCTGCACATCCAGATGAGGGGAAGAAGATAGACCTATTTGCCTTGGGAATATATGGGTTGGTAATCTTTCCAAGAACTCTTGGAAACATTGATGTAGCCATTATAGACCTGTCCGAGTGTATCAAACGGAGGGCAAATCCAGTACCAGCAATCTTGGCCGAGACCTTCATTTCTTTAAATGCCAGTCGAAAGCACGAAGAATGACGTTTTCGTGGATGTGCACAGCTATTACAGGTATGGGTTCAGAGCCACATATGGAAGACACCGACGAGGGTCCTACCGGGGATATCCTTCCAAGGCTTTTCGCCCTTACGGAAGTACTTAGCAAAAGAGTGGCGAGAAAACTTGAAAGCGAAGAAATGGTCCAGTTTCTTCAGGAACATTCAAGACGAAGACATAGTATGAAGGGTCTCGTGGCTAGGTAGAATTAATTACTTCTTGTACAGTTGTGGTGATCTCGACTGGCTGTGATGTTGGGGCTGCATGGTGGGATTGCTTGTGCTCCGCTTCTGGTGTCCCGACAATTCAGATCACAACAGTTTGTCCCCAATACCCCGGGTTAAGCCAAACTAAATTTCCTTTCAAAGGTGAGTTTAAGGAAAAAGTCCAGACTATCATGAGGGCTTAGGACCATTGTTACTGATCAGAGTGGAAGGCGACACCGAGCATATGTCTACTCCGGACTACGATCTTTGGAGGTATTTAAGGATTAATGATGTGATTCTCGAACCCGATCAGGGACCGGTTGTGACACTTGAGGAGCTTACAAGGGTGGTACCGTTTGAAGCTGATATTTTATGGAATGAACTCGAAGAAATTAAGAGGAAGATGGACACCCAACAGACTCGGCATACGGGTGAGCTCTATAAAGTGAGCTTAGAGGTCGATGAACGAGACGGGATTATTAGGCAATTGAAGAAATTGAATGCGGATTTGAGCGAGAAGAACGCTCTTTACCAGAAGGATACCCTCCTACTCCAAGCGAAAGTATAGAAGTCCAGCCGAAGTCAATTCATAGCCGTGGAAAAGGAAATAATGAATGGTATCCGTTTGGTGGAAGAAGAATGAGAAATCAGCAAGCGAGCGATCGAGAAAGAGATAGAAAGTTGTAGGTTAGCTATCGAGGAAGAAATGCTATCTTTCAAGGAGGCTATCGACCAAGAAAAGGAAAGAACTAAACAAGAGATCAGTAAAGGGAAACAAGCAGTTAACTACGAGAGAGAAAACATCGCCGCTTTGAAAAGAAGGTGTCCATGAGTAGCCGGAATAGACTGTTGGAGATGCAAAGATTGTACGATTACACTATCCAAAGTCTGAATCAGAGCCAAAGTCAGAATGTCGAGTTAGAGGAAAGGGTGGCAGAAGTAGAACACTCCTTTCGAACTTACTGTCAGAGGAATGGCTTTATCGAGCTACAAGAAAGGGAGCATGAAGTAGGCACGTTGCAAACTCGGATTGAATCGCTTGAAGCAACTGTTCATGATTATAAGGAAAGAATCAGTGTATTCGAAGAGGCTGCAGCCGGAGAAGACATTTATTGGCAAAGAAGACTGCGTGACACTGCCCGGATGGTGCAGGATAGGGACTAATATTCCGTGAACCTAATGGTGGACATACAGCGAGTCACCAGGCATGTGAGTGACTTAGCTGTCGAAGCTGAAGCACTCTGACCTTTCGTAGCCCCAGGCATGGAAGAAGCACCCATGTTCATCAAGCTGCTCAGGGCTATTGGAAAATTAGGAGATAGAGCTAGGGCTTACCTGTAGGACTCTGTATTGTAATTAGGACCTTTTTGTATTAGGGACCCTCCTTTTGTAATATGAACTCTATTGTAATCTAGATCCTTTAATTCCCGTGGAAGTAGTTCAAAAGGGTGATTACCAGCGGAATCAGTACCTTTATTTGCATACATTCTTCCATTGCATCATGACATTCGCATCATTATACATGCATTTATTTTCCCTGCAATTATATTAATGTTGTAAATATTGTGGCAATATGAAAATAGAAGTTAAGGCGCAATCATTCATCATCCATATCTTACCCGACTACAAAGCAAGCTCATGGAAGACAGGATAATCAGTCTAGAGAAAGGACAAAGAGATATGAAAGCAAGGTTTGATGAGGCCCAAAGAAGCCTCGGTGACCAGATTGCTCAGTCACAAGCATCGATAGTGTCTGACATAACCGCGTTGTTGGCTAAGAGCCTCAAAAAAAGAGTCGAATGAGAAGTCGCTTAAGAGCTGGAAGGTACCCCAGTTCACAGAAAGGTTCAACCGGCTATGCCGAATCTAGCCAGAAGGGTATATATCGACCCTGATGGGATGCCTGCTAACCTTCAGGTAAGGGCATCTGAGAATCAACCCCTTGACACTGAAGCACTCTACGAGGAGGAGGTGCTAGAACTAAACTTGGTCAAAAAGATCAGGACAGAGGTAGAAAAGAAGTGGGAAGAGAGGTTTCGCCTCATGGAGGAAAGATTTAAAGCCCTGCAAACTATGGAAGAATCATGAAATGATGCTTGTGACTTGAGTCTGGTATCCGACCTTGTCCTGCGACAAAAATTTAAAACACTAGAGTTCGACAAATACGATGGAACCACGTGTCCTTCCACGCACGTAACAATGTATTGTCGGAAGATGGCGACCTACCTCAAGGATGAGAAACTATTAATTCACTGTTTTCAGGACAGCCTAACTGGGGCAGCGCTGCGGTGGTACACCCAGTTGAGTCGGGTAAACATTAAAACCTAGAAAGATCTTTCAAGAGCGTTCATTGAGCAATACAAGCACGTGACTGACATGAAGCCCAGTAGAATTATGTTAGAAAATATGGGGCAGAAGTCCAACGAAAGTCTACGACAGTATGCTCAGAGGTGGCGGGAGGTGGCCGCCCAAATTCAGCCACCCCTCCCAGAACATGAAATTACGCCATTATTTGTTAATACTCTAAAGGGGACACTGTTTGATCGCCTCATTAATAACACGACACAGAGTTTTTCTGATTTAATTAGAACTGGGGAGTCCCTTGAATTGGCAATCAAGAGCGGTAGGATTGATAGCGGGGAAGGGTCTCGAAAGTACAGCAAGAAGAATGAGGTGAACGCTGCCGGTACTTACACTGCCCCAAAGAATTTTATAGTCTCGCAGCCACAAGCGTCTACGGGGAAAGCACAAAACTCAAATCAAAGAGAGGAGAGAACCCCGAGAAAGGAGAAAGAGAGGCAAACTTTTACTCCACTACCCGTTTCGTACTCTGAGCTCTACTCTTAATTGTATGAAGCGGACCTGGTTCGTCCATACTACGTTACTCCGTTCAAACCACCATTCCCGTCCTGGTAACCCGAACGCGCATTGCGACTATCATGGTGGTGCCCCTGGTCATCCCACCGAGAACTGCCTTGCTTTCAAAAAGCTTGTGTAGAACTTAATCGATTCTGGGATACTAAAGTTTGAAGAACCAAGTGTAGCTGCTAACCCATTGCCTAATCACGGGAACAGGGGAGTAAATTCTATTGAGGAATGCTTTACCAAGAAGGTTAAGGAGAATGTGTCAGAAATCAAATCTCCTTTGCGGTGGGTATTTCAGCAATTATGCATGGCCCACTTGATCGACAGGGGCATGGTAGTAGTGCAGAAGGGATGTGGAGTGTACTGCGAATTCCATTAGGACGGAGGACACGACATCCAACAGTGGGATGAGTTTAAGAGATTGGTGCAACAATTGATGAATAACAAGCAAATAGAGTTCTTCGAAGAGCCTACGGGAAGGAAGGGGTCAGACGTATGATAAGTGTTCAAAAGTACTATTTTTATTACCCTTTTTACTCATATTATTGTTAGACCTAAGCTCATATTAGTTGCATAATTAGTCATTCATGCAATAATTCATGTTTCTTTCCACCGTTGAGCTTGATTACATAACTTGGTGATTTTTGTGGAAAAAGATGCTGCTTTGGTGTGTTTTTGTGTGTGTGCAGGCTCACTTGCCAAAGCAAGGCTAGTGCTAGTTGCCAGGGCAATGCATGAAGGAGACGCCGAGCTAGTTGCCAGGGCAATGCATGAAGGAGACATCGAGCCAGTTGCCATGGCAATTGTCGAAAAGTGCAAAGCTGATATGGTAGTCGAAATTGATGACTAGACAAGCCCAAGATGACGTGGAGCAAAGCCCAAACCCAAAGGAATTTGATTTCCATGCAGAGATTAAAGAAGAATTAAATTCCAAGAAGATAGGAGAAGTTCTAGTAGGAATACAATTATAATAAAGAATTATATTCTTTAAAGATAATTTAATTCCAACTTAACTTCCTCCTCAAAGAAGGACTTTGCCCTAGCCCTATAAATAAGAAGGGAATTTCGACAATCATAGAGAGCAAGAAGAGGGAAATTTTCGACAACTCCAAAGGGAGAGAGGAGAGAAATTTCGACAAGAGAGCAAGGGGAGAGAGTTCGATTTCTTCTTCTTCTTTGCTTCCATTAGATTCATGGTTTGGGGATTATTCTTTGTATATCTTTTGAACCCAACCATGAACTAACTTGATTGGTTGGGGTTATTGTGTTTTGTTGTTGTGAAAAACAATTGGATTTTGTTTAGGTAATAAGAGTTTGCACTTTTAATTCAAGGTTTACTCATTCTTGGTTCTTATTCTTGTTTGCGAGTGAATTGGGAGAGGATCTCGTAACTTCATCTATTTATCTAATATCGGGAGAGTTAGATTCAAGAAACGAATGAGTATGGTCTTTATTCAATCTATTGATGGTGAAGATTAATCCGGCTTAGGAATAAGTTAAGGATTTCAACGGCTAAGAGGAGCGCAAGATTAGTTGTTGTTCACCCTTGATTCACGCAGGGATGTATTATCAAAGCATGCACAAGTAGCTAGAGTTTCGACTTAGGGATAAGAAGAAACCATTGAAGAACGCTCCGCCGAACCTTGAAGTTGCTGCCCAGACACCCAAGTAGTTGCCCAGCTAGTTGCCCAGGCAACCATCGATTAGTTGCCAAGGCAACCCCGCTGTGCAATTTGCCACGGCAACTGAGTTGCCCTTGCACTCTTTTACCAAGACGATCCAATCGGCTATCACACCTCAACTCATGATAACCTGGCCTATTCTCTCTTTTTCTTTCATCTATTCTTTTAGTTTATTGCTTTTACTTTTCTCGTTAATTAAAACCTCTATTATCAATTGTGTTTTTATTTTCACAGTGCAGTAACTTAAGCAAAGTGGCCCAAACTAATCCCTGTGGAGACGATACTCGATACTCATATCACTTTATTACTTGCGACGTGTATACTTGCACATTTGCGTAGCACTTATTACACGCAACAAGTTTTTGGCGCCGTTGCCGGGGATTGACAATTGGTGTTAGTTGTTTTTGTTATTGCATTTTTTTCTCTTAGTTTTACTAACTTTTCTTTTTGTTTATTTATCAAAAAAAAATTAGGTGCGCTACAAGTTAAGGGACATCAACATGTCGGGAAATAAAAGCCGATCTATTCGAGAAATGATGTTGGAAGATATGAATCAATCCAAGCAAGAGTTTTTTGCACCCTTTGATGATTACCTATACCAACCGAGAAAAGCCCAAAAGAACTTATACCGTGGAAAAATCTTGTGCTATGTGTGGAGAACATCATGTGTTTGAAAATTGCCCTCACATTTTCGGTGCATATAACTACATGGAGGACCATAGAGGGAACCAGCAGCAAAATTCTTCATGGTATGGTCAAAAAGCTCAAAATTTTTTTACCATAACAATTTTGCGCAAAGAACAGATATGCCATGGCAATGTAGTCCTTTTCAAGAGCATTCCAATTCCTTGGAGGAAACGTTACTAGCTTCCTTGGCTAGACTTGACGGATCAATTGAAGAGATTCGAGAACTATCAAAATCTATGGATACGAGGATAGCTCAGTGTGATGCAACCTTAGGGGATTTAGAAGATCAATTGGGGAGATCCACATATGTCATGGATAACATGCACCAACAATTCATTCCTAGGGATACTGACGTCCCAAGGCAAGAAATCTCTCCGATGTGTGAGGAACAACTAGAACCTCAAAGTCAAGAGGATGCCAATGAGAGAGACTGTCCAACACATGATGAGCTTGAACAACAAATTGCCTCGGCAATGATTGAGGAGCCTGAGCGAGAGCAATGTCGCGACAACACTCGGTGAAGCCGAGAACAACAATACTACAGCAAATTACGAGGAACCCGATGCCCGAAAGTTATAACGTTGATGTTGAAGCAGGAATGTGTAGATTGCTCTCATCTACAATTGCCACGGCAATTACGACGACACATGCAAGATCAACGAGATGATAATACTTTGCCAATGGAATATGAGCAGGTAATAGTTGAACCTTTTGAATTCTTTAAAAACTCACCTCGTCCATTGCAGGTATGTCTTGAGGAACCGAGGTTGGTAGATTTGAAGCCATCGAAATCTCTACTGATGGAGATGTTTGAGAGGCCAAAAGAAAAAGGTGTTTGGATTCATAAAGCTCTTCAGAAAATTGATTCTTCCCTTGACTTAAAGCAAAATTTGATAAATAATTGCCACGGCAATTGGCTTGAGCAGCAATTGCCACGACAACAAAGGCTACATCCAACCATGATAGAAGTCGACAAGAATGAGGTAATTGAATGGTTGAGAATGGATATAATTTTTCCTATTAATATATTTGTGCCTTCAGGAATAGTAGCAAGGTGGAGAGTATACATGGACTACAAGCGAACAAAGAAGAAAGACACATCCACCATGGTAATGCAAAAGGGAGTAGCTGGGAGCACATTGGCCCAACTCTTTTTGGGCAATATTGTCACCCGATGAAGGGTGCGGATGGACTATAAGAAGTATCGGAAACGACTCTCCTCAAGTTTTCTCAGATATGCAGTAACATTAGAAGTGGTCACTTTAGGAGATGCCTGAGCATGCTCTCCTTTCAATATTTTCTTTTTTTTTTATTTTTAGGAGATATTTTTTTCTTCATTATCTTTAGTTTCCAGGTTTTCTTTATTTTCTTTTCCACAACAAGACTCACAACCACCATGCTAAGGAAATTTACTGTCGACTACTTGTCACAGCAACCACAACAGAAACTGGTGATGCCCAGGCAACAACAATGGCTTCGGTAACTACTGATGCCCATGCAAGTGAACCTGCATCGGCAAACATGGATCAAATCAAAGCAATGCTATTCACGCGGCACCAGCATTCAACCACCGACTGAAAAATGAATCAAGCAAACGACACGAAAGAAACTTATCACTCGAGGTGACGACCTCTTCGACTAACTCATTTCATTTAGTTTCTTTTAAATTTTGTTTCACTCTTACATGCATTGAGGACAATGCTTCTCTCGAGTTTGGGGGGTGTTGGTTTCTAGTTAGTTTCATGTTTAGTTACATTC
Source organism: Hibiscus mutabilis (assembly GCA_019671005.1). Classification (NCBI taxonomy): domain Eukaryota; kingdom Viridiplantae; phylum Streptophyta; class Magnoliopsida; order Malvales; family Malvaceae; genus Hibiscus; species Hibiscus mutabilis. The sequence continues at coordinate 20,637,480 of CM033749.1, read as the reverse complement.
ATCTTTAGCAATCACATATAGGTTGCATATGTTACTTGCCATGCCTTTAATTGGATTTAATTGCTTAAGACTTGTTGAATATCCAATGATGAATTTTTCCACTGCACTTAATTGAAATAACCTTTAATTTTAGGATTGCATGAAAAGAACTTAGAATTTTACTATGATGCTGAATTTTTTTACACGGTTGTGGCTTGTTGATTGAAAGAAACTTAGTGAACTTAGGTTGCTTAAAATTTGGGTAAATTTAAATTGAAAATTAAAAGTTAATTTCTTACTAGAGGTGCCCAAAAACTGGCTCTAGTAGTAAATGCACTTTCTTGCTACAGGTGCCCGAAACTGGCTCTAGTAGTTAATGCACATTAAAGAATCGCTAGAGGTGCCCAAAATTGGCTCTAGTCGACTAAAATAAAATAAGAAATTGCTTACTTTGCTAGAGGTGCCTGAAATTGGCTCTAGTGAAAATAAAAATAAATGTCCCGATAATTAAATTGATAAAAGCCTATTGTTCACATAGAATCTTGAAAATCAACTTGTACACAACTACGCACACACATTGTCACGAGCATTATAGTTTGGTTCCGGGTAATTTTTGTGCTATCCGAAAAATTAAAAGGTGATCATACTTTGTGCCACGGTTCCGAGGTTTGAATTCAAGTTTGAAGCATGTCCTTGATGATTAAAATCTTGGCAGGTAATTATTAGTTTGCATTGCTTGAGGACAAGCAATAGTTCGAGTTTGAGGGTGTGATAAGTGTTCAAAAGTACTATTTTTATTACCCTTTTTACTCATATTATTGTTAGACTTAAGCTCATATTAGTTGCATAATTAGTCATTCATGCATTAATTCATGTTTCTTTCCACCATTGAGCTTGATTACATAACTTGGTGATTTTTGTGGAAAAAGATGCTACTTTGGTGTGTTTTTGTGTGTGTGCAGGCTCACTTGCCAAATCAAGGCTAGTGCTAGTTGCCAGGGCAATGCATGAAGGAGACGCCGAGCTAGTTGCCAGGGCAATGCATGAAGGAGACGCCGAGCCAGTTGCCATGGCAATTGTCGAAAAGAGAAAAGGTGATATGGTAGTCAAAATTGATGATTAGACAAGCCCAAGATGACGTGGAGCAAAGCCTAAACCCAAAGGAATTTGATTTCCATGCAGAGATTAAAGAAGAATTAAATTTCAAGAAGATAGGAGAAGTTCTAGTAGGAATACAATTATAATAAAGAATTATATTCTTTAAAGATAATTTAATTCCAACTTAACTTCCTCCTCAAAGAAGGACTTTGCCCTAGCCCTATAAATAAGAAGGGAATTTCGACAATCATAGAGAGCAAGAGGAGGGAAAATTTCGACAACTCCAAAGGAAGAGAGGAGAGAAATTTCGACAAGAGAGCAAGGGGGAGAGAGTTTGATTTCTTCTTCTTCTTCTTTGCTTCCATTAGATTCATGGTTTGGGGATTATTCTTTGTATATCTTTTGAACCCAACCATGAACTAACTTGATTGGTTGGGGTTATTGTGTTTTGTTGTTGTGAAAAACAATTGGATTTTGTTTAGGTAATAAGAGTTTGCACTTTTAATTCAAGGTTTACTCATTCTTGGTTCTTATTCTTGTTTGCGAGTGAATTGGGAGAGGATCTCGTAACTTCATCTATTTATCTAATATCGGGAGAGTTAGATTCAAGAAACGAATGAGTATGGTCTTTATTCATTCTATTGATGGTGAAGATTAATCCGGCTTAGGAATAAGTTAAGGATTTCAACGGCTAAGAGGAGCGCAAGATTGGTTGTTGTTCACCCTTGATTCACGCAGGGATGTATTATCAAGGCATGCACAAGTAGCTAGAGTTTCGACTTAGGGATAAGAAGAAACCATTGAAGAACGCTCTGCCGAACCTTGAAGTTGCTGCCCAGACGCCCAAGTAGTTGCCTAGCTAGTTGCCCAGGCAACCATCGATTAGTTGCCAAGGCAACCCCGCTGTGCAAGTTGCCACGGCAACTGAGTTGCCCTTGCACTCTTTTACCAAGACGATCCAATCGGCTATCACACATCAACTCACGATAACCTAGCCTATTCTCTCTTTTTCTTTCATCTATTCTTTTAGTTTATTGCTTTTACTTTTCTCGTTAATTAAAACCTCTATTATCAATTGTGTTTTTATTTTCACAAAGGCGATAACTTAAGCAAAGTGGCCCAAACCAATCCCTGTGGAGACGATACTCGATACTCATATCACTTTATTACTTGCGACGTGTATACTTGCACATTTGCGTAGCACTTATTACACGCAACAACGTACATATGACGAATAACCCCAACGTTAAATACGGGAGAGACATACCTCTTGTCATCTCCTCCAGGCCGGAGAGTGCAAGTTCCTCCCAAGGAGAAACTACTAAGGTAACTCCCAAGATTATCATCTCAGCACCATCCCCGTTCTCATTTAAGGATATGCGGCAAACTCCCTGAAACTATGCTGTAAATGTGACCATACCAGAAAAGCCTGAATTTGGTGAGGTAAAAGATCAGAAGGTTGAAGAAAAGCCTACACCGAAAGACGAGCAAGACAAGAGTGATGTGAATGTCGGTGAGGTGGACCACTTCACGACGAGCGTCAAATGTTACACCTCTGAGACCTTGAAGGCTGCTGAAGTGGCCAAAGATAAAGGAAAGGATAAATCGGTTACCCCAGCGCAGATATTCGGTGAGGAACCACCCCCAAAGATAAATGAACCAGTAACCGAGGCTCAGGCCAAAGAATTTCTAAAATTCCTGAGACATAGCGAGTACAGCATAGTGGAACAACTACGAAAGCAACCGGCAAGGATCACAGTGCTAGAGTTGCTCTTGAGTTCAGAAAGACACCGTGAGGCACTATTAAAAGTACTAAACCAGACTTTTGTACTCCAGGACATTTCTGTATCAAAGCTGGACAGGATAGTGGGGCATATCACCGCCTATAACAATATAATATTCAGTGATGATGAGATCCCTGAAGGAGGAATAGGGTCCACCAAAGCTCTTAACATCACAACCCACTGCAAGGGGTATGTGTTACCGGGGGTATTGATTGACAACGGGTCAGCACTGAACGTACTGCCTATGGTGACCCTACAAAACCTACAAATAGATAATTCTCACCTAAAGCCCTGCCATAACTCCGTGAGAGCCTTTGACGGCACACAAAGAGGAACACTGGAAAAATTGAGGTGCCTCTATTGATCCGGCCGACTGAGTACGTGATCGACTTTGTGGTGATGGACATAAAACCATCCTACAGCTACTTATTGGGAAGGCCATGGATCCACTCTGCAGGAGTTGTCCCCTCATCACTGCATCAGAAATTAAAATTCGTGATCGAAGGCAAGTTGGTCACAATAGAGGCTGAGCAAGAGATTATTGCTTCGGTGACATCAGATGCCCCCTACATTCAAAATGATGAGGATGTTGTAGAATGCTCTTTTCGAGCATTAGAGCTAGTGAATGCCACATTTGTCGCGGAAGGTAGTCGGATCCCCTATCCCAGGTTATCTAATTGTACCAAGATGGTCGTTGCTGAAACTTTGGGCGAGGAGCCAAAGCAGGAAGAGGGCTAGGGAGAAGATTGCATGGGAGCCTACGAGCCAAGAATGTGATAACCAAGAAGGACCGTTTTGGGTTGGGTTACAAACCAAGTGTCCAGCAAAGAAAGGAAGAATACAAGAGAAAAGAAGAACAGAGAAGAGCCAGATTTAAGGGAGAAGACATTTCATGGAGACCAATGTCTTTCCCTAGTTTGAAAAAAACTTTTGTCACTGGAGGATTCTGCCAACCAGGACAGGAGGTTGAAGAAGCAATTAAGGAAAATGACATACTCAACGAGAAAGAAATGTTTAATGAATCACTTGAGGGGATGTCCATCAACATGATAGCTGGAAATGACCAAGTCAGTAGTATGTTGACCAACATCCGCCCCTACCATCCTGGGGAAACTCTTGATAACTAGAGCCACGTTGATCTACCTGTGGTTTTTAGGACTAGATCAGAGTAATGCTCCGAATCAACCTTTTTGTTTTTGCCCATAAACAATGGGGATCTCTTGTATAGGGCACCTATGTTAACTTTTTGTTTGAAATGAAAAATATCTTCCCCGTTTTCTCAAATGGCAAACGTTTCAATTATTTCATTCATTCATTCTTCATGTTCATTCACCTCATATAAAACCACTCTCTTCCCAATACATTCATTCTCATTTAATGCAGGTCTCCCATGATTGACTGTATGAATGATTTTGAATCCAATCCCGAAGTAGATTTTGAATGCCCTAAGATCTTAGTAAAATTGGGGAAAAGAATGATGAGATAGAATGCGAGGTCCCTGCAAAGTTGATGACGATGATGGCCAACGAAGAAAGGCAAATCATGCCCAACCAAGAAGAAACAGAAGTTGTAAACTTGGGGACTGAAGAAGAGAGAAAAGAAGTAAAAATAGGGATGACATTTTCCTCAAAAACCATGCACGAACTGATAACCCTACTCTAGAAATTCAAGGATGTTTTCACCTGGACTTATCAAGATATGCCAGGTTTGAATACTGACATAGTGGTACACAAACTGCAGACGAAGCCGGAATATAAACCAATACAGCAAAAACTCCGAAGAATGAGACTGGACATGTTGTTAAAGATCAGAGAAGAGGTGAAAAACAGTTTGATGATGGCTTCTTGGAAGTGGCCAAATACCTTGAATGGTTTGCAAACATTGTACCAGTACCGAAGAAGAATGGGAAGGTCCGTATGTGTGTAGATTATAGGGATCTCAACTGAGCCAGCCCTAAAGACAACTTCCCTCTGCCACATATCGACACGCTGGTTGAAAACACCGCGGGACACTCATGGTTCTCATTCATGGATGACTTTTCGGGGTACAACCAGATAAAGATGGACTCGAACGACATAGAGAAAACTACATTCGTAACCATGTGGGGCACTTTTTGCTACAGGGTGATGCCTTTCGGGCTCAAGAACGGGGGGCAACTTACCAAAGAGCAATTGTGACTCTTTTCCATGACATGATGCACAAAGAAATAGAGGTATGCGTGGATGATATGATCGCTAAATCTCGAACAGAAGAAGAGCACCTACAGAACTTGAGAAAACTATTCCAAAGACTACGGAAGTACCAGCTGAGGCTCAACCCTGCCAAATGCACCTTTGTCGTTACGTTTGGAAAACTCTTGGGGTTCGTGGTGAGCAGAAGAGGGATTGAGATCGATCCAGATAAGGTGAAAGCCATCTAGGATCTCCTACCACCCCATATTCAGAAGGAGGTTCGTGGTTTTCTAGGGAGGCTAAATTATATCTCTCGTTTTATCTCTCAATTAACAGATAGGTGTGACCCAGTCTTCAGACTACTCAGAAAGAATAATCCTGACGTCTGGGAAAAGGAATGTCAAGAAGCCCTAGAGAAGACAAAAAGGTACCTGACAAATGCTCCGATTTTAGTCGCGCCGGTACCAGGCAGGCCTTTAATCCTCTACCTAACAGTCTTTGAGAATTCAATGGGTTGCATATTGGGGCAACACGATGAGTCGGGGAAGAAGGAGCGAGTCATCTACTACCTAAGTAAAAAGTTCAATGATTGCGAAACGCGGTACCCGCCAGTTTAGAAGCTATGTTGTGCTTTAGTTTGGGCCACCAAACGGCTTAGGCAGTACATGCTATACCATACTACATGGTTGACATCTAAGCTAGACCCCTTGAAGTTCCTAATGGAAGCGCCAGCACTAACGGAGAGGATGGCCCGCTGGTAGATACTCCTATCCGAATTTGATATTGTGTATGTAAGCCAGAAAACCGTGAAGGCAAGCACCGTAGCAAATTTCCTAGCTAGTCGTGCTTCGAACGATTATGAGTCGTTGACCTTTAATTTCCCGGATGAAGACTTGATGTGTATTACAACCGAGGAAGAGGTTTTAGACAACAACTCATGGAAGCTTTACTTTGATAGAGCCTCCAACGCCCTCGGACACGGGATAGGGGTCGTGTTGATTTCTCCCGAGAATGTCTACTATCCCTTCACTGACAGACTAGAATTCTTCTGCACCAACAATATAGCCGAATATGAAGCCTGTGTTATGGGACTAAACTCAGCTATTGAAAGAAAGATTAAAGAACTTCAAGTATTCAGAGATTCATCCTTAGTGATTTACCAGTTGCGTGGAGAATAGGAAACCAGGGATTCGAAGTTGGTCAAATATTATGAATTGATCCAAGAGCTCACCAAGGAGTTTGAAAAGATCAGCTTCAATTACCTTCCCAGAGAATAAAATCAGATGGCAGACGCCTTGGCAACCTTGGCTTCCATGTTCAAAGCAAACACGGGGGCAGAAATGAAGCCCATTGAGATGCAGACTTTTGAAAGGCCATCTCATTGTTGTAATGTGCAGGAAGTGATTGATGGCAACCCGTGGTACTATAACATCTTGCAATATTTCAAGCTTCAAAAGTATCCTGAAGGGGCAAATAACAATGACAGAAAAACACTCAGAAAATGGCAACAGGATACGTCCTGGATGGGGAGGTCCTATATAAAAGAAGCCATGATCAGACATTGTTGAGATGTGTGGATGCCCGGGAGGCGAAGGAGATTTTAGCAGAGGTGCACGACGGTCTATGTGGGACGCACTCCAACGGGCTGTCTATAGCCCGAAAAATTATGAGCTATGGCTATTTCTAGTCGACCATGAAGGGAGATTGCATCGATTATGCCGAGAAATGCCACAAATGCCAAATTTATGATGACAAGATTCACGCTCCTCCGTTACCTTTACACACCACGAATTCTCCGTGGCCTTTTGCAGTTTAGGGCATGACGTCATTGGGCAGATTCACCCAAAGGCTTTCAACGGACATCGTTTTATTTTGGTAGCCATAGACTACTTCACTAAATGGGTGGAGGCAGCATCTTACACCAACATCACAAGGACGACGGTATGTAAATTCCTAAAAAAGGAGATCATTTGTCGATACAGTTTGCAAGAAAGGGTCATCACCGACAACGCTTCCAATCTGAATAACAAAATGATGACGGATGTGTGCAACCAATTCAAGATAACACACCATAACTCCACAGCCTATCGCTCCAAAATGAACGGGGCAGTGAAAACAGCAAACAAGAACATAAAGAAGATCATCGTGAAGACGACGAATACCTACAAGGATTAGCACGAAAAGCTGCCATTTACTCTATTCACCTATAGGACGTCCATTCGCATATTGACAGGGGCAACACCTTATTCTTTAGTGTATGGCACCGAAGCAGTACTCCCCATTGAGGTGGAGATTTCGTCACTTCGGGTCCTAAATAAAGTAAAATTGGAAGAATCCGAATGGGTGCAAGCCAAATTCGACCAGTTAAATCTCATCGAAGAAAAAAGGCTAAAGGCCATCTGTCATGGTCAAATGTACCAAAAACGAAAGATGCGGGCATACAACAAGAAGGTGCGCCCGAGAGAATTCAAAGAGAGGGATCTGGTGCTTAAGAAGATCCTCCCGATTCAGAAATATTATCGGGGAAAGTGGATGCCCAACTGGAAGGGCCATACGTTGTTAAAAAGGCCTTTTTAGGAGGAGCCTTAATCTTAACCGAAATGGATGGAGATGAGTTGAAAAACCCTTTAAATTCTGATGCTGTTAAGAAATACTATGTTTGAAAAAAAAAGAAAAAATGAGAAGAAAAAAAAGATAAGAAAAAGAAAGAAAAAGAAAAAGAGAGAAAATAAAGAAAAAGAAAACGATGAAAAAGAAAGAAGAGAGGTGGAACGAAAACCTGAAAGGGCGTTTCAAAAAATGGAGAGCTTAGGGCGAAAACCCGAAATAGGGCGTCTTGAAGCAAAAGAATAATCCAAGTCGAAAACCCGTAAAGGGCAGCTCAGATAAATTGAGAGGTTGGACCATCGGAGAGAAGAGTCGTCCCCATGAGCCCCATGAAGAAGATGCTTCAGGCAAAGATTCTACTTCGGTTGACAGGATCATGTATCATTCATACTGTGGATACTGAGAGGATTTGCATTTCATGTTTGGCTTTTCCTTTTCCTCATGTTTTCCATGACTCTCTCAAAATTGTTCCAAATCCTTAATCGTAATAAAATCATATTTTTGAGCTTCCATTCATTGTCTTCTTGTTGTTTGCCATTAATATCATGCAAATAAGTTAACATAGGCTTATGATAAACAAGAGATTTCTGAGCATTATTGTGATCTAACCTTAAAGATGCAGGTGATTAGAAAATGATGTTAACCTTGCCCTCCAGCTGCCTACATGATGTATCTTGAAATAGGGTGAGCAGAAGGTTTTGAGCACCAGGGTAAGATGACCAATGGTGCATGCCCTACTTGTTTAAAGAAAGCATTTGAGACAACAAGAGAGATTTTCCCGGTGAAAACTCGGAAGGGCACCTCAAAAAAATCTCTATATAGAAAGAATACGCCGCTCTGAGGCTTCAAGAGCTGAAAGTTTTATATAGGAAGGGCTTGCAGCTTCAGGGTGAAGACTAGCAGTTCTATATAGAAAGAACTCACAGCCGAAGGAATTCACCCATGACACAAAAGGTTTTATATAGGGAAAACTCGATGTGTTGAAGGCGAAGAGTCTTATATAGGAAGGGTTCCGAGCTTTACTGTCTTAGAGTGAGAGGTTCCATGTAGGAAGAGCCCGTAGCTCCGAGATTTTAGAAGCTAAAAGTTCCATATAGGAAGGACTTACGGCTCCAGGGTTTGAAGACTAACAGTTCTATATAGGAAAAACTCCCAGTCGAAAGGATCCGTCTGTGACGCAGAAGGTTTTATATAGGAGAAACCAGAGTTGAAGGTGAAGAGTTCTATATAGGAAGGACTCAAAGCTTTACTGCCTCAGAGTGAAAAGTTCTATATAGGAATGACTCATAACTCGAGGCTTCAGAGTGAAGGGTTCTGTATAGGAAGGGCCTGTAACTCCAAGATCGGAAGGTGAAGAAGCTCTATATAGGAACAACTTACGAGCCTGAAGATTCAGCCGAGGAAAAATGGAGAGTTCTAGAAGAACATGTGTTTCTAAAGCTACAAACAGGGAAGTTGGATAAAAATGAGTGCTTATGATCTTTGCTTTATTCTCATTCCACGAAAACAAGCAAAGAGGGGCAACTGTAATCACTCATTTTTATTTGTTGTATAAATACTGTATTAATCTATGTTAGTTTAATAAATAACGTATTATTATTGCATGTATACATATCATATTATGTGTCTGTTATATATGTGTGATTAATGTGTGTGTAAAGATCGTGTGACATATGCGACTGCATGCATGTTATACGTATTATGTGTGTACATGTTAATATTTATTATAGTATATGGATGTCATATGTGTGTTTATATTTTATGTGTGCATTTTGTGTATGTATGGGTATTCATGTTAATTATAAGTATGGTTATACGCATATGTGATTGTATGTCATATTAATTAAGGATGTATTGCATATTAATGTTTTCATGTTACGTATATGTCTACTCGTATGTCGTGTATGTGTGTGCTTGCATGTACGTACATCGTATGTATATGCCCGTATTATTATTATTAATATTATTAGTAGGGTTGGGCTAAATTAAATACAAATAAATGGATATATTAAAACCCAGACAAATTAAATGTCCAAGTCCATAATTACAAATTAAAACCCAAAATTAAAATTATAGAGCCCATTTTTGGCCTGAATCAGATTAAACTACCCTAATCATCCTTTTTTCTTGTACAGCCCAATTTGAGCCGTTGTATCAGATTTTGATCCAACGGCCATGATCGAAAAGGGAGAACCTTCCAGAGGGTGCGTGCGACTCACTCACGGGGCTGCTGGACTTCCACGCGCGCGTGGCTTGCACACGCTGACTCCTCATATATCAAGATTCCACGTGGCTTCATCTCGTGCGTTCCCACCGATTTCCAGATTGCATCAGGACTGTCCCTTTCTCGTGCAAATCCAACCGTTGGATCAAATCTGATCCAATGGCCCTGGGAGCTTCTGGCAGAACGGTCACCACCACACCATCCCACCATGCCAGTCGTACCAACCACCGCGCTCAGAGATCACCGAAGACAAGAAAAATCAGATTTTTTGTCAGTATCAAATCAACCCAAAATATGTATTTGACAGAATTTTTACCAAACCAAAAAAGGGGATATATGTATCAAACAAGTAATCTGTAAAAGAAGAGTTTGAAAGATAAAAAAAAGAGGGGAACCAAGTTTCAGTGGTAACTTTCTGTCTTCTTTCTCTCCTTCATCTCATGCATGTAAGAGAAACGAACTGAAAAAGCAAAAAGAGAAGTTTTTTACCTTTGTCGTGTGTGTTTCGCCGGCGATGAACCCATGGGTGAGCCACGTTTTCGCTTTGAAATAATACCGGATATTTTTATGGAGTTCAAAAACGAGGTCTTTGTTTTCGGGTCTTTTTCGTTGTTGAACCACCGCGGACTAGGATGGCTTGAGGTGGCCGTATGGCAGAACCTCGCCTGAGACCGGCGGAGTACGGCGGTTTAGATTTTCCAGGTGATTATCTTCTAGAAACTGGGAGAAGAGAGAGCTCTCTCTCTCTTTAGGTTTAAAAAAATGGAAAAAATAAAGGGGGCTGATATGTTGGTTTTATAGACCAAAAAATAAAACTTTTAGGGTAAATAACATCATAAATCCCCCCGCATTCTGGAAATTTTCGTTTCTGTCTTGCCCCTTGGGTAATTTGCAAGCCTGGTCCTTGTAGCTTTTCGAAGTCTTTTAATTTGATCTCGAAATTAAATTGAATCAAATTTTAAATGGCTTATTTACCCTCAAAGTCCTTCCGTGTTTTGATTTTTTCACTCCGAGCTTGCCCCTTGGTTTATTTGCATCTCTAGTCCCCGCATGTTTATTTCGGATTATAATTAGGTCCCAAATTAAGTTTTTTCTTCTTTTGTTTCGAGTATTCTGGTTTTCTTTTTACTCAATTTTAGTCCTTTTTTATGTCAAATAATTGTGGTTATCTGTTTATTATTAGGTTTTGTGGTATGGTAATTTTGCTCTCAATGTTTTTATCTATGTCCTTGTATCATATTTATCTATGTTTTTTTATGTAATATGTATTTTATCATGTGCTTTAGTGTTTTAATTTATTTCGCTCGTATTATGTACATATCTATTTTATATGTTACGTCTAGTTTCGTTTGCACATCTTGTTTATGTATTTATTCATGTGTTTTATGTATGTTGGTTGGCATATTATGTGTATTTATTTTTGTTTTTATAATATATGTATTATCACGTTTGTATATCTTTTAGTTTATTTGTTCATGTCGTATACTTTTGTTTTATTAAGTGACCGTGTTTAGCTTATTTATTTACCATGTAGATGTGAATTCTAACATGTTTTATTTGTGTTTTGCATTTTGGGTTACATATTAAAAATGGGTGATTTTTGTTACATATTAATATCATGACGTATCTTAATTTATGCATGTAATGTGTACCGCATGATGAGGGCTTTAACGTATTTTTGTGGTGTTGTTGACTTGTTAATTTCGTACCCTTTTTATGTTTATGTCATGCATGTTAAAGTTGTGGTTCATTTTAATGTGTTTAAGCATGTTAAGACTAATTAGTCTAATTTTGGAAGCATGCCTTTTCTTGTTCATATTTCATTTTGTTTTGTTTTGTTTTTATCATCATGATATGTTATGTTCATGCATTTTAGTTATTTTTGTTTTATATTATAGTATTCATGTTTTAATACCAAGTCAATATGAATGTTTTTTTATGTTTTTTAAGATTGCATAATGGTATATAAGTTGTCAATGCGGTGTCCTTTTATCCGAGCGTAAACGGGGCCAGTATCAGGCGTAGTGATAGTGGTTGGACGTTTACTCTCGGATAACGAGGCCTTTAAAATTTACCTACACTTATAACAAAATATTAAATTAATCGTCACCTTAATTCGGAAAGTTTAATATTAATAAAGCGGTAATTATTCAAGTACCAATTTTGGGCGGTGTGGGGATGTTAATCCTTCCCCATCCGTAATCGACTCTCGAACTCAAAGTTTTCAAAATCTCTGATTTTTATGGTGTCCGGCCTACCTAAGTGGCCGATGACGACTCTTTTTTTAAAATAAAACGCATTTTTTAAAAACCCCACGGAATAAATATTTTTATCTGAAAGACAACAAACATTTCAAAAACACCGTTTTTTTAGCGATGGGACATCGCTACAGTCATCAGATCACATGGCAAAACTCGATGTTCCTCCAGATGGAATTGTATACGGTCTTGACGATCCCCCTGTTGGTCTCGCTGCTCTCGTACAAAGGGATATATCTGGCCCCTCTTATTCTCGCCTTCGGTGAGTCTAATTTAATGGCTTAGGCCTCTGATTTTATTCAAAAAAAATATAATCGGTTAAATTTTTTTAGTTAAATTTTCTTTTTTCTTTATGTACACAAGTAGATCTAAAAGATTCGACTTCAACCCATCACGTCGATTTTAGCCAAATCTTATACATCCACAATTAGGGGTGTAAACACAAGCTATTAAAGTTTATTTAAAAAGAAATTTAATTTGATCATTGTCGAGGAACTTGAACAATTTTGATTGTTCATAATATTTGAGCTTAATTGATTATTTTAACATAACTATTGATGAAAATTTTGAATACAAACTCAAGCGGAAGCTTGATAATCGAGCTGGAAATAGACAAAAGAATTAAACTTATTTTTCATCAGGTAAATAAGCCTAATACAACAAGTTTAAATAATTTTATTTTTATTTTAAATCAAATTAAACCTTTAAAATTAATTAATTAATTAAAATTCAAGTTCTTTTTTATATTTTTAAATAAAAATATGTTTAATAAATAAAAATAAATTTTCATTTTCCATAATAACGAAAAAACATTTATTTTCTTATAGTGAAAAATGAGAAATAAATAAATAAATCTTACATTTATAAGAATTTGAACCAGGATAAAAATTGTCATCTAAAAATTATTGAAAAATATATATTTGAACTCAAGTTAATTTATTAAGTTGGAAAATAATTGTTCTTAATTTTTCCAATTCTAAAAAATATTTTTAAGAAAAAAACATAAAAATAATTTGTTATAAATATTTATCTATGGATGTCTATCATGATAAGAACTTTATCTAGGAGATTTGATTTACTTTATCAGTAAAAATATTATCTTCATTAATTAGAGTTTCATGTACTATGTACTTCTTATTCCTATAAATAGATTATTTGACGAAGGTATTATACACGCTTGAATATTCAGAATAAATCCAAATCTCCCTCTTTCTCTCATCTCTTTGTTCTTTGTTTTTATTATTTTTCTCCGTTATTTTATTCACAACACGTTATCAACATGAGACTATAATCAACTGAGGTCTTCATCGTTCGAATCCAAAAAAAAGTTATTGAAAAGAATTTGATTCTAGGGTGAACCAAAGATAATTTTTTTCTTCGTTAACTTTTTTTGTTACTGATTGCCTTTCTCTTTATATTTTAACTTGGCTTTTAATTTTTTGAAAAAATATAGAGGCATGTTCGATTGTATTTGAGCATCGGGTAAAGATGGATTTGTGGTTTCTCACGTATCAAAGGACGAATTGATAGAGATGGGTATACCATGTTTGGTTGTGTTTAATTGATATTTTGCGGGATAATTGCTCAATTAAGGATGAATTTTAAAATCTTATATTTTTATCCTTTTAGACTTGCTCCAGTGGCAAGCTATTGGTGCACATAATTTGCGCCTAATTTTGAGAAACATGATAATTGTTCCTTTAAGTTTTTCAAGTTTTCAGTTTATTCAGTTTAGTCTCCATATACTTTCTTTAATTCTATTTTTAAATATCAAACGGTTTACTTTTTTTATAAACTAGTATTGACTTATTGATATTAACTATTGATATTTGTTTATGTTATTATATTGATGAGAGATGGTTTTTTAACAATGTTTTGTGTTTTACACGTATTTAAATGGCTTGAGAAGAGACATACATAAAAGAGATTATGATAAGCTATCTTGGTCATTTGCTTGAGAGAAAAATCAATATCGGTAAATTCTATTTTTATTTTTATTTTTATTCTCTAAATTACTATTTTAAACTATGATAAATCGTGATGATTTTAAATCTACAAGAAGACTGTTATAAAGTCTATATTTGCTCGAAAGCAATAATTATTCTGCGTTGAAAAACTCAACTATAGACTTCTCCCAAATTCATGTTACATCTTGATAAGAATTTTTATGGGAGGCATTCCCTAAAGTGAATGCAAGCATTATGTTTATTTCATGAGATTATTAGATTTGTTTCATTCTCTCAAGTGAATGCAAACATGGTAAATCATTATTCAGTTAGTGATATAACTTCGATATGATCCAAATTACTTCACAACTGACGTTATGTGGTCAGAGTATCAATGATGAGGATATGTTAATAAAAACATACTCCACTTTTCACGCAAATAATGTTGCCCTCAGACACAATCTCGTGAAAAAGGTTTTAAAGGCCCACTAGCTCCACTTCATTCCCTAAAGTGAATGTGAGATTATATAATAGAAAGAATAAATGTCACATTAGTAGTTGTAGTTGCGATTGAAGCCGTGAACGTAGACATGGACAATATGGTTATTTTAGGAATGTTTATATCCACCAAAAGTGGAGTTATAAGGATACCAATAGTGATAAAGGTCATTCTAAGAAAGTGAAATCCTTTTATTATCAATGTGATGTTACAAACTATTGGTCTCGTACTTGTTGTACGTTAAAAAAATCAACAATCATTAAATGATAAAGGAAAGAAAATAGAAGCAAATTTGTTTGCAAAACGACGAAGATGATATTGTCTGACTCATTTGGACATTGTTGATTTCCTTATAACCCATGAAGGGAATAAATCGTCTACTAATTATTCTCATAACCTTGAAGAGAATTATTGATCTTTTATTTTACTTTATGTTTATTTACTTTACAGTATAATTATTTAAGTTTATATTTTTATATATTTATTTTGTTTAAAATGATTACTTATCAAATACAATCTTTGGTGCAATTTATGCTTAGCAGAAGCATAAGAAATATTTTCCCATTTAAATGCATGGGAAAATGTGAGTAGTATATCTCAGAGTACTAAAAACATTGATGCTCCGGAAAAGCAATAAGTTTTTGAGAGAAAGCACATTATGAAATGTGCATAATTGTGAATATCACAATACTTACCAATAAAGGTAATAATATCGTCACCACCAAAGGTTGATATAATCTTTTTAGAATTATTGATAGCATATGTTATCAATTGGCATATAAAATAAGCCAATATGGATATAAGTTCCGATAGCGGAAAAATCAATTGAAAGCTCTAGAAGAGCTATATATTGTTACCAAAGAATAATTTTCACTAAAAGCTCTGAAAGAGCTAAATATATTCCTATTCAAAGAAACAATTTTGGTGGACAATGTATTATCAAGTTTCAAAGAAACTTGTATTTCAAAATTTGTACTAGACATGTAAGAATGAGATTGAATCACATGTTATGGTAAACCATAAGTTTACAAATTCAGAAATATATATACACACATGTATATATAGTTGGCGTGATCGGTTAGACCATCCTGATCAATAATGGTGCAAAAATTATTGAGATTTGCATGCACATATACTAAAAGTGCCTGAAGTTCTTGTGGTGCTTGTTCTCAAAGGAATTGATTAAATTCCACTTACTAAAAGAACCTAAAGTTCTTGTGTTGCTTGTTCTCAAAAGAATTGATTAAGATCCCACTTACCAAAAGAACTTGAAGTTCTAGTACTAAAGTTGAGACTACATGTCTTGCATATCTGAATGAAATATGGGTTCATTTATCCACAAATGTGGAAATTTTTTACATGATTTTAGTAGATGCATCTACATTGTTTTTATCAACTTACAACCAGAAGTTTGTAAGGTTGATTAGAAAAAGATTCAGATTATGCATTAGACTATTCGTCTTGCAAAAGCTATTGGGTTTATATTTAGGCTATATCAGTTGAAATAACTATTGCAAAGCCTATTGATTATGAAAAATACAGTTTACTAAAATTTTAATTGGATACCTCATATTTAATAGCTAAACTATGAGAGCAAAACATTTATTATCTATATGGTATTTCACATATAGCAGCACTTATACTCATCAAGCCAACGAGTTATAATAAACTCCCTGTTATGATTGGTTTTTGTTCAAAAGTCATACATTTTCCATTTTATAATTTTTGAATGTGCAATATATAGTTAATTGCTCCACCAAAACGCACAAAATGGGTAAATAAAAAGGGTTGAGAATATATATTGATTATGAGTCTCCTTTTATGTTTAAATTCTTAAACATTAATTGGAGAATCATTTATAACATGATTTTCTCAACATCAATGGGAGATAATAATTAGCTGGATAAAGGAAAATAAATTATCATAATCTAGATCCTCGTATATGAACCAGAAGTTCATAAGATAATTCATTTTATTACTTGTCAACTGTCATACATATTTATTGATCTAATGAGAGTAATCAAGTCTCATATACTAGCTGAAAATGCTCTAAATTTGAATTACATGTTATAGCGAATAGATGTAAATCATGTCTGGAGCATGATAGTTGAAACTGGTTCCAATGATCAAAATTCTCGTAAATAGAAAGTAATATAAGATGATCGGATATTGGAGGCGGGTACTCCTAAAGTGACCCAAGACATATCTAATAATAAAACTCCATAAAAGTTTTAGGCACCTAAAATAAAGATTGAAAAGAGATCTCGATAAGTTATGTCACTACGTGAAAAGAATAGAACCAGAAAAGAAAAGTTTTCGACAACAATTTTACATAGAATACTTCTATAGAAGTAAAGAAAGAAAACGAGGATCTTGTATAGAAATCTATAGATATTGAAGGGATTGGCCAACATAAAAAGACGCTTTGAACTTCCAAAAGTGAAGCTTTTGGACCAGTAGTCCAAATACCTAAAGGTGTAATGCAAGTGTGGTACAAATAAATAGTCGTGAGATATAAATATGACTTGAATTATGATTTATGAATAATTTTAATTACTTCATGGTGGATGCAATTAATTTGGCAATTATGAAATATTTTATATGTGTTTAATTATTTTGTGGATCCCTATTTATCCTTGAAGGATTTAAAATACAAAAGCATTTGGAAATTTTCGAGAAAATTTATTTAAATATGCCCATTGAATATTTACATTTTGGCGCATTTGGTATAATCGCCTTAGTGAGTACTAATTGAGGAAATACTATAAGAATGATCAGATTTCCTTATGTATTTTATAAAGGAGTTTGGATCAAGATTCATTATGATAATTTGAATATCATTAGAACTCCTCAAGAGCTACAAATTGGAAACTCGTGAAGAGCTTTCAAAGCATTTAATGAAAATATTTGAGAAAAAGAATCTTGAGATAGGGTTTTGTCTTGACCTAAAGATCGAGCACTTAAATATGTGTTTTTGTCTATGAATGGACATAAGATGAAAGAATCTTAAAGAAGATTTAATATGGATAAAACATATCTATTTAGTACCCTAATGTTTGTAAGTTTGTTGGATATGAATAAATTTATCTTCGACAGAAAGATAAATAAATCCTTGGTCTGGAAGCACCATATATTAGATGGTCTAGAAATACCATCTAAACACTACAAAGATCATTACCTTCAGATCTTTAAACATTAATATATGTCTCCTCAAATCTTGTAGAAATCATTTTTATGCATGAGGCAAACCAAAAATGTGTTTGGCTAAGACTAGTGATCCAACATATTAAGAAGATATGTGATTTACTTTCACAAGATAAGATACAAGCTATCTTGTGTGGAGATGCAAAACTTATATCTCAATCGAAATATCGATACATCAAAGATGGAAAAATGAAACATATTACTCCAAATTTTCATCCCTCGCTATCTTGAAAAACAGTATTCAAGATTAAATTATGAAGATTCAAAGATCTTATGTGATGTTTTCATGAGGGGGTAAATACGCGCTGCACTCATTTTCCCTTAGTCGAGGTTTTGTCCCAATGGGTTTTCTTGGTAAAGTTTTTAATGAGGCAACATGTTATGCGTATCAAAGATGTGTGTACTCTTTTTCCTTCACTAAAGAAAAAAATTTTCCCACTAGGTTTTTATCTTAGTAAGATTTTAACGAGGCACATTATCTTCATAGACATCCAAGGGGGTGTTATAAATATTTATCTATGTGGATGTTTACTTTATCAATAAAAATATTATCTTCATTAATTAGAGTTTCATGTATTATGTACTTCTTATGCCTATAAATAAATGATTTGATGAAGGCATTGTACACACTTGAATATTCAAAATAAATACAAATCTCCATCTTTCTCTCATCTCTTTGTTCTTTCTTCTTATTATTGTTCTTCGTTATTTTATTCACAACACTTTTTACTGTTTTAACATTTTTATATATTTTTAATTTATCTTTAAAAATAATTTTGAAAATTTTCAAACAACCACATTTTGTTCGTTGTATGAAAATAATGTGTGTTTTCAAAAACTAAAAACACTGCCTAAATAATCAAAATACTACTATTTTCACTACAACAAAACAGGCTTTAGCGGCCTTTTGTTAGTCCTATAGCGGTGTTTTTAAGAACCGTTAAAAATCTTCTCGGGGCTAGAAAAAAACGGCGCAAGAAGTGCTGCTAGATCAAACGCCACAATAGTTAGCGGTGTTTGTGAACAAAAATGTCGATATTGACTATGACTTTAATGGCATTTTTACCTCCAAACGCCGCTATTGCCAATGTATCTTTCGCATCCCTCAGCTCATTACTTAGCTCGTCGATCTATACTTGCGCTTCGCTCCTTTATAAAGTTTTAGTAAGATATAAATGGAGTCGATGTGGTATATAAACATTTAAATCCTATAGCGGCGTTTGTCTAAAAAAGCCACTAAAGTACATGTTTATAGCGGTGTTTCCCAAAAACACCTTACATATCAACCTATACCGGTGTTTATTCCACAAACGCCGCTAAATGTACAAATTTACCGGCGTTTACTTGAAAAACGCCGCTAAAAGTGTCGCTAAAAACATGTTCTGTTGTAATGTTTGTCCACATCAAAATATAATATTTTGGGTTTATATGAAGGATTTATATCTAATACATCAGTGTGGAAACTTTTAGTTTCCACAAGTATCTTAGTTTTAGGGTTTAGGGGCTCAATTTATGGCATATGGTTTAGGGGTTAGGTGTAAGGATTTGGAATTTAGGGGCAATGGTTAGAATTTAGGGGTTATGGTTAAGATTTAGAGTTTATAGGTTAGGGTTTAGGTTTTAGGTCTATATGTTGAGAATTTAGGTTTTAACATGTGAACCCCAAATTCTATTCACAATCACTAAATTATAAACTACTAAACATAAACCCCTAAACCTTAAACCGTACACTCTAAATTGAGTCTCTAAACCCTACAACTACGGCGCTTATGGAAACTAAAAATTTCTACCGCATGTGTATCAAAAAGTTATCCTTATATAAAATACAAATATTTTTATAACGACCGTGTAAATAGATAGAACACATGGACATTTCAGCAGGCCGTCGTAGTCATTTCATAAGTCTACTAACAGTGTATGAACAATAATTATCTTGTAAGACAACTCAGAATGTTCAATATACAAAAGCATGTGAGATCATACATGTTTAAACTTTTAATATCTTCTTATTTATTGGTAGAAAGAGATCTGAGTAATATATGTATTGTACACCGAAAATTAAAAAAATATAAAAATTATCACTTTTGTTTTATTAGTGTTTATTTTTTATCGCTTATATTATTGGATTGTTACATCTTGTTTACTGGGCCTTTAACGATTGTTAGTTTGATACGTTAATAAAAGAAGTTAAGTTTTAATTCGATCCCTAAACTTTAAATAAAAATTAATAGACCCCTAAACTTTAGATGAAATATCATTTTTACCTCTAATTTTAAGTAATATATAAATTTGATCCTTGAATTCAACCAAAGTTTTCCATTACTGGCAACCATTCACAATCGTCCCCGATCGTCACCAGTAACTGTTGTTGACGACTGTTGAACCTAAAATTTTCTATTCTCTTTTTTACCCATGAACACAAATTTAATATTTATTTCACTAAAAAAAATTATCTTAAACTCGAATAAATAAAAAATATCTTATGATCACATCAAAACTATTAAAAAAAATATTTCAAACTCAACCCGATAAAAAAAACAATATAAAACCTTTCCATCTCCTTTAATTTTTTTTCCTTTTGAACAATACCTCCTTTAAAATTAAATCGTAATAATAATTTTCCCCCTGACATACATGGTAATCCTGTAGTTTTGGTAAAATCAATGGGCTTGTCATAATTTATCAGTTTTTAATTAATATAGTAATGCACATGTGGCTCTTCGGTCTTCACAAAATTTTATCGGAGTCCATAAATAGTCATTAAATTTTATTAAATTATTTAATGTTATTATTAAATTTTTATTTATTTTAATGTTATTATTAAATATTTAGTTTTCCTTCAATCTAGCCATTTAATTTTCTACATTTTCACATTCAAACAATTTAATCATAATTCAAAATAAATTAATAAATTTAATTCTCAATATTTACACATTATTTTAAATTGATCTTATTTTTAATTAAAAATAATTTAATATTGAATTCTTATTGAGAGGATTTTTATAATTCTATTATTAAATTATTTTCTTTTATAAGCACAACAAATTACAGAAACAACCACTAAAGTATTACTGAAAGCTAAGGTTTTGAAGATACCTTAAAGAATCCCCAATTCTCACAGGCATCCTTGATTTGCTCCATGGTTGCTGCTCTCCGCTCGCCGTTAAGCTTTTCTAGGTTGATCACTGGGAAAGTAGCCATTTCTCTTACAAATCTCTCTCTCTCTTTTACTTGAAAATCTCTCCAAGTCTCACTCTTTTGCTCCGGTTGTTATGCAGAAAACTTATATTGAGTTGATGAAGCTGTGGGGGTATTTATATTAACAAATTCAACGAAAAAAAGGGAAATGGGAAAAATAATAGTAACATTATTGGAAATTAATTAAATAGAAAAAACTCATTTGAAATACTTAAAAGTTGATGGAGCTGTTGTTTATGTTGGTCTAAAATTACAAGATCTGCACTTGGCTATTCTTGTAGTAAATTTGACTAGAAACCCTGAACCAAACCAAGTTTCCTACCACTATCCGATATCCCATCGTATATCTGTTTTGTGTCGAATTTGTTATTTTGCCCACGTACGTTTGTCAAGTTTGGGAAGCTGATCTCCTCTTTCATGCAATCTCCCTCATTAGACAGTCAAATTATTTAATATTGAATCCTATTATTAAATTATTTTTAATTAAAAATAGGATCAATTTAAAATAATGTATAAATAATGAGGGTTAAATTTATTAATTTGTTTCAAATTATGACTAAATTGTTTGAATGTGCAAATATAGAGGACTAAATGTGTTATTATGCACACTTTGTTAACACCTTTTATGCTACAGCTCGTGGCTAAATTGGAACAAAACTAAAACTTTTAATAGTAATATTGAAGCAATTGGAAGTTTGGTTACTAAATTGAATAATTTGCGTTAAGTGGCCATTTGTGAACTTTACCCAAGAAAATTAGTTTACTCTTTTCTTCTTCTCCTTTTCAGAACTCGAAGCTTGTAAGCTGAAGATTCCTTATTCTAAGGTGGGTATATTGAAACAATTGATTTGTTGTATGGGAGTGAATATATTTTCTCAAACTGAGTTTATTCAATAGTTTTCTTTTTGCGGTTTCCTTTTTCTTTTGGTTTCATCATTAGGTAAATTTTGAGTATTATGGCGAATGTATTGAGTCTACTGGAAGTGTGTTGGTGTTGGATCAACTATGACTAAGATGGTTTTCAAGTAATTCTAGTTTTGGTTTTTTTAATACATTGTTGATGCTTCGTTTTCTTCCCAACAACAAACTGATTCCATTTCTATCTTGGTTTGGCAATTACCGAGTTAGAGAAACAAAAAAGAAAAGAAAAGAAAATATGTTGTTGTCCCCACAGATTCATGGTTTTAGATCAATGGAAATAAAAATAAAAACTAATCTTTTCTATATGTAAAAACTGAAGCTCTTTCACCGTACACATCCATGAACATAAGGTCTAATTAGTGTTGTTTGTTTATGATGTAAAAAAGAACAGTATCAGCTAGAGGAGGTTGGATTATTCAACATATTTTATATTGTGTTATATCATGTCATGCATTGTTCTTGTTGAAGGTGTAGGAATCTATGGTTGAAAACGAAGAAAAGTATGTTCATGCACCGTGAATGAAAAGCCGAGCTCAATGAACCTTCTCCAGCTTCTTCATTGCAACAAGTTAGGACTGTCACAAATTCTCATTTCATATTAATTGTATTTATATGTTCCATCAATTAATTTTGTTTAGTAGAAAAAATATACGGTGTGAAATGGAGATTAATATAGTAGAAAACTGGGATTGAGTTAGATGAAGAAGAATATGAAAGATGGTGGAAGAGAGAAGAAATAAAAAATAATAAATATGGAAGATTAAATGTGTAATTATACAAATTATTTTTATTCCGGTGATCAAAATAGAAATAAAGTAATAATTTAGGGACTATCTAAGTAATTTATCTTCATTTTATTGTGTCAAATCAACATCCCGTTAACGTTTAACGGCAACAAACGCCCCAATGACCATAAATTTACAGATCGAAAACGTAAGTGACTATAACGGTCGAATTTAAAAATCAGTGACAAAAAGTGTACAAACCCTAAACATAAGTGATCATATTTACCCAAATGTTTATAAGGATTAGAAGCGACACCAGTTCAGCTTTTGGGACAGGTTATGCGCTAGGCAACAAATTACACCACTGAATGGGGTGATTTGGACCATCTTGTCGATGCAAACAGTACAACTATTTTCCAACTTTGTTTCAGGTTCGCTACTCATTATGTATTCTGAGAACTTGATTCACTCTCTTCACTGGGATCCAACTTCCCACTCCGTTGCTCATTTGACCGACCCACTTTCAGGACCCAATATAGATGCATCAATTATACCGACATTAACAGTAGCACTTGCTTCTGAAATTTTTAATGGTTCACCATTCAATTGCACACCTGGTTTATTCTCTGCTCCAGAACAAGAATGGACGCTCTCAATTTCTCCTACCTTGGTGCCTGATTCGTAATTATGAGCTGCTGAATGGGCGTTTACTCCTCTTATATTATGAGTAACAGTCCTTGTCGGAGGCAAATCATGGTCATGTAGTCCCTCATAAGTAGTTATGACCAATTTTGCATCATGAGATGCCCTCTCTACATGTTTCTTGACAGGGCATCCTGGATTTGAGCATCTGTAATAACTCCTACATCACAAGAGAGCAGAGAGTCAACTCAATTCCAAGACCAACCTGCGGCATGATCACACACACACACACGTGTATATGTATATATATATAAAGAAGTAAAATTTTGTACGATCAAACACGCCAAGTA
Source organism: Hibiscus mutabilis (assembly GCA_019671005.1). NCBI lineage: Eukaryota > Viridiplantae > Streptophyta > Magnoliopsida > Malvales > Malvaceae > Hibiscus > Hibiscus mutabilis. The sequence goes on along the minus strand of CM033749.1, from coordinate 20,613,874 downwards.
ATATGCATCAAGTGCAAAGATAAGGAGCATATCTAGATGAGGAGACCTCCACAGAATAACATTGTAATCGTTTCCATTGCCAATGTAGAGAAATAAAATGTAAATTAGACAAATTTTAATGTCTAAAACATGCACAAACAAATATAACGTGATTCAAACCTTGGATTTGGATTGCCTTTAACTAATTTTTGCCCATATTTGTGCCAACGGTACCCATCATTTACGATGTCAACCTCACTTAGAGTCTTAACAACCATATGCGATTCACTAGATGGCTTATGCACAGGAGAAGGATCACTGTTCTCTTTCTTCCTGTTTACCTTTGATGACTGTTAAACAAAGGTTAATATGGTATACAAAGACATGACAAATAAACTAAGGTACCTGCGTTTTGAGATGAGATGGTCATCATCACTACTGACAACATTTAGTAACCTATTTGATTTTGAAGATGCGCCTTTGACATCTTCACTGGCAGCAATAAGTAAAGGCTGTGAGCCATCTCCAGGCTCAATCGGGTGAGGTATTTGGATCTGTGCATCCAATGACTTGTCTTCAAATACGAGATCAGTTAAAAATCAAGCAACTTTTACTTCATCAGATTAGACCAGTCGCTAATGATTAAGATGGTTTCTTACCTTTGACAACAGTTGCAGATGCATCATATGGTCTCTCTTCAACAACAGAGACAACAAGGCCAACAGCAAGGGGTAAGTTCAGCGGCTTTGGATGATCATGCTGACCAAAATAAACACTGTCGACCATTTTCCCATCATGTGCATGTTCCAATTGCTTTTTCACTTGGCAATTTGGGTGTGTACATCTATAATAACTTCGAACAAATTCATTTCCTTTAACAAGTTTCTGCCCGTATTTACGCCAGTTATACCCGTCCTCTAAGGCTTTCTCGCGTACAACAGGACTGCTCGCTTTGAAACTAGGCAAAGGAGAGGGAGTCAGTGATGTTTTCTTGGATGTCAAGGAGGAATCATGTCCTTGCTCTGATTGTAAAGTATGGATCCCAGCATTAGGCAGTGGATCATTCTCTGATTTAACCGTGAGGGTTCCTTTCCCTTGATCAGATTGTGATGACCGAATTTCACTATCAGAGATCAGTTGCAAATGATGACTTCCAGCATCTGGGCTCTGTACTTTATTCGTACCAACCTCATCTGTTACACACTCCCCGGAAGAAACCATCTGATGTAAAGAACCTCTTATCAGTTAAAATTCCAGCAAACCCAAGTTACCATTCAAAAAGGTCTTGTATAACTAAAACAATTATGCGTCCATCACTTAATAACTATATGATAATTACAAAACAAACAAGCTGAAGAACAGCACGCCACCGTATTAGCCAGGAGTATTCAATTGCATAGACATTTAGCGAACAATCATATGATATTGCACCGAATTCTAATCGGCTTATACATTTCACAATCGACCAAAATATTTGCTTAGAGCTTATGCATTTCAAAAGCTTTATTCTTTTTGGTTATGCTTATGTTGAGCGTGACGGGAAATGCTTCCAAACGTCAAACAAACAATTCCAAATTATACTACAAAAAAGGGGATGAAATTTATGAGGTTAATTTAATAGAAGAATAATTCGAAAGTTCATAAAGAACATACTCGAAAAATAAAATTTAAGAAAATAACTGAACTGTTAATTCAATGAGTAAACTTTTTCAAACTCTGTAGGTCGTTTTCTACTGAGTTTCTGCAAGAGTAGGAACAAATTAAGAGCCATAATTTCCAGAAAAATACGATAAAATTCAATTCAGTGCAGAACAAATGTATTAGGTGAAGACGATAAAAGAAGGGGAAAGTTACCTATGCAACTGTGGAAAAGACCATGAAGAAACCCTAGCCGTAGATCATGTGGAAAGAACGCGATTATAAGAGTTGATCAGAGACGTTGATGACGCTGGTGATCGTAATTGGAGTCGGGGAAGTAGCAGCGATTCAGGTTGTAGGAAAATAAAAAAAATAATAAAAAAGCAAAGAGCTTTGGGAAAATATAAGATACGAGCAGTAACACACTTAAGTCTGGATTTCCTTCTGTCTTGATACTCCGTTATTGGTTGCTTACCGCTTGGTCAAATTATTTATGGGTAAACTACTGAAATTGTCACTTATTTTTAGTAAGTGTATACTTTTGGTCATCAATATTGAAAATTGACCGTTATGATCACTTACATTTTTGTTTTTTAAGCATTTGGTCACTCAAATGTTAATTGTCGTTAGACAATGACGGCGTGCTGACTTGGCACAATAAAAAGAATAATAAATTACCTAGATAGTCTTTAAACTATTATTTCACTCTTATTTTGACCTCCGAAATAAAAGTAATTTGTATAATTACACATTATTGTTAATACCATCTTCCCGTCCACCATCATCCACAGAGCCGGCTCTGGTCAGTTACTAGACATGCACAAAGACGTATACTTTTCCAGGAATTTCAACCAATATGTAAGAACCATTAGATTAGCTTTCCTTAAGAGTACTAGAGGCGAAAGCGAAAGCGAAAGCGAAAGCGAAAGCGACAGCTCCAAGGCCTTTGCCGAGCTATTAAAGCTGATTATGTCTTGGATTTGCAATACATTTTTTGCTGCATGGTCCTCTCCGAGTGCATTTACAATGTAATTTAGGCTAAATTTTATCTTTCAGGAAGTTTTTGTTGTTTGATAATTGAATTTTAGAAACATATGTTTCGAAGTTGAATGATAACATTAATTAAATGTTTAATTGCATACAAACTGTATGTTCTTAGTTTGTTTGAAGCATGAGCTAAAAGAAATTGATCATATCCTCAAGAATGATAATTTTCATTTATTTATGACAATATTGTTCGTTTTCCCTTGCATGGTAGAAACCTGATATTGAGATGATGCGAGCTGTAAACAAATTTAAGGCTGATTTTGGAGGATAATTTGTTTCTCTAGAGAGCTTGCAACCTTCTTCGGGTCATGTTCCTCATAGGTTATCTATTTTTTGTTGTATAATTTGTATTTCTTGTTTTATTCATGTCCATTATGTAGTCATAGAGAATCTTTCATATTTCCAAGAGTTTGGATGCATTGCCTTGTGGGAGAATAGCAAGCACCGCCAGTGAAGATGATTAGCTTTCGTAAAATGCCATATTGCTTCTTTACCTGGTCATAAACTGTTGAGATATTGATTTTGATATAACTTAAATGAAAAATATTTTTGGACTTAAATTAATTTGTAAAAATATTTTAAAAGTTCATTAACTTAAAAAATATGTTTGAAAAGTTTTCAAAGTGTTTTTGAAATATTTAAATGCTTTCAAAATAGCTCAAGTGTCAAAAACAAGCTTTGAGTATCGGTACGGATCTCCTCGTACTGATATCGAGCAGCCTGTACCGGTACGGTTGCCTATGTACCGATACGTCGTTTATTTTCCCAAGTTTTCCAACATTTCCAATAGCCAATTGTTGTACCGATATTGGCTTAGCTGTACCGGTACGCATGGACCCATATCGATACCCATGTATAGCGTACCGATACCCCGTGCTAAAATGTTGTAACAGCTCTTTCTTCTTAAGGCATGTACCGATATCAAAGCACGCGTACCGATACCGAGACGCCCAAAAGTGCATTTATTGCTAGAAATTAATTTTCCAATGGCTTTGATCAACCCCCAACGACTAGTAACGGTTAAGAACTCATTATAGGGTTTAAAAGCAAGCTTCAAGTAGCCATGGAACAACAAGAAACATATTGCCAACATTCTTTGTATAAAGAAATTGTGTTTGTGCTTAAATTGTCAATTTTATTGTAAAAAACACTAGTGAGTCAAATTGTCACATTTGCTCAAGTGTTTAGAATTTTGAGCGAGAGCATAATTTTGTGAACAACTTGCCTTGTGAGGTTTTTCATTTGTTCTCTCTTTTGTAATTCTCTTTGAGAGAGGGATAAATAAGACTTTGGGGTATAAGTCTTAGTCGTGTAAGGTTATCTCCTTGAGCCTCAAAAGGAAAGACAAGTTGGTGAATTTTTAGAAAATCTTTAGTGTGGATAGCTAAGGTAGTGGAGGTAGACTTAGTTGAGAAGTTGAATCACTATAAATTATTGTGCAAATTTTTTATTTCCAATTGCTTCCACCAATTTCACTCGAAGGACAATTCACCCTCTCTTGGCGTATTCGATTGATCATTTGAGCCCAACATAAACCTTAATTGTTTGACAATGACAAACAAAATAGGTGTATGTAATGCAGGTCTGAAAAAAAATTAACTCAAATTTTCTTTTTACTTTTTAACATATTAGCATGCTTGTGTAACTTTTTCTATGCAAAAAAAAAAAAAACAAGGTTAAGAGGAAACACTAACAAAATAAGTCTTTAGCGGCATTTTTAGCCCTATAGCAACATTTTTAGCGCTGCTAAAAACTCTCCCGACGCTAAAGAAAACGACGCAAGAAGTGCCGCTGAAACCAGCGCCGCAACAGTTCGTAGCATTTGTGTGCAAAAAAAGCCGCAACATGTCAAGATATATAGCAGTGTTTAATTATCAAAATGCCACTAAAAGTTATGGGCTATAGCAGCGCGTGTGAAGAAACATTGCGAAAAACATGTTCTTTAGTGGCGTTTATGTTTACAAACGACGCAAAAACCTATTCTTTAGTGGCGTTTGATTTTACAAATACCGCAAAAATCATGTTTTGTAGTGGGGTTTGTAAACACAAACGCCGCGAAAACTTATTCTTCAGTGGCTTTTGTGTTTACAAACGCCGCGAATAACACCTTGTTTCCAAAAAACTCAAATAAAAAACATACTATATTATATAATAATCTAAAATGCATTACTTTATTTCCTAGGATCAAACCTTGTTGACTCACTATTAAAAAAATAGCTGAAGCACATATTCAAATCCACAAATCAATCTATACATACAGATTCTTTGTTTTTAATTACTAAATATCAAGAAAAAAGAACTAAAGTTGTAAAACTTACTCAGCCATATAGCTCTTGACAAGCATGAAATATATCTTCCATTTCCTCCTTCAAATGGCCAGGGCATAGCTTGAATTATTCAGTAATTCCCATAGCTCTTTTGCATATTTAGCCATTCGGGTAATGTACATCACATTTTCTCATTAGTTTGTTCTCTGCTCATAGCAAAGTCCAGCTTGAAGTTGTCTAGATTATTCTCCTTCATTTTCTCAAACTCCTGTCATATCACATTCGGACATTTCATTCAAAGTTAAAAGAAGCAAAGCCATCAGAGAATCCGACAAGTCCAAGATTTTTTTACCTCCTTATACAACAATAAGCTACTTGTAGGAACACCAAGGACGAGCCGTGCCAAACCGTTGAACTACAAATTTTTATGTCACTCATTAGTACACAAACATATTGATGAGTTAGTGCAGGCTTTATTGCGTTGTTTTCCTTGTAGTCGTCGTGCTTTTCTAAGAACATCTTCCTTAAAAATGATCTAAAGGGAGCAATTATTTTACAGCAACCATAAAGACCTATTACTAAGCATTTTCACTTTTAAGCTAGGCCATTATTTCCAGTATTTGGCAGCTTGTGCTACTTTCAAAGAATTGTCTCTACAAAATAGAGTACACACTGGAATTTAATTTTATTTACACCGTTAAAAACTAGATTCGGCTACAGTTCTAACGGTATAAGCCGTATAAATTAATAAAATCTACAAAATTTATGAAAATTCATAGAAGTCCAGTAACAAAAACAGTCCAAAGCAGAAAACTACTTCCAGTTTTTCTAACCTACTTTCAAACAAAAATTCATATCGTTAATTCTGTACATCAAGATCAATCAGCATTTTTCTTAAACGAAACTAGACACACACCTGATTCTTTACATATAAGGTCCATTCTCTAGCTAACCATGAAACTTCAAGCTTTTATCACACATACACATCATTTTTAGCTAAACAAAACTGTATTTTCTTTTCATTCAGCACATCACACAAAACACAATTACACACATGAATTCAGTTTGTGCATAAACATCACAAGGTGATCAACCATTTCTTATAAAAATTCAATTACAAAACAAGTCATTTTCATTAACAAACCAATTTGTAAAATAGTCCAACATGTTTGTTAACAAAAACAATTATAGACCATTAGATTATCAAAACTCTTCTTCCATTATTTAATTCAATTTAGGTCATCTCTAATCTAACATCAACATAATAGTCTTAAGCTTTAGAACATAATATTCCCAGGGTATTACCGAGGCATGTATTGTCATGCAACTACTTCCAAGGTTGTCGAGGCGTGCGCGTCTAAAGTTGTTGCGGTATGCGAGTCAAGGGTTGCTGATGCGTGCATATCAATGGTTTCTGAGGCACACGCGTTTGGAGTTGTCGAGGCGTCAGGGGTTGCCGAGGCATGTGCGTCCATGGTTGTCGAGACGTGCATGTCTAGAGTTGCCGAGGCGTCGAGGGTTGCTGAGGCATGTGCATCCATGGTTGCCGAGGCATCAGGGATTGCTGAGGCATGCGCATCCATGGTTTTCGAGGTGTGCTATCAGTGGTTGTCGAGGCGTGCGCGTCAAGAGCTGCTACGGCGTCGAGGGTTGCCGAGACATGCACATCCATGGTTGCCGAGGCGTCAAAGGGTTACCGAGGCGTGCGCATCCATGGTTTCCGAGGCAACTAAAAGTTGCTCATCCGGGAATGCATCACATATTTCTAAATTCGCGTCTTCCTCCCTATTGCATTCTAAACATGATAAGTGATCGGGTACTTCATTTTTTGTTCCTTTCCTGTCCTTAATTTCAATATCAAATTCTTGTAAAAGTAATATCCAACGAATCAAAGAGGTTTGGCATCCTTTTTAGCAAATAGATACTTAATTGCCGAATGGTCCGTATGAACAATTGCCTTTGTACCAATAAGATGGGATCAGAACTTGTCAAATGTGAAAACTACAGCTAGTAACTCTTTCTTCGTTGTTGTGTAATTCACTTGAGCACTATTAAGAGTTTTATTGGCGTAGTACATCACATGAAAGGTCTTAAATGTGCGTTGGCCTAGGACTGCTCCTACCGAAAAATCACTTGCATCACACATGAGCTCAAAAGGTAGCACCCAATCGGGTGGAGTGACAATGGGTGTCGAGGCAAGCTTTTCCTTTATGGTTTGGAATGCTTGGGGTGCAAGAATCATCAAAATTGAAGACTTTATCCTGTTCAAGCAAATTGCACAAGGGTTTAGTAATCTTAGAAAAATTATGAATGAACCTCATGTAAAAACCTGCAAGTCCAAAAAAGCTTCGGATTCCTTTAACCGAACTTGGTAGGGGTAATCTCTCGATCACGTCCACCTTGGCTTTGTCTACTTCAATTCCCTTGGATGAAATCTTGTGGCTGAGCACTATTCCTTCATCTACCATAAAATGCCACTTCTCCCAATTAAGGATTAAATCAGTTTCTTTACATCTTGCCAACACCTTCTCTAAATTGTCGAGGCAGCTGTCGAAGTCATTACCAAAAATGGAAAAATCATCCATGAAGATCTCAAGGAAGTCTTCGACCATATTTGAAAAAAGTGCCATCATGCATCTTTGGAAGGTTGTCGGGGCATTACACAATCCGAACGACATCCTTCAGAAAGCATAAGTATCGTATGGGCATGTGAAGATTGTCTTTTCTTGATCTTCTGGTGCTATGGCAATTTGATTACAACCTGAATAACCATCAAGAAAACAATAAAAGGGTTTACCTGCAAGACGGTCAAGCATTTGATCAATAAAAAGGTAATGGGAAGTGATATTTCCTAGTGGCTTTGTTTAGTTTTCGATAATCCATACAAACCCTCCAACCGGTCACAATCCTAGTTGGAATGAGTTCATTGTTTTCATTACTTACCACCGTTATACCTCCATTTTTTGGTATACATTGTATCGGACTTACCCATGTACTATCAGAGATAGGGTATATAATGCCGGCGTCAAGCCACTTGATGATTTATTTCATTACAACCCCTTTCATGGCATGATTCAGTCTCTTCTGGGCCTCAATCGAAGGTTTGTGATCATCTTCCAACAAAATCTTGTGCATGCACACTGTCGGGCTAATTCCCTTCAAGTCGGCAATTGTCCACCCTATTGCCTTCTTGTGTAGCATCAACATTTTGATCAGCTTCTTTTCCTGCTCAGGCTGTAAATTAGAGGAAATAATTACCGGCAATGTATTATCGGTTCCCAAGTAAGAATATTTTAGTTGTTCAATGGAGTGCTTTTCGAGTTTACCTTCCTTACTTGAGTAATCCAGTGGTTCAAAGTATGTACCTGGTCGATTGACTAACCAATTTGCCTCTTCTTGTTGTTCCTCATCAATCGGTTCTTCATACTCCTCAGGTTCCTCTTGATCGACAATGTAGTTGTCGAGGCAACTAAATTCCACGTCGAAGTTGAACTCTGCTGTGGCATGAAGAAGTTGGCATTCTTCCGGATCATCGACATGCCTTAGTGTTTGAAACACATTTAGTTTAACTTGCTGGTCATTCACCCTCATTGTGAGTTCTCCCTTTTCAACATCAATCAAGGTTCTCCCTGTTGCTAGGAAAGGTCTCCCAAGAATGATAGGTGCATGTTCATCTGCTTCACAATCCAAAACAATAAAGTCAGCGGAAAAATAAATTTATTAACTTTTACCAGTATGTCTTCGATTTTTCCCTCTGGATGCACACAGGATCTGTCAACTAGCTGTAGCATAACTGTTGTAGGTCTTGCCTTCCCGATTCCTAGCTTCTAGAAAACTGATTTAGGCATCAAGTTTATGTTGGCTCCAAGGTCACATAGTGGTTTCCAATAGAACAGGGTATTGTGAAACTTCCGGGATCTTTCAACTTGGGTGGCATGCGATTGTGCAATATGGCCATGCATCCCTCTGTTGCGGAAACTGTTTCAAACTCTTCTAGCCTTGTTCTCTTAGACACAATGTCTTTAAGAAACTTGACATAGTTCAGCATTTGTTCAATTGCTTCAACCAATGGCAAGTTGATGTGGACTTCCTTTAGGATATCAAGAAACTTCTTGAATTGATATTCTTGCTTTTGTCGCTTCAACCTTTGTGGGAATGGTGGTGGAAGTCGGATATCTTCGATCCTTTCATTGGTCTGGAACCTGATTGACGGCATTGCTGAGGCAACTGGAGTTGCCAAGGCGTTGTCAACTGGGGTTGTCGTGGCGTGCCTATCGTTGGTTGCCGAGGCATGCTTATCGCTAGTTGCCGAGGCATGCTTATCGTTGGTTTCCGAGGCATGCTTATTTCTGGTTGCCGCGACAATTCCTAGTTCAGCATTTGAGGCTTTGCCACTTGGTTCGTCTTGATCATTTTGTGGAGTTTTGTTTGGTGAGCGAGCTTGAGCCTCTTTAAGTTGTTGGCCACTTCTAGTGGTGATCGCCTTACATTGCTCATGGCCAGTTCCTATTGCGACTTCAGTATCGCTAGGTAAACCTCCTTCCGGTCTAGTATTCAGGCTTTGAGTAAATTGTCCGACTTGATTTTCCAATGATTTGATTGCCGCCTCTTGGTTTTGCAATCTCATCTCGGTCCTGTTAATAAAAGCATCAATTTTTTTTATGAAGTTACTACTCTCGGCCATATAAGATTCAGTTTTCAACATAAAAGTATTGAGAGAATTTTCCAAAGAACTAGATGTTGTCGGTTGTTGTTGCGGCAACTGTTGCCGTGGCATATTCTGCTGGAATCCTGATGCTTGTGCATTCTAATTGTTCTGGTTTAGAGCATTGTTGGGAATACTCCGTGAAAATTTTAGGTGCTTCTTCTAAGCTAGATTATAAGTGTTGGACATCACATTGTTGTTCCGGTTGTAATTCCCCACATAAAAGCTGGATTTTGGATTCTGCATACATTCAGAAGAATCATGGTTACAACCACATAATTCACAAAAGGAATCCATTACCTTGACCTCATGTGTGTTGTTTTGTTTTTGCATGTTCTGGACCATCTTGGTTAGAGTGGCCAATTGTGCCGAAGTTGAGTCTGATGATCCCAGTTCATGTATTGTGGCTTGGCGTCTAACTCCTCCTCTTCTAGCAGATGGAATTGATAATCATTCTTGGCAAGCCTGTTTAGAATTTGCATTGCTTCCTCCGGTGACTTATCTAAGAGTACGCCGTTTGCCGAGGCATCTAGCATCATCCTTGTTGGTGTATTCACAGCGTTGTAAAACATTGTTACATGTGTCCACACTGGGAATCCGTGTAGGGGGCATTTGTGTAGAAGTTCTCTATATCGCTCCCAAGCCTCGTACATGGATTCATCATCTACCGCGAATAATTGTTCTTTAGCGGCGTTTGTAAATATAAACACCGCGAATAATTGTTCTTTAGGTGCGTTTGTATTTACAAACGCTGCGAATAACTGTTCTTTGGCGGTGTTTGTAATGACAAAAGCCGCTAATAACACCATGTTTCCAAAAAAATATAAATTACAGATTCAAAATATTTGTTAAATAAAATATTTATTTCATCTCAAAAATATATTGTCGCAATTAATTTAAAATATTTTTAAACAAAATATTTATTTCATTACAAAAAGTATATTTTGTCTCAATTTAATCCCTTCTACATATTCCGTTCCTAAGCATCTCTTCCCTGATCTAGTACCTCTCGGTCACCACTAACGCCGGCCACCATCCCGAATCCCTATATAAAAAAAATACAAGAAGTTAATAGCAGTTTCAGACATTTAAAACAATCAATATGCCTTCTACCATAAGCAATGATAATGCCTCTACCAAACAAGTTTATTTGCAGTCATGTATAAATTAATGAAACTATTGTATCCGAGTTGGAAAAAAGAAAAGAAACACATTTTCACTGAAAAAAGAAAATGAATTATGGTACAACAGAATCAATGAATGTTCCACTGCTGGTTCCAACAATCTAAGCTATAGAACTGTGCAGTAAAGCAATTATTATAGACAATGATGTTAGAATCCCTCCAATTCTCAAACTGGAACCTGAAGCAGTATCATGGGCACCAACGGAATACACCTCCAATTCTTTCACAGTTTAGAAAGAAAACAAGAAACTGTGAAATAAAAACATGTATAAATCCTTTTGAAAAGAGTAGGATGAAAACTATAATCATCAATGATTATAATTTTGCAGTACTTCTCCAAGTCTGTAGAGATTCCATGTTAGAATGAGCAAATGTGTTTTCATCTCTTAGAAAATTCAGTCTTTCACAAGACACATTGACTATCATAAAATGTATATAAAGGGAAATACGTTTAACCATCATGTTCTGATTTCACATAATCAAGCCAGATCAGCCTATCATAAAGAAGTATCTTCTCTATATAATGCACAACGTTTAATAGTTATTGAAAGTAAAAAGTTTGTCAGACTGCAGCTCTTTACCAGTCGAGCATTAAGTAGAACAAAGGCCTAATCCGACTACCAAGCATCAGCACAAAAGAGAAACAGAGGTTATAGTTATAATGAAAAGAACGCGAGCAAAATGCAAAATGTGGCCTTTACCATATTAATATTAGACATTCATTTAGCTTGAAATGCATAATGAAATTATTGAGTAGCAGCTAAAAAGAACAAATGTTGCAGAAAGGCAAATTCTGGGAAGAAAGTTATGCTACAAACCATAAAAATAAATTATAATTTACCTAAGATCTTGTGGGCGCAACAAAGGGACATTGGATTCGTCGATCATGTTATGTTTCTCATCGGCATCATGAACATGCCTAAGGGGAGAAGTCAGCATCAATCCATGATTTGATCTTGAAGCACGTTTCCAGTGAAGCCTCTGCAATTTTTTTTTTTTGGTTAGTTTATTTCATTCGTAGGAAAGAAATTTTGGTACGCTTGAGGCGTTAATAGTTTAGAATAAGTTAAAGAATGTAGAACTGGTCATACAACTAGATGATGAGGATTAGGACTTACAATTAAATTAGCTAATGCTATCCCGATTATATCACGGTTGGTAGCTATCTCAAGCGCTAAAAGTGAAGTACCAGTTAAATCTGATGCCATTGATCTAGGGTCCTCCACACACCTTCCATTGACAATAGCGAACAAGCTGTGTCCTGAAGTCACTTTGAAGAGTTCCTACAGAGAGAAGAGTAGAGTGCAATTAAAGTGACCTTAGGCACATGCGGATGAGGTTTTATCGCTTTTGCATGCCGACTGTAATAGCCTTGGGCTGACTATTCCTTAAGTTTTTATGCTCTCTTTTCATCCAAAAAAAGGTGACCTTAGGCAAGTGAACAACCAAAAGAAAAAGACCCGCTTGCAATTTTTCTAAGCAGAGAACATTACAATGGTTTGGTACTTAGACATCAAACATGTATTTCTACAAATATGAACACGGAATCTGTACCATGAAACTAAGCTGCAGAAATAAATTTTAAAGATTGAAGTACCTCTGGGTACCCTGTCTGGGGCCATATCAAAAAATCTTCCCCAACTCGAGATCCCACAATATTTATACCAAGTCGCCGACAAATTTCAATGTATATTACACTAAGCAAAATTGCTGTATTTAACAAAATCAGATTAGTAGACAGCCCAAAATGACAATAAACTGCTCAGGAATAATATGTTTGTGGAAAAATTGGACAGAAAATGTTTTGCAGCGAGTTTTACTACAAAAAGGAAGTATAATGAAGCTTTACCACTGCCACATCTGGAGTCGAGCACTGAGTGTAAGTATGAATGCTTAGAATCGACAAGAACGGGGGATCGTGTCAAGCCTCTTAACTCAAAAAGAACTAAATTGACTGCCTCCAAAACTTCAACCAGATGGCAGCCTATGTCCCTTGAAACTAGCTCTGCTTCGACTTCTTTAGCAATTGCATCCAACTCACTTAGCCATTCAGGTATGGTCTTTCCACCCAAAGACATTTGCTCCAAAGAATCCCAGTCTTCCATCTCCAATGGGGAAGAAACATTTCTCCTTTCATTCAGGAGAGAGCGAGCGTCCATCTCTCGGTTAAAAGACGTGCATGTCGCTTCTTCAGCTGCAACATAAAGTAAAGCCTACACCAAAAGATATCAAACAAAATAAAAGAAGCAACTTACATATCAAAAGCTTCTCACCCCTCACGAGTCACCGATATACAATGAATTAGTGAAACATATTCGACAACAGGTTGTCATGAGTACCTTAGCAAGATAGATGTTTTTATCCTTGGACTGGGAGGAGATCTCCCGAGTGAACTTGTCCCTTGCAGTCTTGAGAGCCTATGGATTGTATCAGAGTCCAACAGAAAATTAGAAATGGGAAATCGACTAACATGGTAAGGATAAATGACCTCTTCAGAAAGTGTACAAGGCAAATTTTCGACAGATTTTAGTAACTGTAAGAAACCCTAGCGGCAGATTTCAAGAGCTTTTGAACTTCTGGTGTTGGCTCGCTTGCTGGTGCGACCGAGTGGCTTGAGGGACGATCAACAGCGACGGTGAGCAGCACAGCGAGAAGGAACAGTTAGGGATTTTGCATGATAGATTTTGAGATGAAAGTGTCTGAGATTGAGAGATATAAGATGTGTTTTATCTATTGTGGCATTTGAAAAACCAAACGCCGCTATAACAAGATCTACCGCGGCGTTTTTAAAATAAAACGCCGCCATAACGAGACCTATAACGGCATTTATAAAATCAAACACCGCTAACATGACACCTATTGCGACGTTTAAAATAAACGCCACTAAATGCGACCTATTGCGGCGTTTATAAAACCAAACGCCGCTATAACGACACTTATTGCGGAGTTTGTTTTAAAAACGCCACGAAAAGCGCTGCGATATACCAAGCGTGGTGTAGTGCCTTTGCTTGTTCGAAATGCATAACTAAAGAATTTAAACGTCTTGATTACCGCCAAGATTGCCTTCGCTTTTATCGAAATGGAGAAACTTGAGTGAGGAATCGTGGGAAATTTAGTTACAATCCTAAAATGTTATGAAACAAATGAGGTTTTGATTTTGATATGGGGGTATATTCACGACGAGTACTAAAATTTGTCAGTAAGTTCCAAAGCTGATCTAACCTAAAATGTTACTATTTCAACCTCAAATGATATATAATTTGCTAACATTTTGGGATGCAAATGTCTGAACAATTTTCATCGCCAAATTTCGATACTCTTAAGTAAGTTTTGATACTTACGAGGTCAACCAAAAATGTTATCTAATTTTCTAACATTTTTGGTTGCAATCGAAATGTTATCCAACATATTTTACGCTAAGTTTCGGTACTTGTTATTAAGTTATGATACTTATCCTACAAACCTAAAATGTTAAAAGTTTTTTTTAAACATTTTAGGTTTACATATTTTCCTACAGGTTTCGGAACTTGTATTTATGTTCTAAAACTTACCATGTCAACCTAAAATGTTATACATAATTGTAATATTTTTATTGCAACCACAATGTTATTCCCACATATGTCACTATAAGTTTCGATATTGTACTCTCTAAGTGAAGTGCTGGCAAAAGGGGCAGAAGATATGTATTGGAAAAGTATAAAACAGTGCCAAGATGAGTCTTTTGCGTGCAAGTATACACAGTCTGCAAGTAGTACAACAGTTAAGCTGAGTATCGATCCCACAGAGATTGACTTGGAATTCAATTGTCTTTGATTGTTACTTGCCTTGAGAAAAAGTTGTTTTGTTTTGAAGTTGGTTTTGGAAATAATTGAATAGAAAAGAAATAAAAGTAAAGTAAAGGCGTTGGTGTTGCGCGTAATAAGTGCTCCACAATTGTGCAAGTGTACACGTCGCAAGTTATAGTATAAATGATTCATCTCCACAGGGATTGGTGCCACTTCAATAATCTAATCTCTTGCACTATAAAAAGTAAAGAACACAAGTAGAAGATTGTAGGAGTTTAACTAACAACTAAACTAGAAAGCAATAAAGTAAGAGAAGATGTAATCAAATGAGAGAGAATAGGCCAGGTTATTGTGAGTTGAGGTGTGATAGCCGATTGGATCGTCTTGGTAAAAGAGTGCAAGGGCAACTCAGTTGCCGTGGCAACTTGTACAGCGGGGTTGCTTGGCAACTAAATGATGGTTGCATGTGCGACTAGCTGGGCAACTACTTGGGCATCTCGGTAGCAACTTCAAGGTTCATCGACGCATTCTTCAATGGTTTCTTCTTATCCCTAAGTCGAAACTCTAACTACTTGTGCATGCCTTGATAATACATCCCTGCGTGAATCAAGGGTGAACAACAACCAACCTTGCGCTCCTCTTAGCCGTTGAAATCCTTAATTTATTCCTAAGCCAGATTAATCTTCACCATCAATAGATTGAATAAAGACCATACTCATTCGTTTCTTGAATCCAACTCTCCCGATATTAGATAAATAGATGAAGTTACGAGATCCTCTCCCAATTCACTCGCAAGCAAGAATAAGAACCAAGAATGAATAAACCTTGAATAGAAAGTGCAAACTCTTATTACCTAAACAAAATCCAATTCTTTCTCACAACCACAAAACACAATAACCATAGCCAAATAGATTTAGTTCATGGCTAGGTTCCAAAGAAACACAAGATAAAGAATTCCTAGCATAAACCTAATTGAACAAGAAAGAAAAAGATGAAGAATGGATGAAGCTTTGTCGAAATCTCCCTTGCCCTTGATATTGTCAAAATTCTCTCTCTCTCTCTCCTCTCGAAATTTCTCTCTTCTTTCCCGGGGTTGACGGCTTGGTGATCTATTTATAGGGCTAGGTCAAAGTATTTTTTGAGGAGGAAGTTAAGTTGGAATTAAATTATCTTTAAAGAATATAATTCTTTATTATATTTAAATTCCTTCTAGAACTTCTCCTATCTTCTTGGGATTTAATTTCTCTTTAACCTCTCCATGAAAATTAAACTCCTTTGGGATTTAGCTTTGCTCCACGTCATCTTGGGCTTATCTAGTCATCAATTTCGACTACCATATCATCTTATTCCTTGTCGAAAATTGCCCTGGAAACTAGCTCAGCTTCTCCTTCATGCATTGCCCTGGCAACTAGTTCGACATCTCTTTCATGCATTGCCCTGGAAACTGGTTCCAGCCTTGCTTTGGTAAGTGATTCTGCACACACACACAAAAACACAGCAAAGCGGTATCTTTTTCCACAAAATTGAGCAAAATATGAAATCAAGCTTGTCCACCAAGGAAAGGATGCAAACATGCATGAATGACTACTAATGCAAATAATATGAGCCTAAGTCTAACAATAATATGAGTAAAAAGGGTAATAAAAATAGTACTTTTGAACACTTATCACACCCCCAAACTCGAACTATTGCTTGTCCTCAAGCAATGCAAACTAATAATTACCCGACAAAACTTTAATTTTCACAAACTTAGCTTTGAACTTGATTTCAATTCTTAGAACCGTGGCACAAAGTATGATTGGCTTTTCATTTTTCAAAAAACTTTAGGAGTTACTCGGAATCAAACTATAATACTTGTGAGTGTGTGCAGAGTTGTGTACAAGATGATTTTTCGGATTCTATGCAAACAAGAGGTTTTCGAATTACTTTGTTGGGTTGTTTTAACATGTTTTAACTAGAGCTGGTTTCGGGCACCTCTAGCGATCAATTTTTAGCACATACTAGAGACAATTTCGGGCACCTCTAGTGATCAATTTTTATCACACACTAGAGACAATTTGGTACCTCTAGCATTCATCCAATTTTTATTCTAATCCCCCAATTTTTTAACTATCAACCTAAGTTTGTTAGAATTCCTTAAATCAATCAAGCCACACAGTGTTTCATCAAGTTTAGCATCATAGTACGATTCTAAGTGTTTCCACGTTTATCCTAGAATAAAAAGTTCTATCAATTAAGTACATTGGCAAAGTCATCATCGAATATTCATCAAATCTAGGCAATTCTTGTTCCAACTAAAGGTATGGCAAGCAATTTTTGTATCCTAAATGCAATACTTAAGATGAATGCAACTAAACATGGTAACTAACTAATAACAATCCCCCCCAAACTCGAGTGAGGCATTGTCATCGATGCATGCACAAAGAAAAATAAAAATAAAGAAAAGTAAAATGCAAGAGGACTTACTCTGAGAGTTCATCGTCGTGGATGATTAGTTTCCTTTTGGTCGGTGTCTTGATTTTTTTGCTTGAACGCAGTGGTTGCTTCCTTGTTGCCAATGGTGGAATCGATCCTCGTACGGGGTTGTCCTCATCATCCTCTTCATCAATGTCATTGGCTTTTTTCTTGAGCTTGGAGGATTCGATTGGTGCAGTCTTTGTTGGTGCAATGGAGGACTCGTCCGAATCTGAAAAATCAGACAATGATTCAGTACAAGTTGATTCGGGAATAAGTGCTTTACCTTTGGCTTTTGCAGTGGTTGTTGGGGCGTCTTTAGCTTTGGTTGCCATGACATCTTTAGTGTTGGTTGCCATGGCAACTGCTTGGGCAGGCGCAGTGTAGGTTGCCGCGACATCATCTGTTGCGGTTGTTGTGGCAACTGCTTCATTGGTTGTCGTGGCAAGGATTTTGGCAGGAAAGATTGGGAATGGCACGTGGCTATTCGGGTACTTTTCCAGGATGACTTGGGTGATGGCATTGTTGTGATCCTTCATGTACCATATGAACATTAGTTGCTGATCTTGAATTTGCCTAAGGCGGTTCGCCAACGGTTGTAAGAGTGCTTCAAGTTGTCTGCTGCCCGAGTTGCTGACAAATTTCAATGTATATTACGCTAAGCAAAATTGTTGTATTTAACAAAATCAGATTAGTAGACGGCCCAAAATGACAATAAACTGCTCAGGAAGAATATGTTTGTGGAAAAATTGGACAAAAAAAGTTTTGCAGCGAGTTTTACTACAAAAAGGAAGTATAATGAGGCTTTACCACTGCCACCTCTGGAGTCGAGCACGGAGTGTAAGTATGAATGCTTAGAATCGACAAGAACGGGGGATCGTGTTAAGCCTCTTAACTCAAAAAGAACTAAATTGGCTGCCTCCAAAACTTCAACCAGATGGCAGCCTATGTCCCTTGAAACTAGCTCTGTTTCGACTTCTTTAGCAATTGCATCCAACTCACGTAGCCATTCAGGTATGGTCTTTCCACCCAAAGACATTTGCTCCAAAGAATCCCAGTCTTCCATCTCCAACGGGGAAGAAACATTTCTCCTTTCATTCAGGAGAGAGCGAGCATCCATCTCTCGGTTAAAAGACATGCATGTCGCGTCTTCAGTTGCAATATAAAGTAAAGCCTACACAAAAAGATATCAAACAAAATAAAAGACGCAACTTACATATCAAAAGCTTTTCACCCCTCACCAGTCACCCATATACAATGAATTAGTTAAACATATTCGACAACAGGTTGTCATGAGTACCTTAGCAAGAGAGATGTTTTTATCCTTGGACTGGAAGGAGATCTCCTGAGTGAACTTGTCCCTTGCAGTCTTGAGAGCCTGTGGATTGTATTAGAGTCCAATAGAAAATTAGAAATGGGAAATCGACTAACATGGTAAGGATAAATGACCTCTTCAGAAAGTGTACAAGGCAAATTTTTGACAGATTTTAGTAACTATAAGAAACCCTAACGGCAGATTTCAAGAGCTTTTGAACTTCTGGTGTTGGCTCGCTTGCTGGTGCGACCGAGCGGCCTGAGGGACGATCGACAGCGACGGTGAGCATCATGGCGAGAAGGAACAGCTAGGGATTTTGCATGATAGATTTTGATATGAAAGTGTCTGAGATTGAGAGATATAAGATGTGTTTTATCTATTGTGGCATTTGAAAAACCAAACGTCGCTATAACAAGATCTATCGCGGCGTTTTTAAAATAAAACGCCGCCATAACGAGACCTATAACGGCATTTATAAAATCAAACGCCGCTAACATGACACCTATTGCGGCGTTTAAAATAAACGCCACTAAATGCGACCTATTGCGGCGTTTATAAAACCAAACGCCACTATAACAACACCTATTACGACATTTGTTTTAAAATCGCCACGAAAAGCGCCGCGATATACCAAGCGTGGTGTAGTGCCTTTGCTTGCTTGAAATGCATAACTAAAGAATTTAAACGTCTTGATTACCGCCAAAATTGCCTTCGCTTTTATCGAAATGGAGAAACTTGAGTGAGGAATCGTGGGAAATTTAGTAACAAACCTAAAATGTTATGAAACAAATGAGGTTTTGATTTTGATATGGGGTGTATTCATGGCGAGTACTAAAATTTGTCAAGTAAGTTCCAAAGCTGATCTAACCTAAAATGTTACTATTTCAACCTCAAATGATATATAATTTGCTAACATTTTGGGATGCAAATGTCTGAACAATTTTCATCGCCAAATTTCGATACTCTTAAGTAAGTTTTGATACTTACGAGGTCAACCAAAAATGTTATCTAATTTTCTAACATTTTTGGTTGCAATCGAAATGTTATCCAACATATTTTACGCTAAGTTTATGTACTTGTTATTAAGTTATGATACTTATCCTACAAACCTAAAATGTTAAAAGTTTTTTTAAACATTTTAGGTTTACATATTTTCCTACAGGTTTCGGAACTTGTATTTATGTTCTAAAACTTACCATGTCAACCTAAAATGTTATACATAATTGTAATATTTTTATTGCAACCACAATGTTATTCCCACATATGTCACTATAAGTTTCGATATTGTACTCTCTAGGTGAAGTGCTGACAAAAGGGGTAGAAGATATGTATTGGAAAAGTATAAAACAGTGCCAAGATGAGTCTTTTACGTGCAAGTATACACGGGCTGCAAGTAGTACAACAGTTAAGCTGAGTATCGATCCCACAGAGATTGACTTGGAATTCAATTGTCTTTGATTGTTACTTGCCTTGAGAAAAAGTTGTTTTGTTTTGAAGTTGGTTTTGGAAATAATTGAATAGAAAAAAATACAAGTAAAGTAAAGACATTGGTGTTGCGCGTAATAAGTGCTCCGCAATTTTGCAAGTGTACACATCGCAAGTTATAGTATAAATGATTCATCTCCACAGGATTGGTGCCACTTCAAGAATCTAATCTCTTGCACTATAAAAGTAAAGAACACAAGTAGAAGATTGTAGGAGTTTAACTAACAACTAAACTAGAAAGCAATAAAGTAAGAGAAGATGAAATAAAATGAGAGAGAATAGGCAGGTTATTGTGAGTTGAGGTGTGATAGCCGATTGGATCGTCTTGGTAAAAGAGTGCAAGGCAACTCAGTTGCCGTGGCAACTTGTACTGTGGGTTGCCTTGGCAACTAAATGATGGTTGCATGGGCGACTAGCTGGGCAACTACTTGGGCATCTGGGCAGCAACTTCAAGGTTCATCGACGCATTCTTCAATGGTTTCTTCTTATCCCTAAGTCGAAACTCTAACTACTTGTGCATGCCTTGATAATACATCCCTGCGTGAATCAAGGGTGAACAACAACCAATCTTGTGCTCCTCTTAGCCGTTGAAATCCTTAATTTATTCCTAAGCCGGATTAATCTTCACCATCAATAGATTGAATAAAGACCATACTCATTCGTTTCTTGAATCCAACTCTCCCGATATTAGATAAATAGATGAAGTTACGAGATCCTCTCCCAATTCACTCGCAAGCAAGAATAAGAACCAAGAATGAATAAACCTTGAATAGAAAGTGCAAACTCTTATTACCTAAACAAAATCCAATTCTTTCTCACAACCACAAAACACAATAACCATAGCCAAATAGATTTAGTTCATGGCTAGGTTCCAAAGAAACACAAGATAAAGAATTCCTAGCATAAACCTAATTGAACAAGAAAGAAAAAGATGAAGAATGGATGAAGCTTTGTCGAAATCTCCCTTGCCCTTGATATTGTCAAAAATTCTCTCCTCTCTCTCCCTCTGTCGAAATTTCTCTCTTCTTTCCCAGGGTTGACGGCTTGGTGATCTATTTATAGGGCTAGGTCAAAGTATTTTTTGAGGAGGAAGTTAAGTTGGAATTAAATTATCTTTAAAGAATATAATTCTTTATTATATTTAAATTCCTTCTAGAACTTCTCCTATCTTCTTGGGATTTAATTTCTCTTTAACCTCTCCATGAAAATTAAACTCCTTTGGGATTTAGCTTTGCTCCACGTCATCTTGGGCTTATCTAGTCATCAATTTCGACTACCATATCATCTTATTCCTTGTCGAAAATTGCCCTGGAAACTAGCTCAGCTTCTCCTTCATGCATTGCCCTGGCAACTAGTTCGACATCTCTTTCATGCATTGCCCTGGAAACTGGTTCCAGCCTTGCTTTGGTAAGTGATTCTGCACACACACACAAAAAATACAGCAAAGCGGTATCTTTTTCCACAAAATTGAGCAAAATATGAAATCAAGCTTGTCCACCAAGGAAAGGATGCAAACATGCATGAATGACTACTAATGCAAATAATATGAGCCTAAGTCTAACAATAATATGAGTAAAAAGGGTAATAAAAATAGTACTTTTGAACACTTATCACACCCCAAACTCGAACTATTGCTTGTCTCTCAAGCAATGCAAACTAATAATTACCCGACAAAACTTTAATTTTCACAAACTTAGCTTTGAACTTGATTTCAATTCTTAGAACCGTGGCACAAAGTATGATTGGCTTTTCATTTTTCAAAAAACTTTAGGAGTTACTCGGAATCAAACTATAATACTTGTGAGTGTGTGCAGAGTTGTGTACAAGATGATTTTTCGGATTCTATGCAAACAAGAGGTTTTCGAATTACTTTGTTGGGTTGTTTTAACATGTTTTAACTAGAGCTGGTTTCGGGCACCTCTAGCGATCAATTTTTAGCACATACTAGAGACAATTTCGGGCACCTCTAGTGATCAATTTTTATCACACACTAGAGACAATTTCGGGTACCTCTAGCATTCATCCAATTTTTATTCTAATCCCCCAATTTTTTAACTATCAACCTAAGTTTGTTAGAATTCCTTAAATCAATCAAGCCACACAGTGTTTCATCAAGTTTAGCATCATAGTACGATTCTAAGTGTTTCCACGTTTATCCTAGAATAAAAAGTTCTATCAATTAAGTACATTGGCAAAGTCATCATCGAATATTCATCAAATCTAGGCAATTCTTGTTCCAACTAAAGGTATGGCAAGCAATTTTTGTATCCTAAATGCAATACTTAAGATGAATGCAACTAAACATGGTAACTAACTAATAACAATCCCCCCCAAACTCGAGTGAGGCATTGTCATCGATGCATGCACAAAGAAAAATAAAAATAAAGAAAAGTAAAATGCAAGAGGACTTACTCTGAGAGTTCATCGTCGTGGATGATTAGTTTCCTTTTGGTCGGTGTCTTGATTTTTTTGCTTGAACGCAGTGGTTGCTTCCTTGTTGCCAATGGTGGAATCGATCCTCGTACGGGGTTGTCCTCATCATCCTCTTCATCAATGTCATTGGCTTTTTTCTTGAGCTTGGAGGATTCGATTGGTGCAGTCTTTGTTGGTGCAATGGAGGACTCGTCCGAATCTGAAAAAAATCAGACAATGATTGATACAAGTTGATTCGGGAATAAGTGCTTTACCTTTGGCTTTTTGCAGTGGTTGTTGGGCGTCTTTAGCTTTGGTTGCCATGACATCTTTAGTGTTGGTTGCCATGGCAATCGCTTGGGCGGCTTGATGTAGGTTGCCGCGACATCATCTGCATTTGCGGTTGTTGTGGCAATCGCTTCATTGGTTGTCGTGGCAAGGATTTTGGCAGGAAAGATTGGGAATGGCACGTGGCTATTCGGGTACTTTTCCAGGATGACTTGGGTGATGGCATTGTTGTGATCCTTCATGTACCATATGAACATTAGTTGCTGATCTTGAATTTGCCTAAGGCGGTTCGCCAACGGTTGTAAGAGTGCTTCAAGTTGTCTGCTGCCCGAGTTGCTGACAAATTTCAATGTATATTACGCTAAGCAAAATTGTTGTATTTAACAAAATCAGATTAGTAGACGGCCCAAAATGACAATAAACTGCTCAGGAAGAATATGTTTGTGGAAAAATTGGACAAAAAAAGTTTTGCAGCGAGTTTTACTACAAAAAGGAAGTATAATGAGGCTTTACCACTGCCACCTCTGGAGTCGAGCACGGAGTGTAAGTATGAATGCTTAGAATCGACAAGAACGGGGGATCGTGTTAAGCCTCTTAACTCAAAAAGAACTAAATTGGCTGCCTCCAAAACTTCAACCAGATGGCAGCCTATGTCCCTTGAAACTAGCTCTGTTTCGACTTCTTTAGCAATTGCATCCAACTCACGTAGCCATTCAGGTATGGTCTTTCCACCCAAAGACATTTGCTCCAAAGAATCCCAGTCTTCCATCTCCAACGGGGAAGAAACATTTCTCCTTTCATTCGGAGAGAGCGAGCATCCATCTCTCGGTTAAAGACATGCATGTCGCGTCTTGATTGCAATATAAAGTAAAGCCTACACAAAAAGATATCAAACAAAATAAAAGACGCAACTTACATATCAAAAGCTTTTCACCCTCACGATCACCCATATACAATGAATTAGTTAAACATATTCGACAACAAGGTTGTCATGAGTACCTTAGCAAGAGAGATGTTTTTATCCTTGGACTGGAAGGAGATCTCCTGAGTGAACTTGTCCCTTGCAGTCTTGAGAGCCTGTGGATTGTATTAGAGTCCAATAGAAAATTAGAAATGGGAAATCGACTAACATGGTAAGGATAAATGACCTCTTGAGAAAGTGTACAAGGCAAATTTTTGATGATTTTAGTAACTATAAGAAACCCTAACGGCAGATTTCAAGAGCTTTTGAACTTCTGGTGTTGGCTCGCTTGCTGGTGCGACCGAGCGGCCTGAGGGACGATCGACAGCGACGGTGAGCATCATGGCGAGAAGGAACAGCTAGGGATTTTGCATGATAGATTTTGATATGAAAGTGTCTGAGATTGAGAGATATAAGATGTGTTTTATCTATTGTGGCATTTGAAAAACCAAACGTCGCTATAACAAGATCTATCGCGGCGTTTTTAAAATAAAACGCCGCCATAACGAGACCTATAACGGCATTTATAAAATCAAACGCCGCTAACATGACACCTATTGCGAGGTTTAAAATAAACGCCACTAAATGCGACCTATTGCGGCGTTTATAAAACCAAACGCCACTATAACAACACCTATTACGACATTTGTTTTAAAATCGCCACGAAAAGCGCCGCGATATACCAAGCGTGGTGTAGTGCCTTTGCTTGCTTGAAATGCATAACTAAAGAATTTAAACGTCTTGATTACCGCCAAAATTGCCTTCGCTTTTATCGAAATGGAGAAACTTGAGTGAGGAATCGTGGGAAATTTAGTAACAAACCTAAAATGTTATGAAACAAATGAGGTTTCGATTTTGATATGGGGGTGTATTCATGACGAGTACTAAAACTTGTCAGTAAGTTCCAAAGCTGATCTAACCTAAAATGTTACTATTTCAACCTCAAATGATATATAATTTGCTAACATTTTAGGATGCAAATTTCTGAACAATTTTCATCGCCAAGTTTCGATACTCTTAAGTAAGTTTTGATACTTATGAGGTCAACCAAAAATGTTATCTAATTTTCTAACATTTTTGGTTGCAATCGAAATGTTATCCAACATATTTTACGCCAAGTTTATGTACTTGTTATTAAGTTATGATACTTATCCTACAAACCTAAAATGTTAAAAGTTTTTTTAAACATTTTAGGTTTACGTATTTTCCTACAGGTTTCGGAACTTGTATTTATGTTCTAAAACTTACCATGTCAACCTAAAATGTTATACATAATTGTAATATTTTTATTGCAACCGAAATGTTATCCCCACATATGTCACTATAAGTTTCGATATTGTACTCTCTAGGTGAAGTGCTGACAAAAGGGGTAGAAGATATGTATTGGAAAAGTATAAAACAGTGCCAAGATGAGTCTTTTACGTGCAAGTATACACGGGCTGCAAGTAGTACAACAGTTAAGCTGAGTATCGATCCCACAGAGATTGACCTGGAATTCAATTGTCTTTGATTGTTACTTGCCTTGAGAAAAAGTTGTTTTGTTTTGAAGTTGGTTTTGGAAATAATTGAATAGAAAAAAATACAAGTAAAGTAAAGACATTGGTGTTGCGCGTAATAAGTGCTCCGCAATTTTGCAAGTGTACACATCGCAAGTTATAGTATAAAAGGTATCGTCTCCACAGGGATTGGTGCCACTTCAAGAATCTAATCTCTTGCACTGTAACAAGTAAAGAACACAAGTAGAAGATTGTAGCAGTTTAACTAACAACTAAACTAGAAAGCAATAAAGTAAGAGAAGATGAAATAAAATGAGAGAGAATAGGCCAAGTTATCGTGAGTTGAGGTGTGATAGCCGATTGGATCGTCTTGGTAAAAGAGTGCAAGGGCAACTCAGTTGCCGTGGCAACTTGTACAGCGGGGTTGCCTTGGCAACTAAACGATGGTTGCGTGGGCGACTAGCTGGGCAACTACTTGGGCGTCTGGGCAGCAACTTCAAGGTTCGGCGGAGCGTTCTTCAATGGTTTCTTCTTATCCCTAAGTCGAAACTCTAGCTACTTGTGCATGCCTTGCTAATACATCCCTGCATGAATCAAGGGTGAACAACAACCAATCTTGTGCTCCTCTTAGCCGTTGAAATCCTTAACTTATTCCTAAGCCGGATTAATCTTCACCATCAATAGATTGAATAAAGACCATACTCATTCGTTTCTTGAATCTAACTCTCACGATATTAGATAAATAGATGAAGTTACGAGATCCTCTCCCAATTCACTCGCAAACAAGAATAAGAACCAAGAATGAATAAACCTTGAATAGAAAGTGCAAACTCTTATTACCTAAACAAAATCCAGTTGTTTCTCACAACCACAAAACACAATAACCATAGCCAAATAGATTTAGTTCATGGCTAGGTTCCAAAGAAACACAAGATAAAGAATTCCTAGCATAAACCTAATTGAACAAGAAAGAAAAAGATGAAGATTGGATGGAGCTTTGTCGAAATCTCCCTTGCCCTTGATCTTGCTGAAAATTTTCTCCTCTATCCCTCTGTCGAAATTTCTCTCTTCCCTCCTAGAGTTGACGGCTTGGTGATCTATTTATAGGGCTAGGTCAAAGTCTTTTTTGAGGAGGAAGTTAAGTTGGAATTAAATTATCTTTAAAGAATATAATTCTTTATTATATTTAAATTCCTTCTAGAACTTCTCCTATCTTCTTGGGATTTAATTTCTCTTTAACCTCTTCATGGAAATCAAACTCTTCTGGCATTTAGCTTTGCTCCACGTCATCTTGGGCTTATCTAGTCATCAATTTCGACTACCATATCATCTTATTCCTTATCGAAAATTACCCTGACAACTAGCTCGACATCTCCTTCATGCATTACCCTGGCAACTAGTTCGGCATCTCCTTCATAGATTGCCCTGGCAACTGGTTCCAGCCTTGCTTTGGCAAGTGATTCTGCACACACACACAAAAATACACCAAAGCAGTATCTTTTTCCACAAAATTGAGCAAAATATGAAATCAATCTTGTCCACCAAGGAAACAATGCAAACATGCATGAATGACTAATAATGCAACTAATGTGAGGCTAAGTCTAACAATAATATGAGTAAAAAAGGTAATAAAAATAGTACTTTTGAACACTTATCAGTTGGCAAGGAGGGTGCTTTAATGAATGATGAGCGTTGGCAAGGAATGCTTGGTTTTCACACTATTCATGCCGTGCCAGCCTTTAATAACAACTTATCTTGGCATTGTTTTCCGAGAAGATTCAAAATTAGCAAAGCCTCTCTCGGTGGCCATTTCCTTAAATTGATCATGTAAAAACCCCTATATCTCTATAGTGCATGCTTTTAAATAAACCAATTTGATTAAAATCCAATCTATACTCCTAAGGGGTAGATTTCACTCCCGAAGTAAGTTCATCTACTTGAACGACTTCTCTCGAAGATTCTCTCCTTAGTATTCAACAACATAATCGTTGCCACCCAAGTCTGTTAAGATATCGAGGAGCAATATGCCAATAGTGCCAGCTCTCGCTTGGCATAGTATTTAGAAAACATTAAAGTATGACGGATAGATAAAACAATGTCGAAACAGGTTCATTATTGAAAACTAAAACATAAAACAACGTTCAACGCAAACAACCCCCACCAACTATTATATTAGTTCATGGTGAGGGATTTAACCAAAAAACCATAAACATTTTCAAAATATACCATCATTAAAAACAAGATAAAACAACTCGAAAGAGAGAATGGGCGAGAAGGGGTCTCTCTATGCAGCCCTTCAAGATCCAGGCTATAGGCCAAGCTGGTCGAACCGCTCTTCCAAGGTGTAGCCGATTGTTAATTGTTGCACCCCCAAATCTTCGCTCTGATCACTCACGATCAAACCCTCCAAAATTCCTCCTCGAATGCTTGCTTGGTTGGTGTTTAAATAGGCGTGCCAGGAAGGGATAGGATAAGCTCTTCAATTTTCGAATATCAAATGCTCAAGGGATAAGAGATAATCATCTTATCAAGTTTGAATGAGAGTTGATCATGCTAGGGCTGACGTCATACTGCCGACGTTGCCTTGGCATCCAAGTTTTGCATGAATCTGCCAACCAATCTTGGCACCATCTTATTCGATATTTTCTTGGAGATTGATCCAATTGCTATCTTTTCGGAGGTTGATCTTTTCCAATTTTTTCCAGGTCCAACAACTTCTTGGCATGGCATCAAGTTCACTTTTCTGCCAACCGGTGCTTGGCATTGTCTGGTCTACCTGTGCCAACAACACTCGGCATTGTCTCTAGAATTCCTTACTGTGCTGCTTTTCTGTGCCAAATACTATGCCAAACCTGCAAAATTTCCAACAAAACAACCCTTCACACTACATAGACATAATTCTAAACTCCTTATGCAAATGCATTATTTTAACATCCTAATGCAACTAAATGTACCTAAAAACAAGCAAAAGCATTGCAAGATTGGCATTAAAAAAAGTACTTTTTGAGAGGTAACACACCCCCAAACCTAACTCATTGCTTGTCCTCAAGTAATGCAAAAATAAAAACAAAAATAGTGAAAACGTTACCTCGATAAAATTTTGGTTGAAATGCCAATAAGGGCTGGCAAGCAGAATTTGGCTTTATTTCTGTCCTCAGTATCTCAGTGCAATAATACCAAGTAGGTAGTAATTCAAGCACAGCAGTATAACTCTAGTCTAAGCTCCTGAAGGGTGCATGATGTGCAAGCAATATGAATCAAGTATCTTTTCACTCTTTTGCTACCTAAACTCAGATTCTTATTTTTATCATTTTTTTCTTTGCCAAGGGTTTCTGTTGGCATTAATTTAAGCTTGCTTCGTGACAATATTTAGCATGAGAGATAAGAGGGAGCATACCACGAATCCCCACCTTAATCTAGACATCACTAGGCTTTCTCTTCAACTCATGCCCTAAGGTTTTGGACTTGAGAACTAAGAGGGAGCAAACCACGAAGCCCCAAGTGACTTATTATCCCTAGGCAGAGGAGCTTTCATTTTTTTTCATTACCCTGGCAGAACATTGTTGCCTTATTAGTTTTTTTTACCCTGGCATCATTTGATCTTTTTTTTAAATCTGAGCATAGTTTCAAAAAGTCTAAGTTTGCTAAGGAACTAGATACATACTACGTGTTAAGTGAAATTCCAGTTCCCCAAACTAGAGTTCAATTGCCTAGCTAACCTGGCATACTACTCTGTTAGCATGACATGACAACTAAAGATTAAAACTTCCTCATTGGACAGACACCTAGATCAAATTAAACTAGCTAACAAATGTTAACATTGTTCAAAATTAAATCGAGGCAAAATTTTCTTTTCCATTTTTTTTGTTTGTGGTTCGGTATTCATCTATTCTAAATGGCCTAGATGGCATGGCAAATGGCATGGCAACAGAAATTAAATATGAAATGTATAGCATGGCATAAATGTGAGGAAATGCACACCCCCAAACCCAAGATGTGCATTGCCCTCAATGCATGAAAACAACACATATATATAATTAAAATAAAAAATTAAAATGCATGATCATGTAAATGCAAAGAAATGAAATGTAAATGAGTTTAGGTAGAAGAGGACTATCCTTCGAAGACTTCTTCTCATGTGATGATGGTCTTTCTTTTAAGAAATTGGCCATGTGCAGGGGCCATTCGTTTCCTTCCTTTCATGCTTGGTTTTAAAGGGCAGTGGAGACTCCAACTTCCTCTTTTTTCTTGGCAGGTTCCGACACGGCAGGTGCATCGGTGGCATCAGTTGTCGTCTGTATAGCAGGTGTCACTGGTGACTTGGCTTTGGTTTCCTTTGATTTAGATGAGGAATCAGAGCTGGCAGAATCGACTTGAGCTAGAGACAATGGAATTGTAGCATCGGATAGGGTATGAACTAGACTGGCTGGCATGGCATCATTGGTGGCAGAGGGCTCGGTAGGGAAATCTGGAAATTTTGGCACAAAATCAGGAGACATTTTTTAAGAGCCTCCCTAATTACAACATCCATGGCATGTATGTAATATCACAGCTTGACATTGAGCTCCTCGGCTTTCTCTAGATTTTGGAGAATGATCTCCTGTCGATGGCAAATTTGGGACAGCACTGCCAGTGAACTAGCTGGCATAGTTTCTAGCTCTGCCTTTGGCACCTTTGGCTTTGGCGTGGGCACTTTTGCATTCCCCTTGCCCTTTTCCTTTGGCTCGGCAGTGGTGAGGTTTCTCCATATAGCAACTGTGATTGTTGTTCCCTTGATCGTTTGGCCTTTATCTATATCAAGCTTTGGCACACCATGGAGTATGCAAATGTTATGAATTAACAAAGGAAAGAACAAACTGCCATTACCTTTTGCTGTACATTTATAAGTTTCATCAATAATGAGCCTGCCAACATTAATCTTGCGCCCCATAACGATGGAATGCAATAGGATCAGCCTCTCTTCTGATACAGTCTTGTTGTGGGATGTTGCCATTAGATTTGCCTTTACAAAGTGATTTAATCCTCTCTATTGGGGCTTTAATCCCATCCGCTTTACCATTTGGTGTCCCTTTGAAGACACTGTCCATGTCGTGCCAGGTTCACACAAGTCTGCCAGCAGCTTCTTTCTCTTGGCATCATTCATCATATCGGCATATTCAAAATATTCATCCCCTGGACCATTCAATTTAAATATAGTGTTAATATACCCTTCATCAAAATGTACACACTTACCTCGAATCATCAAGAAGGGCGAATCCTTGGTCACAAGATGAGCGTAGAATTCTTGAATAATGGTGGCATAAACCTCCCCTTCTTGTTGGCAAAAAAGATTCCACTTGTGCAAGTCGAATATTGCCATGAATTCTGGAGGGAAAGCAATGCTTGTCTCCGTCTTGAAATCAAAGTGTTTTTCATATCAAAAAGACCTTGAAGCAAAGCTAGCTTCAAACGTTTTTTGTATCTCCTCATTAAAAAATCGCTTGAAAGGGGTAGAAGAAGAAGAAGCCATTGAAAATGATTAAGATTTTTGGACCAGTTCAAAGGATGAAGAAGAAGAAGAGACGATGTGAATCTTGGTTCTTTCTTGATGAAAAAAAGTGAAAAGTGAGAGAGATCTGGTTCTTTAAAATTGGCTAGGTTAGAAAGTGAAAAGGTTGAGTGTTTTAATGGGGTTAATAATGGTAGCCAAGTAAATGGGGATAATGATGGAAGATAAAAAGATTTTATTTGAAAAGGGGTAAAGTGATAAGGGTGAAGTGATAAAGTTGTAGGTGATAGTGTTAGGATGATCAATCAACACCGAAAGTGGCCAAGAGGGGGGTGAATTGGCAATTAAAATTTTTTGGAAGCGAATGGAAAGTGATAGACAATAGGAAACAAGGATTTATAGTGGTTCAACCTTCTAACAAGGTGTACGTCCACAACCTTAGCTTCCTACTAAGGATTTCAACCAATTCACTATAGAATTCTTCACCTTCTCTAGGCTAATAAGGCAACTGTTACAATCGATCAAAGCTTTCTACCCAAAGCTTGATCAAGGATCACTCTTTTACAAGAAAGAAAAATGGAAAATAGATAATGTAACACCCTTAACGTATATTCGTTGACCGAATATACACTAAAGATGTTACAGAGTTATTAAGAAAAACTTGACTTGAATATTTTTTTCAAACTTTATCTTGTAGTTTAACCCTTTTCGATTTTAAATTAAAAACTACGTCAATCTACAGCAGCTAGTTTTAACTCTGAATTATTTTATAAAATTTATAAATGTATTACTGAAATAAAAATATAATTCAAGAAGAAAACTATGTACCCTGCCTAGACCCTTTCTTGATTTTAAAATCACTATGTGATTAGGGTTAAACTATACTTAACTATATCGAAAAATATAACTACTTATAGCAAACCAATTTCTAAATTCATACACTGTAATAATGCATAAACACAATATAAATCTTAAGATCACAAAACAGTTTGTCTATTTAAATCCAGTACATATATGTACATAGCATAGTTCATATACATAGCATGTTTCATATACATGGCATGATTCACATACATGGCATAATTCATTTACATGACATAATTCATTTACATAACATGATTCATATACATGACATAATAAGTATACATGGCATGATTCATATGCACGGCATAATTCATATACGTGGCATGATTCATATACATGTCATAATTCACAGACTTAGCATGATTTATATACGTGACACAATTCATATACGGGACATAATTCATATACGTGACATGTTTCGCATATATGACATGATTTATATACATGGCATGTTTCATATACATAGCATGATTCATAGACATGACATATTTCATTTAAATGGCATGGTTCGTATACATGACATGGTTCGTATACATGACATGGTTCATATACGTGACATGATCCATTTACATGACATGATTCATTTACGTGACATGATTCATTCATCATTGCCCAAAGTACATTATATGAGATCGAGGTACGCGAGTCATCTTGAAATGACACCGTAGTGTCTAACGTGAACGTGAAGATGAGTACATACTTGGGGACGCTCTTTGCTCCCCATAAACATGAAGCACCGGGTGGGAAATTCCGAACAGCTAAAACCTTTTGTTTCTTGAATTTAGGAAAATGACGTGATAGTGTATGAATAACACTAAGAGCTTTTACATTAGTCGGTGTAGGAGTACTTGTCTCATCTTTATTGTTGTTACCTATCTCAGGACTATTGGAAAGATTATCCCAAGAAGATAACTGACTTGATTCTGGAGGCGTAGACACTAGTTCCGTACTTGCTTTGAACTTCATTTTCCATTCATTTAGCAAATATCATGTAATAATTTCACATTAGAAATTTATTCAATCTTTATTTGCACAAATACAAATAATATACTTATTTGTATCTTTCTTGAATAATTAAGCTTCCACTTGAACGATTCAAGTTATCTAATCATTCAACATAAAATTTCCCAAAAAAATTTCTTTCCTTCCTTATACTTTCACCAAAATTTCATTTTGGTCCTTAATGACCATTTTGAACCTTAAACAATTGTTCAAGCCCAATTTGAACAATTTTCATAATTAATTACTCATTTTGGGCTATTACTCTTTTAGTCCTCAAACATTATAAAAGTGACATTTTAGTCACTACTTTACTTTTGTACATAAATTCATTTACAAATAAACATTCATTTATTTTCTAACATTCTTGAAATTTTTCCTTCAACTTTCAACTTTATTCAACTTGGTCCTTCACTAAATTCGTTATTTTCGAAAAGGTCCTCAAATTTTCCTTTCTTGTCATATCAATCCCTCAGCTTTCATAACATCCATGAACATAACTCATACTTGACTTTATCATGCAAAAATACTATCGAAATGAAGAGAATCAAGTGTAAAATAATTTACCTCAATCAATTTTGCTTGAAACTTGTTTTAATTCTCCAATTTTGGACTTGAAAATTGAAAACCCTATTTCCCCTTTCTTTCTTGAGGTATTCGAACAACCCTATTGGAATAAAGATGATTTTTTTCTCATCTTTTAACCTATTTAATCCAAGTGTAAAGTTAAATGAATTTTAAATTCATTTAACTAGTGAAATTACTAATTTGCCCTTTTAATCCAATGACCAAGATTCAATCTCATCAAAAATCAATGGCCATGATTTAATCCAAGTGTTATTTCTCTTCCAAAATTGCCCTCAAAGTTCCAAAATATTTCAAAAATGCCATCCATAGCAAATGTCCAATTTGCCCTCTAACTAGTCTTTATTTACAAGAAGTCTTGAAAATTGCCATCCCATAAAAATTGAACCAAATTGGTTCCATTCTAACCAACCTCCTTCCCAAAATATCTTAAATTTTAATTTATGTATTTATTCGATCCAATTATTCGAATTTCACTCAATACGATTTTGAAATTTTATTTCTTTGAGCTTTATAACCACTCCATCATATTCTACTAAATCTAGTTAGAATCCCACCAACATTAATAAAATATTCATAAAATAATATTTTATGAATTTCCCATAACCTTTGGAATTGTCTTTAAAATTTCAATTCGATCTGATATACCGGTAATTACCAGGAATTTTATCGGATACATTTCCTCTTATAAATCTTCTCTCAACAATTCATTACGAATATTACTGACTAAAACTGAATCCTTTTTATCAGTCAAAATATCGAATATGGGGCCTTCCCAGTAGGTCACCCATCCATGTGCTACTTTGGTTTGAGCACGCTTAACAATTTTTATTCGATCCAAAATTCTAATAATATAAGCATCGTATGAAAAATCCAAGTAACACGGAAATACCACTATTGGGGTGAACTATTCATTTATAGGGTTAAATTACATAACTTTTTATAATTACACTTTAGTCCCTGAACTTTTCAAAGTTTACACTTTAACCCCTAAACTTAAAAAAATACATTTTAGTCACTAAGCAAAAATTGGGATATTACAATTCCTCCCCCTTAAGAAAAATCGTCCTCAAATTTTCAACGTTTACCCGTTTCAAACAACTTCGTATTTTGCTTATTCATTCTCTCTTCACTTTCCCAAATGATTTTCTCTACTTTATGATTTCTCCAAAGGATCTTAACCATTGAAATTTTCTTGTTCTTTAATTTGTTGACTCCGTATGTTAAGATTTTCACTGCTTCTTCTTCATACGTCAAATATGGTCACAGTTCAATTTCTTCAGAAGTAAATACATATAAAGAATCCGACTGATACCTCCGAAGCATGGATACGTGAAACACATCATGAATATTACCCCATATCTAGAGGTAAAGCCAATTGGTAATCCATTAATCCCAGTCTTTATAAAATTTCACATAGCCCAATAAATCTAGGACTAAGCTTTCTTTTTTGTCTAAAATGTAACACCTTCTTCCAAGGTGAAATCTTTAAAAACTATTTTTCTCTAACTTCATATTCAATATCCTTTTTCTTCTTATTTGTATAGGCCTTTTGTCAATCCACAACGGCCTTGAAATTTTGCTGAATAATCTTTAATTTATCCTCCATGTCTTATAGAATCTGTATGATCCTTTCAAAATGCCCATCTGTTTGCGGATGAATAGTTGTACTAAAATTTAGTTTAGTACCTAGAGCTTCATGTAACGTATTCCAAAAACTCAAAGTAAACCTTGGGTTTCTTTCTAATACTATCGATACTGGAACACCATGCAGTCTTGCTATCTTTCGAACATAAGTTCTACATTTATCTAGCGAATAATCCATTCGATCTGGAATAAAGTGAGCAAACTTGTCAAACAATCCATAATGACTCATATTGAATTCTTTTTAATTGGTGTAGCTGACAATCCCGTTATAAAATCCATCGTTACTTGTCCCCACTTCCATTGGGGAATAGAAATAGGCTGAAACAATCCAGAAGGTACCTGGTGTCCATCTTTTACTTATTGACATATTAAACACTTTGCCACAATTTCTATGATTACTCTTTTCATTCCTGGTCACAGTTTCGAGTTTTCAAATCTTGATACATCTTATTATTCCTTGGGTGCATAGTCAATGGACTATAATGGGCCTCTGTTAATATCTCTTTCTTCATATTATCATTTCCAGGAATATATACTTTATCTCGGTAATATAATCAACCATTTAGCTTAATTTCATAATCATGTACTTTCCTAGTTTCAGCTTGTCTCCTCTCTTCAAAACATCTTTCATCTATAGACTGCAAATCCTTGATTTGATTCGATAAAGGGCTTTAATTGACATTCTACTATAAGGAACTATCTCGTCCCACAGACAATTGTGTATTCATCATGCGCAAGACAGACAATATTTTTCGGCTAAGTGTATATGTTACTACATTAACCTTTCCAGAGTGATCATTGATAACCACATCATAATCCTTTAAAAAATTCTACCCACCTTCGTTGTCACAGATTCAGATCTTTTTGTGTCATCAAATACTTAAACTTTCATGATCCGTGTAAATATGACACTTTTACCATATAAATAATATCGCCGAATTTTCAAAGCAAATCACAGCTGTCATTTCCATGTCATGTTGAATAGTGCCTTTCATAAGTTTTGAGCTACCTTGATGCATAGGCTACTATTCGACTTTCTTACATTAACATGCAACTCAAACCATAATGAGATACATCATTG
This sequence comes from Hibiscus mutabilis, assembly GCA_019671005.1. Lineage (NCBI taxonomy): Eukaryota > Viridiplantae > Streptophyta > Magnoliopsida > Malvales > Malvaceae > Hibiscus > Hibiscus mutabilis. Next base: position 20,578,194 of record CM033749.1, on the reverse strand, counting down.
TATAGAGTATATTTTTTTCCTAGTTTTGGTTGAATTAGAACTTGTGCCTTAGTCAAAACTTTTGTGACAACTAGAACTTACATTTAGAAAACTTGGCATAAAGTGCTAATCTCTTAAAGTTTGTAGTACCACACGAAGATGGTAATCATGCTCAACTTCGGTCTTAGAATACACCAAAATATCATCTATGAAGACCACAACAATCCATATAGGGTTGAAATACCCTATTCATCAAATCTTTGAATACAGTAGAGGCATTTGTAAGTCCAAACAGCATCACTAGAAACTCGTATAGTCCATAACGAGTTCTGAATCCTGTCTTTGATACATTTTCTTCCTTGACCTTGAGCTGATAATAATCCTGATCGAAGATCTATCTTTAAAAAATACTACTGCATCTTTAAGCTGATCAAATAAATCCTCAATCCTTGGTAGGGGATACTTATTCTTAATAGTTACTTTATTCCATTGTCGATAATCTATACATGATCATAAGAAACCAACTTTCTTCTTTACAAATAATACTAGAGAACCCCATGGTAATACATTCGGTCGAATGTAATTCCGGTATAGCAATTCTTGTAATTGAGCTTTTAGTTCCCTTAACTCAGTTGGTGCCATCCTATATAGTACCTTTTATATCGACTTAGTTCCAGGATAGACATCAATCCCAAACTGCATTTCCCTATCTGGAAGTAACCCTAGTAACTCATCCGGAATTATATCAGGAAATTCTTTTACAGTCAGGATATCTTCAATCTTTTCAGGTGACTTTTGAGTATCCACCACATAAATTAAACATGTTTCACATCCATTGCATAATAGCCTTTGAGCTGTCGTTGCAGAGATTATTGACTCTAAACAGACAGTTCTTTCTCTTACAATAATTACTCTAGAACCATCGGGTTCTTGAAGTACCAACCTTTTCTTCTTACATTTTACATCTGCATTGTATGCAGATAGCCAATCCATTCCAAGAATAACTTCAATTTCATGGAATGGAAGTTCCATTAAATCTACCGAGAACTTAATTCCTTGAATTTCTAATAAACCTTTCTTGCATATTCTAGTTACTTGTGCACTATGTCCAAGAGGATTTATGATAATTACATTACTAAATATTCTCCATAAAAATCTTTCTTTGGGCTACTATCTTAGTATCAATATATAATAATCAAACCCGAATCAATTAACGTAAGTACAGGTTCTCTCCATAGCTTTTGCTTTATTCACAACATTCTAATAAACTGGTAAATTCATACTTAACAACAATTCTTTAAGCCCCGATTGAAACCTCTTGATAAATCATTCTCATGGGGATTTCTTAGTCAGTATCAAATCAGCTGTATATTGACTTAATCTATTAAAATTCAGCTCGTACTCATAATCAGTACGAGTACCTTATTCAAACTTAGGATTGTTGTACATTTCTCTTTTAACTAGTTGCCAACATACTTGGCTTTAAACATTCTTTTTCCTTCTCTTGATTCCCATAATTAAACATTTATCGCAATCCATCAATACTTAACATCATCTATTTCTAATGAAACTTATTCATGTTATTGAGGAGCATAATCAAGTTACAAAGTAGTACATCAATAACATGACATCCTAGGGGCATGTACTTAACATTAAATCACATTAAAATCGATTTAGCCTCCAAAATCGGCTAAACCTATAGCTCTGATACTAATAAAATATAACACCCTTAACGTATATTCGTGGACCAAATATACACTAATGATGTTACAGAGTTATTAAGAAAAACTTGACTTGAATTTTTTTTTCAAACTTTATCTTGTAGTTTAACCCATTTCGGTTTTAAATTAAAAACTACGTCAGTCTATAGCAAGTAGTTTTAACCCTGAATTGTTTTATAAAATTTATAAATGTATTATTGAAATAAAAATATAATTTAGGGAGAAAACTATGTACCCTGCCTAGACCCTTTCTTGATTTTAAAATCACTACGTGATTAGGGTTAAACTACACTTAACTATATCGAAAAATATAACTATGTATAGCAAACCAATTTCTAAATTCATACATTGTAATAATGCATAAACACATTATAAATCTTAAGATTACAAAACAGTTTGTCTCTTTAAATCCACTACATATATGTACATAGCATAGTTCATACACATATCATGTTTCATATACATGCCATGATTCACATACATGGCATAATTCATTTACATGACATAATTCATATACATAACATGATTCATATACATGACATAATAAGTATACATGGCATGATTCATATGCATGGTATAATTCATATACGTGGCATAATTCATATACTTAGCATGATTCATATACGTGACATGATTTATGTACGTGACATAATTCATATACGGGACATAATTCATATACGTGACATGTTTCGCATATATGACATGATTTATATGCATGGCATGTTTCATATACGTAGAATGATTCATAGACATGACATATTTCATATACATGGCATGGTTCATATACATGACATAGTTCATATACGTGACATGGTCTGTTTACATAACATGCTTCATTTACGTGACATGATTCATTAATCATTGCCCAAAGTACATTATATGAGATCAAGGTATGCGAGTCATCTTGAAATGACACCATAGTGCCTAACGTGAACGTGAAGATGCGTACGTACTTGGGGACGCTCTTTGCTCCCCATAAACATGAAGCACCTCGATAGTGCACTCGGGCACTGTGGGCGTGGATCCCCAGGGTGCATGTGACACATTCCTTTTGTCACAATATCTTTCTGATAACATGAACATGAGGGTGCAGCTGCTAAAGACTCTATGGCATGCCAACTTTACCATGGACTCTCATACACAATACTTGGGCATTTCTTTTATCATCAATCAATCATCATAATCAATCATATAAATAAACATTTCATGCTTCATCATAAATATTCGTGATAAACATAGATCATCTTATAAATAAACATTTCATATCTCATACTTCAACATAATTGGTCATGGCAAACATAAATTAACATATGTATAGATAATGCAATATCATTTTAATTTAAGGTCGACTATTCGCAAGTCTTCCTAATTACAATTTAAAACATGTAAATGCACTCACCTGGGCCATGACTAGTATGCCTCACTAAGCTTACTCAGCGAAACTATTAGGGTTTCCAGTCATTCTTTGCTAGTGGAGCAGATCTTCCATGTTCAGGTGAGAAATCCCGAACAACTGAAATCTTTCGTTTCTTGAATTTGGGAAAAGGACGTGATAGTGTCTGAATAGCACTAAGAGCTTTTACATTAGTTTGTGTAAGAGTACTTGTTTCATCTTTATTGTCGTTACCTATCTAAGGACTATTGGAAAGATTATCCCAAGAAGATAACCGACTTGATTCTGGAGGCTTAGACACTGGTTCCATACTTGCTTTGAACTTCATTTTCCATTCATGTAGCAAATACTATGTAATAATTTCACATTAGAAATTTATTCAATCTTTATTTGCACAAATACAAATAATATACTTATTTGTATCTTTCTTGAATAATTAAGCTTCCACTTGAACGATTCAAGTTATCTATTCATTCAACATAAAATTTCCAAAAAAAATTTCTTTCCTTCTTTATACTTTCACCAAAATTTCATTTTGGTCCTTAATGACCATTTTGAACCTTAAACAATTGTTCAAGCCCAATTTGAACATTTTTCATAATTAATTACTCATTTTGGGCTATTACTCTTTTAGTCCTCAAACTTTATAAAAGCGACATTTTAGTCACTACTTTATTTTTGTGCATAAATTAATGTACAAATAAACCATTCATTTATTTTCTAACACTCTTGAAAATTTTCCTTCAACTTTCAACTTTATTCAACTTGGTCCTTCACTAAATTCTTTATTTTCAAAAAGGTCCTTAAATTTTCCTCTCTTGTCATATCAATCCCTTAACTTTCATAACATGCTTGAATCTTCAATTCTATCAATTTTACTTAAATTCATGAGCAATCCCTAATTTTTTCCTAAATTGCTGAATTGGTCCTTCAACTTCCAATTTTTTTTATTTTGGTCCCTAATAATCAATTCAAGCTGTTTCAATCATAATTCAACAATTCAAATGCTAAAAATAAAATTTACAATAATATCCCTTAATCTTATTAAAAATTCTGAATTGGTTCCTATAATTTCAATTGGGAAAATTATTCAATCTAACATCAAAATAAAGCTTACAACATCATATTCTATTCAATTCAATCCTCAATTTAATTCCCTAATCAAAATCCCTAATTCTTAGGGTTAGGGTTTATAACCTTGGACATGGAATTAATCCAAATTCAAGCTTGATTCTATGTTTATAACATTAATTCTACACAATACAACTTCAATTCCATTATATACTATCAAAATCATAACCATCCTCATCCATGAACATAACTCATACTTGACTTTATCATGCAAAAATACTATCAAAATGAAGAGAATCAAGTGTAAAATAATTTACCTCAATCAATTTTGCTTGAAACTCGTTTTAATTCTTCAATTTTGGACTTGAAAATTGAAAACCCTATTTCCCCTTTCTTTCTTGAGGTATTCGAACATCCCTCTTGGAATAAAGATGATTTTTTTCTCATCTTTTAACCTATTTAATCCAAGTGTAAAGTTAAATGAATTTTAAATTCATTTAACTAGTGAAATTACTAATTTGCCCTTTTAATCCAATGGCCAAGATTCAATCTCATCAAAAATCAATGGCCATGATTTAATCCAAGTGTTATTCCTCTTCCAAAATTTCCCTCAAAGTTCCAAAATATTTCAAAAATGTTATCCATGACAAATGTCCAATTTGCCCTACAACTAGTCCTTATTTACAACAAGTCTTGAAAATTGCCATCCCATCAAAATTGAACCAAATTGGTTCCATTCTAACCATCCTCCTTCCCAAAATATCATAAAATTTAATTTATGATGTTTATTCGATCCAATTATTCAAATTTCACTCAATGCGATTTCTAAATTTTCTTTCTTTGAGCTTTATAACCACTCCATCATATTCTAACTAAATCTAGTTAGAATCCCACCAACATTAATAAAATATTCATAAAATAATATTTTATGAATTTCCCATAATCTTTGGAATTGTCTTTAAAATTTCAGTTCGATCTAATATACCGATAATTACCAAGAATTTTATCGGATACATTTCCTCTTAGAAATCTTATCTCAATAATCCATTACGAATATTACTGACTTAAACTGGATCATTTTTATCAGTCAAAATATCGAATATGGGGCCTTCACAATAGGTCACCCAGCCCTGTGCTACTCTAGTTTGAGCAAGCTTAACAATTTTTATTCGATCCAAAATTTGAATAATATAAGCCTCGTATGAAAAATCCGGGTAACACAGAAATACCACTTTTGGGGGTGAAATATTCATTTACGGGATTAAATTATATAACGTTTTTAAAATTACACTTTGGTCCCTAAACTTTTCCAAAGTTTACACTTTAACCCCTAAACTTTCAAAAATTACATTTTAGTCACTAAGCAAAAATTGGGATATTACAAATAATGTCCTCAAAAGGTGAATTTTTGCCCAAATTACAAGAACACTCAACCTGAAACTTGAAATAAATGATTACAATGAAATATACAAGTTGTGTACAAGGGTTTGACTTTAAAAGCTTAAATTGTTGGATTTTTGCTTGGATGCTTGTGGGTTGATCAATGGATGTTCAATAGTTGTTGTAGCTCCATTTGAGGCTTGTATTTATACCCATTCAATGAATTCTAACCGTTTGGGTGGTTGGAGAATTGAATATAGCCATTGGAGAGCAAGTTTCCTGCAATAAATGTTGTCTGCCAACCCCAGGTATTGGTACGCGTATCTGAGTATTGGTACCTGCCCAATATAGAAATAGCCGTTAGAAAGCAGGGAGTATCGGTACTCGAAGTCGAGTATCGGTACTAAGAATGGGGTACCAGAACGCCAAAGATGTATCAGTACGTGAATTGCTCACTGGAAAATCTTGAGGCGATAGGGTATCGGTACACGTACATCTATACTAGTAAGCATTTGAAATTTTTTGTTTTTTCCTCAAGGAGTATTGGTACGGGTATGTCGTACCAGTACTAATTTTGCATTAGATGTTTGAATAAAATCGTAGCATATTGGTAACCATTATAGCGTATCGGTACGTGATTTACATTTGACCTTTTGGAATCAAATACAAGTATCGGTAAGCATGTTGCCGTACCGGTACTAGTTTTACATTCGATGTTTTGAAATTAAGTATGCATATCGGTACGCCGATTGCCGTACCGGTACTGGTTTTACATTCGATGTAATTTGGAATCAAAGGGCGTACCGGTACTCATAGTACCGTATCGGTGCGAATAGACTTTTAAGGCCATTTTAACTTAGAAAAAATTATCGAATGTATTTTTAAAATTCTTCAAATGTTTGGTTAAGTTTAAGACAAAAGAAATTTTGTTCGAATGCGTAGTGAGTAATTCATGTGGATTATTTAAAATTTTATTTTAAAAGAATTTAATTGTTAGAACCATTTGTTATATCAAAATCAATATGAGTTAAAAATCATTTGTTATATCAAGATCAATATGAGTTCTATAATCTCCCATTTTTTGATATAACAAAAACTTAAAATAAATTTTAAAAAATTTCCCTTTGTTTATAAAATTTTGAGCCCAAATATTCTCCTCTTTTTCTTAGATCAAAAACAATAGGAGAAGATAAACAATTTAAAGCCAAAGTAACAATCCAAAGCATAATATATATTAAATGTTCAAGCATAAGCAAAAACATCTAATCCAAACATAATAGTCATAGCAAGATGGAAATAATAAAAACAATTCAAAAAACAATCCAAACATCAAATCCAAATGTAAAGTCTAGGATGCATGCAATATGAAATAATAAAAATGCTATGGGATATCCCCATCATCCTCTTCCTCCTCCGCGGCAATGTCCCCAAATGTATGCGTTTTCCACTCATAGTGAAAGGATGCCAAGTCGGTCTTGATGCTAGTCACACGAGCACCAAGAGAAGTGAAACGATCATCCATGTGAGAAGTAACCATAGATTGCATTTCAATGAATTTTCCATCGATATAAGACCGCCTTTTATCAAACTTGCCATCAAAGTATGAACGCGTGTCATCACCAAATGTCATAGAAGCCTGTGGAGGTGCAACCGGAGCCGAAATTGGAGGTGGAGCTGGCACATTTCCTTCATCATTCTGACCAGGTTCTTGTCGAATTCAGTCACCATTAATAAGATGAAAACCACTTTTTTGAAGAGATTTGGCATCAATGGGATCAGTAAGGGGGCAAGGAATAGCAAAAGAGGTGTCTATGTTTTCTTTGGCAAAGATTGTAATACCCTAACCAGTATTCTATATTAAATACTAATTAGAGTATCACATAAAGAATATAATTTTTTATCGCGTAGAATCACATTTTGAATTTTTATCCCGTCAAATTAAGTCCGATTTCTGGCAATAATTTAACAATTCTTTTCTATAATATATAAGGAATATAATTGCATAAAAACTGCCTAAAATAAAAATCTACCTGATTGCTCTATTTACCCTTATCTAGTTATTAATCGGTTTTAAAATTTAATATAACGACTCATCATCCATTATAAACATAAACTAGTTTGTAAGTTATTACAAACCATATATATAAACTAGTATGTAACCGACTAAATTTAACATATACATGCCATCTAGAAACATCAAAACACATCAAAAGATGTTATTACTGATATCGTGTTTATATTCCGGAAAGGTAGGATGTCCACTCCTTACTCCGATTTCTTCCTTTTACCTACGCGTGAAAACCATCAAACGCTAAGTATATACATAGTGAGGCAATAATAATATCTAGTGCAATATAACATAACTATAACTAATAACATGTAACCGTATTCATGCATTTTGAATCACTAGATATGTCTTACCATTATGTTAATTATATATATATATATATCAACATAATATAAATTGGATATAACTTTTTACCAATATACTCACCATAATGTTTAAGAGTTTACAACTCTTTCACCGTTTATCAATTATTTACCAATATTATAGCCCAAATATAAACCTATGAGGACCCTGGGTACTCGAGTCAAATGTGCACCGAAGTGTTAATACACATAAGGCTGTGCCCACCATCCGCACATTTATAAGGTAGTGCTAACCATTTACACTAAGTGTCCTTTATATACACTATAGTGCTAAACCGGATAATCGAATATGCAGCGTACTGCTGGACTCTATGGCATGCCAGCTATACCCTATCCCTCAATGACATACTTGGGCATATTTATGTATTTATTTCTTCCATGGCAATGTATATCAACATAATTTAATAATGGGCAGTTCATACCTGAAATAACATTCATAATATAATATCATTTATAACTAGTGATCCTTGCATTACTATTCAACTTTTGACATATTTAAAATACGTCAAACATATGATCAATGACATAAATATCATGCCAAAATATAAATCAGGTAGACTTATCGCAAGTCTTCCCATTGATGTATAAAACATCCATGTATCATGTTATGTATGCATTGCACTCACCTGATGCCTCACTAGTAAATCTTACTATTTCTTTAACTTTAATCTTGAACTTTTTCCTTGTCCTTAAACTTGCTTGTAAAACGATCTTGATCACGGTCACGATCTATAAAATCACCGTTTCCAAACACGTACATTTCAAAGCGTATGTTAGTATCATTCTAACATAAGCATATATATTAGGAATAAAATTCCTAAAAATCCTTTATTATTCATAACCATCACAAATTCACAAGAAAATTTTCAAATCTCATAATATAACCATAAAATGAATTCTTTTAGAATTCACCTCAATTTTCCAAATTATTCAAAATGGTCCCTTGCATTGAACTTCAAATTCAACCATTAAATAACATATCCTAGTATTATAAGAATACATTCAAGCTTAACACATTAATTTCTAATCACTTTCCATATCATTCTCAAATTTTCCTTAATATGTCATTTGGTCCTCAACACTTTGTAAACTTCCAAATTGATCCAAACAACATTCTAAGCCTTGTAAAATCATTCTCACATCATTTCTAGCCTTAGGAAATTTTCTTATAATTTTTCCCTAATTTATCCCTATAGGCCGAATATGAAGATTCGTTTTACCCAAATTTTCCAACTTGATTCAAGCATGAATTCAACTCCTAAACCTCATTTCCAAGCTTTTATAATCATTCCCATATCAAAATCAATCCAAACTCAACTTCACATCAAAGCCCTAATTTTAAACAAATTAGGATTTAGCTACTTTTAAGTAGTATCAATCATAATATAAGCTTGGATATGATACTACAACAACAACTTCATCAAAATCTAATCTTAAATCATCATATTTAAACATCCCCTTCATCCACCAAAATCACAAAGATAAGGTTTCAAACAAGGAAAGCATGAATAAATGATACCAAAAGATATAGAATTTGCTGGAGATCAACTTCATATTTCATGCTTTCATCCAAAATCTAACTAAAATAGCTTGAAAATTTGAAAGAGAAAATTTTCTTTCTTACCTTGGAGGTTTTGAACAAGGGGATATGAGTGAAGAGAAATCTTAATTTTTCATTTGTTTCCAATTTAGCCATTTGTCATCTAATTTAAAATTCTAAATAAAAAATCTCTTTTATAACAAAATAACCATTTTGCCCTTGTAATCCAATGCTTCATATTTTTCCACATGTCCACCTACTCATCCAAGGGTCAAAAATAAACCAAGTAGTTACTGATTACCAACTTTGCCTTTGGAATTTTCCAAAATTACCATCTTGCCCTTTTTCATCCAATGGCTCATAATTAACATGGAAAACCTACTTTAATCCAATGGTCCATGTTAAATCCTACCATTTTAAAACATGGAAATGAAATTTTTAACCTTGCTTTATCATCCTTTAAAATATCTTGAATATTCGATTCGATCTAATTATCCGAATATTTTTTAAACTTTATCGCTTTATAGCCAAAAATACAAACTCTGTACGAAAAAATCGAGTAACACGAAAATATCATTCTTGGGGGTAAACTATTCATTTACGGGACTAAAATACATAACTTTTGGAAATTACAATTTAGTCCCTAAACTTTTCCAATGTTTATACTTTAGCCACCAAACTTTCAAAATTTTCATTTTGGTCACTAACCAAAATTTGGGATATTACAAAGATGTGTCTCAATACACAACCATAGGTAAAAGATTTAACTTGTTTTTGGTGTTGGACAATATGAACAATTTCAGCAAAAATTATTTGTGCGAGGTTAATGCAAATGTTATTTTGGAAGCAATACAACCAAAAAGCATCTACCCCTCGAATAGTAGACCACTTTCCCCCGGAAGGACAAAAGAACCAAGTAACTAAAAGATGAAAGGATCTATCATGAGCATTAAGGACAGATGCGGAAGTACTCACAGGATAAACAAAAGGAATGGGCTTGGTTTCATTATCTTCCCTGACATCTTCTAATCCTAGATGAGAAGCAATAATAGAGGAGTCTAACCTAAAGACTTTACCAATAACATAGGACTCTATAGAAACGACCTCTTCTTGGGTTTCATTCAGGATAGCCCTGGCATTAGAATAAAATATTCTAACTAGGGTTTTAAACACAACCCCGGGTAAACGAAGAAAAGGTGGAAATTTTCATTCCCTAAGATTTTCAATATAAGGGAACATAAAACTTTCAGAAACCATAAAATCATAATCAACAACCCGTTCTCTTCGAATGGTAAAATTTTCATACAACCGAAAATGTTATAATTGATTTTAATGACCAGGTTCATTAAAACAAGAGTTAAAAATAGAGGAAAAGTTCAAAGGATTTGAATTTTGATTAGAGGGACCGGATCTAGGGCGTTTAGTTTTAGGGGCCATTAAAACAAGTTTGATTCGAAAGAGAAAAGATGACCCTACAAAAAAATTAAGCAAGCAACAATGTATGCACAAATCAATAACTCAATCCAATATTTCCAACAGATTATTTCAAGATAATATGTATAATAATTTTTTACTTAAATCAAAATAAATGAAAATAGATAAATTCAATAAATCATATACATATACTATTCTCAAATAAACCTAAATCTCAGTTCCATATTAGAGAAAACAAAAATTTTAAAAAATATAACGAAAATACCTTTAAAATGTTGGAATGGATGAGAATCTTGATGAAAGTGCACAAACTCGATGAAATTCTGATGGGTTGTTGAAAGATTATAAGAAACATCAAAAACTTGTAGAAATTTTGAGTGAAAACAAGGGAAATTGAGAGAATGTTTGAGTGGGTTTTCGGCTAGGGTTGATAGAATGGGAATTTAGGGGGGAAATCTGATTATAACAACCCTAAGAGGAGCTGTCGCGTATCATGTACCGGTACATTAAACTGCGTATCGATACTGCTAGCCGTGTTTTGCGTACCGGTACAGTAAGACGCGTACTGGTACCATTCATCGGTACTTTATATCGGTACCCGTTATAGAGGCCGCGTATCGGTACTGGCACCAAATGGTCAAATTTGGCTGCAAGGAAGGTTATGGGACTAAAATACTACATATAGTATGCATTGCATGAAGTATGAGCATTAAAAATAAAGCATAGACCATGATATTAACATGCAAAAACTCCCCCTAGCAACAAGCATAGATGCATATAGGAGCAAAATCACATAAGCAATGCAATCAATCAAATTCAAGCAAATTTTAAACACCAAAGCGACCCTAAGGGTAAGGAATGCTGGTTAAACCTGACTCTCTCCTAAGAGATCAAAAAGTCTCTTTGTCTAAAGGTTTGGTGAAAATGTCCGCTAATTGGTTTGAGGTGTCTATATATTCTAGAACTACATCATTTTTCAAGATATGATCTCTAATGAAATGATGCCTTATTTCTATGTGTTTGGTTCTAGAATGTTGGATGGGATTCTTAGTGAGAAAAATGGCACTAGTATTGTCACACCTAATGGGGATGGTACCTACATCAATTCCATAATCTAAGAGTTGTTGCTTCATCCAAAGGACCTGAGCACAACAACTTCCTACGGATATATATTCAACTTCAGTGGTAGATAATGCTACATGATTTTGCTTCTTAAAAAACCAAGTTATGAGCATACTACCTAGGAATTGACATGTGCCGGATGTGTTCTTTCTATATATTTTACAACCCCCATAATCCGCATCCGAGAAGGCATGTAAACTAAAGGAAGAGTCTATAGGATACCAAAGGCCTAAACAAGGTGTATCTCTAAGGTATCTAAAGATTCTCTTAACAGCTATAAGGTGTGCTTCTCTAGGACTAACTTGAAATCTAGCACACAAGCAAACACTAAACATGATATCCGGTCTACTTGCGGTAATATAAAGCAAAGATTTTATCTTAGAACGATAAAGCTTTGAATCTACACACTTACCACCTTCATCTTTGTCAAGCTTTGTGGAAGAACCCATTGGTGTGGCTTGAGGTTTCACATTCTCCAAGCCAAACTTTTTTAGCATGTCCTTGATGTACTTAGCTTGATTGATGAAGATACCAACCTTCCTTTGTTTAATTTGGAGCCCCAAGAAGAACGAGAGCTCCCCTATCATGCTCATCTCAAACTCACCTTGCATCAACTTAGCAAACTCTTGACAAGGAAATTCATTAGTAGAACTGAATATAATATCATCAACATAAATTTGAACTACTAATATGTCTTTGTCATTTCTTTTTATGAAGAGTGTAGTATCCACCTTCCCTTTTTCAAAACCTTTTTTAACTAGAAAACTTGACAACCTTTTATACCAAGCTCTAGGAGCTTGTTTCAAACCATATAAAGCTTTTGAAAGTTTAAAAAATGGTTTAGGTATCTGGGATCTTCAAAATCGGGTGGTTGTTCTACATACACTTCTTCTTTTATAAAACCACTTAAAATGCACTTTTAACATCCATTTGAAAAAGCTTGAATTCATGACAACATGCAAATGCAAGAAGCATCCTAATAGCTTCCATTCTAGCTACGGGTCCATAGGTTTCATCAAAATTGATTCCCTCTTCTTGAGTGTAACCTTGAGCAACAAGTCTAGCCTTGTTTCTCACTATGTTACCACTCTCATCTAGTTTGTTTCTATAAACCTATTTAGTTCCTATAGTAGATTTATTACTAGGCCTATCAACTAATGTCCAAACTTGACTTCTCTCAAATTGGTTTAATTCCTCTTGCATAGCCGTTATCAAATAATCACCATTTAATACTTCTTTGATATTCTTAGGCTCTATGCATGAGATAAATGCAACATTACATGCATTTCTAAGAGAAAGTCTAGTGGTTACCCCTTTGGATGGATTACCCAAAATCTCACCATCTTTGACATAGTTGTACTCTCTTAGGTAGCTCACTTCCTTTTCCTCTAGGTTCAAGTCCTTCAAGGCTTCTAGAGGTGGATCTTGTGCTTCCTCTTCTTTGGTTGGAACTTCATTCACCTTTGATGATTGTCCATCATCATTAGCTTCAAAAATCCCTACATCATCATCATCACAAGAATCCTTCCTCAGAAGGAGGTTATCATTGAAAACCACATGAATAGACTCTTCAACAACTAAATTTATTTTATTAAATACACAATAGGCTTTAGAATTTAAAGAATGTCCTAAGAAAATAGTTTCATCACTTTTAGCATCAAATTTGCCTAAATTGTCTTTACCATTATTTAAAACAAAACATTTGCATCCAAATGGATGAAAATTGCTAATGTTAGGCTTTTTTATTTTAAAATCGCATAAGGAGTTTTCTTTAAAATAAGCCTAATCATTACTCTATTTATAATGTAGCAAGCCGTATTAGTGGCTTCTGCCCAAAAATATTTTGGCAAATTGTTTTCACAAAGCATGGTTCTAGCCATTTCTTCTAAAGTACGATTTTTCCTTTTAACAACCCCATTTTGTTGAGGTGTTCTAGGGGCTGAAAAATTATGGCTTATACCACTTGAGTTACAAAAATCCTCAAACCTAGATTTTGAAATTCGGTACCATGGTCGCTTCGAATATGAGAAAGAGTTTGACTAAGATCATTTTGAGTAATTTTTGAAAATGAGATGAACTTTTCCAAAGCCTCATCTTTGGTACTTAAAAATAGAACCCAAGTATATCTAGAGTAATCATCAACTAAAACATATGCACATGATTTTCCACCCAAGCTAGTTGTTCTAATAGGAACAAAAAGATCCATGTGGATCAATGTAAAACTCTTCTAGTTGAAACATCATTAATAAATTTAAAAGATACTCTTTTATGTTTGCCTTTTGCACAAGCATCACAAATTTTGTCATTTGAAAACTTTATTTTAGGCAAACCTCTTACTAGATCTTTTGAAACCAATTTTTCTAAAATACTCATGCTTGCATGCCCTATTTTTCTATGCCATAACCATGAATCATATTCATCATTTGCAGCAAAAAATGCATGAGAAATGTGTATGTCATCTAGATGCACCATGTATATGTTTCTTATGCGATGACCAAAAAGCACAATTTTATTTGTTTCAATGTTTAAAATTTTGCAACCATTTGAATCAAAAAGAACATTGAAAACTTTGTCACATAGTTGACTAATACTTAAAATATTATGTTTTAGACCATTGACATATAAAACATTTTCAGTGAGGGTAGAATAGTGATTATCGATGGAACCAATTCCTTCAATTTGACCCTTGGAGCTATCACCAAATGTCACTAATCCTCCTCTCTTTAGATCAAGTTCTATGAATCTACTCTTGTCTCCGGTCATGTGTCTCGAGCATCCACTATCAAGGAACCATGAATTTGCACTTGAAGCTTTGGCCTTGTAGCAATGCTCCCCCTATAAACATGGAATCTTTTTTTTATTTTTGGTACCCAAATCTTTTTGGGTCCATGTACATTAGTTTTCAAAATATTGGTTCCCTTAGGAATCCAAGAAACAATCTCATTAACATTATTAGAAGCTATAACATCCTTAGGAATCCATACACTTCTAACTTTCTTACCATAATAAAGTCTTGAATACCCTCCATGTTTGTATCCACCAAAGTTCCTCTTCACATAGTTGGGTTTTGAATATTGTCCTTTTTCAAAACTAGGTTTCCCAACTTTGTTTAAGGAAGCTTTGAGATCATTTACCTCCTTGTGGTAATGATCATTCAACTCGAAAAGAAGGTTATTTAAATCAACGTTTTATTTTCAAAATATTTTTTATTATCTTGTAAATCACTAACCTTCTTTTCAAGTTCTGAATTGGTTTTAGATAATGAATCATTTTGGTTTTTCAAATCTAGGATAATTTTCTTGTTTTTTAAAATTGATTCCTTATACTTTTCAACCAATTCTTGATAAGCCTCTTGTAACTCATTATAATCATCATATAATTCATTATAAGTAAGATTATCAAATGAGTTAGAGGTTACCTTGGGATCCTCCTCAAAGGCCATGAGACAAAGATTTGCAACTTCGTGTTCCTCATCACTTGAAGACTCTTCATCGCTCCAAGTGGCTACATGGGCCTTGTGCTTCTTTTTCTTCCCAAAGCCTTTCTTCTTGAGTTGGGGACAATCAATCTTGATGTGTCTCACCTTCTTACATCCGTAGCACACAAAAGGATCATTTTCTTTTTTCTTGCTCTTGTTCTTGAGATCCCTTCTTCAATTGAACTTCCTTCTTCGGTTGGATCTCATGAGTCGAGTGAATTATTTGGCTACCATAGCCAACTCTTCGTCTTCCTCCTTGCTAGAATCACTCTTATCATAAGATGCTTTGAGAGCGATTCCCTTCTTCTTCTTCTCCACTTCCTTCTTTTTGACCTTTATTTCCTCTTTCTTCTTTTCTTCCTCTTTTCCTTTCTTCATTATCTCATGGGTGAGAAAAGACTCCATGAGAGCGTCGAGATTTAGCATCTTGAGATCTTTTGCTTTTATGATAGTCGTTCTTTTACCATCCCAAGACTCGGGAAGTGAGTAGATTAGTTTCTGAACTAGCTTCTCATCTGTAATGATTTCTCCTAGACCCTTGAGGCTATTGACAATGATGGAGAATTGTTCAAACATTTTGGAGATGTCTTCATCCGGTTCCATCTTGAAATTTTCATAGCTCAAATTAAGAAGTCCAATCTTGGTCTCCTTAACTTCATTAGTGCCTTCGTATGTGATCTCTAGCTTGTCCCAAATTTCTTTGGTACTTGAACAAGATGACATCTTAGAGTACTCATCCGGTCCAAGTAAGCAAAATAACATGTGCATAGCTTTATCATTGATTTGGAGCTTCTTTCGATCTTCATCGGTCATCTCGTGCTTGGACTTTGGTACAAACCGATCACCTTATCTCTTCATCAAGATTGTCGGTACATCTTCCAATACATCCCATATGAGGTAGTCATGGGATTTGATGAAGAACCTCATACGGTTTTTCCAATAGGGATAGTTATCCCCATTGAAGAATGGAGGTTTAGTGATGGAGTGAGACTTGTACAAGTTGTTGCCGGAGGTGGATACCATGGCTTTGACTTCTATTGATTGAATCACCCTCTAGGATCGCCTCAATGGTTGCTAGACCTTCGGTTGAGTGTGGATGTAATACCAATTGTTAGGATGATTAATGAACACCGAAAGTGGCCAAGAGGGGGTGAATTGGCAATTTAAAATTTTTGGAAGCGAATGGAAAGTGATAGACAATGGGAAACAATGATTTATAGTGGTTCAACCTTCTAACAAGGTCTACATCCACTACCTTAGCTTCTTACTAAGGATTTCAACCAATTCACTATAGAATTTTCCCCTTTTCTAGGCTAAGGAGGCAACCGTTACAATCGATCAAAGCTTTCTACCCAAAGCTTGATCAATGATCACTCTTTTACAAGAAAGAAAAATGGCAAATGGATAATGTCCTCACAAGGTGAATTTTTGCCCAAATTACAAGAACACTCATCCCCAAACTTGAAATAAAAGATTACAATGAAATAAACAAGTTGGGTACAAGGGTTTGACTCTAAAAGCTCAAATGGTTGGATTTTTGCTTGGATGCTTGTGAGTTGATCAATGGATGTTCAATAGTTGTTGTAGCTGCACTTGAGGCTTGTATTTATACCCATTCAATGAATTCTAACCGTTTGGGTGGTTGGAGAATTGAATATAGCCGTTAGAGAGCAAGTTTCCCGCAATAAATGATGGCTGCCAACCCCAGGTATCGGTACGCATATCTGAGTATCGGGCCCAATATAGAAATAGCCGTTAGAAAGCAGGGAGTACCGGTACTCGAAGTCGAGTATCGATACTAAGAATTGGGTACCAGAATGCCAAAGATGTATCGGTACGTGAATTGCTCACTGGAAAAGCTTGAGGCGATAGGGTATCTACACCAGTACGCATTTGAACATTTTTGTTTTTGCCTCAAGGAGTATCAGTACGGGTATGTCGTACCGGTACTTATTTTGCATTCTATGTTTGAATAAAATTGTAGCATATCGGTACGCATTGTAGCGTATCAGTACGTAATTTACATTTGACTTTTTGAAATCAAATATAAGTACCGGTACGTATGTTGCCGTACTGGTACTAGTTTTACATTCGATGTTTTGAAATTAAGTACGCGTATGGTACACCGATTGTCGTATCGGTACTGGTTTTACATTCAATGTAATTTGGAAGCAAAGGGCGTACCGGTACTCGTAATACTGTATTGGTACGCATAGACTTTTAAGGTCATTTTAACTTAGAAAAATTCATCAAATGTATTTTTAAAATTCTTTAAATGTTTGGTTAAGTTTAAGATAAAAGGAATTTTGTTCGAATGCGTAGTGAGTAATTTATGTGGGTTATTTAAAATTTATTTTAAAAGAATTTAATAGTTAGAACCATTTGTTATATCAATATGAGTTAAAAACCATTTGTTATATCAAAATCAATATAAGTTCTATAGATAGGATTGGGTAAAAGATTGGAGTGATAAGGTGATTAGGTTGAATTTAAATTTCAACCCAATTTTTGGGTGGCTAGGGTTTAGGTTAAAGAGAAATATTCTCTCTTATTTAATGATCCAATCAAGCTAGGATTTACCTCCTCTTTCCATTTTTTAATCTGCCGCATGCCAAGCTGCTTTGGCATTGTGCTTAGCGTGCATAATTTTCTCTTTGTGACATCGGCTCATGCCAAGTCTCTCCTTGGCATTGTTCCTGGCATACTGAGTCTGCATAAGCTCAAAGAAAACCTTTCAACACAGTAAAGGAATAAAATGAAAATTAAAAGAAAGAAAACTACTAAAAATCCTAAAACCTAAAAACAAAGAAAAACAACTAACCTAATATTTACAAAAAATCAAACCTGATGATGATGTTACATTACCTCTGCCATGAGGATAACCTCCTTGGTATTGTTCTGGTCACCTTCCAAATAGTGCTTTAATCCTTGTCCCTTGGTTGGTGGATGGTAGGCTGTGGCAATATTTGGTTTAAATAACCAACATAGAAAGCCAAAGAATTGCTTTCCTTTGATCATGCCAAATTCTCAATTACTCAATGAAAAAGAATATTTTACCATGGTGTCTTTGAACAACCACCTTAGAAAACTGAAGAATCTCTTTGTTGTCGAGGCATAGTCATCCTCATTTTGTTCCAGAATCTTCATGAAATCTTCAGTTTTGAGCCGTAACATCTCTGACATTTTTTTTACATCAAATTTTTCATGCTTCAGCTCTTCATTCTCAATCATTTGGCATCCACTTTTCCTTCCACCAATAAGCCATTTGAGCACACCTAGCTTCATGACATCAATCCTGACCATAACTGATCTTCTCTGTAGCTCAATTGTTCTGCCATCGCACTTTTGTTTTATGGAATCAGCTTTCATTCATTGGCAATTCAATGCATGTTCTAATCCAAAATGGATTCCATTGGCTCAACTGCATGGCATTATCAATTTCATCTGCACATTTAAGAGCTTTAAAATGTCAACAATAATATATGCTTGTTTTACCAAGGTAGGGTTGGAAAATAATGGCTCCACTGACTTGAGGTGGTGTTGGCACTCGACTGATGTCTGGCATCGAATAACAGTATGGCATCAGATAGTGGTATGGCATCACCAGCCTCTGCCTCTTCTTTCTCTACTTCCTTGGGTTCACCTGCTGGCACTGATTTCTCCTCCTGGTAAATAATCGGTTGTTTGCCTTCGTCTTCTTGGTTTGGAACTTCAGAATCCGCTTATGTCCTAGCATCGAACTTGGCAACATTATCTATTACCACTAATGAGTCCAATGTACATGTTGTTGAATACTCTTCATCAGTATAATATATTGATTCAAGTGTGTTAGGAAAAACCTAATACTCGTAACGTTGATTCTGAATTCCTTGAGGAGCAGATAGAGGAAGAAAATTGCCAGCTTGTTGATGTAGCGTTGCCATGGCATTCTGATTGTTACCACTAATTGAAGTATTTTCCACCTCTTGATGCCTTGATGGAATCTCTATCTCGTTCTCTTGTGGCATATCATTCACGGAATTTGCAAGCCTCCTGAATTGTTCTTCCAAGCCTCTCATAGCATCCATGACTTCTTCAAGTGCGTCTCTAATGTAATTTGTTTGCTGTTGAGGTGGATTGTTGTGCATCGTCATTTCTAAATGAAATTCTACCGTGTCAAATGATCCGTTAGATCCATAAAGATCTGTCGTTAATTTCTCATGAAGAATGCTGCCTTGGGATGGCATTTGTTTGAAGTCTAGTGGTGCAGCAAGTTGTTAGGTGTATAAAAATAATCGTCGTCTTGATCATTCCAAAAAATATTTTGCTACTGGTTCCATCCTTGGTTGAAGTTGTAGGAGGAAGGGTTGTTCACATTACAGTGCCCCGTGTAACAATAGAAATTAGGGTTGAAGGGGCAATTATCAAACGAGTGGCATCCTCTACAATATGCACAAACAACGGGTATTGTTTGCCTTTTGTTGAACTTGTTAGGCACTTGCATTGATGTAATCATATTTTTTAGTTCAGAAATCGGTGATGATAGTGTTGTATAGGCATCCTCTTCATGCTTTTCATCTCATCTTTGCTCATGGGCAGCTCTTGGAGTTGGATATTGGTAGTCATAAGTGGGAAAATGTAGTCATCATCATACCATATGTGGCTGCCCATACTCTTCTTTGTATCTTTCCTAAAAAATAAAAAAAAAATTAATGATCAAAACAAAGTTAGTAAAATGAAAACAAAAAAACAAGTAAAAAATTAAAGCAATAAATTCCGTCGCAATCCCCAGCAACGGCGCCAAAAACTTGTAGACTCTCTAGGTGAAATGCTGGCAAAAGAGGTAGAAGATATGTATTGGAAAAGTATAAAACAGTGTCAATATGAGTCTTTTGCGTGCAAGTATACACAGTCTACAAGTAATACAGTAGTTAAGCTGAGTATCGATCCCACAAAGATTGACTTGGAATTCAATTGTCTTTGATTGTTACTTGCCTTGAGAAAAAGTTGTTTTGTTTTGAAGTTGGTTTTGGAAATAATTGAATAGAAAAGAAATAAAAGTAAAGTAAAGACGTTGGCAAGGAAGGTGCTTTAATGAATGATGAGTGTTGGCAAGGAATGCCTGGTTTTTACGTTATTCATGTCGCGTCAACCTTTAATAACAATCTGTCGTGGCAATGTTTGCCGAGCAGATTCAAAATTAGCAATGCCTCTCTCGATGGTCATTGCCCTAAATTGATCATGTAAAAACCCATATATCTCTATAGTACATGCTTTTAAATAAACCAATCTGATTAAAATCCAATCTATACTCCTAAGAGGTAGGTTTCACTCCCGAAGTAAGTTCATCTACTTGAACGACTTCTCTCGAAGCTTCTCTCCTTAGTATTCAACAACTTAATCATTGCCACCTCAAGTCTATTAAGATATTGAGGAGCAATAGGCCAACAGTGCCAGCTCTCGCTTGGCATAGTATCTAGAAAATATTAAAGTATGATGAATAGATAAAACAATGCTGAAATAGGTTCATTATTAAAAACTAAAACATAAAACAACGTTCAACGCAAACATCCCCCACCAACTATTAGATTAGTTCATGGTGAGGGATTTAACCAAAAAACCATAAACGTTTTCAAAATACACTATCATTAAAAATAAGATAAAACAACTCGAAAGAGAGAATGGGTGAGAAGGGGTCTCTCGATGCAGCCCTTCAAGATCCAGGCTCTCGGCCAAGCTGGTCGAACCACTCTTCCTAGGTGCAGCCGGTTGTCAATCACCGCACCCTCAACTCTTCGCTCCGATCACTCACGATCAAACCCTCCAAAAAGTCTTCCACGAATGCTTGCTTGGTTGGTGTTTAAATAGGCGTGCAAGGAAGAGATAGGATAAGCTCTTCAATTTTTGAATTTCAAATTCTCAAGGGATAAGAGATAATCATCTTATCAAGTTTGAATGAGAGCTGATTAGGCTAGGGCTGACGTCATACTGCCGATGTTGCCTTGGCATCCAAGCTTGGCATGAATCTTCGTACCATCTTATCTACTATTTTCTCGGAGATTGATCCAATTGCTATCTTTTCAGAGCCTGATCTTGTCCTATTTTTTCGAGGTCCAACAGCTTCCTGGCATGGCATCAAGTTTACTTTTCTTCCAACCGGTGCTTGGCATTGTCTGGTCCACCTGTGCCAACAACACTCGGCATTCCTTACTGCGCTGCTTTTCTGTGCCAAATACTATGCCAAACCTGCAAAATTACCAACAAAACAACCCTCCATATTGGCATAGACAGAATTCTAAACTCCTTATGTAAATGCATGAGTTTAACATCCTAATGCGACTAAATGTACCTAAAAACAAGCAAAAGCATTATAAGATTGGCATTAAAAACAGTACTTTTGTAGAGGTAACAGATACTTACCGGCAACAATCTATTCTTGGTTACACAATTTTTTGTTTTTTAATCCAACTGTCAAAATCAAAATCTTTACAGAAGATGCTCATCGTATGGTTATAACAACCCACCGTTTATTAGCCATAAATTACCACGCCATTCTTTAGACATTCCCCAAAACATACGGATTCAATATAGGTCCGGAAAAAACTAGCAAAAAGGGAAAGACAACAATCATCCAACATTTCCAACGGTGAAAACTCATGTCGTGCGTTAGGGTAAACTTAGGGTATATCAAATGGGAAATTCTTGACGGTCGGACGAATCGAAAAATATTTTAAGAGGTCGATTAGACGATAACAGCAGCTAAAAAAACCACAAAGGCCGAAAGAATCTTTACTCATCTCGTCAAAAAGCTGTTGGTGAAGCAAAACACCATTGAAACAACCAAAAAAGAGAGGAAGAAACTACTAAGTGAAAGATCAAGTCACAAAAAAATCTGCAAAAATAAAAGGCTTAATAGTAAAAAAAAAATATGCCCAGACTATACCTTTTTTCGAGATAGGTGTCTAAAGTATTTTTTGGCCCAAGTAGGTGCCTAATGTTTTCACCATTACAATTTTAGGCGTCTTTTCGTTAACATCTATTTAAAAAATTGTTAGCCAATAAAAACATGACATGTCGTATGGTTAATTTTATTTTCTTTTATTTAAAAAATCATAATTTTAAAAAATATCCTAAAATTCTTAAAAATTCACAAAATAGTCCCAAAATCTTTAAGTCCCAAATCTTGATTCCAGCCATTGCTATTGCCTGTCGCCGACAACATGCTCACCACTTCCGCCTTGATTTTAGCCTTGTTTTCTAAGATGAACTCTACTTGTTACCCAATTCTTTAGCCTATTTAAAGGAGGCTTCACCCACATTGTAATTCAGATTTGATTTATTAAATAAAATTCTCTCTTGAGTTCATACTTGCAAGTAGTTTATCTTGTGTTTTAGAAGCAAATCGATCTTCAAGTTCTTCAAGATTTGTTGTTGAGGATCTTCACACTGCGATTAAGAGGGTCGGTTAGATCCATATCACGCAAGTTGCCTATTCAATTGTGGGTATAAGGATTCTGAGGGACATCTATAAATTCCGCACTCCGTCGCCATCTTCTTCAAACTCCATTGAAGTTATTCTCTATAATTAAGGCTGAAATTTCAATTTTGGTTTATCTATCATTCAATTTTTATTTTTAAATCTTTATTATTTGTTTCTTTTTAGTTTTCATCTAATATATCTATTTCATATATTTTCAGAAAATTCAAGAAACATCAAACCAAGTGTTCTTGAAATTCAAAGAAACACCTACACCATTTTTGATCGAGTCTAGTGCATAGAATTGCTTTTGAGCAACTTGATTCGTGATTCCACATCCACAGCAAACACTCCTATCAATTGGTCTCGTGCAAGATCGATTCTAATTGTAGGTTGGAAAGGTTGGAAAGGGTAGCATTTCAAAAAATAAATAAAGGAAAAAATTCAGTCAAAATTGTAGAATAATATAGTGTTTAAACACATTCTCATCAACATCAAATGCATAACAGGATTTTGAAAAATAAACCCTAACCCTAAATTTCAATTATTTTTGCAAAAATAAAAACTTAGGGTTTTGAGTGTTACCTTTGGTTACCTTCACTTTGTTCGAAATGGAGAACTAGAGAATGTAAACGTCTTGATTACCGTCAAGACTACCTTCACTTTGTTCAAAAATGAGAAACTTGAGTGAGGAATTGAGAGAATTTCAATAGCAAACCTAAAATGTTATGAAACAAATGAAGTTTCGATTCTGATTTGGGGGTACATTGATGACGAATACCGAAATTCGTAAGTAAGTTCCAAAGATGATCTGTAACCTCAAATGTTATTGTTTCAACCTAAAATGATATATAATTTGCTAACATTTTGGGTTGCAAATGTTCGAACAATTTCAATGCCAAGTTTCGATACTCTTAAGTAAGTTCCGATACTTACTAGGTTAACAAAAAATGTTATATAATTTTGTAACATTTTCGGTTGCAACCGAAATGGTATCCAACATATTTTACGCCAAGTTTCGATACTTGTTATTAAGTTTCGATACTTATCCTACAAACCTAAAATGTTATAAGTTTTAACAAGTTATAAATTACCATGCCTGTCTTTAGAACCTCCCCACAACATAAGGTTTCAATATAGGTCTAGAAAAACCTAATAGAAAGACAACAATCATCCAACCGTGATGCATTAGAGTCAACTTAAGGTCCATCAAATAGGAAATTCTTGATAGTCAGACGAATCGACGGATATTTTAAGAGGTCGAGTAGACAGTGACAACATGTCAAAACCACAAAGGCCGAAAGAATCCTGACTCATCTCGTCAAAAAATATGCTTGTGAAGTAGAGCACCATTAAGACAACCAAAAGAGAGAAGAAGAAACCACTTAGTCAAAGATGAAGTTACAAAAAATATCTGGAAAAAAAACAAAAGGCTTAATAGTCTAAAACATGCCCAAATTATACTTTTTTTCTAAATTGGTGCCTAAAGTATTTTTCAGCCTAAGTTGGTGTCTAACATTTTCCCCGTTACCATTTTAAGTGTCTTTCCCTTAACATTTATTTAAAAAAATTATTAGCCAATATAAACATAACACGTGGCATGCTTAATTTTATTTTCTTTTATTTTAAAAAATTAGAATTTTCAATTATATCCTAAAATTCTTAAAAATTCCCAAAATAGCCCCCAATTCCCTAAGTCATAAATCCTGATCCCAGTCGTTGGTGCCGCCAATCATTGACAACATGCCCACCACATCCGTCGTCAGACCCCATGATCATTTCCCCCATCTTCCTGTCGCCAAAAGTCAATGGCCGACGTGTCTAACATCGAAACAAAGTCAAACGGTGAGAAGAGAAAAAAAGAAACGATGGGCCGCAAATGGCGGCGTGAGGATGGGGCTTCACTGCCTCACTGACAGCGTGATGAACGGCGACGACAGTGGCCAAATTTGGGGATCTAGGGATTTTGGGGTTATTTTATGAATTTTGGGAAAATTAAGGATTTTTTAAATTAAGATAAAATAAATAAAAAAGAAATTAAAATCAAAGCCACGTGTCATATTTTGGTTGGTTAAAAAATTTTAATGGCCGTTAACGGCCAGACACCTAAAATAATAACGGTGAAAACGTAAGGCACCTACTTAAGCCAAAAATACTTTAGCATCGACATGAAAAAATATATAATTTGAATATTTTTTTTACTATTAAGCTAAAACAGAAAACAAAAAGGGAAGCGACAAGTGAGGAGGCCTAGCTTTGGGAGACAGTTTTCTCGTGCTCAGTGGATCTCGGCAATGTTAGTTTATGGGTCTACTTAAAATTTCCAAACAATTAGAGGAATAAATTTGATTTTTTTAAGTTTAAGGGTAAATTACACAGATCATCACTCAACTATCTCCTCACTCATATTTTAGCCACTCAACTTTCAAACTTTTCAATTTAATAACTAACATTATACATTGGACGTTTTTTTGTCACTCTAGAATATTTTTTTATTATTTTCAAAAATTTTTAATATTATTAAATATAAAAACAATTTCAAATAAATAATATTTTATTATTATTAAATTTAAAAATATTTAAAATAATCGCCGCAGCTTGTTGTCACCGTCGGCCTTCAAATTCGGCGGTCGTTTGACCCCAAATTACACCAAGAGGCTCACTTTGACACGCTGAGTCTGAATCTGGTAGTTGTTTCACCGGAAAATATCATGAAACTCGCAAATCTCAACTTAAACGTTTTGGTTTCCTCACTTTCAATCTCCTTTTTGTGGACTTCGTAGTACTTTTTGACAAAATGGAGGCCAGATTCAGACTCATGGGCCGAGATGAAGCGACCGGTGAAATATGGAACCGAACGACCACCATTTATAGCCTCGATGGTGGCATCCGACGACGGCGAACAGTGACCGGCGAACAGTTTGGTTCAACTTTTTATTTTTTATTTTAAATTATTTTTATATTAAATAGTAATAATAAATACCATGTCATATCAAAATAATAATAAAATAATTTAGTGACCAAAACAGGAGCAATCTGAAAAGTTCAGTCATTAAATTGAAAAGTTTGAAAGTTGAGTGACCAAAGTAGAAATGAGAAAATAGTTGAGTGGTGATCTGTGTATTTTACCTTTAATTTAATTTTTTTCAAAAAGAATTGGGGTCTAACAAAAATTTTCAAAATTTAAGACTAAATTAAAACTTCTAAAATTTTAGGAGAACTTATGGAAAATATTCAAAAAAATTAAAACAATTCTAAATTTTTTGAAGGGGTTGAATTAAATTTTATTAAAAAAATTGAGAGGCTAAATATTGATTTTTATCTAAATGTCAAAGGTTAAATGATATTTTATCTAAAGTTTAAAAGTCAACTTGATATTTTATATAAAATTCAAAAGTTATTAAAAATCAATCACTTTTAATAACATATTGCATACAATAACGCAAGCGAATGGTTTATATTTTAGACAGCTGAACTTAACACTTGTTTTCATTTCTATCACAAACTTTTAATTTAACCTAATTACATCATTTAAATTTTATTATTAATAAACTAAATAGCTTATAAAACATTGTTAAATAATTCTAACAAAAATACTTCAAGTAACATTTTTCTTAATATGTTTTCACATATCATCATCAAATAATATTTAGTTAATAATTTTAATATTTTTTCTGTAAAAATTTATGAAATATTTCATTTAAATAAATTTAAAAAATAACATAATTTCATATAAGTTCTAACAATTTTTTTTTAAAGTTTCAATTAAACGTTATTTATTGATGATATGTGAAAAATATATTAAATAAAAGTGACAATTTTGTTTTTTTACATTAGAATTATTTTACAATGTCAATATAAGTGACTTGATTTATAAATAATAAAATTGAATAATGTAATTTAATTAAATTAAAGACTTGTGATGCAAGTGAATGTTTAGTGATCTAAACTATAAATTACCCCACAAGTGGCCAAAACATTATAAAACAATAACGTAGTGATAAACATTACTTTTTAAAATTCAACGAGCAAAAATAAACACTGAAACAAAAGTGACCATTGCGATAGATTATCCTTAAATATTATATATTTTAAGGTTTTAAAATTTAAATAATTTCGTAAATTGTTATTTTTTCCCTTAAATAAGAACTTGAATTTCTATAAGAATCAATTAAGCCCTTGAATTCATTCAAAAAAACAATTAAACCCTTAAATTCGCTCAAAAAAATCAATTAAACCCATCTACCGCATTATCATCCACCATGGACCACCACATCAACGCCATTAACTGTCATGTCAGCGCCAAAACGATCAACGTGACTATATTGGATTTTTTTCTCGATTTAAAGGCCACATCAGGTACAAAATAAATTCAGGAACCACATTAATTCTTTTTCAAAAGTTTGAGGGCCTTTGGTACCATTAACCCATAGGGGGGAGGAACTAAAAAGAAAGAGGAAAACAATAAAAGAGTTGAATCTTCTCCCAACAATACAAGTTGTTAAGGGTAGTCCAGTAGCTCCTAAAGAAACTCGATAAGGAAAATTAAGGGCACCGAGCAAAAAGAAGCCAAACGCTTCACACCTTGAAAACCCAATCCCATGCCTCTTGTCACACTTAACCATCTTATACCCTGCGTAAAATATGTGAGTGAGGGAGAGAATCATAATAAACAGAGAGAGCCGAGAAATGAGCTCAAACTAGACAATTGTAACAATTAATCATTCCGGGCATGATACCCATCAGATGATCTGTTGCTAATTATTCATTTTTTTTTTGTTTAATCACCAGTATCAGAATCATTGGCTGACTAATCCGGATCAAACCAACCCAATTTTCTCCATTCACAACGCTAGGATTCAAACCTCTGAGCTTGCTTAAAGTACAAGATTCTCACTTAGTAATTGGATTAGGGAAGCAACATACTCTTAAGAACTATTGGATGGAAAAGACATTCAAAACTTGTCATTTATGAGTTATGACCACAAACTAACTCTGGGGTAAATGTTATTAGTGGCGTTAATTTTGTAATCTCTGCTCAGCTGGCCATCAAACAGAACCTGTTAGAGGCATATGGTCTACATTTTAATACTAGCAAATCATGCTTTCATCAGAGCTTTCATTAATAGGTTTTCCGAATGGGTAAACTGACTTCTGGGCTAAGTTTGCTTATGGTGACATTACAGTATCTCGTCCTGAATACCATATATAGAACGGAATATTATGAAGATCAGATTAATAACATTCAACACATAAGAACTTCTAATTGGTGATAGGCATGTCTTGTGATATTTGGACAACGTACTATTATTTCAGTATAAAGAAAATTATGCGGGCTCGATTCTTCAAGGACAACAGAATACAGTCTATTTGTTTATTCCTTGTTCATACTTAATTCTCTAAATTCCCGAACTTTCAATTAGGCATTAGACACTGTTTTATACACTAGCAGATCTCATTTAGTGAGGTATAAAGGGCGTTCATTTACTTATTAGAACAAAATCCAATTGAAGAAACCAATTCAGAGTTAGTAAAATAAATGCATTTTAAACAGGGTTTCACAGGAAAAACAGAATTGAAATCACATGCAGAGAATGGCTGAGATGAGGCACTAAGAAAAGATTAGCAATTAAAGAGAAAAAGGGTGAACTCCCCGCAAAATCTAACAACGAACAATTATACTCTTAAATTTAACAGAGCAACAGCCTTCCCAAAAGACATAAATTCTATGATTTGGCTGTTACATATAACATTTCCAGGGCAGGTAAATTGGTCACAAAATGTGCAGTTACAGGAGTAATACTTTCCATGTGGTATGAACAAATCAGTTTCAACTTTCAACACAGAATAATAAAAGAGTTGCATAATCTAAATTAATGCAACACAAACAATATAAAAGATGCTTGCATCTTAGTCATTTAGACTGAAGTGATGCAAGAGGCAGAGAGAAGGAAATAAACTTACCTACCGCATCTTGTTTTCCTTGTTTGAGGGCAATGGAAGCTTACTTAAGACCATTTCATCAATTTTCCTGTATTGCGCTTGAATGGTTCTGTCTGCTACAGAAAACTTTTCATCAATTTGATGCTGGTACTTTTCATATACCAAAGGAACCGATAGGATAAGAACTCCTGCGAAAACATTGGACTAATTAGAACTTTTGAATAAAGTCAATGGAACCATCAGTGTTATAGAACTGAACAAAGGGTCACATAACTCACCAACATAGATCAAAGTGAGGAAGTTTAATAGACTACCAATGAATGATAAAAACCACAAGCCAACAGCAACCTGAGCAGCAGACATTTAAAATTTTCCAGTCAAGGCCAATTAAAGTTGTACATAAATCAAATGAACTGTTATAAAATAAAATCTTAAACCTTAACAAAAAGTTTCAAATTTCTGCCAATCGTAATGCCATGTGCAATCGCCAATACACAATTAATCCATACGTGTAACTCATCAGAAATCATTCTGACAGTTCTCTCGGAAATTTCCATATTAGGAATTGGCGGCAAAGGTCTGCATATGAAATCAGAACCACTTCCATTTTCTTCTTATAAAGCATCATATATTTGTTCTAATAACAATGAAATAACACTTTTTTTCTTCTTTTTTCTGCGTACGAGTATTTTCCACCAAAGCATGCAATGGGTAGCCAGTTAGTAAAGGAAAGATTAAAGGTGCTTTTAACAAAGGGAGAGACCTGTTGAGAAGTGAAGCAGATTTGTCCCAGAAGAAGAGAATAACAACAAAGAGCAATAAAACGTTGGCCACGAAAGTTAAGAAATTATAACCAGCTATTTCGAATAAGTACCACATCGTCGTTGCCGAGACCAGCAACACAGCCCCGCCACACCATTTTCTCCACAATAGCACATCAGCAACTACCGGAAATGCATAAATAAAATTAAACCCAGACACAAAAACAACAGAACTAATACCAATAAAAAATAGTCAGAATCATGTAAACCCAAAAAAAAAAAACGAGTTGCTGAACAATATAATTGACTCGTGGAATATTAGTATTCAGAAAATTAAAAAAAAAAACGAGAAACAGATATCTATAGAAATGATCATGGAATCGTAAATGGAAGTGAACCAGATCAATCGAGAAATGAAACGGAGACGCTGCTGCGAATATATATAGAAAGAGAAGGAGACCTTGGCCACCACCAAGCGCTTTATGAACTGGTGAAAGTCTGGAATCTCTCATGGGGGAGAGATCGCTGTTTTTCGCTTCTTCTGCAATTGATCTTAGAGAGAAAGGAGAGGGAGAAACGAAAACAAAAAATCTGAGGAACAGAAACGGAGAAGATCAAAACAGGTCGGACCATGCGCTGATTAAATGGGCTCTAAGCCTTTGCCCGACGATGGGCTCATTCAGCCTATTATTTCTTCAACTCTATTTTATACTAGCGTCACTAGCTTTGTTGACTCCGTCTACCTTTCTAGTACTGTGTAAACCTTACCCGCAAACCAAAAAGCCATACGTTGATAACTTCTTGTTTGATGAATTTATTGAGAAAGAACGTCTCATTCAAGTAGACTGATGATTAGCGGCCTAGCTTTGAGAAGTTGAAATCTGTGTTGACCTATTTTGACTCAACCTGAGCACATGAAAAAAAGGTGTTATGTACAAGGATGCATCTATATTGGTATGAGTTGTGTTAATGTAAGACGGTAAGATAGTGGCTTACGTATCAAGATAGTTAAAAATTATGAGTGTAATTACCTTACTCGTAATCTGGATTCGATCTTCATGGTATTTGCACTAAAAATTTGAAGGATTGTAACAGTGAAGAGTGTTATATTTACACTAAAAGATCTAAATTTAAAGTAAAAAGGATGAATTGAGCTATTGAAAGATTACGGCTATGTGATCAAGTATCCAACGATAAATTCAACGTGGTAGTTGATGGATTGAGTCAAAAGTTGATGACTGATCTTAGAGAGATGTTTACTAGACTGAGTTTGATTAATGATGGTAGTCTTCTGGCCGAATTACAAGTAAAAACTCACCTTGGTCAATGAAATCAAGGAAAAACAATCTTTGGATGTATCTTTGTTAATTCATGTAAAACAGATTGAGCAAGGACAGACGATAAATATCACGTTGAATTAGGACGGTGTTCTATGTTTTGTTAGAAGAGTTTGGGTGTTCAAGGATAAGGAATGAAGGCATGTCATACTTCAAGAGGTTCATAGTAGTCCATACGCATTGTACCATTATGAAAATAATCTATATCAAGATTTGTAAGACTTGTACTAGTGGCCCGATTTGAAACGATAGGTAAGGATTTGACGTGCCAACATGTGAAAATAAATGTTAATTCTTTCTGGATTTTTACAATTGATTAAGATTTCATAGTGAAAGTTTGAGAGTCATGATGCATTTTGTTAGTGGTTTTTTTTGACATTTACGAAGAATGATTTGATCTGGGTAGTAGTGGACCGACTAAGTCTGCCCATTTCCTATCGTTTTGTTTGGAATACTTTCGACAGAGTCTAACTAAGTTGTACATTTTTAAGATTGTTAGATTGCATGGTGTACTTGTGTCGATCATTTCTAACTATGATACATGTTTTACATCTCAATTCTAGAAGAAACTATACGAGACAAGTGGTATTAGACTAAATTTCAGTATAACTTTCCATCCACAGATGATGGTTAATCGCAATGTTCACCCCTAACTCAAAGGTATGAATCAAATTTTACTTTCATCAACACCTAACCTATGAGGATAATCAAAGCATCTTTATGTTATCAAGTTTCACTATTGTTGGAAACCCGACGGACCTAACACACCCACTATAGAGGACTTAAGACTGACCACTACTACTACACCAACTCCCTGAGTCGGTTAGCCTTTCTATCTTCTATTTTGTTAGTGCACAACTTAGGCGGCAGTGCCGACCATACACCATTTAGGTTGTATAACTGACCATATACTATTCAGGCGGCAGTACCGACTATATAACATTTAGGCAGCATAACCGACCATATAGTAACCAATTCAAGTGCACTAAAAAATATATAAACTTGGGGCTCAACCGGGAAACTTCTAATTACAAGAAAAAGCAATACTTTTATTAATACACAAAAATATTACAACACTTACCTCACTACAAATTTCTCTCCCCACACTTGCACGCACACTCCACTTTTAACTTGCACCCACTCGTCACTCACAACACTACACCTCACGTCACTCTTCAACTTGCACTCAACACTCACACAAAAATGGCATGGCCTATATATAGCCATGCTATGTCGGTTAACCATGGGATATTTCCTATATAATAATATTATTATATTATATAGTAATGGAGCTCTCTAGATCATAGGATTTTTATATTATAATATTAACTACTTCTAGAACATTAAAGAAAATTAAGGAGAAGTCGGTGACTTCTTAACACTCCCCCCTCAACGACTTCTATCTTCAGATGATTTGTAAATCATTCTAAGTGCTTCTCTGAACTTCTCAAGCTTTGGTTTACTTAGACTCTTTGTGAATATGTCAGCAACTTGTTCATTTGTCTTTGTTGGTTCCATTTTAATCTCTCCTTCAAGGACCTCGCGATGAAGTTGTTTGTTGCTCCAGTACTAAGGCATGTATTAGTTGTTCTTCAATCTTGCTCGAGCAACAATCCCTTCTTTATTTTACCATGCTTGCGCCACAACCATAGCAGTACGGTATCTTCTAAATAAAGTAAGGCATTGTTGATTGTCCTAGCATCCTCCACGGCATTTGTGGCTTGGATGTATTGTTCCAAGCTCCACCAGAATTTATCTTCATCTTTCACATTCCTAGCCCTTTTATACGACTCGATTTTAGAAACATTCACCCTCAAAGAAGTTAGAATTGGGACGGATGAGGTAGCTCTCCCATTATGAGTTGTACCTTAAGAAACATCATCTCCTTCCTCATGTTTTCCAATTCCTCATGTACTACCTTAAGCTCTTTCTTTAGATCTTTGTTCTCTTCATTGAGGATAAGGATTTCACTAGAAATAGAATTTGAAGAAGCTTCACATTGTCGAGAACACTTACCAGTATCCTCGTTTATGGCTCCCAACATTTCTTCGCGAAGCTCATCGACTTCTATTTGGCTTGGACGAAGCTCTTCATATGTAGGTTGATGCACAACCGTCTTCCATATACTTTTATCTTTCGAGGATGAGCTTTCTCTTTCTTCACTTAGATCTAATACTTGTTCTTCACTTTCTTTCTCACCTTCTGAAACTTCTTCTATGCATGAGATTCTGGAATTTTGATCTCCTGAGGTGACCACCAAGAATAAGCTTCATCAAACATCACATTCCTTAAAATGAATCTCTCATCATTGGAGCACCCAATATTGACGATCTAATCCTTCTCATAATCAATTTTTGACTCTATGGTTATTGCAAAAGATGATTCCTTCATGTCTTATACGAACTCTTCTCCATCCTCGTAGTCTATTTCCTTGAACGTGTCAAATTTTGAATTCATGGTTGTTGCAAGAGCTGGTTCCTCTATGTCTTCTTCCAACTCTCCGTCATCCTTGTACTCTATATTTGGATTTATAATTGCAACGAGAGTTGGTGCCTCCATGTCTTTTTCCAACTCTTCTTCATCCTTGTAGTCTATATTTGGATTTGTAGGTGTAACGGAAGTTGGTGCCTCCATGTCTTCTTCCAACTCTTCTTCACCCTTATAGTTCGTCTTTGAGTCTGTGGCTGCTACAAGGGATGATTCATCTATGTCTTCTATCAAATCTTCTTCAACAAAAAGTCCATCTTCTATATCTCATTCTTCCTCGCTGATGGAAGCTGTAACACCCCAAGCCCGGATGCTATATTTGGGCCACCAGCCCAAACCATTCCCATAAATTTTTTCACTTTAAAGGTTAATAAAAATCCCATATCATAAATCCAAGCATGTCATTACCAAAGTATTTAAATTCGATGGTACTTAAAATATTCAAAATAGTTAATGGAGCTCCAAATACAGAAATAAAACATTTGACCAATACAAATTAAATCAAATAGAGTTACAAATACATAGGGTCATGTGAATACATAGCCCACTACATCTAAGTACTTGTACTCTACCAAAAGGCCAATGCTGAATCCTTGCTTCGATGGTGCTCCGATACGCTCGAACGATCTACAAACCTGCGAATAGAAATAATAATTTTGAACGCTGAGCTAACAAAGCTCAGCGAATACACAACCACTCAACCATTCTTTAGGTGAATCATAATTAAGAGTATGCTTGATGGTAAGATGTTAAGGTAAAATAAAGCAATGGCGCTACCCTGATCGCCTAAACACATGTATGCACAAATCTAAAGTACTCAACAATACAACAAGAAACAACCCAAGAGTGGGCCCAATGTCACCTGACATTGGGAGAGCTACTCGTGCTCGAAATCTCGCATCGAGCTGCTTAGAATCTCACATCAAGCTAATATACTCGGAATCTTTGATCGAGTCTTCGGTCGGAATCTCGCATCAAGTGGGGCTCGAAATCTCACATCGGATGGCATTCAATTTATCACTCGAAATCTCACATCGAGTGGTTTTCTTGTGTTGCAACACTCACTAACTGGTATCTGGATCCCACCAACAAAGACTCATAACCAAACAAGTGCCCTTACCCGTCACAACCACAACGATCCACCATGGATCCCTAGAATTTGCTAACACAAGCAATTCACTTCCGTTTAGACCTTTATTTAGCCATTTAATCCATATCGAAGATTGTGAGCACACTTTTTCAGTTTTACCATTCATTTTACGTTATAAGAGACCCATTAAGACCTTAGTCACAAATTATAGGACTCCCGAACACAAACTCAATTTCTTGGGCAGATTGCCTAGTGAGTACCGATACACCTATGCAGGTATCGATACTCTCTTCCCTGTACCAATACTCCTAAACGAGTACCGATACTCACATTAGGTTCGAAAGAATTGAACCCTTCAAGCCGTACCGATACGCTCTGCGCCGTATCGATACCCATTATCGGTACTCAGATCGCCCTGTACCGATCCTCACCCGTACCTATATGCCAACCTTGCGTACTGGTACTCGAAATCCTTCACAAAAAATGTAACAGGTAGTACCGATACGCGTAGCACGTACCGGTACACTAATTCGCTACTAAAATTTTCATTATGCTTGGATTACCGATATACGGTAAGTCGTACCGGTACTCCCCTTACAACTCAACTTCCTTAGCATAAAGGCGTACCGATACGCACCCACCCCGTATCGGTACTTGAACCTAGATTTTGAAACCTGGAGTTCAGAAATTCAACACTCCGACCCTTAACCTACAAGATTGAGCCCTAAACTGATCCTACCAATTATGATGAGTTATTAAGTGAGTTTCTAATAGTTTTTACCCTTAAACAACATCAATTATGGAATTTGCCATTGATGACCAACCAAGCTCTAAATTACCAAAACACCATATATCAAGCACAACATGTCAAAATGATGATGCACATGAACACACAGAAGTTAGAAGTGTACTAACCTCGAATCACTAGCTGAAAAGAAACCCTAAGCCTCTACCTCAAGCTTTCTTCTTCTCTTGGGCCCTTAAATGCTCTCCAACCTCTTTCACTACAAAAGAAGTGTTGTAAACGGGTTACAACATGGTTGGGAGATTAAAAAGAGCTTAGAAGATGATTTTCAACTAGGAATGAGGCTGAAATCTCCATTCACGTTCTCACTCTTGAACCCCTACCAAAACATCAACCCCACCATCTAGAACCATTCTTACCTTGTTTTATAGATCTTTAATTGCTGGTAAAACTTCCCTCTATAAGCCAAACAAGATTCAAGAGGTTAAATTTCTAAAATCCTACCTTTGGTGATGGTGGCTAAAAGAAAGAGAGGGGTTTAAGGAAGATGAAGAATACATGGGATTGGTGATATCACCATGTTCTGCAAAATGCAAAAAATAAACTTTCATCCCTCTTTTTCACCCCATTTGGTACTTATGAAAATACCTCCAAGCCAACTTCTCAAGCCCAAACCCAAACCAAAGTTTCAAGCCCCAAAAGACTCATAAGGCCCAGCCACATAGCCCAACACGAGGCCCTTGCCTCGGGTTAACTCGACACTCAAGCTCAAAAACCCGGGTTGTGATAACTCTCCCTTCCTTAAAGAAAATTTCGTCCTCAAAATTTAATTGGTGGAAACAAATATGGGTAGAGCTCCTTCATAGCATCTTGACAAGGGGTATACACTTGTTACATAGCTCTTTGACTCCTCTATCAAGCACCCTTATTGGCTCTTTTTCATACGTCAAATCCGTGTTAACCTCAATATCCTCGAGCTGTAATACATGCGAAGGGTCAGAACGGTAGCGCCTCAATATAGACACATGAAAAATATCATGGATTCGTGCCAAATTCGGAGGTAAAGCCAACCGATAAGCTATTGGTCTAATTCTCT
Organism: Hibiscus mutabilis; assembly: GCA_019671005.1. Taxonomy (NCBI): domain Eukaryota; kingdom Viridiplantae; phylum Streptophyta; class Magnoliopsida; order Malvales; family Malvaceae; genus Hibiscus; species Hibiscus mutabilis. The sequence goes on along the minus strand of CM033749.1, from coordinate 20,541,731 downwards.
CAAGCACCTCGTAAGGCCCAATATACCTTGGACTCAACTTGCCCTTTCGTCCAAAACGGATTATCTTTTTCCATGGAGAGACTTTTAGAAACACTTTCTCGCCCACATCATAATCGATATGCTTGCGTTTCTGATCCACATAGGCCTTCTGGCAATCAAAGGCCGATTGCAACCTTTCTTTGATGATTTGGACCTTCTCCTCAGTTTGTCTGACCAAATCAAACCCTATAATCCTCCTCTGGTTTAGCTCGGTCTAATACAAGGGTGTCCTACATTTACGCCCATACAACGCCTCAAAAGGGGACATCTTAATGCTTGACTGATAGCTGTTGTTGTAAGCAAACTCGACAAGAGGTAGCTGTTCCTCCCAACTCCCCTCAAAGTCCACAATGCAGCAACAAAGCATATCCTCAAGAATATGAATGACACGCTTAGACTGTTCATCGGTCTGGGGGTGAAAATCCATACTAAAATGTAGCTTGGTGTCCAAGGCGTTATAGATCTTTTTCCACAACCTAGCTGTGAAACGTGGGTCCCTATTCAATATGGTCGAAGATGGCACTCCATGCAACCTCACTATCTCCTTGATGTATAGCTGAGCCAACCTCTCTAAGGTGAAATCCATGCTCACAGGAAAGAAATGAGCTGACTTGGTCAAACGATCCACTATTACCCAAATAGCATCATGCTTCTTTTGAGTCATCGGTAAACTTGTAGCAAAATCCATAGTGATCCAATCCCACTTCTATTGTGGAATCTGAATCGGTTGAAGCAAACCTGATAGAACTTGATGTTCCACCTTCACTTGCTGGCAAGCCAAACACTTGGTCACAAACTCAGAAACATCACTTTTCATACACGACCACCAATAAAAATGACGAAGGTCTTGATACATCTTGTTGCTCCCCAGATGCACTGTAAAGGGACTACGGTGTGCCTTTCTCAATATGTGATCTCTTAAATCTTCCAAGGCCGAAACACACAACCGCCCCTTGAAGTACAAGTACCCACCATCTCATACCTCAAAGTCTAATGCTTCACCTCTCTAAACTGCCTCAATTTGTGCCACTAAATCTTTATCTAAAATCTGAGTCCTTTTTATCTCTTGTATCAACGTGGGCTCAACTCGAAGCTCGGCTAAAAGTCTACCATCCTTGGTCATCCTCAAGCGGGAAAAATTGTCCCTCAAATCAGACATCGACTTACGAATTAAAGCATCTGCCACTATATTTGCTTTGCCCGGGTGATACTCAATGACGCAATCATAATCCTTTAACAGTTTGATCCAACAGCTCTGCCTCAAATTTAGCTCCTTCTGGGTAAGCAGGTACTTTAAGCTCTTATGATCCGTATAGATATAACACTTCTCCCCATAAAGATAGTGTCTCCATATCTTCAATGCAAAGATGACTGCGGCAAGCTACAAATTATGGGTAGGGTAATTATCTTCATGTGATTTAAGCTGTCTCGAGACGTAAACAACCACCTTATCCTCTTGTAGACACAACCTAACCCATTTAGAGACGCATCACTAAACACAACATAATCCTTCCCCGGCTCGAGTTACGTCAACACCGGAACCTCCATGAGGTAAGCCTTTAATTGTTCGAAGCACTGTTGTCTCTTTTCATTCCATACAAAAGGTACTCCCTTTGACAAATCGTCGATAATGTCCCGCAAGTCCAAGAAAGCTACAAACTTCCGAGACATTTCTAGGTGGTTTCCACTCTACCACTGCTTGGATCTTCTGAGGGTCAACACGAATTCCATCCGCCGCCACAATGTGACCCAAAAATGCCACCTCAGAAAGCCAAAACTCACATTTACTGAACTTTCATAGAGACGCCTATCCATCAATGTCTGAAGAACCACCCGCAAGTGGTAATCATGCTCTTCCTCCGAACGCGAATAAACCAGAATGTCGTCAATGACACCACCACAAACTGATCCAAATAAGGCTGGAAGATCTTGTTCATTAAATCCATAAATACCACTAGGGCATTGGTAAGCCCAAAAGGCATCACCAAGAATTCGTAGTGGTCGTACCGCATTCTGAAAGCGATCTTTTGGACATCTTCTTCTACCACCCTCAACTGATAATACCCTGATCTCAAGTCTATCTTAGAGAATACTCGAGCACCCTACAATTGATCGAACAAATCATCGATCCTCGGGAGGGGGTAACGATTTTTCACCGTTACTTTATTAAGCTGGCGGTAGTCAATGCACATTCTCATGGATCCATCTTTCTTCTTTACAAACAGAATTGGAGAGCCCCAAGGTGAGATGCTGGGTCGAATAAATCATTTCTCCAATAATTCTTAGATTTGCTTCTTCAACTCTATCATTTATGTTGGTTCCATTCGATAGGGTGTAATGGACACAGGTGTTGTGCCAGGCATCACTTCAATCTGAAACTCCAACTCTCGATCAGAGGGCAATTCGGGTAACTCCTCTGGGACGACATCCATGAACTTGCAAACTGTCTTAAGACTCTCGATGGTTGTCCCCTGATCCTTGTATCAACCACATGAGCCAAAAAGGCCTCACAACCTTGCTGAATTAATCTTTGTGCCGTTAAAGCCAAACTACGTTGGGAATGTGTAAAACCTATGTTTGATTTTGATATAACAAATTGTTTAAGGACTAAATTGCAAAGGAAAACAAATTTTTAAGTATTCAAAAGTCTCAAAAAAGGACAAGGAAAAGTTTTCCAAAGATATAAACTTATACCCAAAAATTTTATAAGTGTTTCAAGCCAAAAATACACAAATGCGCCCAGGCGTATCGATACACCCCTTGGTGTTTCGATACAGTTTTTAGCTATTGGAATTTGTCTTTACATAGCGTACCGATATGGATTAGCCTGTTTCGATACGACATTCATATTACCTTGAAAATTAGGCCTTGCATTTTGATACGAACATCCCATTTCGATACGGCTTTCAATCTGGGCAAACGTTTTTAGGTTAGAGTTTTGATACGGCTAACATTCATTTCGATACGGTTTGAAATTTGGATTTAAGAAATTTACACTCGTACCGATACGGTACACTATGTTTCGATACGGTTTGAAATCTAAATTTAAGAAAATTTTTATCGTTCCGATAAGGCACCACCCATATCGATACGTTTTTTCAAGATTTCGGCATTAATTTTTTCAACCATTATATGTCAGTTATTGGAATCAACAAACTTTGAATTTTGGTTAACCCGTACCGATACGTCCCTATGCGTATCAATACACTTTTTCATCCAAGATTCCAGTGAGCAAAATCAGTACCGATACGGCCTTGCTGTTTCGATACGCCCTCATTTTAACACTAAGACCGTTTCGATACGACTTCGCGCGTATCGATACACTTTCCACAATGGCTATATTTTTGTTCTTACAGGTATTGATACGGGCCTTCGTGTACCGATATGTTGTTCACCAGACTGCATTTATTGCGGGAAAGATGATCCCCAATGGCTCTATTGATGACTTCAACCACCCAAACGGCTAGAATTCAATAAGGGGGTATAAATACAAGTCTCCAATGCTGCAGCAACAACTAATGAACCTAGATTGAACAACATTCAAGTATTCAAGCAAAACTCCAACCCTTGTGCTCATAAAGTCAAATCCTTGTACCCAACTTGTGTTCTTCATTGTAATATTTTATTTCAAGTTTGGGGTTGAGTGTTCTTGTAATTTTGGGCCAATATTTACCTTGTGAGATTATTTTCTTTTTTCTATTTTCTTTCTTGTACAAGAGTGAATTGATCAAGCTTTGGGTAGAAAGCTTTGATCCTTTGTAACGGTTGCCTCCTTAGCCTAGAAAAGGGGAAGAATTTCATAGTGAAATTGGTTGAAAATAATCCTTAGTAGGAAGCTAAGGTAGTGGACGTAGAGCTTGTTAGAAGCTTGAACTACTATAAATCATTGTGTCTCATTGTCTATCTTTTCGATTTGCTTCCATACTTTTTAAAATAGCCAATTCACCCCTCTTGGCCAACATCTACATTGATTGATCATCCTAATAATTTGTATCAGAGCCACACTCAACCGAAGGTCTAACAACCGTTGAGGCAATCCTAGAAGGTGATTCAATCAACCAACACTTCAGCCATGGCTTCTACTTCATGCAACCACATGTACGAGTCTCAATCTATCTCCAAGCCACCATTCTTCAATAGAGACAACTATCCATATTGGAAGAATCAAATGAGGCTATTCATCAAATCCAACGATTATGTTCTTTGAGATGTAATCAAAGATGGACCATCTATCCTAATGAAAGAAGAAGGAGGAAGGCAAATTCCCAAGGTCAAGCAAGAAATGACCGATAAAGAAAGAAAGAAATTGCAAATAAACGTCAGGTCTTGCACATGCTCTTTTGTGCACTTGGACCCGACGAATATTCAAAGATATCCTCATGTACAAGTGCAAAAGAGGTGTGGGACATGCTAGAGACCACCTATGAAGGCACCAACGATGTAAAGGAGACCAAGATTGGACTCCTCAATCTAAGCTACAAAAATTTCAAGATGGAGCCCGATGAGAGCATCACCAAGATGTTCGATCGCTTCTCCGTCATTGTAACTGGTCTTAAGGGGTTTGGAGAAGTCATTCCCGAAGATAAGCTTGTTCGGGAGATCTTATATTCTCTTCCCGAGTCATGGGATGGGAAGAGGACGGCCATCATCGAGGCAAAGGACTTGAAGACCTTGAAGCTCGATGCTCTTGTGGGTTCTCTCCTAACTCATGAGGTAATGAAGCAAGGAAGAGAAGAAAAGAAGGTTGAGAAGAAAGAAGTGGAAAAGAAGAAACTTGAAATTTCTCTCAAAGCTTCACAAGAAGAGAGTGATTCAAGCGAAGAGGAAGATGAGGAGTTGGCTATGCTAGCCAAACGATTCACTCGGCTCATGAGATCCAACCGGAGAAGGAAGTTCAATAGAAGAAAAGATTTCAAGAGTAAGAGCAAGGAAGAAGAAAAGATCCTATTGTGTGCTACGAATGTAAGAAGTCGGGACACATCAAGATCGATTATCCTCAACTCAAGAAGAAAGGCTTCGAGAAGAAAAAGAAGTACAAGGCTAATGTAGCCACTTGAAGTGATGAAGAGTCTTCAAGTGATGAGGAACAAGAAGTTGCTAATCTTTGTCTCATGGCCTTGGAGGAGGATCCTAAGGTAACCTCTAACTCATTAAATGATCCCACTTATGATGAATTATTTGATGACTTTAATGAGTTACAAGAGGCTTATGACGAATTGGTTGAAAAATATAAGGAATTCATTTTGAAAAATAAGAAAACTGTCCTTGATTTGAAAAACCAAAATGATTCCTTATCTAAAACCAATTCAGAACTCGAAAAGAAGGTTAGTGATTTAAAAGATAATCAAAAATATTTTGAATAAGAAAATGTTGATTTAAATAACCTTCTTTCTAAATTAAAGGATCATTACCTCAATGAGGTAAATGATCTCAAAGCTTCCTTAAACAAGGTTGGGAAACCAAATTTTGAAAAGGGATAATCTTCAAAACCCAACTATGTTAAAAGGAACTTTGGCAACCACAAACAAAGAGGCTTCCAAATTACCTCTAAAGGTAAGAGAATTAGAAGTGTTTGGGTTCCTAAGGAACTTGTCACTTCTAACAATCTTAAGGCTATTGTATCTTGGATTCCCAAGGGAACCAAGTATTTGGGAGCTAATACTCATGGACCCAAAATGATTTGGGTACCAAAAATCAAGAATTAATCTTTGTTTGTAGGGGGCATTGCTACAAGGCCAAAGCTTCAAATGCAAACTCGTGGTTCCTTGATAGTGGATGCTCAAGACATATGACTGGCGACAAGAGTAGATTTGTGGAACTTGAGCTGAAAAGAGGAGGATTGGTGACATTTGGTGAAAACTCCAAAGGTCAAGTTGAAGAAATGGGTTCCATTGGTAATCACTCCTCCGTACTTATTGAAAATATTCTATATGTCAATGGTCTTAAACATAATCTTTTAAGCATTAGTCAATTTTGTGACAAAGGTTTCAATGTTGTTTTTGATTCTAATGGTTGCAAAATTTTAAGCATTGAAACAAATAAAATTTTGCTTGTGGGTCATCGCATAGGAAACATATACATGGTGCATTTAGATGACATACACATTTCTCATGCATGTTTTGTTGCAAATGATAATCATGATTCATGGTTACGACATAGAAAACTAGGGCATGCAAGCATGAGCTTTTTAGAAAAATTAGTTTCAAAAGATCTAGTTAGAGGTTTGCCTAAAATAAAGTTTTCAAATGATAAAATTTGTGATGATTGTGCAAAAGGCAAACATAAGATAGTTTCTTTCAAGTCCATTAATGATATTTCAACTAGTAGAGTTTTACAATTGATCCATATGGATCTCTTTGGTCCTATTAGAACTACTAGCTTGGGTGGAAAATCATATGCATATGTTTTAGTTGATGATTACTCTAGATACACTTGGGTTTTATTCTTAAGTACCAAAGATTAGGCTTTAGAAAAATTCATCACATTTTCAAAAATCACTCAAGAAAAATATTTCTCACATTCGAAGTGACCATGGAACTGAATTTCAAAATTTAGGTTTTGAGGATTTTTGTAACTCAAATGGTATTAGCCATAATTTTTCAGCCCCTAGAACACCTCAAGTTCCACGAATTGAACTTTAGAGGAAATGGCTAGAACCATGCGTTGTGAAAATAATTTGCCAAAATATTTTTGGGCGGAAGCCACTAATACGGCTTGCTATATCATAAATAGAGTAATGATTAGGCCTATTTTAAAGAAAACTCCTTATGAAATTTTAAAATCCAAAAAGCCTAACATTGGCTACTTTCATCCATTTGGTTGTAAATATTTTGTTTTAAATAATGGAAAAGATAATCTTGGCAAATTTGATGCTAAAAGTGATAAAGCTATTTTTCTAGGATAATCTTTAAACTCTAAAGCTTATCGTGTATTTAATAAAAGAACCTTAGTTGTTGAAGAGTCTATTCATGTGGTTTTCGATGATAACCTCATTCCGAGGAAGGATTCTTGTGATGATGATGATGTAGGGATCTTTGAAGCCAATGATGGTGGACAGACATCAAAGGTGGATGAAGTTCCAACCAAAGAGGAAGAAGCACAAGATCCACCTCTAGAAGCCTTGAGAGACATGAATCTAGAGGAAAAAGAAGTGAGCTACCCAAGAGAGTACAACTATATCAAAGGTGGTGAGATTTTGGGTGATCCATCCAAATGGGTAACCACTAGACTTTCTCTTAAAAATGCTTTTAATGTAGCATTTATCTCATGCATAGAGCCTAAGAATGTTAAAAAAGCATTGAATGATGGCTATTGGATAATGGCCATGCAAGAGGAATTAAATCAATTTGAGAGAAGTCAAGTTTGGACATCAGTTGATAGGCCTAGTAATAAATCTACTATAAGAACTAAATGGGTTTATAGAAACAAACTAGAAGAAAGTGGTAACATAGTGAGGAACAAGGATAGACTTGTTGCTCAAGGTTACACACAAGAAGAGGGAATCGGTTTTGATGAAACCTATGCACCCGTAGCTAGAATGGAAGCCATTAGTGTAGCCATGTCCGTTTCGCTAAAAAAAGTATTTTTGAAGTATTTGTTGTCTTTCGGATATAAAATGTTTATTTCGTGGGGTTTTAGAAAAACCGTATTTTGTTTAGAAATTGGAGTCGCCACCGGCCACTTAGGTAGGCCGGGCACCATAAAAATCAGAGATTTTGAAATCTTTGGGTTCGGGAGTCGGTTACGGATAGAGAAGGATTAGCACCCCCACACCGCCCAAAATTGGTACTTTAATAATTACCGATTTATTAATTTTAGACTTTTTGGATTAAAATGACGATTAAATTAGAATTTGGTTATAATTGCGAGTAAATTTTAAAGGCCCCGTTATCCGAGAGCAAACGCCCAACCAGTATCACTACGCCTGATACTGACCCCGTTTACACTCAAATAAAAGGGCTCCACATTGACATTATATATTCCATTATGCAAACTTAACCAAAACAAATTATAAACAAACAAACATTCACCTTAACATGGTACTAAAAACCTAAAAACATGGATATCATAATGAGCAACAAAAACATATCATATCGGGTAAAAACAGAGCAACAACATAAACCCAAAAAGAAAAAAAGCTTCCAAAAAATTAATTGATTATAACATGCTTGAACACATAAAGAAAACACCAATGCAAAATATATATGACATACATATAACATGGCACGGTACTAATAAATCTAAGCAAAAAAGCGAACATGCATTTAGTACTTGACACGTGACGTAATTTGCATACATAAAATAAAAACATGGTATTATACGTGATAAAATAAAACACACTAGTATATAGCCTAAAAACAAGAAGGGACATAGAAGTTCATGTTAACATACAAAAACATGTTACATGCAAAGAAACTAAGACAACACCTAAAATATACATATATAGGCACGATGCACAAATGAATTAAAACACAGAAAGGCATGATATCACAAACTAAACTTGTATCATAAAAGAACATAGAAGCATGGTAAAAACAGTTCCAACATACCTAGAACATAATAAAAGTTAAATGGCACAATTACTTGAAACACTGAAAAGGACTAAAATAAAATAAATGGAGAACAAAAAGGCAGAAACGAAAGAAAAAAAGAATACATTTTAGGATTCAATTATAATTTGAGTTAAACTTAAAGGGACTAAAGCTATAAAAAACCCCATGCAGCAAGCTCGAAATAGAAAGTTTGAAAACTTGGAGTGACTGAATGAGTAATTTTACCATTAAAACGCTGATTTTGGATAATTTTGGGACGAAATTAGAAAATTTTGAAAGATAAGAGGGACCAGGTTTGTGATTAACCCAAGGGGCAAGACTATTTTGAAAAATCCCAAAACGCGGGAATGGTTTATGATGCAATTAGACCATTTTAAAAAAAAGGATTGCCTATAAATCCACTCAACCGACTTCCCTTTTTTCTTTTTCTCATTTTTAAGATATAGAACCCCTACTCTCTCGTTTTCTTTCAAACCCAAGCCTCAAACCTTTGATAAACCCAGAAATTGGTAGCCAACTGCCGTCGCTGGCCGCCGCTAGTCGGCGCCGGCGAACCTAAAAAAACCACCAAAATAACCCTTGCTTCAACCCAAACTCGAATCCCAACTTGGATTCAAAGCAAAGACTCCCCATTTTCCTAGATCTAAGAAAACACAAGAGCGAAAACCATTTTTTGTAAAAAAAATTAAGACTAAAAAGAATCTCTCCCCCTTTTCAGTTCACCTTGTTCAGTTTTGGAAACTGATACGGCTTATCACTGGCGAGGGGAGACCCACTGACGGCGAGGGTAAAGAACCTCTCCACTCCTCTTTCTTTTTTATGTTATCTCTAGAGCATATGCATTCATGCAACACTAAAGATGAATAGATACCTTCGTTTTTTTTTGTGTATTCAAAAGATGAACAAGAGGATGAGATCTTTTTTTTGTATTTCTGAAAAAAAACTGATACAACTCCTCCCTCCTCTTTGTTCTTACAACCTTTCATACATATATCCTCTCTATCCGTTTTTGGTAGAAAGTACTATAAAGATACATAATATTTTTTTGGATTTGAAATGATACTGACATAACTTGTGTTTCTTGTGTTTTCTGATGTATCTGAGTACGGTGGTTGGGGCTGGTGGTGCGGCAGAGGCATGGTGGAGGTAATCTCTTGGCAGACGCATCCCTGGCCGTTGGATCAGATCTGATCCAATGGCTAGGATTGCTTGAAGATCACACGGCTAAGATGAGGCATCAGAAATGATGTAGTGGTCTAGGATCGTGCCACAAAGCCTAGAGAAGATGGCCGGCCTTGCACGTGTCTCACACGAGCGAGTGGAGAATCCAACAGCCCGCGCGTGGACTTCAAGCGCTAGATGAGGGGTCTTCATGCTTCAATCGTGACCGTTGGATCCAGATCTGATCCAACGGCCCTCGTGCGGCTGCGTAAGATAAAAGAAGGGCATCAGGGCTCTATTATCTGATGTGGGTTAGGGTTTCTTAGGATGTGGGCTGGTCGGTTCAGGCCTGATGTAAAAAAAATTGGTTTTTAATAGACTTGATATTTAATTAATTTTGGGTTTTTATACTTTATCCATTTTATAATAATAATACTAATAATAATAATAATAATAATACGTATATATATACATACATGCAAGCGCACACGTACATGGACACACATACGTATATAGCATACACATACATACTTACGTACACATACATACAATTATGACAAAACACATTCGCACACGACCACACATATAATAATACATACAATTCATGCAATACTCATTCGTATACATAATAACAATGACTTTAATAATACACATATGCAAACATATATAAACATGCACATAATAATTACTAAGGCATACATAACACATCACACACACTTTCCGTACATTAATCATACGTACAATATATTATGTATACATGCAACAGTACTATGTAAATTATTAAACTAACGTAAATTAATGTGATGTTTATACACCGGATAAAAATGGGTGATTACAGTTGCCCCTCTTTGCTTGTTCTTGTGGAACAGGAACAAAGCAAAGATCATAAGCACCAATTTTATCTGACTTACCTGTTTGTGGCTTTGGAATCACGTGTTCTTCTGGAACTCTTCACTTTTCCTCAGTTGAATCTTCGGGCTCGTAAGTCCTTCCTATATAGAACTTCTTCACCATCCGATCTTGGAGCTACAGGCTCTTCCTATATAGAACCCTTTACTCTGAAGCATCGAGTTATGAGTCCCTCATATATAGAACTTTTCACTCTAAGATGGTAAGGCTTGGAGTCCTTCCTATATAGCACTCTCCGCCTTCAACGCGGCTGGTTTTTCCTATATAAAACCTTCTGCGCCATGGATGGATTCTTCCTACTGGGAGTTCCTCCTATATAGAACTACTAGTCTTCAAACCCTGGAGCCGCAAGTCCTTCCTATATAGAACTCTTAGCTTCTGAAATCTCTGAGTTACAGGTTCTTCCTATATAGTACCTTTCACTCTAAGACAGTAAAGCTCGGAGCCCTTCCTATATAGGACTCTTCGCCTTCAACACAACGGGTTTTTCCTATATAAAACCTTCTGTGTCATGCGTGAATTCTTTCGGCTGAGAGTTCTCCCTATATAGAACTTCTAGTCTTCACCCTAGAGCTGCAAGCCCTTCCTATATAAAAATTTCAGCTCCTGAAGCCTTAGAGTGGCGGATTCTTCCTATATAGAACCTCTCGCTGCGGACACTTGAAAATATAGGCTCTTCCTATATAGAACCTTTGCCTTCACATTTGGGATTCACACCAAAATGGCTATCGATGCTTCTTTAAATCTGCAGATACCTGTCTAGAATAGGCAAAATGCTATAACAAATGAGGAAGCATGCTCCTAATCCTAGGGATGTCTAACTATTCATGATGCATGAGTGTTAATATCTTGGTGCGCCTGCTTCGACCATCATTCACTCTCGACTCTCCGCTGCTTACTTTCTCTTTTTTCTTCTTCTAGTGGCGATACCCCATTTCACTGTCGGGTTCAACCATTCCAACCTTTATTTCCTGAATTTCTAGTTCAAGGTTCTAAAGTGCCCTTTCGGGTTTTCACATTAGAGGTTTTTTTCTTTTCTTTTTTGTTTTTTTCCTTTGTTTTGTTTTATTTTTTTAGGTGCCTTTCCAGGTTTTCACCTGGGAAATCTCTCTTATTGTCTCGAATGCTTTCTTTAAACAACCAGGGCGTGTGCTATTGGTCATCTTACCCTAGTGCTTGAAGCCTTCTGCTCATCCCATTTCAACATACATCCTGTAGGCAGCTGGAGGTCAAGGTTAATACTATTTTCTAATCACCTGCATCTTCAGGGTTAGATCACAGTAATGCTCATAAATCTCTTGTTTATCATAAGCCTATGTTAACTTATTTGCGTGATGTTTATGGCAAATAACAAGAAGACAAAGAATGGGAGCTCAAAATGTGATTTTATTACAATTAAGGATTTGGAACAATTTTGAGATGGTCATGGCAAACACGAGGAAAAGGAAAAGCAAAACATGAAATGCAAAACCTCCTAGTATCCACAGTATGAATGATGCACGATCCTTTCAACCGGAGTATAATCTTTGTCTGGAGCTTCTTCTTCATAGTGCTCATGGGAACGACTCTTCTCTCTGGAGGTCCAACCTCCAAATTTATTTGAGTCACCCTTTACGGGTTTTCGACTCGGATCCTCTCTTTGCTTCAAGATGCCTTTTTGGGATTTTGCCTTGAGCTCTCCATTTTCGTTTTTTGGTTTGGAACGCCCTTTTGGGTTTTCGCTCCACCTTTCTTCTTCTTTTTTCTTTCTTCTTTTCTCTTTTTTCAATTACTTTTTTTTTACTTTTTTTTCATTTCAAACATAGTATTTCTTAACAGCATCGGAATTTACAGGATTTTTCAACTCGTCTCTATCTATTTCGGTTAAGATTAATGCTCCTCCTGAAAAGGCCTTCTTGACAATGTATGGCCCTTCCCAGTTGGGCATCCACTTTCCCCGAGAAACTTTCTGAATCGGGAGGATCTTCTTAAGCAAGCACCAGATATCCCTCTCTGAATTCTCTTGGGCGCACATTCTTGTTGTATGCCCACATCATCCATTTTTTGTTACATTTGACCATGGCATATGGCCTTTAGCCTCTTTTCTTCGATGAGATTCAACTGGTCGAATCTGGCTTGCACCCATTCGGATTCTTCCAATTTTACTTCATTTAGGACCCGGAGCGACGGAATCTCAACCTCAATGAGGAGTACTGCTTCGGTGCCTAATACTAGAGAATAGGGTGTTGCCCCCATCGATATGCGAATAGATGTCCTATAGGCGAAAAGAGCGAATGGCAGCTTCTCGCGCCAATCTTTGTAGGTATCCATCGTCTTCGCGATGACCTTCTTTATGTTCTTGTTTGCTGCTTCCACTGCCCCGTTCATTTTAGGACGATAGATTGTGGAGTTATGGTGCGTTATCTTGAACTGGTTGTACACCTCCGTCATCAATTTGTTATTCATATTGGAAGCGTTGTCGGTGATGACCCTTTCTGACAAACCGTATCAACAAATGATCTTCTTCTTTAGGAATTTGCATACCGTCGTCATTGTGATGTTGTCATAAGATGTTACATCCACCCATTTAGTGAAGTAGTCTATGGCGACCAAAATAAAACGATGCCCGTTGGAAGCCTTCAGGTGAATCTTCCCAATGACGTCCATACCCCACGCTGCAAAAGGCCACGAAGAATTCATGGTGTGTAAAGGTAACAGAGGAGAGTGAATCTTGTCAGCATAAATTTGGCATTTGTGGCATTTCCTGGCGTAATCGATGCAATCTCCCTCCATGGTCGACTAGAAATAGCCATATCTTATAATTTTTCGGGCTATAGACAATCCATTGGCGTGTGTCCCACATAGACCATCGTGTACCTCTGCCAGAATCTCCTTCGCCTCCCAGGCATCCACACATCTCAATAATGTCTGATCATGGCTTCTTTTATATAGGATCTCCCCATCCAGAACGTATCCCGCTGCCATTTTTCTGAGCATTTTTCTGTCATTGTCATTTGCCCCTTCGGGATACTTTTGAAACTTGACATTTAAACTTTAAATGTTGTATCTGTATCCTCTCCCTACCTAAATTCAGGGACTGATAATAAGTGCACCGAAGAGTAGTGTTCAGCGCTTTGTTGGTTTTAGGAATTTTGTGATTGTTTCGGTTTGTGACTCTGGGGTCTGAGTGCGATCCAAAAGTGTTTGCAGAAACCCATGTGGTTTATACTGTTAGATTTGCAGGTTTTGATCATAGAGTTGCATTTTCTTTTGACATGGTCAGCATGCCAATTCAGTTTAGCCATATTTAATCAGCAAAATGACATTGGGTGCAGCAGTTTGGAGAGAATGTCCTCAAGGGGCAGATGGGTTTTTTTTTGTATGTGGTCCTGATGAAATCTCCACCACTTAAATAGGGAAAATATTTGTATGTTTTAGAGACATTTATTAATTGCTATATACTTCAATTGTGACTCACCATTGGTATCTTCCTAGCTTGGTTCCATGTTCTAAGGCTCACAAACTCTTTCAACTTGACTAGATATGTCTGATACGGCAATGTCCTTTTTTTGTTATTGTTCTTTCCCAGGCTAAAGACCCCAACAAAGCACAAGAAGGAACACTAATATGCAACATAAAGTTTCATTTTTTCAACTTAGTAAAAAATTTATGGCAACAAGTTGACCAACTAAAAACAAAGACAGAAAAATCAAGTTTTAGTACTGATGACATTGTTGTTTGAGAGATCAATGCTAGATTTACAGCAACAACAAGGTACAAAAACCACAACAAACAAGTTACCCCATGGGTCACAATCTATGAAAGACACCTGCATGTTCTGTGAACGAGATTGAGTGGGGAGAAAATGGTTGATAAAACAAACAGGAGACGAGAAAGTCCCACCACCGATCACTCGAAATCCTGTGCTTTTGTTGAGCCAAGATAGGTCATGTGAGAGGGATATATATTACTTTGATACTCAAAATCATGTGCCTGGACTTCACGCGGTAGATTAGGGGTCTTCATACTTCAATCGTGACCGTTGGATCCAGATCTGATCCAACGGCCCTCGTGCGGCTGCATAAGATAAAAGGAGGGCATCAGGGCTCCATTATCTGATGTGGGTTAGGGTTTCTTAGGATGTGGGCTGGCCGGTTCAGGCCTGATGTAAAAAAAATTGGCTTTTAATGGACTGGATATTTAAGTAATTTTTGGGTTTTGATACTTTATCCATTTTATAATAATAATACTAATAATAATAATACGTATATATATATACATACATGCAAGCGCACACGTACATGGACACACATACGTATATAGCATACACATACATACTTACGTACACATACATACAAGTATGGCAAAACACATTCGCACACGACCACACATATAATAATACATACAATTCATGCAATACTCATTCGTATACATAATAATAAGACTTTAATAATACACATATGCAAACATATATAAACATGCACATAATAATTACTAAGGCATACATAACACATCACACACACTTTCCGTACATTAATCATACGTACAATATATTATGTATACATGCAACAGTACTATGTAAATTATTAAACTAACGTAAATTAACGTGATGTTTATACACCGGATAAAAATGGGTGATTACAGTTGCCCCTCTTTGCTTGTTCTTGTGGAACAGGAACAAAGCAAAGATCATAAGCACCAATTTTTATCCGACTTCCCTGTTTGTGGCTTTGGAATCACGTGTTCTTCTAGAACTCTTCACTTTTCCTTAGCTGAATCTTCAGGCTCGTAATTCCTTCCTATATAGAACTTCTTCACCATCCGATCTTGAAGCTATAGGTTCTTCCTATATAGAACCCTTTACTCTGAAGCATCGAGTTATGAGTCCCTCATATATAGAACTTTTCACTCTAAGATGGTAAGGCTTGGAGTCCTTCCTATATAGAACTCTTCGCCTTCAACGCGGCTGGTTTTTCCTATATAAAACTTCTACGCCATGGATGGATTCTTCGTACTGGGAGTTCCTCCTATATAGAATTACTAGTCTTCAAACCCTGGAGCCGCAAGTCCTTCTTATATAGAACTCTTAGCTTCTGAAATCTCTGAGTTACAGGTTCTTCCTATATAGAACCTTTCACTCTAAGACAGTAAAGCTCGGAGCCCTTCCTATATAGGACTCTTCACCTTCAACACAACGGGTTTTTCCTATATAAAACCTTCTGTGTCATGGGTGAATTCTTTCGGCTGAGAGTTCTTCCTATATAGAACTTCTAGTCTTCACCCTGGAGCTGCAAGCCATTCTTATATAAAACTTTCAGCTCCTGATGCCTTAGAGCGGCGGATTCTTCCTATATAGAACCTCTCGCTGCAGGCACTTGAAAATATAGGCTCTTCCTATATAGAACCTTTACCTTCACATTTGGGATTCACACCAAAATAGCTACCGATGCTTCTTTAAATCTGTAGATACCTGTCTAGAATAGGCAAAATGCTATAACAAATAAGTTAGCATGCTTCTAATCCTAGGGATGTCTAACTATTCATGATGCATGAGTGTTAATATCTTGGCGCGCCTGCTTCGACCATCATTCACTCTCGACTCTCCACTGCTTGCTTTCTCTTTTTTCTTCTTCTAATGGCGATACCCCATTTCACTGTCGGGTTCAACCATTCCAACCTTTGTTTCCTGAATTTCTAGTTCAGGGTTCTAAAGTGCCCTTTCGGGTTTTCACTTTAAAGGTTTTTTTCTTTTCTTTTCTTTTTGTTTTTTTCCTTTGTTTTGTTTTGTTTTGTTTTTTTAGGTGCTCTTCCAGGTTTTCACCTGGGAAATCTCTCTTATTGTCTCGAATGCTTTCTTTAAAAAAGCAGGGCGTATGCCATTGGTCATCTTACCCTGGTGCTTGAAGCCTTCTGCTCATCCCATTTCAACATACATCCTGTAGGCAGCTGGAGGTCAAGGTTAATACTATTTTCTAATCACCTGCATCTTCAGGGTTAGATCACAGTAATGCTCATAAATCTCTTGTTTATCATAAGCCTATGTTAACTTATTTGCGTGATGTTTATGGCAAATAACAAGAAGACAAAGAATGAGAGCTCAAAATGTGATTTTATTACAATTAAGGATTGGAACAATTTTGAGATGGTTATGGAAAACACGAGGAAAAGGAAAAGCAAAACATGAAATGCAAAACCTCATAGTATCCACAGTATGAATGATGCACGATCTTTTAAACCGGAGTATAATCTTTGCCTGGAGCTTCTTCTTCATGGGGCTCATGGGGATGACTCTTCTCTCCGGAGGTCCAACCTCCAAATTTATTTGAGTCTCCCTTTACGATTTTTTGACTCAAATCCTCCATTTGCTTCAAGACGGCTTTTTTGGCTTTTCGCCTTGAGCTCTCCATTTTCGTTTTTTGGTTTGGAACACCCTTTTGGGTTTTCGCTCCACCTTTCTTCTTCTTTTCTCTTTCTTTTTTCTTTCTTCTTTCCTCTTTTTTTAATTACTTTTTTTTCTTTTCAAACATAGTATTTCTTAACAACATCAGAATTTACTAGATTTTTCAACTCGTCTCCATCCATTTCGGTTAAGATTAATGCTCCTCCTAAAAAGGCCTTCTTGACAATGTATGGCCCTTCCCAGTTGGGCATCCACTTTCCCCGAGAATCTTTCTGAATTGGGAGGATCCTCTTAAGCAAGCACCAGATATCCCTTTCTGAATTCTCTTGGGCGCACATTCTTGTTGTATGCCCACATCATCCGTTTTTTGGTACATTTGACCATGGCATATGGCCTTTAGTCTCTTTTCTTCGATGAGATTCAACTGGTCGAATCTGGCTTGCACCCATTTGGATTCTTTCAATTTTACTTCATTTAGGACCCGGAGCGACGAAATCTCAACCTCAATGAGAAGTACTACTTCAGTTCAATACACTAGAGAATAGGGTGTTGCCCCCATCGATATGCGAATAGATGTCCTATAGGCGAAAAGAGCGAATGGTAGCTTCTCGTGCCAATCCTTGTAGGTATCTGTCGTCTTCGCGATGATCTTCTTTATGTTCTTGTTTGTTGCTTCCACTGCCCCGTTCATTTTAGGGTGATAGATTGTTGAGTTATGGTGCATTATATTGAACTGGTTGCACACCTCCGTCATCAATTTGTTATTCAGATTGAAAGCGTTATCGGTGATGACCCTTTCTGACAAACTGTATCGACAAATGATCTCCTTCTTTAGGAATTTGCATACCGTTGCCCTTGTGATGTTGTCATAAGATGTTGCATCCACCCATTTAGTGAAGTAGTCTATGGTGACCAAAATAAAACGGTGCCCGTTGGAAGCCTTCGGGTGAATCTTCCCAATGACGTCCATACCCCACGCTGCAAAAGGCCACGAAGAATTCATGGTGTGTAAAGGTAACGGAGGAGAGTGAATCTTGTCAGCATAAATTTGGCATTTGTGGCATTTCCTTGCGTAATCGATGCAATCTCCCTCCATGGTCGACCAGAAATAGTAATATCTCATAATTTTTCGGGCTATAGACAATCCATTGGCGTGCGTCCCACATAGACCATCATATACCTTTGCCAGAATCTCCTTCGCCTCCCGGGCATCCATACATCTCAATAATGTCTGATCATGGCTTCTTTTATATAGGATCTCCCCATCCAGAACGTATCCCGCTGCCATTTTTCTGAGCGTTTTTCTGTCATTGTCATTTGCCCCTTTCGGGATACTTTTGAAACTTGACATATTGCAAGATGTCGTAGTACCATAGGTTGCCATCTATCTCTTCTTGCACATTACAACAATGAGCCGGCCTTTCAAAAGTCTGCATCTCAATGGGCTTCATTTTTGCCCCTTTGTTTGCTTTGAACATGGAAGCCAAGGTTGCCAAGACGTCTGCCATCTGATTTCTTCTCTGGAAAGGTAAGCGAAACTGATCTTTTCAAACTCCTTGGTGAGCTCCTGGATCAATTCATAATATTTGACCAGCTTCGAATCACTGGTTTCCCATTCTCCGCGTAACTGGTAAATCACTAAGGATGAATCTCCGAATACTCGAAGTTCCTTAATCTTTTTTTCAATAGCTGCGTTCAGTCCCATAACACAGGCTTCGTATTCGGCTATATTGTTGGTGCAGAAGAATTCTAGTCTACTGGTGAAGGGATTGTAGATATTCTCCGGAGAAATTAACATGGCCCCTATCCCGTGCCCGAGGGCATTGGAGGCTCCATCAAAGTAAAGCTTCCATGAGTTGTCGTCTGAAACATTCTCCTCAGTTGTAATACACATCAAGTCCTCGTCCAGGAAATTAAAGTTCAACGATTCATAATCATCCGAAGCACGACTAGCTAAGAAATTCTCTATGGCGCTTCCCTTCACGACTTTCTAACTTACATACACGATGTCGAACTCGGATAAGAGCATCTGCCAGCAGGCCATCCTCCTTGTTAATGACGGCGCTTCTATTAGGAACTTCAAGGGGTCTATCTTGGATATCAACCATGTGGTATGGTATAGCATGTACTGACTAAGCCATTTGGTGGCCCAAACCAAAGCACAACATAGCTTCTGAATCGGCGGGTACTGTGTTTTGCAATCATTGAACTTTTTGCTTAGGTAGTAGATGGCTCTTTCCTTCTTCCCAGACTCATCGTGTTACCCCAATACGCAACCCATTGAATTCTCAAAGACTGTTAGGTAGAGGATTAAAGGTCTGGCTGGTACTAGCGTGACTAAAACCAGAGCATTCGTCAAGTACCTTTTGATCTTCTCCAGGGCTTCTTGACATTCCTCATCCAGGCACCCAGATTATTCTTTCTAAATAGTCTGAAGACTGGGTCACACCTATCTGTTAACTGGGAGATAAAACGGGAGATATAATTTAGCCTCCCCAGGAAACCACAAACTTCCTTCTAATATGGGGCAGTGGGAGATCCTGGATGGCTTTCACCTTATCTAGATCGATCTCAATCCCTCTTCTGCTCACTACGAACCCCAAGAGTTTTCCAAATGTAACGACAAAAGTGCATTTGGCCGGGTTAAGCTTCAGCTGGTATTTCCGCAGTCTTTGGAATAGTTTTCTCAAGTTCTACAGGTGCTCTTCTTTTGTTCGGGACTTAGCGATCATATCATCCACGTATACCTCTATTTCTTTGTGCATCATGTCGTGGAAAAAAGTCACCATCGCTCTTTGATAAGTCGTTCCTGCGTTCTTGAGTCCAAAAGGCATCACCTTGTAGCAAAAAGTGCCCCACATGGTAGCGAATGTGGTTTTCTCCATGTCGTTTGAGTCTATCTTTATCTGGTTGTACCCCGAGAAGTCGTCCATGAATGAAAACCATGAATGTCTCGCGGTGTTGTCAACCAGTGTGTCAATGTGTGGCAGAGAGAAGTTGTCTTTAGGGCTAGCTCGGTTGAGATCCCTATAATCTACACACATATGGACCTTCCCATCCTTCTTCGGTACTGGCACAATGTTTGCAACCCATTTAGGGTACTTGGCCACTTCCAAGAAGCAGCATCAAACTGCTTTTTCACCTCTTCTTTGATTTTTAACATGCACGGTCATATTCTCTTGAGTTTTTGCTGTATTGGTTTGCATTCTGGCTTCGTCGGTAGTTTGTGTACCACTATATCAGTACTCAAACCTGAAATATCTTGATAATTCCAGGCAAAAACATCATTGAATTCATGGAGTAGGGCTATCACTTCGTGCTTGGTTTTTGAGGAAAATGTAGTCCCAATCTTTACTTATTTTCCCTATTTTTCAGTCCCCAATTTTACAACTTTTGTTTCTTCTTGGTGGGGCATGATTTGCCTCTCTTCGTTGGCCATCATCCTCATCAGATCTGCAGGAACCTCGCATTCTATCTCATCATCCTCTTCAATTCTTGCTGAGATCTCGGGCTATTCGAAATCTACCTCGGGATTGGATACAACATCATTCATACAGTTAATTATAGGAGACCTGCATTAAATGAGAACGAATGTATTGGGAAGAGAATGGTTTTATATGAGGTGAATGAATATGAATAATGAATGAATGAAATAAATGAGATGTTTGCCATTTGAGAAAATGGGGAAGATATTTTTTCATTTCAAACAAAAAGTTAACATAGGTGCCCTATACAAAAGATCCCCATTATTTATGGGCAAAAACAAAAAGGTTGATTCGGAGCATTACTCTGATCTAGTCTTAAAAACCACAGGTAGATCAACATGGCTCCAGTTATCAAGAGTTTCCCCGGGGCGGCAGTGGCGGATGCTGGTCAACATACTACTGTCATGGTCATTTTTTGCTATCATGTTGATGGACATCCCCTCGAGTGATTCATTAAACATTTCTTTCTCATTGAGTATGTCATTTTCCTTAATTGCCTCTTCGACCTCCTATCCTGGTTGGCAGAATCCTCCGGAGACAAAAGTATTTTTTAAATGAGGGAAAGACATTGGTCTCCATGGAATGTCCTCTCCCTTAACCCTGGCTCTTCTCTGTTCTTCTTTTCTCTTGTATTCTTCCTTTCTTTGCTGGACACTTGGTATGTAACCCAGCCCGAAACAATATTTCTTGGTTATTACACTCCTGGCTCATAGGCTCCCTTGTAATATTTTCCCTAGCCCTCTTCCTGCTTTGGCTCCTCGGCCCAAAGTTTCGGCAACGGTCATCTTGGTGCAATTAGATAACCTGGGGCAGGGGATCCGATTTCCTTCTGCAACGAATGTGGCGTTCACCAGCTCTAATGCTCGAAAAGAGCATTCCGCAGCATCCTTATCATTTTGAATGTAGGGGGCATCTGATGTCACCGAAGCAATGATCTCTTGCTCAGCCTCCACTATGACCAACTTGCCTTCGATCACAAATTTTAATTTCTGATGCAGTGATGAGGGGACGGCTCATACAGAGTGGATCCATGGTCTTCCTAATAAGCAGTTGTAGGATGGTTTTATGTCCATCACCACGAAGTCGATCACATACTCAGTCGACCCAATCAATAGAGGCACATCAATCTTTCCCAGTGTTCCTCTTTGTGTGCCGTCGAAGGCTCTCACGGAGTTATAACAGGGCTTTAGGTGAGAATAATCGATTGGTAGATTTTGTAGAGTCACTATAGGTAGTACGTTCAATGCTGAGCCGTTATCAATCAGTGCCCCCGGTAACACATACCTCTTGCAGTGGGTTGTGATGTTGAGAGCCTTGGTGGACCCCATTCCTCCTTTAGGGATGTTGTCATCACTGAATGTTATATGGTTATAGGCGGTGATATGCCCCACTATCCTGTCCAACTTTGATACAGAAATGTCCTGGGGTACAAAAGTCTGGTTTAGCACTTTTAGGAGTGTCTCACGGTGTTTTTCTAAACTCAGGAGCAACTCTAGCACTGTAATCCTTGTCGGTTGCTTTCATAGTTGTTCCACTATGCTGTATTCATTATGTCTCAGGAATTTCAGAAATTCTTTAGCCTGAGCCCCGGTTACTGGTTCATTTATCTTAGGAGGTGGTTCTTCCCGAATATCTGCGTAAGGGTAACCGATGTATCATTTCCTTTATCTTTGGCCACTTCAGCAGCCTTCAAGGTCTCTGAGGAGTAACATCTGCCACTCCTCGTGAAGTGGCCCACCTCACCGACATTCACATTACTTTTGGCTTAATCGTCTTTCGGTGTAGGCTCTTCTTCAACTTTTTGTTCTTTTACTTCACCAGATTCTGGCTTTCTGGTATGGTCACATTCACAGCATAGTCTAGGGATTTTGCCGTATATCCTTGAATGGGAATGGGGATGGTGCTGAGATGATGATCTTGGGAGTCACCTTAGTAGTTTCTCCTTGGGAGGAACCTGTACCCTCTGGCCTGGAGGAGATGACATAAGGTCTGTCTCTCCTGTATTTAATGTTGGGATTGTCCGTCATATGTACGTCTGACCCCTTCCTTCCTGTAGGCTCTTCGAAGAACTCTATTTGCTTGTCGTTCATCAATTACTACACCAATCTCTTAAATTTTTCGCACTGTTGGATGTCATGTCCTCCGTCCTAATGGAATTCACAGTACACCCCACTCCCCTTCTGTACTACCACCATGCCCATGTCGATCAAGTGGGCCATGCACAATTGCTGAAATATCCACCGCAAAGAAGACTTGATTTCTGACACATTCTCCTTAACCTTCCTGGTGGAGTACTCCTTAATAGCATTCACTCCCCTATTCTCGTGATTAGGCAATGGGTTAGCAGCTACACTCAGTTCTTCAAACTTCAGTATCCCAGAATTGATTAGACCCTGCACAAACTTCTTGAAAGTAAGTCAGTTCTCTGTAGGATGACCAGGGGCACCACCGTGATAATCGCAATGCGCATTTGGGTTATACCAGGACGGGAATGACAGTTTGAACGGAGTAACATAGTATGTACGAACCAGATCTGCTTCGTACAACTGAGAGTAAAGCTCAGAGTACGAAACGGGTAATAGAGTAAAAGTTTGCCTCTCTCTCCTTTCTCGGGGTTATCTCCTCTCTTTGGTTGGAGTTTTGTGATTCCCAGCAGACGCCTGCGGCTGTGAGACTGTAAAATTCTATAGGGTGGTGTAAGTACTAGCAGTGTTCACCCTATTCTTCTTGTTGTACTTCCGAGAACTTTCCCCGCTATCAATTCTACCGCTCTTGATTGCCAATTTAAGGGACTCCCCAGTCCTAATTAAATCAGCAAAACTCTGAGTTGTGTTATTGATGAGGCAATCAAACAGTGTCCCCTTCAGAGTATTAACAAATAAAGGCGTAATTTCATGTTCAGAGAGGGGTGGCTGAATTTGGGCGGCCACTTCCCGCCACCTCTGGGCATACTGTCGCAGACTTTCATTAGATTTTTGCCCCATATTTTCTAGTATAATTCTGCTGGTCGTCATGTCTGTCACGTGTTTGTATTGCTCGATGAATGCTCTTGAAAGATCTTTCCAAGTTTTAATGTTTACTCGGCTCAACTGGGTATACCACCGCAGCGCTGCCTCAGTCAGGCTGTCCTGGAAATAATGAATCAATAGTTTCTCATCCTAGAAGTAGACCGCCATCTTCCGGCAATATATTGTCACGTGCGCGGTAGGACACGTGGTTCTATCGTATTTGTCGAACTCCGGCGTTTTAAATTTTGGTGGCAGGACAAGGTCGGATACCAGACTTAAGTCACTGGCATCGCTTCCTGATTCTTCTGTAGTTTGCAGGGCTTTAAATCTTTCCTCCATGAGGTGAAACCTCTTCTCCCATTTCTTTTCTACATCTTTCCTGATCCGTTCGACCAAGTTCAGGTCTAGCACCTCCTCCTCGTAGAGTGCTTCCGTGTTAAGAGGTTGATTTTCAGATAACCCTACCTGAAGATGAGCAGACATCCCAATAGGGTCAATATATACCCTTATGGCCGGATTTGGCATAGCCGGTTGAACCTTACTATGAGCTGGGGTACCTTCCGGCTCTTGAGCGACTTCTCCTTCGACTATTTTCCTCATCCAACAACGCAGTTATGTCGGACACTATCGATGATTGTGACTAAGCAATCTGGTCACTGAGGCTTCTCTGGGCCTCATCAAATCTTGCTTCCAGATATCTTTGTCCTTTCTCTAGACTGATTATCCTGTCTTCCATGAGCTTGTTTTTTAGTCGGGTAAGGTATGGATGATGAATGATTGCGGCTTAACTTCTATTTCACACTGCCACAATATTTACAATATTAATATGATTGCAAAGAAAATAAATGAACGTATAATGATGCAAATGTCATGATGCAATGCAGGAATGTATGCAAATAAAGGTACTGATTCCGTTGGTAATCACCCTTTTGAACTATTTCCACAGGAATTAAAGGATCTAGATTACAATAGAGTTCATATTACAAAAGAAGGGTTCCTAATACAAAAGAGTCCTAACTACAACATAGAGTCCTACAGATAAGCCCTAGCTCTATCCCTTAACTTTCCAATGGCCCTGGGCAGCTTGATGAACCTGGTTGCTTCTTCCACGCCTGCGGCTATGAAAGGTCGGAGTGCTTCGGCAGCTAAGTCACTCACATGCCTTGCTACTCGTTGTATGTCCACCATTAGGTTCGCATAATATTGGTCCCTATCCTGCACCATCCGGGCAGCATCACACAGTCTTCTTTGCCAATAATTGTCTTCTCCAACTGCAGCTTCTTTGAATACTTTGATTCTTTCCCTATAGTCCTGAACGGTTGCTTCAAGCGACTCAATCTGGGCTTGCAATGTGCCAACTTCACGCTCCCTTTCTTGTAGTTTGAGGAAGCCATTCCTCTAACGGTAAGTCTGAAGGGAGTGTTCTAATTCTACCAACCTTCCCACTAACTCGACATTCTGACTTTTGCTCTGATTCAGGCTTTGGACGGTGTCGTCGTACAATCTTTGCATCTCTAATAGTTTATTCCTACTACCCATAGACCTTCTTTTCCAAGTGGCGGTGTTCTCTCTTTCGTAGCTGACTGCTTGTTTTTCTTTGTTGGTCTCTTGCCTAGTTCTTTCCTTCTCTTGATCGATGGCCTCCTTGAAAGACCGCCTTTCATCCTCGATAGCTAACCTGCAGCTTTCTATCTATTTCTCGATCGCTCGCTTTCCAATCTCTCGTTCTTCTTTCACCAAACGGATACCATTCATCATTTCCTTTTCTACAGCTATGAACTGACTTCGGCTGGTCTTCTGTACTTTCACTTGGAGTATGAGGGTATCTTCCTGGTAAAGAGCGTTCTTCTCGCTCAAATCCGCATTCAGTTTCTTCAATTGCCTGATGTTCTCGTCCCACTCGTCGACCTCCAGACACGCTTTATAAAGCTCACCCGCATGTTGAGTCTGTTGGGTTTCCATCTTCCTCTTGATTTCTTCGAGTTCATTTCGTAAAATATCAGCTTTAGACGGTACTACTCTCGTAAGCTTCTCAAGTGGCATGGCTGGTCCTTGATCGGGTTCTGGAATCTTGTCATTAATCCTCAAACGCCTCTAAAGATCATAGTCAGGGGTGGTCATACGCTCGGTGTCTCCTTCCGCTCTGACCCGGTAACAATGGTCTCAAGCCCTCATGAGAGTCTGAACCTTTTCCTTGAACTCACCTTTGAAAGGAAATTTATTTTGGCTCAATCCAGCGGTATTGGAAACAAACTGTCGTGATCCGAACTGTCGGGACACCAGAAGCGGAGCACAAGCAATCCCACCATTCAGCCCCAACATCATCAACCAGTCGTAATCACCGCAACTATACAAGAAGTAATTAACTCTACCGAGCCATGGAACTCTTCATACTATGTCTTCATCTTGAATGTTCTTGAAGAAACTGGACCATCTCTTCGTCTTCAAGTTTTCTCGCAACTCTTTTGCTAAGTACTCATGTAAGGGTGAAAAGCCTTGAAAGGATATTCTCGGTAGGACCCTCGTCGATGTCTTCCACATGTGGCTCTGAATCCATACCTGTAACAGCTATGCACATCCTCGAAAATGTTATTCTTTGTGCTTTCGACTGGCATTTAAAGAAATGAAGGTCTCGGCCAAGATCGCTGGTACTGGGTTCGCCCTCCGTTTCATGCGCTCAAACAGATCTAGAATGGCTACATCAATGTTTCCAACAGTTCTCAGAAAGATTACAAAACCATATATTCCCAAGGCAAATAGCTCTATCTTCTTCCCCTCGTCTGGATGTGCGGGTATGATGTCTCGAATAATCTCCAATGCAAAGACTGTATTGTCTCCTCAAAGTCGAATTAGGCCATTAACCCAATCGTCGCTCATCTCAGCAAAGGTTTTGAGCTTCGAAGTGTAATTCTGATTCCTCGGAGGCTTTGCATAGATCCAATCTTCCTGGATGTTCTTCTGATTGAGTAGGGCAGTGTATTCTTCTACTGCAGGCATCATATCCTGTCCATTGAAGGTGAAGCAACAAAAGGCAAGATTCCAGAACTAAAAAATAGCTCGAAGTAGGGCTGGTTGACTCGAACGCATAACAGCTGTGCAATGTCGCCATAACTATCATGGAACATGTCTTGTAGTCTTCAGTCCCATCCTTCCCATATGTTTTGAAGATCCCATAAGTTGTTCTGTTGAAGACTCACGTAGGTGTATCCTGCTACTATGTGCTCGCTCGGCAAACTGTACCCTTAGACTTTCTGATTGACCAATGCCTGACTAACAAGTTAAACTCTTTTTTCCTAAGATACCTTTTTTCCATGGTGAAAGATTTTCTGATTGGGTAAACCACTTGATCCAATACCTTTATGTAATGCAAATGCAATAATGTATGCAAAATAGCAAAAGCAAAAAAGAAAACAAGTCAGTACCAGATAAAATTAATAAATATATAAATAAAAGGACGAATTAAATAGAATAAACACACAAAACAACCCTATTTATCCCGTCTAAAACACCTAAGGTTATCCGCATGGCTCTAAAGGGGTGGGTTTCTATACATTCTCTACATGCAGTTTTGGTTCTATGAGGTACCCGAACTGTCCTTGCTGTCCTCTAGTAAGAGTAGCAAGGCCCTCGATCATCACCCATTATAGGCTCCTTTCAACCAGGTTCAATTCAGGGGGGACCCATTTGCTTATGCCTGCACAAAGGAACGATATCCTTACAAAAGCATAAGGTAGTCGAGCCCCGAAGGTACTTGCTAGGCCTACACGGGAGAATGATATCTCCATGAAAGCATAAGGTACTCGAGCCCCAAAGGTACTTGATAGGCCTACACGGGTTTATATGCCAAATTTTAAATGCGTTAAAATAAACGCGCAATTACAACCAAATATTAATTTAATAGTCACTTTAATCTGGAACTTCCAATATTAATAAAGTGGTAATTATTTGAAAAAGCTTAACTCTCATTTTTTTTGAAAAAAACAAAAAATTTCCCCAGCGGAGTCGCCATCTGTAGCGATATCCGTTTCGCTAAAAAGTATTTTCGAAGTATTTATTGTCTTTCGGATATAAAAATGTTTATTCCGTGGGGTTTTAGAAAAACCGTATTTTGTTTAGAAATTGGAGTCGCCATCGGCCACTTAGGTAGGCCGGGCACCATAAAAACCAAAGATTTTGAAAACTTTGGGTTCAGGAGTCGGTTACGGATGGGGAAGGATTAACACCCCCACACCGCCCAAAATTGGTACTTTAATAATTACCACTTTATTAATGTTAGACTTTCCGGATCAAAATGACGATTAAATTAGAATTTGGTTATAATTGCGAGTAAATTTTAAAGGCCCCGTTTTCCGAGAGTAAACGCCCAACCACTATCACTATGCCTGATACTGGCCCCGTTTACGCTCAGATAAAAGGGCTCCGCATTGACATTATATATTCCATTACGCAAACTTAACCAAAACAAATTATAAACAAACAAACATTCACCTTAACATGGTACTAAAAACCTAAAAACATGGATATCATAATGAGCAACAAAAACATATCATATCAGGTAAAAACAGAGCAACAACATAAACCAAAAAAGAAAAAAAGCTTCCAAAAAAATTAATTGATTATAACATGCTTGAACACATAAAGAAAACACCAATGCAAAATATATATGACATACATATAACATGGCACGGTACTAATAAATCTAAGCAAAAAAGCGAACATGCATTTAGTACTTGACACGTAATTTACATACATAAAATAAAAATATGGTATTATACGTGACAAAATAAAACACACTAGTATATAGCCTAAAAACAAGAAGGGACATAGAAGTTCATGTTAACATACAAAAACATGTTACATGCAAAGAAACTAAGACAAGACCTAAAATATACATATATAGGCACGATGCACAAATGAATTAAAACACAGAAAGGCATGATATCACAAACTAAACTTGTATCATAAAAGAACATAGAAGCTTGCTAAAAACAATGCCAACATACCTAGAACATAATAAAAGTTAAATGGCACAATTACTTGAAACACTGAAAAGGACTAAAATAAAATAAATGGAGAACAAAATGGCAGAAACGAAAGAAAAAAAGAATACATTTTAGGATTCAATTATAAACCGAGTTAAACTTAAAGGGACTAAAGCTGTAAAAAAACCATGTGGCAAGCTTGAAATGGAAAGTTTGAAAACGCGGAGTGACTGAAGGAGTAATTTTACCACTAAAACGTTGATTTTGTATAATTTCAGCACAAAATTGGAAAATTTTGAAAGATAAGAGGGACCAGGTTTGTGATTAACCCAAAGGGCAAGACCGTTTTGAAAAATCCCAAAACGCGGGATGGTTTATGATGCAATTAGACCATTTTAAAAAAAGGATTGCCTATAAATCCACTCAACCGGCTTCCCTTTTTTTCTTTTTCTCATTTTTTAAAGCTCTAAGATATAGAACCCCCACTCTCTCATTTTCTTTCAAACCCAAGCCTCAAACCTTTGATAAACCTAGAAACCGGCAGCCAACCGCCGTCTCCTCCGCCGCCTGCTGCCGCTAGTCGGCGCCGATGAACCTAAAAAAACCACCAAAACAACCCTTGCTTTAACCCAAACTCGAATCCCAACTTGGATTCAAAAAAAAAGA
Source organism: Hibiscus mutabilis (assembly GCA_019671005.1). Classification (NCBI taxonomy): domain Eukaryota; kingdom Viridiplantae; phylum Streptophyta; class Magnoliopsida; order Malvales; family Malvaceae; genus Hibiscus; species Hibiscus mutabilis. The sequence continues at coordinate 20,512,550 of CM033749.1, read as the reverse complement.
CTCCTCTTTTTCCTAGATCTAAGAAAATACGAGAGCGAAAACCATTTTTTAAAAAAAACTGAGACTAAAAGGAATATCTCCCTCTTTTCAGTTCAACTTGTTCAGTTTTGGAAACTGATACGGCTTATCACTGGCGAGGGGAGACCCATTGACGGCGAGGGTAAATAACCTCTCCACTTCTCTTTCTTTTTTATGTTATCTCTAGAGCATATGCATGCATGCAACACTAAAGATGAATAGATACCTTTGTTTTTTTTTGTGTATTCGAAATATGAACTTGAGGATGAGATCTTTTTTGTGTATTTCTGAAGAAAAAAACTGATACAACTCCTCCCTCCTCTTTGTTCTTACAACCTTTCATACATATATCATCTCTGTTCGTTTCTGGTAGAAAGTACTATAAAGATACATAATATTTTTTTGGATTTGAAATTATACTGACATAACTTGTGTTTCTTGTGTTTTTTGATGTATTTGAGTATGGTGGTTGGGGCTGGTGGTGCGGCAGAGGCATGGTGGAGGTGATCTCTTGGCAGACGCATCCCTGGCCGTTGGATCAGATCTGATCCAACGGCTAGGATTGCTCGAATATCAAACAGCTGAGATGAGGCCTCAAAAATGATGTAGTGGTCCGGGATCGTGCCACGTTGCCTGAAGAAGATGGTCGGCCTTGCACGAGTCTCACAAGCGCGAGTGGAGAATCCAACAGCCCGCGCGTGGACTTCACGTGGCAGATGAGGGGTCTTCATGCTTCAATTGTGGCTGTTGGATCCAGATCTGATCCAACAGCCCTCGTATGGCTGCGTAAGATAAAAGGAGGGCATCAGGGCTCCATTATTTGATGTGGGTTAGGGTTTCTTAGGATGTGGGCTGGCCGGTTCGGGCCTGATATAAAAAAATTTTGGGTTTTAATGGACTGGATGATTAATTAATTTTTGGGTTTTGATACTTTATCCGTTTTATAATAATAATAATAATACTAATAATAATAATAATACTAATAATAATACGTATATATACACATACATGCAAGCGCACACGTACATAGACACACATACGTATATAGCATACACATACATACTTACGTACACATACATACAATTATAACAAAACACATTCGCACACGACCACACATATAATAATACATACAATTCATACAATACTTATTCGTATACATAATAATAAGGACTTTAATAGTACACATATGCAAACATATATAAACATGCACATAATAATTACTAAGGCATACATTACACATCACACACACTTTGTGTACATTAATCATACGTACAATATATTACGTATACATGCAACAGTACTATGTAAATTATTAAACTAACATAAATTAACGTGATGTTTATACACCGGATAAAAATGGGTGATTACAATTAGGATGCTTTTAGCATTTATATGTTATCATGAATTTAAGCTTTTTCAAATGGACGTAAAAAGTGCATTCTTAAATGGTTTTATTAATGAAGAAGTGTATGTAGAACAACCACCCAGTTTTGAAGATCCAAACTACCCAAACCATGTTTTTAAACTTTCAAAAGCTTTATATGGTTTGAAACAAGCTCCTAGAGCTTGGTATGAGAGATTATCAAATTTTTTAATTGAAAAAGGTTTTAACAAAGGAAATGTGGATACTACACTCTTCATTAAAAGAATTGGCAAAGACATATTAGTAGTTCAAATATATGTTGATGATATAATTTTTGGTTCTACTAATAAAAAGTTTTTCCAAGATTTTGCTAAGATGATGCAAGATGAGTTTGAGATGAGCATGGTGGGGGAGCTTTCATTCTTCTTGGGGCTCCAAATTAAACAAAGAAAGGACGACATCTTCATCAATCAAGCCAAGTACATCAAGGACATGCTCAAGAAGTTTGGCTTGGAGAGTGTGAAACCTCAAGCCACACCAATGAGTTCTTCCACAAAGCTTGACAAAGATTAAGGAGGTAAGTGTGTAGATTTAAAGCTTTACCGCTCTATGATTGGATCATTGCTTTATCTTACCGCAAGTAGACCTGACATTATGTTTAGTGTTTGCTTGTGTGCTAAATTTCAAGCTAGTTCTAGAGAATCACACCTTATAGCCGTTAAGAGAATCTTTAGGTACCTTAGAGATACACATTGTTTAGGTCTTTGGTACCCTAAAGAGTCTTCCTTTAACCTACATGCCTTCTCGGATACGGATTATGGGGGTTGTAAGATAGATAGAAAGACCACATCCAGCACGTGTCAATTCCTAGGTAGTATGCTTATATCTTGGTTTTCTAAGAAGCAAAATAGATTATCTACCACCGAAGCCGAATACATATCCGTAGGGAGTTATTGTGCTCAAGTCCTTTGGATGAAGAAAAAACTCTTAGATTATGGAATTGACGTAGGTACCATCCCCATTAGGTGTGACAACACTAGTGCAATTTGTCTCACTAAAAATCCATCCAACATTCTAGAACCAAACACATAGAAATAAGGCATCATTTTATTAGAGATCATGTCTTGAAAAATGATGTAGTTCTAGAATATGTAGACACCTTGAACCAATTAGTAGATATTTTTACCAAACCATTATACAAAGAGCGTTTTTTGTCTCTTAGGAGAGAGTTAGGTTTAACCTATCTCCCTTGACCCTTAGAGCCTATTTTTGGTCTTAAAAATATGCTTAAATTTGCTAGATTGCTTGCTTTTGTGATTTTGCTCCTATATACATATATGATTGTTGCTAGGGGGAGTATGCATCTATTTATGCTAATACATGATGTTCTGATATCATTCATATGCATTTTAATTCGATTAAAATCAAATTTTTGGGCAACCTGCAGCCAAAATTGACATTTCTGGCATAGGCATATTGATACGGTTATCCGTGTATCGATACGGGTCGTTTACAATTGTTTCGACACAGGTTTACCTGTACTGGAACATATAGAGTATCGAAACGGCCTCAGAAGCATTTCGATACTGGGTACGATACGCCATGTTGGCATATCGGTACGCGTTCACGGCTGGGCAGTTTTTAAGGGCTTTAAATGAGGTTTTTCACTTTAATTCAAACACCATCTTTTTCTTAAAACCCTAGATATGAAATTCTCTATAAAAACCTCTCAATCCCTCATATTTTCCCACACAACTCTTAAAAATTCTTGAGGGCTTTTAGTACATCAAACCCAAGCTACAATCATCAAGTTTGTGCATCTAAATCACTTCATTCATCTTTAATCTCAACTTCAAGGTATAAACCCTAACCTTTTTTTAAAATTTTCGTACATATATATACACTATTTTTGTACTATAATCATAGATTTAGAACTTATATAGTATTGTTTTCAATATTTTTGTAAAAACTTTTTCAAATCTGAAATTTTTTTATTCAAATATAAAATTATATCGTATAATTTTTAACATTGTTTTTCAAGTTTTTCTTTACCAAAAATTCTTTTTAAACTTGTATATATTTTTAAAATATATTGTATAGATTTTTGACAATACCTTGATTATTGGATTAATTTTTGGATCAAATGTGTTGATTTATGCATACATCGTTTTTGGTTTGATTTTATTTTCAGATTATGGCCCCTAAGAAACGAGCACGAAATGACATTGCCTCTAGTTCACGTTCTCCGCGTCCTCTTCCCGATCATATTGGTAATAGACCCAATCTTACCCACATTTATTAAAACTGTTTTAATGAACCTCAATATCCAGATGCCATAGAATATTTTAAAGAATTCCAAAGTTACAAAATTTACCCCGAGCGTGTTACTTCAATCCCGTTTTAATCTTTTGAAAGATTTCAATTCAAATATCTTTAATTAATGCACGATTGGAAATTTATGAGTTTTTTAAGTATACCCGAGATTTTATACCGAAATATTGTTTTAATCTTCTATTCCAATGCCTAGTGTATTTTCAATGAGAAGAAATCTTTGGTTGTTGCAATTAAATCTTACTTAATGGGTAAGAAATTTCGAATTGATTCAAGTGTTTTAGTAAACTTTTTGGGTCTTGAGGATACGGGAATAGATGATGAGGGTGCATTAGGACATGTCCTTAGTGGTTCGGTGACTGTTCTTGATGCCCATGATTGCATATTACACCTTATGATCACATGGTGGTTTCGTCCCTCCAGTGGGAAATACTCTACCATCCGCCAAGTAGATGATTTTTGTCTTCGATGCTTTCGTGAGGAGAAGCGACCCAACCTTGCTCAGATTATATTCTTTGAGATTGTCTTTCTTGTCCAACATCGCCACACCACCATGGTCACCTCCTTCACTTTATGGCACGGCTTTGATCTATTTCTTCTATAAGATGGGTATTGATTGTTCCTATGTCTTTCAGAACCTTTCACGGATCCCATTGATGAGCGTTCTCTCCGTCGCGCCAAGTTCACTTATTACAATGGAGAATAGGTTTGTAACAGCGATCTTCCGAGAGGTGTTTAGCCCGAACCGGTGGAGGCTCCTCAAGAAGCTCAAATTCCACAAGCTCTGGTGGCCCAACCAAATCAGGATGCTCTCATGGCTTTCCTCAATGAGAAGTTCACCTATTTGCACACCACCATGGACTCCAAAATTGCCGCGATCGACACTCGCTTCACATCCTTGGAGGAAAGAGTAGCGGCTATTGAAAATCGACAAAAATCTATGGACATCACTCTTAACGCCTTTCGTGGTGAATGACATAAATCCAATGGACCTCCGGCCACAAATGTTGATGAGGATGAGGATGAAGAAGATGAAGACGATGGCATGGACTCTTAGGCATATTGCATCTCGTAGCATAGCATATTAGGATTTAAGTTATGCATCTTTATTTTATGAACTTATATGCTTTGATTTTATTTGGCTTATGCTTTTAGGATTTGAGTTGGATTGAGCTATGTTGCTTGAACTATTATTTGAAGTTAAATGCTTATGTTGCTTATTTAATTACTTGGAGTTGTTATTGTTTTCTTGTCTTATCCATGTTACATTGATTTTGATCTAACAAAAAGGGGGAGAAGTTTTAAAAAGCCAAATTTTTATTTATAGCCTTAAATTAAGGGGGAGTTTTCTAATACATAAAAATTTTCACTTTGGTTTTGTTATATCAAAAAAAGGGGAGATTGTAAAACCTATGTTTGATTTTGATATAACAAATTGTTTAAGGACTAAATTGTAAAGGAAAATAAAATTTTAAGTATTCAAAAGTCTCACAAAAGGACAAGGAAAAGTTTTCCAAAGCTATAAACTTAAACCCATAAATTTTCTAAGTGTTCCAAGCCAAAAATACACAAATACGCCCAGGCGTATCGATACACCCCTTGGTGTTTCGATACGGTTTTTAGCTACTATAATTTATTTTTACATAACATACCAATACGGCTTAGCCAGTTTTGATACGACATTCATATTACCTTGAAAATTAGGCCTTGCATTTCGATACGAACATCCCGTTTCGATACGACCTTCAATCTAGGCAAATGTTTTTAGCTTAGCGTTTCAATACGGCTAACATCCGTTTCGATACGATTTGAAATCTAGGTTTAAGAAATTTACACTCGTACCGATACGGTACACTATGTTTCGATACGGTTTGAAATCTAAATTTAAGAAAAAATTTTAATCATTTCGATACGGCACCACCCGTATCGATACGTTTTGTCAAGATCTTCAAAGATCTCGATATTAAATTTTTCGACCATTATATGTCAGTTATTGGAATCAACAAACTTTGAATTTCGATTAACCCGTACCGATACGCCCCTATGCGTATCGATGCACTTTTTCATCCAAGATTCCAGTGAGCAAAATCCGTACCGATACAGCCTTGCCGTTTCGATACGCCCCCATTTTAACACTAAGACCGTTTCGATACGACTTCACGCGTATCGATACACTTTCCACAACGGCTATATTTTTATTCTTATAGGTATCAATACGGGCCGTCATGTACCGATACGGTTGTTCACCAGACTGCATTTATTGCGAGAAAGATGGTCCCCAACGGCTCTATTGATGACTTCAACCACCCAAACGGCTATAATTCAATAAGGGGGTATAAATACAAGTCTCTAATGCTGCAACAATAACTAATGAACCTAGATTGAACAACATTCAAGTACTCAAGCAAAAATCCAACCCTTGTGCTCATAAAGCCAAACCCTTGTACCCAACTTGTGTTCTTTATTGTAATCTTTTATTTCAAGTTTGGGGTTGAGTGTTCTTGTAATTTTGGGCAAATATTTACCTTGGGAGGTCATTTTCTTTTTGCTATTTTCTTTCTTGTACAAGAGTGAATCTTGATCAAGCTTTGGGTAGAAAGCTTTGATCCTTTGTAACGGTTGCCTCCTTAGCCTAGAAAAGGGGAAGAATTTCATAGTGAAATTGGTTGAAAATCCTTAGTAGGAAGCTAAGGTAGTGGACGTAGAGCTTGTTAGAAGCTTGAACCACTATAAATCATTGTGTCCCATTGTCTATCTTTTCGATTTGCTTCCATACTTTTTAAAATAGCTAATTCACCCATCTTGGCCAACATCTACATTGATTGATCATCCTAACAGAATGCAAGGGTATTTATCCCCCTTAACAACCAACTTAGATCTATCGGCAACACGGAGATTCAAACTCTTGGTCCTACAACCCAAACTAGCGTCGTACTCGAAAAGCCAATCCATACCTAGGATTACGTCGAACTTTTAGAAGTACAAAACCATGAGATCCGCTGGGAAGATCCCTTGAACTTTGATGGGACACCTTCAATACACCTTGTCTACTATCACATCTAACCCTAAAAGGCTAGTCACATAGGTTTCTATCTCTAGGTCCTCGGCCGGTAAGCCCCATTGCTGAGATATCCCACTACGAATATAGGATTGGGTAGACCCCGAATACACTAATGCAACAATGAGAACAGAAAACAAGGAGAATGTCCCTGAAATCACATCTGTGGGCTCACAATCCTCCTGAGCTCTGACCGCATACTGCCTCGCCAGTGCCCTCGCAGTGGACTGGAACGTGACCATACCCTGATGGCTGGCTGCTTGACTTACCCCTCCCCTAGAGAAACATCGGCCCCTCTGAGCCGGATAATAGACCCTTACAGTGGTAACAATAGTGCAATCCTTCACAAGGTGATCCTGAGACCCACACTCAAAGCAAGCTCGATTTTCACCCTAACACTCTCTTCGGTGCCTGTGCCCACACTGATTACAAACTGGTACGTCCGCACTCCCTTAAGAATTATCTGGGCTCATCATAGATGAAGATGATATAGGCCTCCGACGGCTGGCTGACTCTGATCTACAATCTGACCTCAAACCCTAACTAGAAGTTCCTCTCCCTTGGTTCCATCGGTTCTTATCCCTCCTCGAACGAGACTGTGAGCTATTCGAAAAGTTCTAAATCCTCCCACTAAAACCTCATTGTCCACTAGCTGAACCATATGTCAAACCTTGCACTTGCTCAAGAGATTTTGCACTAGCAATCAACTCAGAAAATACTTTGGGTGGGGCAGCTGTCAAATAGGTTTGTATCTCCTTCCTTAACCCTTTCATAAACCTCTTACACCTCATTTTCTCAGTGGTCACTAACTCCAGTGCATACCTGCTCAGCTGTAGAAATTCTTGTTCATACTCAAAGACTGTACGGTTTCCTTGCACGAGGTGAGTGAACTGGTCCATCAACATATCAATGTGAGACTCACCCACATACTTTTTCTAAAATTTATCAAGAAATTCATCCCGCATAGGTTGGCTAGGGTACCATTCAAGCTCCACAGTTTTCCACCATTCCCTTGCATTCTCTTTCAGCAACGATAGAGCGCACGATAACTTATCTTGCGACCTTAGCCTCATCTATCTTATAATCCAACAGGTGTCCCGAAGCCATTGATCCGCCCTTACCAGATTATCTTGTCCTGACCCTAGGAAATCAGTGGCACATTGTCTACGTACCACTCGATAGGTGCCTCACGCGGGGTTGATGGGTGCCTCAGAATTTCCCCCACAATCATGTCTAGAGCCCGGTGTAAGTGAGAGAAATAATTAGCTCCATGCCTAGCTCCCCCATCGGACTCCTCCACATTCGGCACGTAGTCTTCATCGGAGCTTCCACCTCGGGAACCCAAACTCTCCTCAGCATTCCTTGCTCTTCTGGCATGGTTCAAATCTGCATAACAAACAACATGAGTACACCATCGAATTTTTAGCTTAATTCAAGTACAACTTCGACTTATGGGCATGTATTCGCTAGACAGCTATTTACCATACTAGACTCCCCTGGGGACTTCCTAGAACCGCCTAAACTAAGGCTCTGATGCCACTAAATGTAAACCTCAAGCCCGTATTCTACATTTGGGCCACCAAACCAAACCATTCCCATAAAATTTTTCACTTTAAAGGTTAATAAAAATCCCATATCATAAATCCAAGCATGTCATTACCAAAGTATTTAAATCCTACGGTACTTAAAACATTCAAAATAGTTAATGGAGCTCCAAATATAGAAATAAAACATTTGACCAATACAAGTTAAATCAAATAGAGTTACAAATACATAGGGTCCCACGAATACGTAGCCCAGTACATCTAAGTACTTGTACTCTACCAGAAGGCCAATGTTGAATCCTTGCTTCAATGGTGCTCCAACGAATACGAACACTGAGCTAACATCAGATACACAACCACTCGACCATGCTTCAGGTGAATCATAACTAAGAGTATGCTTGATGATAAGATGTTAAGGTAAAATAAAGCAATGGCACTACCATGATCGCCTAAACACATGTATGCACAAATCCAAAGTACTCAACAATACAACAAGAAACAACCCAAGAGTGGGCCCAATATCACCCGACACTAGGAGAGCCACCCGTGCTCGGAATCCCACATTGAGCTGCTCGAAATCTCATATTGAGCTAATGTACTCAGAATCTCGTATCGAGTCTTCGCTCGAAATCTCGCATCGAGTGGGGCTCAGAATCTCGCATCGAGAAAATATCAACATCCGAAATCTCATATCGGATGACCTTTAATTTATCACTCGAAATCTCACATCGAGTGGTCTTCTTGTGTTGTAACACTCACTCACTGGGTATCCGGATCCCACCAACAAAGACTCATGACCAAACAAGTGCCCTTACCCGGCACAACCACAACGATCCACCATGGATCCTTAGAATTTGCTAACACAAGCAATTTACTTCCGTTTAGACCCTTATTTAGCCATTTAATCTATATCGAAGATTGGGGGCACTTTTTTGATTTTACCATTCATTTTACGTCATAAGAGACCCATTAAGACCTTAGTCACAAATTATAGGACTCCCGAACACAAACTCAATTTCTTGGGCAGATTGCCCAGTGAGTACCGATACACCTATATGGGTATCGGTACTCCCCTCCCCATACCTATACTCCTAAACGAGTACTGATACTCACATTAGGTTCGAAAGAATTAAACCTTCAAGCCATATCGATACGCACCGCACCGTATCGATACCTATTATCGGTACTCGGATCGCCCTGTACCAATCCTTACTCGTACCGATACGCCAACCTTGCGTACCGATACTCAAAAGCCCTCTCAGGCAATGTAACAGGTAGTACCGATACGCGTAGTACATACTGGTACGCTAATTCGCTATTGGAATTTTCATTATGCTTGGAGTACCGATACGCGGTAAGCCGTACCGGTACTCCTCTTACAACTCACCTTCCTTAGCATAAAGGCGTACCGATACACACCCACCCCGTATCGGTACACGAGCCCAGACTTCAAAACCTAGAGTTCGGAAATTCAATACTCCGACCCTTAACCCACAAGATTGAGCCCCAAACTGATCCTACCAATCATTGGGAGTTATTAAGTGAGTTTTTAATCATTTTTACCCTTAAACAACATCAATTATGGAATTTGCCATTGATGACAAACTAAGCTCTAAATTACCAAAACACCACATATCAAGCACAACATATCAAAATGATGATGCACATGAACACACAGAAGTTAGAAGTGTACTAACCTCGAATCACTAGATGAAAAGAAACCCCAAGCCTCCACCTCAAGCTTTCTTCTTCTCTTGGGCCCTTGAATGCTTTCCAACCTCTTTCACTACAAAAGAAGTGTTGCAAACGAGTTACAACATGGTTGGGAGATTAAAATGAGCTTAGAAGATGATTTTCAACAAAGAATGAGGATGAAATCTCCAGTCTCGTTCCCACTCTTGAACCCCCACCAAAACTTCAACCCCTACCATCTAAAACCATTCTTACCTTGTTTTATAGATCTTTGATTGCTGGTAAAACTTCCCACTATAAGCCAAACGAGATTCAAGAGGTTAAACTTCCAAAATTCTACCTTTGGTGATGGTGGTTAAAGGAAAGAGAGGGGTGTAAGGAAGAGGAAGAATACATGGGATTGGTGATATCACCATGTTCTGCAAAATGCAGAAAATTAAACTCTCATCCCTCTTTTCACCCTATTTGGTACTTACCAAAATACCCCAAGCCAACTTTTCAAGCCCAAACCCAAACCAAAGTTTCAAGCCCAAAAAGACTCATAAGGCCCAACCATATAGCCCAACACGAGGCCCTTGCCTCGGGTTAACCCGACACTCAAGCTCAAAAACTCGGGTCGTGACAGAAGCTTCCAACATGACCTTACCCTCCTTCTCTTTTGTGGTGGTCATGTTTCCTTAGAAGGTTCGTCTCTTGGGTAATCTGCATTCTCGAGCAAAGTGGCATTCCTTCCACAATTGAAGCATTCACCTCTTTGTCTTCTATTGTTCTCCTCGTACTGTTGGTGATAGTCTTCTTTTCCACGTCGAGCTCCCCCTGAAGTGTTACTTCTATCTCTCAGATGAAACTTGTTTCATTGCGTCTTCATTTCCTTCGTCAATTCTTGTCTATGTGACGTGTCTTTCCTCTTTCGGGTGAAGAGTGCTTCATCTTCGTCTTTTAAGGTTACGCCACTCATCTGTTTGGCTAATGCCTCCTGATTAGTCAACAGGTTCTCCAGTTCCACTAAGGATGGTTGAGTAGGCCATCCCCTCACGGCGGCAATAAATGTATTGTACTCGGGTCTTAGGCCATGGATGCTAATTCTCTTCATCCTTGCCTCGCCCACCTTCTCCTCTGGTGAAAATTGAGATATCTCACGACAAATAGATTTCACCTTGGTGAAATACTGAGCAACAGACATGTTTCCTTGTGAGATACCCGCGAGCTCATTTTCCAAGAGTTGGGGGCGTACTTCATTCTTCTTTGAAAATAATTTCGCCAATGTTTCCTAGGCTGCCTTTGGTGTTTTGTCATCACGAATATGTTCCAATATGTCCTCATCGATTGTGGTCTTCAATATATATAAAGCCTTCCCAGCCTTGATCTTCTATTTTTTCAAGGCTTCGACATTCTTCCTCGGTGGAGGAGTTGTATCGGTGCCTGCGACTATGTCCCACAAATCTTGACCTTGTAGGTAGGACTCTATGCATGTCTCCCAATAACCGTAGTTGTGGTCATTGAGCTTTCTAGTCCCGTTGCTTGTGCTTCCGAAGTCTGCCATGCTGACTGACACCCGACGTCCACTAAGCTTGGTTCTAAACCAATAGCTTTGCAGTCCCTGACTGTATTCTGGTAGAGTCTCCCTTTAGCACCTTGATGCAACACCGACTAATGTAAGCGTCCAACGCTTATTGAAGCTTTCTCCACTGGTAACGGTCCCGGACCGCCTGCTCTGATACTAATTGTTGAAAATTTGACGGACCCAACACACCTACTATGGAGGACTTAAGACTGACCACTACTACTACACCAACTCCCTAAGTCGGTTAGCTTTTCTATCTTCTAATTTCTTAGTGCACAACTTAGGCGGCAGTGTTGACCATACACCATTTAGGCGGTATAACCGACCGTATACTATTTAGGCAGCAGTGCCAACCATATAACATTTAGGCGGCATAGCCGACTATATAATAACTAATTCAAGTGCATTAAAAAATATATAAACTTGGGGCTCAATCGGGAAACATCTAATTACAAGAAAAAGTAAAACTTTTATTAATACATAAAAATATTACGACACTTACCTCACTACAAATTTTTCTCCCCACACTTGCACGCACACCTCACTTTTAACTTGCACCCACTCGTCACTCACAACACTACACCTCACGTCACTCTTCAACTTGCACTCAACACTCACACAAAATGGCATGGCCTATATATAGCCATGCTATGTTGGTTAACCATGGGATATTTTTAAATAATAATATTATTATATTCTATAGTAATGGAGCTCTCTGGACTATTGACTACTTTTAGAACGTTAGAGAAAATGAAGGAGAAGTCGGTGACTTCTTAACAACCATTAAAAAGTTTTAGATGGCGAGAGAAAAGGGTCAGTTAGCTTCATCAAAAAACGATGGCTTTCACCGCCGGCTAGGGTTCTCGATGTTTGTGGATAATGCAAGCAAGAGGATTCATCAGTCGGCCCTTCGTGAAGCTTTTCAGTTGTATGAGTATGTAGTCGACGTTTTTATCACACAACAACAAAAAGAGGAGAAATAAACCTACCACATTTGATTTCGTGAGGTTCAGAAAAATCGAAGAAGCAAAGCATGCTATAGATAAAGGTAATGGTAAACTTATGGATGGGTTTCGAATCAGGATTTTCATTGCAAAGCAGAAGCTGAAAAGTCCTGTTATAGATAGGAAAAATCCTGACTTTTCTTCTAAGAGACCTTGGGCTCTAAGGGATTCCAGATCCTTCAAAGATGTGCTTTTTGGTAGAGGCAAACCTGTTTTATCACACCATGCGACTGGAGCACAAGATATGGAAAGATATAGGTCGTGTTTCCCTGCTAACGAAATAGTGGTTGGGTAGAAGACAACCCGATTTGTCTTGAATCGATTATAGGGGTGGATCATGCAAAGTTCATCTCATTCCCAAAAGAGGTGATGGAATGGTGGAGTTGCTGTTTAGTGGGGGCAAATAAAGGGAATGTACAACTTGGATATAGTACAAGAAGCCTTAACCTCTGACGGCTTTAATGCAACAGTTTGTCCTTGGTCTGGTTTACTGGTGGTTTTACGTTTTCCAAGCAAAGAAGAAAAGAACTGAGTTTGGGCTACTCGAAATGAGCTTCTCAGGATCTGGTTTGATGAATTGGAATTTTTAGAAGGTTGCGATGGCAAAAAAAAGAGTTAAGACCTGGATTAAGCTCTTCGACGTTCCTCTCCAAGTGTGGAATAGGAATTTTTTTTACTGGTATAAGGAGCAGGTGGGGGACACTTCTCAAAATTGATGAGGATGCCTTGGATTTGAAGCGGTTTGGGTTCTTTAATCCTAGAAAGAATTTCCATTGTTGTTAATGGTGTTTTGAATTAAGATAGCGGCGGAGGAGTTTGAAGAAGAACGAGTGTTCATCGACGGTGAAACTCTGTTCAATCAGCATGCGGTAGGCGAGAGTGACGCTTCGTTGTTCGATCCGTGCAATAATGAAGATGGAAATAACTCTCCTGTCGAGGAAAATTCCATGCAGAATGAGGAAGCCGTTATAGTTGATAAGTTACTGAAGCGAGCCCCAGCTTGTGGTCATATGTGTCATGGGGATTCTTCATATCAAAGGGTTCAATCTTGTTCAAGCGGTATAGGTCTCCGTGAGGTCCCAATTGTTTCTGACGATATCATTGCTACGGGTGCAACTTTTGGGCATATTAATGCCACTGGGCCAATTATGGGGCAAAAGATTGATGAATTCATTTCCAAAGGATCAAGACTTCAAGATGTTCCAATGGGGATTCTGGAGGAGGTTATGGTATTTGAACAAGGATCCAATGTTAGTGTTTCGAGTGCTAATTGTTCTCAGGATGATACAGATAGAGCGAGTCATTTTATTAGAAGTAGGCCGTTGGTTTTAAGAGCTGGGCTTGATAAGTTCAATTGGTGGGGCAACCGTTCAAAAGGGAAATTGAAGCCCAAAAAACCCTCTAAAGGAATTAATAAATTTCCTACGGTCCTAGGCCCGACTTCTAATATTATTGTGAGGAATAATTCCTCCTTGTAAGATCCACCATCCCCTTCTTTTAGAGTCTGTTGTGATGGTGAAGATGAAGCTATAGCGACCTTCTTGGTTGGGGAAAATCTTGGGGTCAAATTTGATGTTCCAGAAGCCGTTGTGGTGCCTCGGTTAGAGGAATTGGAGAGTGGTCTCGGTCTCTGATTAAGGAGGTACGTATCTTGATCCTCTCGGGTCTCTTTTTCTATTTTATGAATTATTTGTTTCTGTCTTGGAATGTAAGAGGATTAGGAAGATCTGAGAAAGTGCGTGCTTTGGCAAAAGTTATCTCTTCTAGTAAAGCCAGAGTTGTTCTTATTCAAGAGTCAAAGCTCTCGACTATGAAGCCATGGGTTGCGAATCGTTTAAAAGGGTCAAACTTCAGGGGTTTCGTGTTCTTTTCTTCAACACGTGCCTCTGGGGTTCTAATTTCGATGTGGGATCCTAAATTCTTCTCAATCGAACAAAAAATTATCAAGGAAAGAGTAGTCGTTATTATCGGCAAATTCTGCCAAAATGGCCTGAGGTGTGGGTTGTTCAATATTTATGCCCCTAACGATCCGTCTGAAAGGAAGCTGTTCTTTGAAGCATTATCTTAATGTGTTGAGTCCTTGCAGATTCCAGTTGTTGGGTGGGGATTTTAATTCCATAAAGTCAGCAGATGAAAAAATAGGGGCTGACTTTAACCTAAAATCGATGATAAGTTTTTCCGAATTCATCCAGAGGAATAATTTGATTGATTTGCCTATGGTGGGCAGCCAATATACTTGGTTTCGAGGTAGAGCTGGGGTTGCTGCGAGCAGACTGGATATATTTCTTATTTTCCCTAAGGCGGTCTCATGCTTTCCAAACCTATTGCAAAGTTCCCTCCCAAGAAGCTTATCTGACCACAAACATGTAATCCTGAAATAAGATATGAATGTGGGGGGGTCCAAGACTTTTTAAGTGGTTCTCCCACTAGGCCGATGAACCTGAGTTCATGAAAGTTAAGGAAGCTGTGTCTAACTTGACTCGGAAAGGAATGAGAGACACTCTAAAAGCAGTCAAAGCTGTTTTGAAGGTCTGGGTGGAGTTTCGAGCCAAGGAGACCAAGTCAACTAAAGCCTTGGACTGAAAATATGATCACTGGAATATAGCCTCTGCTTCGTTGGGTACAATCCTGAAATTTCTATGGAAATTCAAGTGCTGAAGTCTTCCCTATGGGCTAGATACAAGAGAGAAGAGGGAGTGGATTCAGAAATCCAGGGTCAAATGGTTCAATGAAGGCCACAAAAAAAACGTAATTCTTCCATTTATCTGCCTCTCTGAGATGATGTATAAATAAGATTGTTTCTCTTGAAGTGGGTAATTCTTTGCTGGAAGATCAGAAGCTTATAGCCAAGGCTTTTGAGGATCATTACAGAGATAACTACAACAAATCTTCTACTCTTCATGTCAAGAGTTTTGATTGTGACTTTAATCACTTCAGCTCTAGTTCTGTTAATTTTCTTGAAGCTCCTTTCACGGTTGAAGAAATTTGGGAGGCTATTCAGTTCGCGGATGGAAACAGGGCTACAGGCCCTGATGGTTTCAATTTGGACTTTTATAAAAAAAATTCTGGTCTTCTCTCAAATGCAGCGTTATGAAGATTTTGTTAGATAAAGGTGTTAAAAATCCAAGAAATAATAATAATAATAATAATAATAATAATAATAATAATAATAAATTAAATACTGATAATATTATTAGATCGAAAATAACCAAAATAACTACAAATATATCTAAAGTTAAAAAATAGAATAATCTAATGAAATAGAAATGAATAAAACCATGCATTTGAATAATCTCTTCCACTGCTGCCATACTTGTATCTACTCGCAATATTTCCTTCTCCAATATTTCATTGCTGCCAAGTATTAGAAAAATTGACAAGAAATTAATAACAATTCAAATAAGAATAATTGAAAGTAAAACGTAATTCAATTAAAAATACTCGTCGAGGCATGTGAAAATACAGTTTTCTTAAGATAAATTTGTCTGCTTTTATTGTGCTTGAGAAACGTTGGATGTCTATTTCTCAAAATACAAAAACGGAATGAGCACAACAGTAGCATATCTGCAGTGATTAGCGAACCGTAACCTCGTCTTTTTCTATTACCGAAAACACTTTGAAAACCACATATTAAAATAGTGGCTTATGATTAGCGGGTTAGCTTTGAGAAGTTGAAATCAGTGTTGACTTAAGCACCGATTTTGACTCAGCCTGAACAGAGGAAAAAAGGTGTTATGTACAATGATTCATCTATATTGGTATGAGTTATGTGTTAATGCAAGACAATAAGATAGTGGCTTATGTATTAAGATAGTTGAAAATTATGAGTGTAATTACCCCATAATCTGGATTTGACCTTCATGGTATTTGCACTAAAAATTTGAAGGAATATATCTACAGTGAAAAGTGTTATATTTACACTAACCACAAGAGTTTCAAATACTTTCTCTCTTAAAAAGATCTGAACTTAAGGTAAAAAAAGATGGATTGAGCTATTGAAAAATTACGACTATTTGACCAAGTATCATTCGATAAATTTAATGTGGTAGTTGATGCATTGAGTAAAAGGTGTAGGAAAACTTTTGGTTAAACTAAAAAAATAGGTTAAAAAAGGGACATGCTTGAGGCGTTCACTAGACACTGTCCTTAAGGATATATCACGGTGAAGCGTACCCTACATGATTTAACAAGCACTTATGCCAAAGCAAGCAACAAAAAGAGCAAAGAACCAATGAATACTCAGCTTCAAAACGTGTTTAAAATGTAACACTCAGATCCTGTCTCGGATCCGAAGCATCACATACGGGTCACCAAAAATCGACCCATCAAAATTTCTCATTTAAAAACCACAAGTTGACAATTCCCAAGCATTTCATTTCCATGAAATCCATAAAATCCACACAAATAATAATATAAAAAGGGTTTACAAAATATGATCTCCAATTCAAAATGTAACACCCTAATCAGTATTCTATAATAAATACTAATTAGAGTAACTTTTTTTTCCGCGTATAATCATTTACCGAATTTTTATCCAATCGAGTTAAGTTCGATTTCAGGCAACAACTTAACAATTCTTACCTATAATATGTATAAAATATAACTGCCTAAAAACTGTCTAAAACAAAAATCTACCCGATTACTCAATTAATCTCTATTTGGTTATTATCTGATTTTAATTATAATATGATTAATCATAATCTATTATAAACATAAACTAGTCTATATATTATTACAAAACATATACATAAACTAGTATGTAACCGGAAAATTTAATATTTACATGCCAACTAGGAACATCAAAATACACCAAATGATGTTATTACTGATACCGTTAATATTCTCTGAATAGCAGGATGCTCGCTCCTTACTCCGATTTATGTCTTTTACCTACGCGTGAAAACCATCACACGCTAAGTATATACTTAGTGAGGCAACAATAATATTCAGTGCAAATAACATAGCAACAAATAATAATATGTAACTGTTTTCATGCATTTAAACAACTAGATAAGACTTACCATCATATTAATCATACATAAATATGATATATGCCGGATATACTTTTTTTTCTCACCAATATACTTGCCATAATTTTAAGAGTGTTTAACTCTTTAGCCCGTTTATCAATTATTTCCCGATTTTCCCAGTTTCATGGCACGATTTCTTAGCCCAAATATAGACCTATGAGGACCCTAGATACACGAGTTAAATATGCACCGAAGTGCTTCCCACACATTTATAAGGTTGTGCTTACCATAATACCCGCACATTTACAAGGCTGTGCTTACCATACACTAAGTGTCCTTTATATACACTATAGTGCTATCCCGATTATACAGCGTGCTGTTGGACTCTATGGCATGCCAACTATATCATGTCCCTCAATTGACTCATTTGGGCATAATTATCGTATTTATTCCATCCATGGCAATGTATATCAATATAATTTAACATTGGGCAATTCATACCCGAAATAACATTCATAGTATACCATCATCAATAACTAGTGATCAATGCATTTATTTTCAACCTTTGACATATTTAAAATATGTCAAATATATGATCAATGACATAAATATCATGACAATATATAAACTAGGTAGACCCATCGCAAGTCCTACCGGTGATGTATAAAACATCCATGTATCATGTTATGTATGCATTACACTCACCTGATGCCTCACTAGAAATCTTACCGTCGATTTAACCTTATTCCTAAACTTTTTCCTTATCGTTAGATTTGCTCGTAGTACGATCTTGATCACGATCTATAAATCACCGTTTACCGAATACATACATTTCAAAGCGTATGTTAGTATCTATCTAACATAAGCATATATATTAGGAATAAAATTCCTAAAAATAACAATAAAGTGAATTCTTGTATAATTCATCTCAACTGTCCAAATTATTCAAAATTGTTCCTTGCCATTAAACTTTAAATTCAAGCACTAAACAACATATCCAAGTATTCCAAGAATACTTTAAAACGTAACATATAACTTTCCAACCAATTTCCATTTCAATTCCATATTTCCCTTAATTTGCTATTTGGTCCTCAATACTTAGCAAATTTCTCAAAATGATCCAATTGAATATTCTAACATTAATTTTCAGCACAATACCTTAACTTTTCAACATTTACATCTTAATCCCTAAATTTCCTAAAGTATGCAAAAAGGTCCCTAGAACTTAACAAAGTTCCAAATTAGTCCAAAAAACATTTCAAGCCTTGTACCATCATTTTTCCATCATTTTTAACCTTAGGAAATTTTTCCATAATTTTCCTCAAAATTTTTCCTATAGCCCGAATTTGAAGGGTCACTTTAGACAAAATTTCCAACTCGATTCAAGCATGAATTCAACTTCTACACCTCATTTCCATGTCAAAATCAATCCAATTTCAACTTCCTAGCAAAACCCTAACTTTAAACAAATTAGGATTTAGCTACTTCCAAGAAGTTTTAATCATCATACAAGCTTGATATAATTCTACAACAACAACTACATCAAAATCTCATCTTAAAACATCATATATAAACATCCCCTTCATCCAACTAAATCACAAAGCTAAAGTTCCAAGCAAGGAAAGCATGAATAAATGGCACCAAAAGATAGAGAATTTCATGTAGATTAATTCCATGTTTCATGCTTTCATCCAAAATCCTAGTAATTTGGCTTGAAAAATCAAAAAGAAAACATTTCTTACCTTAGAAGAGGTTCACGGCAACTTGAGAAAAATGAAGAAAAGATGAGAATTTTCTTGACTTTTCCATTCTTTTAATTAATGACCATTTGTCTCTAATATAATTAAAATGAATTTAAAATTCATTTTAATGTCTAATGGCCTTTTTACCCTTATGATCCAATGTTTCTCATCTGGCCACATGTCAACCTACCCATCCAAGGGACAAAAATAACCCAGGTAGTTAGTGATTACCAACTTTGCCCTTGTAATTTCCCAAAATTACCATCTTGCCATTTTTCATCCAACAGCTCATATTTAACATGGAAAACCTACTTTAATCCAATGGTCCATGTTAAATCCTACCACTTTAAGACATGGAAATGACATTTTAACCTTGCCTTATCATCCTTTAAAATATCTTAAATATCCGAATCGATCCGATTATCCGAATATTTTTTCCAAACTTTATTGCTTTATAGCCAAAAATACAAGCTCGGTACGAAAAATCCGAGTAACATGAAAATGTCATTCTTGGGGGGTGAACTATTCATTTACAGGACTAGAATACATAACTTTTGAAAATTATAATTTAGTCCCTAAACTTTTCCAAAGTTTATACTTTGACCACCGAACTTTCAAAATTTTTGTTTTGGTCACTAACCAAAAATTTGGGATATTACAATTCTTCCCTCCTTAAGAAAATTCATCCTCAAATTTTCCTTACTTACTTGGTTCAAAAAGGTACGGGTACTATTTTTTCATTATTTCTTCTGTCTCCCAAGTAGCTTCATATACCTTGTGATTTCTCCACAAGACTTTAACTAGAGGAATCTTTTTATTCCGTAATTGTTTTTCTCCTCGATCTAAAACTTGTACAGGTTCTTCGTCATAGGTCAAATCCGGTTGAATCTCGATCTCTTCTGCTGTGATAACGTGCGAAGGATCCGATCGATACCTCCGAAGCATGGATACATGAAATACATCATGAACCTTACTCAACTCCAGTCGTAAAGCTAGTTGATACACCACAGGACCAACCCTTTTTATGATTTCATAAGGGCTAATATATCTTGGACTAAGCTTTCCCTTACGTCCAAAGCGTAATATCTTTTTCCAGGGTGAAACCTTTAAGAATACTTTATCTCCAACCTCGAATTCAATATCCTTTCTTTTAAGATCTGAATACGACTTTTGTCTGTTAGAAGCAGCCTTGAGATTATCTTGAATTACCCTTTCCTTATCATCCTCTATCTCTTGAACAAGATCTGGTCCGATGATCTTTCGATCCTCCAATTCGAACCAATTCAACGGTGTTCGACATTTTCTTCCATATAATGCTTCATAAGGTGCCATCTTTATACTCGATTGATAACTATTGTTGTAGGCAAACTCAGCTAATGGAAGATATTTTTCCCATGAACCTGCAAAATTAATTATACATGCTCTGAGAATATCTTCAAGTATCTGGATAGTTCTTTCTGATTGTCCATCTGTTTGGGGATGAAAAGCATTACTGAAGCGTAGCTGAGTTCCCAATGCTTCATGTAACGCAATCCAAAACTTCAAAGTAAATCTTGGATCTCTATCAGAAATGATAGACATAGGAACTCCATGCAATCTAACAATCTCCTTAATATATAACTCCGCCAACTTATTCAATAAGTAGTTTGTTCGAACTGGAATGAAATGTGTCGTCTTAGTCAAACGGTCCACAATCACCCAAATCAAATCTTTCCTACTCGGTGTCAATGGTAAACCTGTTACAAAATCCATTTTAACTTTTTCCTATTTCCACTATGGAATTGAGATTGGTTAGAGCAACCCTGATGGAACTTGATATTCCGCCTTTACTTGTTGACATGTTAAGCATTTAGCAATGAACCCAGAGATAGCTCGTTTCATGCCAGGCCACCAAAATCGACTCTTTACATCTTGATACATTTTGTTACCTCCCGTTTGCATTGTTAAAGGACTGAAATATGCCTCTGAAAGTAATTCCCTTCTTAACTCCTCATCTTCAGGAATGTATACACGTCTCATGTAATATAGGCATCCATTTGATTTTATTTCAAAATCCTTAGATTCACCATGTTCAACTTGCTTCTTCATGTCCTAGCATTCTTTATCCTTGGCTTGCAACTCTTTAATCTTTTCCAACAAATTCGACTTGATTTGAAGCTCAGCCATTATTGCACCATTGTCTTGTAACCTTTACTGAGCATTTAATGATCTCAAGGTAGAAAATGTTTTCCGACTAAGTGCATCTGCTACCACATTAGCTTTTCCTGGATGATAATCTATGATTACATCATAATCCTTGATCAGTTCTATCCACCTTATTTGTCTCAAATTAAGCTCCTTTTGAGATAACAAATATTTCAAACTTTTGTGATCCGTGAAGATGTAGCACTTTTCACCATATAAGTAATGACGCCAATTCTTCAAAGCGAACACCACTACAGCCAACTCTAAATCATGAGTAAGATAATTCCTCTCATGAGTTGTTGAGAAGCATATGCTACCACCTTGCCTTCTTGCATCAATACACACCCCAAACCATTATGGGATGCATCACTATATATGTTGAAATCCTTCCCATATTCTGGTTGTACTAAAACATGAGCTTCTATTAATATATTCTTCAATCTGTCGAAGCTTTCCTGACATTTATCTGTCCAAATAAATGGCACATCTTTCCTTAATAGCTTAGTTATTGGAGCGGTGATCATTGAAAAATCTTTCACAAACCGTCGATAATAACCTGCTAATCCCAAGAAACTTCTCACTTCAGAGACACTTTGAGGAACTTTCTATTCGAGTATTGCTTGATCCTTCTTAGAATCAACTCGAATTCCTACCTCAGAAACTATGTGTCCAAGAAAAGCTACTTCAGACAGCCAAAATTCACACTTTGATAGCTTTGCATATATCTTCTTTTCTCAGAGGATCTGAAGAACTACTCGAAGATAAGTATCGTGATCCTCTTTGGTTTTTGAATAAACCAATATATCATCTATGAATACCACCACTAATTGATCCAAATATGGCTGGAATATCCAATTAATCAAATCCATAAAAGTGGGCGGTTCATTTGTAAGTCCAAAAGGCTTTACTACAAACTCATAATGCCCATATCGAATTCTGAAAGCTGTTTTCGGTATATCTGCTTCCATGATCTTTAATTGATGATATCCTGATCGAAGATCAATTTTAGAAAACACCGTTGCTCCTTTAAGTTGATCAAAGAGATCATCAATCCTTGGTAAAGGATATTTATTCTTCACCATCACTTTATTTAGTTGACGGTAATTCACACATAACCTCATTGATCCATCATTTAAGTTGATCAAAGAGATCATCAATCCTTGGTCGAATGAAACCTTTATTCAATAATTCTTGCAATTGAGACTTCAACTCTTTGAGTTCTGTATGAGCCATTATGTAAGGTGCTATTGATATTGGTGCGATTCCAGGAAGCACATCAATACCAAATTCCACCTCTCGATCAGGGGCTAGCCCTGGTAATTCATCCAAAAACACGTTTAGAAATTCCTGCACCGTGGGTATGTTTTCCAGATCTATCTTTGTCTCCGAAGCATTTATCACATGAGCTAAATAAGCTGCATACTCATGTGATATTAACTTTTCAGTAGATGTAGTTGCAATCTCATAGCTCAAATAATTTTGCCTTTCTCCTTCAAATATTATTTCTGAACCATCTGAACCTTTTAAGGCTACTCTTTTTAATCGGCATTCGACTGAAGCATTATATGCCGACAGCTAATCCATTCCAAGAATAACTTTGAACTCTTGGAAAGTCAATTCCATAAGATTGGTTGGAAACTCCCTTCCTTGAATCCTTATAGGACACTTTTTACATATCCGAACTACTTTGGCGCTTTGTCTTAGGGGATTAATAGCAACTACCTCATTCGAAATTGGTTCTACTGGTATATTTATTTCAAATACTACTTTAGATCTAACATACGAATGAGTAGAACTTGGATCAATTAATGCAAGAATAGATATACCAAAGAGTTCGATCATACCTGCTACGATCTCTGAATCATCACAATCATGAGCAGTCTTGATATTGTATACTCGAGCAGCACCCTTGGTTTCTCGACCAGATATGGTTGTGGATACTCTTGGTTTGCCACCTTTATTTTCTCTGTTTTTCTGGGACGCTGTAACTGACCGATCAGAATGAAGCTTTGGGCACTCCCTTTTGAAATGACGGCTTGTCCACAATAATAACAGTCTCCACTAGCAAATCAGCATTGACCAGAATGCCTCTTTCTATAATGTTCACATTCTAGAGGAGTACGAAATTTGGAACCCTGAGTCCCGCTGTAACAGCCCGAGTTTGTTTAAATTTGCCTCCTAAAAATCCTTTTTTAGCAGAAGAAGCTGATGATGCTTGGTTTTGCTGTGTAAAACCTTTACTGCGTTTGAATGACGACGCAGCAAAAGAACTTCCCGATCTTTTTTCCTAACTAGACCTATTTTTTCGCTTTTTCCTTAAGGTCCACTTTCTCTATAGCTTTTTCTCGATTCACCGCTTCTTGAAAAGTGGTGAAGTTGCGGGAAACTAATAATCTTTTGTACTGAGAATCTAACCCAGCTATTAATTTATCGATCCTGGACTTTTCAATTGAAAGAAACTCTTCTGCAAACCGACTCAATTTATTGAATTCACATTCATATTCATAGACTGTCCTGCACGATTGCTTCAAATCTAGGAACTTTCGCCTATTTTCCTCAATGAACAGGTCCCTAATATACTTTTCTTTGAATTCTTTCTGAAAGAATTCCCATGTAACCTGTTCTGGAGGAACCCGTGCAGTGACTACATTCCACCACACACTTGCTTGTTCCATCAAAAGAGATACCACTCCTTCCAGCTTTCCTTGGTCATCACAAGGAATCCTACTAAACATGATCTTAATATCATTTAGCCAATAATCAGCAGCCATAGGATCAGCATCAGTGTCACCTTTAAATTCTGGTGCTTTCATTTCCTTAACTCATTTGGAACTGATACTGTTGTTCGCCGATTTATGATAGCATCCAAAGCTTGAAGAAATAGGCCTTGATCTTACACATGCATATCTCTCTGTTCCTGAGCTACTGGCTCCACACTATGTTGTCCTTGAGGTGGATTCTTATTCACCTCATTACTTCCACTCTGAGTAGGCATATCTTGCTCAAATGCCTGATGAGATTCCCAATGATCTGACATCTGTTAATGTCACAATCATCCCTTATAAGTAAGCAGTAACAACATTAATTACTAGGCATCCAATAATATTCATACAAATATCAGTAATCTTGACATCCTAGTGGCATGTATATAATTACAACTATTTATATTCCCGAATTATGTTCATAACCGGCTAAACCTATAGCTCTTATACCAATAAATGTAACACCCTAATCAGTATTCTATAATAAATACTAATTAGAGTACCATTTTTTCGCGTATAATCATTTACCGAATTTTTATCCTATCGAGTTAAGCCCGATTTCAGGCAGTAACTTAACAATTCTTACCTATAATATGTATAGAATATAACTGCCTAAAAACCGTCTAAAACAAAAATCTACATGATTACTAAATTAATCACTATTTGGTTATTACCCGATTTTAATTATAATATGATTAATCATTATCTATTATAAACATAAACTAGTCTATATATTATTACAAAACATATATATAAACTAGTATGTAACCGACAAATTTTAATATTTACATTCCAACTAGAAACATCAAAATACATCAAAGAATGTTATTACTGATACAGTTTATATTTTCCGAATAGTAGGATGCCGGCTCCTTACTCCGATTTATGTCTTTTACCTACGAGTGAAAACCATCACACGCTAAGTATATACTTAGTGAGACAACAATAATATTCAGTGCAAATAACATAGCAACAAATAATAATATGTAACCATTTTCATGCATTTAAATCACTAGATAAGACTTACCATCATATTAATCATACATAAATATGATATATGTCGGATATACATTTTTTTTCTCACCAATATACTTGCCATAATTTTAAGAGTGTTTAACTCTTTAGCCCGTTTATTAATAATTTCCTGATTTTCTCAGTTTCATGGACCAATTTCTTAGCCTAAATATAGACCTACGAGGACCCTGGATACACGAGTCAAATATGCACGAAGTGCTTCCCGCACATTTATAAGGTTGTGCTTACCATACACTAAGTGTGCTTTATATACACTATAGTACTATCCCGATTATGCAGCGTGCTGCTGGACTCTATGGCATGCCAACTATATCTTGTCCCTCAATTGACTCATTTGGACATAATTACCGTATTTATTCCATCCATGGCAATATATATCAATATAATTTAACATTGAGCAGTTCATACTTGAAATAACATTCATAGTATACCATCATCAATAACTAGTGATCAATGCATTTATTTTCAACCTTTGACATATTTAAAATATGTCAAATATAAGATCAATGACATAAATATAATGACAATATATAAACCAGGTAGACCCATCGCAAGTCCTACCGGTGATGTATAAAACATCATGTATCATGTTATGTATGCATTACACTCACCTGATGCCTCACTAGAAATCTTACCGTCGATTTAACCTTATTCCTAAACTTTTTCCTTATCGTTAGATTTGCTCGTAGTACGATCTTGATCACGATCATGATCTATAAATCACCGTTTACCGAATACATACATTTCAAAGCGTATGCTAGTATCTATCTAACATAAGCATATATATTAGGAATAAAATTCCTAAAAATAACAATAAAGTGAATTCTTGTAGAATTCATCTCAACTTTCCAAATTATTCAAAATGGTCCATTGCCATTAAACTTTAAATTCAAGCACTAAACAACATATCCAAGTATTCCAAGAATACTTTCAAACGTAACATATAACTTTCCAACCAATTTCCATTTCAATTCCATATTTCCCTTAATTTGCTATTTGGTCCTCAATACTTAGCAAACTTCTCAAAATGATCCAATTGAATCTTCTAACATTAATTTTCAGCACAATACCTCAACTTTTTAACATTTACATCTTAATCCCAAAATTTCCTAAAATATGCAAAATGGTCCCAGAACTTAACAAAGTTCCAAATTAGTCCAAACAACATTTCAAGCCTTGTAACATCATTTTCCATCATTTCTAACCTTAGGAAAATTTTCCATAATTTTCCTCAATTTTTTTCCTAAAGGCCGAATTTGAAGGGTCACTTTAGACAAAATTTCCAACTTGATTCAAGCATGAATTCAGCTTCTAAACCTTATTTCCAAGCTTCTATAATTATTTCCATGTCAAAACCAATCCAATTTCAACTTCCTAACAAAACCCTAACTTTAAACAAATTAGGATTTAGCTACTTCCAAGAAGTTTTAATCATCATACAAGCTTGTATATAATTCTACAACAACAACTACATCAAAATATCATCTTAAAACATCATATATAAACATCCCCTTCATCCAAATAGATCACAAAACTAAAGTTCCAAGCAAGGAGAGCATGAATAAATGGTACCAAAAGATAGAGAATTTCATGTAGATTAATTCCATGTTTCATGCTTTCATCCAAAATCCTAGTAATTTGTCTTGAAAAATCAAAAAGAAAACATTTCTTACCTTAGAAGAGGTTCACGGCAACTTGAGAAAAATGAAGAAAAGATGAGAATTTTCTTGACTTTTCCATTCTTTTAATTAATGACCATTTGTCTCTAATATAATTAAAATGAATTTAAAATTCATTTTAATGTCTAATGGCCTTTTTACCCTTATGATCCAATATTTCTCATTTTGCCACATGTCAACCTACCCATCCAAGGGTAAAAAATAACCCAAGTAGTTAGTGATTTCCAACTTTGCCCTTGTAATTTCCCAAAATTACCATCTTGCCATTTTTCATCCAATGGCTCATATTTAACATGGAAAACCTACTTTAATCCAATGGTCCATGTTAAATCCTACCATTTTAAGACATGGAAATTACATTTTTAACCTTTCCTTATCATCCTTTAAAATATCTTGAATATCCCAATCGATCTAATTTTTCGAATATTTTTTCCAAACTTTATCGCTTTATAGCCAAAAATACAAGCTCCGTACGAAAAATCCGAGTAACACGAAAATGTCATTCTTGGGGGTGAACTATTCATTTACGGGTCTAGAATACATAACTTTTGAAAATTAAAATTTAGTCCCTAAACTTTTCCAATGTTTATACTTTGACCACCAAACTTTCAAAATTTTCGTTTTGGTCACTAACAAAAAATTTGGGATATTACAAAAAATACACCGTTTGACCAAATAGTAGTAAACCAAAATAAAGATACAGACTCCACTGTGGTAAGTTCCCATGAATACAATCAGTCCAAACTAAATATCAAGTACTGTACTTTAAAACTGGCTCGGGTGTTGGGAAATCCCCCTTGATGTACTCTTCCAAAAGCAACCTGTCAACCTATACACGAAAAAAACCACAATTCTGCACGTTGAGCTAACAAAGCTCAGTGGTACATTTCTACTATACTGCAATTCATGAATATTATAAAAAAGCATGTATGATAATATAATTAAGAGTGCACAGAAAGGCTTCTCAACATCTAAGTATCATCTTCTAGCCTATCCTAGCTAGAGCTTACAACTGTCTCAAGATACCACTATTTGTAAGAAGACCACTAAGCCATCCCAGGCTCACCATACGCGAGGTCCCACCGACCACCGAGTTACGTCCCATACCCTAATCATATAGCCCTAGGGTTATAGCCCATTCTCGAGATCACACAGCTCATCGAGTTACTCGAGCTCACACAGCCTGTCGATTAACAACCCTACCCTGATCATATAGCCCAAGGGTAAAATAGCCAACATATATTATCCATACAACAACGTAAATAACATACATTCCCTAATGGCCAACGAAGCCCTACTATTTTTCCCGTGCTCATATAGTCGTAGGGTTACCCATGATCACATAGCCGTCAGGTTAGGATCATATCTGGATCATTGTAGCCACAAATACGTCTTACACATACTTGGATCACAATAGCCACAAGCAGTTTTTTCCTAAGGTCACATAGCCAATCAGGTTACTCGAGATCACATAGCCCTTCGAGTTACTCGAGCTCACGCAACCCTCGAGTTGTATTTCCATATCCTGATCACATACCCCAAGGATAGGTTTCAGACCACATCTAGATCACATAGCTCGGTGTACCCATCCCCTTATTTAAGTGCCCTTGCACTAACTCCAAGACATCCGGATTCCTAACCAAGACACATACAATAACACATGCTCCCCTGAGCATCAATATATCTCACCGACAGATAAAAGGCATCCAACCAACCATTACCAATGCCCCAAGGCATAACTCGTTTATTACACTAATTATTATATGTCTTTAGGATTCATTTATGCTTTCCTCGATAGGTTATCTTATTATTCGCGGCAACCAACCTATATGGGCGTCCCTTCAGCACACAGCAAGGACCCCGATCTTCTACGTAGCATTAACCGATCCACCACGGATCTCTATGGGTGATTAAACAAGCGATCCACTCAATAATTACCAATCCATTAGCTATTTATTTCACACGTGGGGTTTAACTCTACATTTCTCAGCTTTAGTATTCATTTTACACCCTAATAGACCCCTAGGGCCATTTACCTCGAATTATAGAACCCCCGAACGCAAACTCAACTTTCTTGGGCAGATTGCCCAGCGAGTATCGATACTCCAAGGTGAGTATCAGTACTACCCTCTGGGTATCGATAATCCCCCATGAGTACCGACACGCTAATTAGGTTCGAAAGAATTAGACCCTAAGCCGTACCGATACATTCCGTGTCGTACCGGTATGCATTATCAATACTAGAATCGCCCCGTACCGATCTACCCCCTTACTGATACTCCCACATACGCGTACCGGTACACTAAGCCTCTCATAGGCAATGCAACAGTGCGTACCGATACGCCCCTAGCGCACCGGTACGCCAAAGCATTATTGGAATTCAAAACAAGAAAGGGGTACCGATACACGAGAAGATGTACCAGTATGCCCCTCACAATCCGGCTCCTTTAATAAAAAGGAGAACCGATATGCTACCACTCCATATCGGTACACGAGCCCATATTTCAAAACCTAAAGCTCGGGATTTCACCAATCCAACCCTTAACCTACATGGTTAAGTTTCAAATCGTTCCTACAAGTTATTGAGAGTATTATGGGTGGTTTTCTACCGATTTTACCCGTTGTTAACGCATGATATATGATTTGCCATTAAAGGGGGTTTAAGCTTCTAAAACCTCAACTATACAACCCAAAACTATAAACCACACAAAGCAATCATTTTAGGATGCTCATGAAGTGAAGGAGTAAGAAATGTACTGACCTCAAGGAAAGATTCACGAACTAAGGCAGCAACCAAGCCTCTTCCACCTCTTTTTCCTTGCTCCAAGCTTCAAACCCAACTTCCACCAATGCTTTAGATATTTCTCTTGAAAGACCGATCTTTGGGTTATAAACAACTTCTCCTCAAGCCACAATCCGATATTTTTACTCTAAAACAACAAGCTTTCTCATTTAACCTTGAATTGGGTGGGTATTAGGAAGAGAGGAAGATGAGGATGGTTGGGGACAATGGGTGAGCTCGCCCCTCTTTTCTCTCTGCAGAAAATAACAAGGAAATCAGCCTTTGTCTCCCTATTTATGATTTTACCATAATTCTCTTCCTCAAAACTCATCCTAAGCCAAGCCCAATACCCCTAAACAAGCCCAATAATACATGGAAGCCCATGAAGCCCAACAACAAGGCCCAACATAATTCAAACATTTGACCCGACGTATTGGTCCAAGACTCGGTTCAATGCCCATTATTGACTCGATAAATTTGGGTCGTTACAACTCTCCCCTCCTTCAAGAAATTTCGTCCTCAACACTTCTCTTGATATTTCTAACGACTCATTTTTAGCAACCAACGGCACTTATGGCGAACTGCTAAGCGTGGTAACATAACCAACCTCGACCCACGTTGTTCAAACATCAACTTAAAGAACTCACTTCTAAAGGATTCTATCTCGGCTAATTAACCCTTCTACAAGCATCCGCCAACCACAAACTAACATAGAATTCATATATATCTAAAACGCTGCACCACTCCCACAAAGCACTGCCAGGAAAGCATCATGTCCAACAACCATATCCCGGTCAAACCATTAAAGGACAAGAAAAACCCTAACAACCGATCATTATCATCAATCTACCTTGAATCCAACAGCTTTTTTCCCTATACTTGGGCCACCAAGACGAGATTTAAACTTTGCTTTATCCAACTATTTTCAACAGGGTCAACAACCACTCTCGATTCCAACCACTTGGTTCTGAGAAATGACCACCGTCACTTAGGAACTCACACAAGCAACCCAAAACTTAGCCATTCTACTTGCGAGGGTCTAAACACCTTCTTCCTAACTCTTGCCTCGGTCCCAACCATCAGACGTGGAAAGCCATATAACTGTTCTCAAGAATCACCAACTGGTCCGTCTAAAAACATTTATTTGCAAAACAACCATCCCGTTACCCTCAACACAACTATTGCTCCACATTTTCGTTGCGCCACTCTAATAACTTCCACACTGCTTACCTTAACCGATAATAACTTTGGTCAAACTCGATTGGGCAATCTTCTAACCCCATAAAATCTAGCTCAACAGGTGCACAAGCTAAGCTACTATTCTCACGACTCGCCCCTAGGGCTTAAACCATGTTCATCACAACCTTCATTTACCCTTTTCCACGGTCCCTTACTCTGACAAACAACATGCAAAGTTCTCATATTCTATGGCTAAAATAAGGTCGTCGATCTCACGAAATCGACAATGGACTTCTACTATTGCACTACGGCTCAACACATCTAAAGCCACCAAACAAACTAATCCCATGCAGGTACGATCTCGGCGAAGCACTTGGCAACGACACCCAATTGGTCACTCGCACAAGTGTGCCTCCAACAAAGAGTTCGTTAAGTACCATACCACGAAAAGATGGACACTAACAATGAACTCAACCTCACCTTAATTGAAGTTCTAAACCACAATCAACCTGTAAGATTGCTCATTCACCAAGGGTACCTCCATACCCTCAAAACAACCAGAACACTAAGACTAGGAACTCTCAACTTTCGCGTCTACAGCACAAACTAAGAATACCTTGCAACCTATAGAACCTTCCTTGAGCTAGCACTATGGAGCACAACGTCCACCCTATAGAGGTTAAGATCCTACACAACCAACACTAACAACTAAATTCAAGCAATCTAAAACCTCATAACTTCTCACTCACATCTTACGGCACACATGCACTCTCAACAACCATCTACGATAAAACCTTGTCTAGCAAAGGATGCAATTCTAATTGCCATCTAAAGCAAAAACAACCCAAGATTTACCAAGATGCACTTCACATGAATAGCTCTAATACACAACCGAAGAGCTAAATGGCTAACACAAATAGCTGGAACCAACACAAAACTTAATTACCTAACCTATCCTCACGCGCCACGTCAACTCTAATTTGAGCAACAGATCGCCTAGCAACGCCTCGCGTGCCAACCCTGGTGGTGGATCTCACAGAACCTCTAGCTCGATAACTTGACGGTGCCCTAACTCCTCATCTAACAAAACTCTAATCATGATGGGAAGTAACCCATCTCTGAGACTGTACCGGTGTATCCTCATCCACAACTGGGCAGTCTTTTGCCATATGCCCTGGTGCCCGGTACCTATAGCAAACTCTCCGAAGCAAGAAACACACTCTGAGGTGATGTCTGCCACAATGCTCGCATGCTGGTGGAAGCGATGCTCTAACAGAACCATCAATAATCCCTTTCGGGTAGGAATCAAAGAGCCTCTACGAACCATCGATCTAGATCCCGTGCCCGATGTCGTAGCTGGTCCGATGCAACTCACTTCGAACTCCTCAAAGCGTAAAGCCTCTCATGTGGATAAGGGGAAGGACCAATGATATTCTGGGTCTCTACATCATGACCTCTAGAATCCTCGAACTGATTAGATACCGAACTCTGAAGTTGCTCAAGTGCCTTCGCACTATTGGCTAACTCAGAGAATATCCCAAGTGAACCATTTGTCACATGCAATTGAAGGTCAACATTCAAGCCTTGTCTAAACCTCTTGCACCTCAACTCTTCCATGGCAACAAACTCTAGAGCATAACGACTCAAACGCAGAAACTCTTGCTCATAAGCAAACACTGTTTCATCTCTCTAAACTAGATGCAGAAACTAGTCTTTCAACTCATCTATGTGTACCTCACTGATGTACTTCTTCTGAAACTCAACTAAAAAGAAATCCCATATCGGTCGTTCAGGCTGTAGACCCAACTCTACGGTCTCCCACCACTCGTGTGCATTGCCCTTGAGAAGGGAAACAATGCAATCAAGATCATCTTCCAGGCTTTCCCTCATCTGTCTCAAGATTCTCTCGTGTATCACGCAATCATCGCCGTCTTGATCGGGTCATCCTCACCCAAGCCTTCAAAATTCTTAAGCCCAAAACCATGAAGCCTTTTCTGCAAGGGTCTTGCGAGGCACCTTAATTTGCCACGGGATAGCTTGCACCACACACAAGAGGGTAGAGGTAAGGTCACGAAAGTGACTGGCTCTACTACTACCGGTTTCACCTTTCATCAATCCTTTTTCTGAAACACAACAAACAAGGTGGCACACCAGGATTCCCAGTCTTATAAAGTACACTAATTAAGGACTTGTATTCACTAGACACCTTACCACGACCTCTATACCGTTGCAGGGTTTCCTAGAACTTACTAAACCTAAGCTCTGATACCACTAAATGTAACACCTCGATCCTGTCCTGGATTTGGAGTAACACATTCGTGTCACCCAAAACTGACCATCAAAATTTCTCATTTAAAAGCCACAAGTTAACAATTCTCAAGCATTCCATTTCCATGAAATCCATAAAATCCACACAAATAATAATATAAAAAGGGTTTACAAAATATGATCTTTAATTCAAAATACATTGTTTGATCAAATAGAAGTGAACCAAAATAAAGATACGGACTCCACTGTGGTAAGGTTCTATGAATACAATCAGTCCAAACTAAACATCAAGTACTATACTTTGAAATTGGCTCGATGCTGAAAAATCTTCCTCGATGTGCTCTTCCAAAAGTAACCTGTCAACCTACGCACAGAAAAAACCATAATTACGCACGTTGAGCAAACAAAGCTTAGTGGTACATTTCTACTCTACCGCAATTCATGAATATCATAAAACAAGCATGCATGATAATATAATTAAGAGAGCATAAAAAGGCTTCTCAACATCTAAGGATCATCTTCTAGCCTATCCTAGCTAGAGCTTACAACTATCTCAAGATACCACTATTTGTAAGAAGACCACTAAGCTATCCCAGGCTTACCATACGCGAGGTCCCATCGACCATCGAGTTACGTCCCATACCCTAATCACATAGCCCTAGGGTTATAGCCCATACTCGAGATCACACAACTCATCGAGTTACTCGAGCTCACACACCTGTCGATTAACAACCCTACCCGATCACATAGCCCAAGGGTAAAATAGCCAACATCATTTATCAATACAACAACGTAAATAACATACATTCCCTAATGGCCAAGAAGCCCTACTATTTTTCCCGTGCTCATATAGTCGTCGGGTTACCCATGATCACATAGTCATTGGGTTAGAATCATATCCGTATCATTGTAGCCACAAATACGTCTTAGACATACTTGGATTACAATAGCCACAAGCAGTCTTTTCCTGAGGTCACATAGCCAATCAAGTTACTCGAGATCATATAGCCCTTCGAGTTACTCGAGCTCACACACCCCGAGTTGTATTTGTATATTCCATAGCCCAAGGATAGATTTCGGACATACCCCAAGGATAGGTGGATACACATCTAGATCACATAGCCGGAGTACCCATCCCCTTATTTAAGTGCCCTTACACTAACTCCAGGACATCTAGATTCCTAACCAAGACACATACAATAACACATGCTTCCTCGAGCATAAATATATCTCACCGAGAGATAAAAGGCATCCAACCATCCATTACCAATGCCCCAAGGCATAACTTGTTTGTTACACTAATTATTATATGTCTTTAGGATTCATTTATGCTTTCCTCGTTAGGTTATCTTATTATTCGCGGCAACCAACCTATATGGGTGTCTCTTTAGCACACAAAGCAAGGACCCCGATCTTCACGAAGAATTAACCGATCCACCATGGATCTCTATGGGTGATTAAACAAGCGATCCACTCAATAATTACCAATCCATTAGCTATTTATTTCACACGTGGGGTT
This sequence comes from Hibiscus mutabilis, assembly GCA_019671005.1. Classification (NCBI taxonomy): domain Eukaryota; kingdom Viridiplantae; phylum Streptophyta; class Magnoliopsida; order Malvales; family Malvaceae; genus Hibiscus; species Hibiscus mutabilis. Next base: position 20,477,856 of record CM033749.1, on the reverse strand, counting down.
TAACTCTACATTTCTCGGCTTTAGTATTCATTTTACACCCTAATAGACCCCTAGGCCATTTACCTCGAATTATAGAACCCCCGAACGCAAACTCAACTTTCTTGGGCAGATTGCCCAGCGAGTATCGATACTCCAAGGTGAGTATCAGTACTACCCTCTGGGTATCGATAATCCCCCATGAGTACCGACACGCTAATTAGGTTCGAAAGAATTAGACCCTAAGCCGTACCGATACATTCCGTGTCGTACCGGTATGCATTATCAATACTAGAATCGCCCCGTACCGATCTACCCCCTTACTGATACTCCCACATACGCGTACCGGTACACTAAGCCTCTCATAGGCAATGCAACAGTGCGTACCGATACGCCCCTAGCGCACCGGTACGCCAAAGCATTATTGGAATTCAAAACAAGAAAGGGGTACCGATACACGAGAAGATGTACCAGTATGCCCCTCACAATCCGGCTCCTTTAATAAAAAGGAGAACCGATATGCTACCACTCCATATCGGTACACGAGCCCATATTTCAAAACCTAAAGCTCGGGATTTCACCAATCCAACCCTTAACCTACATGGTTAAGTTTCAAATCGTTCCTACAAGTTATTGAGAGTATTATGGGTGGTTTTCTACCGATTTTACCCGTTGTTAACGCATGATATATGATTTGCCATTAAAGGGGTTTAAGCTTCTAAAACCTCAACTATACAACCCAAAACTATAAACCACACAAAGCAATCATTTTAGGATGCTCATGAAGTGAAGGAGTAAGAAATGTACTGACCTCAAGGAAAGATTCACGAACTAAGGCAAGAACCAAGCCTCTTCCACCTCTTTTTCCTTGCTCCAAGCTTCAAACCCAACTTCCACCAATGCTTTAGATATTTCTCTTGAAAGACCGATCTTTGGGTTATAAACAACTTCTCCTCAAGCCACAATCCGATATTTTTACTCTAAAACAACAAGCTTTCTCATTTAACCTTGAATTGGGTGGGTATTAGGAAGAGAGGAAGATGAGGATGGTTGGGGACAATGGGTGAGCTCGCCCCTCTTTCTCTCTCTGCAGAAAATAACAAGGAAATCAGCCTTTGTCTCCCTATTTATGATTTTACCATAATTCTCTTCCTCAAAACTCATCCTAAGCCAAGCCCAATACCCCTAAACAAGCCCAATAATACATGGAAGCCCATGAAGCCCAACAACAAGGCCCAACATATTCAAACATTTGACCCGACGTATTGGTCCAAGACTCGGTTCAATGCCCATTATTGACTCGATAAATTTGGGTCGTTACAACTCTCCCCTCCTTCAAGAAATTTCGTCCTCAACACTTCTCTTGATATTTCTAACGACTCATTTTTAGCAACCAACGGCACTTATGGCGAACTGCTAAGCGTGGTAACATAACCAACCTCGACCCACGTTGTTCAAACATCAACTTAAAGAACTCACTTCTAAAGGATTCTATCTCGGCTAATTAACCCTTCTACAAGCATCCGCCAACCACAAACTAACATAGAATTCATATATATCTAAAACGCTGCACCACTCCCACAAAGCACTGCCAGGAAAGCATCATGTCCAACAACCATATCCCGGTCAAACCATTAAAGGACAAGAAAAACCCTAACAACCGATCATTATCATCAATCTACCTTGAATCCAACAGCTTTTTTCCCTATACTTGGGCCACCAAGACGAGATTTAAACTTTGCTTTATCCAACTATTTTCAACAGGGTCAACAACCACTCTCGATTCCAACCACTTGGTTCTGAGAAATGACCACCGTCACTTAGGAACTCACACAAGCAACCCAAAACTTAGCCATTCTACTTATGAGGGTCTAAACACCTTCTTCCTAACTCTTGCCTCGGTCCCAACCATCAGACGTGGAAAGCCATATAACTGTTCTCAAGAATCACCAACTGGTCCGTCTAAAAACATTTATTTGCAAAACAACCATCCCGTTACCCTCAACACAACTATTGCTCCACATTTTCGTTGCGCCACTCTAATAACTTCCACCTCGCTTACCTTAACCGATAATAACTTTGGTCAAACTCGATTGGGCAATCTTCTAACCCCATAAAATCTAGCTCAACAGTGCACAAGCTAAGCTACTATTCTCACGACTCGCCCTAGGGCTTAAACCATGTTCATCACAACCTTCATTTACCCTTTTCCACGGTCCCTTACTCCGACAAACAACATGCAAAGTTCTCATATTCTATGGCTAAAATAAGGTCGTCGATCTCACGAAATCGACAATGGACTTCTACTATTGCACTACGGCTCAACACATCTAAAGCCACCAAACAAACTAATCCCATGCAGTACGATCTCGCGAAGCACTTGGCAACGACACCCAATTGGTCACCGCACAAGTGTGCCTCCAACAAAGAGAGTTAAGTACCATACCACGAAAAGATGGACACTAACAATGAACTCAACCTCACCTTAATTGAAGTTCTAAACCACAATCAACCTGTAAGATTGCTCATTCACCAAGGGTACCTCCATACCCTCAAAACAACAGAACACTAAGACTAGGAACTCTCAACTTTCGCGTCTACAAAGACAAACTAAGAATACCTTGCAACCTATAGAACCTTCCTTGAGCTAGCACTATGGAGCACAACGTCCACCCTATAGAGGTTAAGATCCTACACAACCAACACTAACAACTAAATTCAAGCAATCTAAAACCTCATAACTTCTCACTCACATCTTACGGCACACATGCACTCTCAACAACCATCTACGATAAAACCTTGTCTAGCAAAGGATGCAATTCTAATTGCCATCTAAAGCAAAAACAACCCAAGATTTACCAAGATGCACTTCACATGAATAGCTCTAATACACAACCGAAGAGCTAAATGGCTAACACAAATAGCTGGAACCAACACAAAACTTAATTACCTAACCTATCCTCAGTCGCCACGCTGTCAACTCTAATTTGAGCAACAGACTGCCTAGCAACGCCTCGCGTGCCAACCCTGGTGGTGGATCTCACAGAACCTCTAGCTCGATAACTTGACGGTGCCCTAACTCCTCATCTAACAAAACTCTAATCATGATGGGAAGTAACCCATCTCTGAGACTGTACCGGTGTATCCTCATCCACAACTGGGCAGTCTTTTGCCATATGCCCTGGTGCCCGGTACCTATAGCAAACTCTCCGAAGCAAGAAACACACTCTGAGGTGATGTCTGCCACAATGCTCGCATGCTGGTGGAAGCGATGCTCTAACAGAACCATCAATAATCCCTTTCGGGGTAGGAATCAAAGAGCCTCTACGAACCATCGATCTAGATCCTGTGCCGACTGTCAGTAGCTGGTCCGATGCAACTCACTTCGAACTCCTCAAAGCGTAAAGCCTCTCATGTGGATAAGGGGAAGGACCAATGATATTCTGGGTCTCTACATCATGACCTCTAGAATCCTCGAACTGATTAGATACCGAACTCTGAAGTTGCTCAAGTGCCTTCGCACTATTGGCTAACTCAGAGAATATCCCAAGTGAACCCGCTGTCACATGCAATTGAAGGTCAACATTCAAGCCTTGTCTAAACCTCTTGCACCTCAACTCTTCCATGGCAACAAACTCTAGAGCATAACGACTCAAACGCAGAAACTCTTGCTCATAAGCAAACACTGTTTCATCTCTCTAAACTAGATGCAGAAACTAGTCTTTCAACTCATCTATGTGTACCTCACTGATGTACTTCTTCTGAAACTCAACTAAAAAGAAATCCCATATCGGTCGTTCAGGCTGTAGACCCAACTCTACGGTCTCCCACCACTCGTGTGCATTGCCCTTGAGAAGGGAAACAATGCAATCAAGATCATCTTCCAGGCTTTCCCTCATCTGTCTCAAGATTCTCTGTGTATCACGCAATCACTGGCCAGTCTTGATCGGGTCATCCTCACCCAAGCCTTCAAAATTCTTAAGCCCAAAACCATGAAGCCTTTCTGCAAGGGTCTTGCGAGGCACCTTAATTTGCCACGGGATAGCTTGCACCACACACAAGAGGGTAGAGGTAAGGTCACGAAAGTGACCTGGCTCTCTACTACCGGTTTCACCTTTCATCAATCCTTTTTTCTGAAACACAACAAACAAGGTGGCACACCAGGATTCCCAGTCTTATAAAGTACACTAATTAAGGACTTGTATTCACTAGACACCTTACCACGACCTCTATACCGTTGCAGGGTTTCCTAGAACTTACTAAACCTAAGCTCTGATACCACTAAATGTAACACCTCGATCCTGTCCTGGATTTGGAGTAACACATTCGTGTCACCCAAAACTGACCATCAAAATTTCTCATTTAAAAGCCACAAGTTAACAATTCTCAAGCATTCCATTTCCATGAAATCCATAAAATCCACACAAATAATAATATAAAAAGGGTTTACAAAATATGATCTTTAATTCAAAATACATTGTTTGATCAAATAGAAGTGAACCAAAATAAAGATACGGACTCCCTTTGTGGTAAGGTTCTATGAATACAATCAGTCCAAACTAAACATCAAGTACTATACTTTGAAATTGGCTCGATGCTGAAAAATCTTCCTCGATGTGCTCTTCCAAAAGTAACCTGTCAACCTACGCACAGAAAAAACCATAATTACGCACGTTGAGCAAACAAAGCTTAGTGGTACATTTCTACTCTACCGCAATTCATGAATATCATAAAACAAGCATGCATGATAATATAATTAAGAGAGCATAAAAAGGCTTCTCAACATCTAAGGATCATCTTCTAGCCTATCCTAGCTAGAGCTTACAACTATCTCAAGATACCACTATTTGTAAGAAGACCACTAAGCTATCCCAGGCTTACCATACGCGAGGTCCCATCGACCATCGAGTTACGTCCCATACCCTGATCACATAGCCCTAGGGTTATAGCCTATACTCGAGATCACACAACTCATCGAGTTACTCGAGCTCACACAGCTCGTCGAGTAACAACCCTACCCTGATCACATAGCCCAAGGGTAACATAGCCAACATCATTTATCAATACAACAACGTAAATAACATACATTCCCTAATGGCGAAGCCCTACTATTTTTCCCGTGCTCACGCAGCTGTCGGGTTACCCATGATCACATAGTCATTGGGTTAGAATCATATCCGTATCACTGTAGCCACATATACGTCATAGACATACTTGGATTACAATAGCCACAAGCAGTCTTTTCTTGAGGTCACATAGCCAATCAAGGTACTCGAGATCATATAGCCCTTCGATTTACTCGAGCTCACACAGCCCTGAGTTGTATTTCTATATCCTGATCGCATAGCCCAAGGATAGATTTCGGACCGCATACAGATCACATAGCCCGTGGATACGTCGAATGTACTCGATCATATAGCCTGGAGTACCCATCCCCTTATTTAAGTGCCCTTACACTGACTCTAGGACATCTAGATTCTTAACCAAGACACATACGATAACATATGCTTCCCTGAGCATAAATATATCTCACCGAGAGATAAAAGGCATCCAACCATCCATTACCAATGCCCCAAGGCATAACTTGTTTGTTACACTAATTAATATATACCTTTAGGATTCATTTACGCTTTCCTCGTTAGGTTATCTTATTATTCGCAGCAACTAACCTATATGGGTGTCTCTTTAGCACACAGCAAGGACCCCGATCTTCCACGAAGAATTAACCCCTCCACCATGGATCTCTATGGGTGATTAAACAAGCGATCCACTCAATAATTACAAAGCCATTAGCCATTTATTTAACACACGAGGTTTAACTCTACATTTCTCAGCTTTAGTATTCATTTACACCCTAACAACCCTACCCTGATCACATAGCCCAAGGGTAACATAGCCAACATACATTCCCTAATGGCCAACGAAGCCCTACTATTTTTCCGATGCTCACATAGTCGTAGGGTTACCCGTGATCACATAGTCGTCAAAGTTATGATTATATCCGGATCATCTTTGAGCCACAGATACGCCCTAGGCATACTTTGATCACAATAGCCACAAGCAGTCTTTTCACGAGGTCACATAGCCAATCGGGTTACTCGAGATCATATAGCCCTTCGAGTTACTCGAGCTCACGCAGCCCTCGAGTTGTATTTCCATATCCCGATCACATACCCCAAGGATAGTTTTCGGACCGCATCTAGATCACATAGCCCATAGACACGTCGGATGTACTCGATCACATAGCTTGGTGTACAAATCCCTTATTTAAGTTCCCTTGCACTAACTTTAGGACATCCGATTCCTAACCAAGATACATACAATAACACATGCTCCCCTGAGCATCAATATATCTCACCGACAGATAAAAGGCATCCAACCAACCATTACCAATGCCCCAAGGCATAAGTCGTTTATTACACTAATTATTATGTCTTTAGGATTCATTTATGCTTTCCTCGTTAGGTTAACTTATTATTCGCGGCAACCAGCCTATATGGGCGTCCTTTCAGCACACAGCAAGGACCCCGATCTTCTACGTAGCATTAATTGATCCACCACAGATCTCTATGGGTGATTAAACAAGCGATCCACTCAATAATTACCAATTCATTAGCCATTTATTTCACACATGGGGTTTAACTCTACATTTCTCAGCTTTAGTATTCATTTTACACCCTAACAGACCCCTAGGGCCCTTTACCTCGAATTATAGAAGCCCCGAACGCGAACTCAACTTTCTTGGGCAGATTGCCCAGCGAGTATCGAAACTTCAATGTGGGTATCGGTACTCCCCCATGAGTACCGATGCGCTAATTAGGTTAAAAAAATTAGACCCCATGTCATACCAATATGCTTCGTGCCGCACCGGTACACATCATTAGTACTAAGATCGCCACATACTGATCCACCCCTATCTCGGTACTCCCACATACGCGCATCGGTATGCTAAGCCTCTCCTATGCAATACAGAAGTGCGTACCAATACGCCCCTAGCGTAGTGGTATGCCAAAGCGTTACTGGAATTCAAAACAAGCAAGGGGTACCGATACACGAGAAGGCGTAACTGTACCCCCTCACAATCCGGCTCCCTTAATGCAAATGAGTACCGATACGCTACCACCCCGTATCGATACGTGATCTGTTACGCGTAATAAGTGCTCTGCAATTATGCAAGTGTACACGTCGCAAGTTATAGTATAAAAGATATCGTCTCCACAGGGATCGGTGCCACTTCAAGAATCTAATCTCTTGCACTGTAAAAAGTAAAAGAACACAAGTAGAAAATTGTAGGAGTTTTAACTAACAACTAAACTAGAAAGCAATAAAGTAAAAGAAAATGTAATCAAATGAGAGAGAATAGACTAGTTTATCGTGAGTTGAGGTGTGATAGCCAATTGGATCGTCTTGGTAAAAAAGTGCAAGGGCAACTTAGTTGCCGTGGCAACTTGCGCTTGCCTTGGCAACTAATCGACGGTTGCCTGGGCAATTGTTTGGGCAGCTAGGTAGCAACTTCAAGGTTCAACAGAGCATTCTTCAATGGTTTCTTCTTATCCCTAAGTCGAAACTCTAACTAATTGTGCATGCCTTGACAATACATCCATGCGTGAATCAAGGGTGAACAACAACCAATCTTGCGCTCCTCTTAGCCGTTGAAATCCTTAACTTATTCCTAAGCCAGATTAATCTCCACCATCAATAGATTGAATAAAGATCATACTCATTCGTTTCTTGAATCTAACTCTCCCGATATTAGATAAATAGATAGAGTTACGAGATCCTCTCCCAATTCACTCGTAAACAAGAATAAAAACCAAGAATGAGTAAACCTTGAATTGAAAGTGCAAACCCTTATTACCTAAACAAATCCAATTGCTTCTCACAACCACAAAACACAATAACCTTAGCCAAATAGATTTAGTTCATGGCTAGGTTCCAAAGAAACACAAAACAAAGAATCCCTAACATAAACCTAATCGAACAAGAAAGAAAAAGATGAAGAATGGTTGAAAGCCCTTGTCGAAATCTCTCCCCCTTTGCCCCCCCTTTAGTTTGACGGCTTAGTCTCCTTTAAATAGGAGATGGCTAGGTCAAAGTCCTTCTTGAGGAGGAAGTTAAGTTAGAATTAAATACTTTAAAAGAATATAATTCTTTATTATATTTAAATTCCTTCTAGATCTTCTCCTATCTTTTTGGGATTTAATTTCTCTTTGACCTCTTCATGGAAATCAATCTCCTTTGGGATTTAACTTTGCTCCACATCATCTTGGGCTTATCTAGTCATCAATTTCGACTGCCATATCATCTTATCCATTATTGACAATTGCCCTGGCAACTGCGTCGACATCTCCTTCATGCATTGCCCTAGCACCTACGTCGGCATCTCCTTTATACACTGCCCTGGCAACTGGTTCCAGCCTTGTTTAGGCAAGTGATTTTGCACACACACAAAAACAACTATCGACAGTACCCTTTTCCACAAAATTAAGCAAAATATGAAATCAAGCTTAACCACCAAGGAAATAATGCAAACATGCATGAATGGCTATAATGCAACTAATATGAGCCTAAGTCTAGCAATAATATGAACAAAAAGGGTGAATAAAACAGTACTTTTAGACACTTAACACACCCCCAAACTCGAACTATTACTTTTCCTCAAGCAATGCAAACTAATAATTACCCGCCAAGATTTCATTTTTCACAAACTTAGCTTTGAACTTGATTTTAATCCTCAGAACCGTGGCACAAAGTATGATCGACTTTCCATTTTTCGTACAAGTTATTAATTACTCGGAATCAAACTATAATGCTTGTGAGTGTGTACGGAGTTGTGTGGAAGTTGATTTTTCGGATTCTATGCAATCAAGAAGTTTTCAAATTACTTCATTGGGTTCTTTTAACATGTTTTAACTAGAGCCAGTTTCGGGCACCTCTGGTGTTTTTGTAGTTTTCTTAAGTTAATTAATTTATTCGACTAGAGCCGATTTTTGGCACCTCTAGCGATCAATTTTTAGCACATACTAGATCCGGTTTCGGGTACCTCTAACGATCAATTTTTAGCACATACTAGAGCCAATTTTGGGCACCTCTAGCATTAATCCAATTTTTATTCTAATCCCCCAATTTTCAACTATCAACCTAAGTTCGCTAGAATTCCTTAAATCAATCAAGCCACAACAGTGTTTCATTAAGTTTAGCATCATAGTAAGATTCTAAGTGTTCCACGATTATCCTAGAATAAAGTTCTATCAATTAAGTACATTGGCAAAGTCATCATCGGATATTCATCAAATCTAGGCAATTCTTGTTCCAACTAAAGGCATGGCAAGCAATTTATGTATCCTAAATGCAATACTTAAGATGAATGCAACTAAACATGGTAACTAACTAATAACAATCCCCCCAAACTCGAGTGAGGCATTGTCCTCAATGCGTGCAACAAAGAAAAATAAAAAAATAACAATAAAGAAAAGTAAAATGCAAACGAGAACTTACTCCGAGAGTTCGTCGTCGTGGATGATTAGTTTCCTTTTGGCATGTGTCTTGATTCTTTTGCTTGAACGCGGTGGTTGCTTTCTTGTTGCCGATGGTGGAATCGATCCTCATACGGGGGTGTCCTCGTCATCCTCATCATTAATGTCATTGGCTTTTCGCTTGGGCTTGGACGATTTGATTGGTGTGGTCTTTGTTGGTGTAATGGAGGACTCGTCCAAATCTGAAAAATCAGACAATGATTCAGTACGAGTTGATTCGGGCATAGGTGCTTTACCTTTGGCTTCTGCAGTGGTTGCCGGGGTATCTTTAGCTTTGGTTGTCGCAGCATCTTCAGTGCTGGTTGCCATGTCAACTGCTTGGGCAGGCGCAGTGTAGGTTGCCACGACATCATCTGTTGCAATTGCCGTGGTAACTGCTTCATTGGTTGTTATAGCAAAAATTTTAGCAAGAAAGATGGGGACAACACACGGCTATCCGGGTACTTTTCCAGGATGACTTGGGTGATGGCATTGTTGTGATCCATCATGTACCGCAAGAACATTAGTTGCCAGTATTCAATTTACCTAAGGCGGTTCTCCAACGGTTGTAAGAGTGCTTCATGTTGTCCCGGGGTTGCTGTCCGAGTTGCCCGGGCATCAGTTGCTTGGGCATTAGGAGTTATCAAGGTAATTGAATGCGTTGGGGATTTTATCAGTGCCTCTCCCATTAGCTTTCAAATTTGTGCTCTATTCCAACAAGACTTTGATAGGGCCTTTTCATCAGTGGACTCACTTGGGACATGCATCTCCTTGCAAAGATTGGAAATTAAGCAAGGGAAGAAAAGAGAACCCCTTTCTTTTGTGCTACATACAAAAATCTCATCACAAATAATTTTTCCAATGTTAATGATGCGATTATGCAAGATAGAATGTATGAGCAAAAGACGAGGTGTATCAACGGTGGTATTGTGTGTTGTGGGCATTAAAGAAGTTTTAACAAACTTATTACATAATTTTTCCTTGGGTTTAAGCCGAAGGCGATTTACCTTGCCCTTGTATTTACCGTCGTTTCAATGAGTTCCCGGTAGAGTGAGTTCTTGAAGCACCTTGTCAAGTTGCTTGGGGTGAGTTGATCAACAAAGGCTTGATGCTCGTCCTTCTCAACATAGAGCCTGTAAAAGGCGTTGATGCTTTCGGGGCTTATGAGTATAGCCTTGTCACGAACAAAAACATAAGGATTATCTGGGTTAGGTGAGTGAGCATAGAATTCTCTTACCCATGAGATGTTACCCGGTTTCGATTGATGGAAAAGATTTGCCACTTTTGATGTGCAATCCTTTGGAATATGAATGGTTCAAGGTCGAAATCTTGATGAGAGTTGGAGTATTCGAAGCCTTGTTCTTCGCAAATCTTCCAGCTTTCGAACTTGGAGTGAAATCTTTCTTGAACCATCGGTGTAGCAAACTTCTTGTATCTTGGTTCTTTGGAAGAACTTGGATGAACCAAAAATTCAATTTTGGATGCCATGGATGATCTTGGTTGCGAGTTTTGTAGAAACAAAGAAAATAAAGCAAAAGAAACTAAAGAGTTGCAAGGTGAAAAGTAGGAATAGGTTTCTTGGAAGTTAAGGGTGATGGATTGAATAGAAAAGATAGGTAGTAAATATGGTGGGTGTGATTAATTGGAAAGAAAGAAAGAAAACAAGGGTTTTGATTGGGGAAAGGGACGGCTAGGGGATTTGGGGAAGGGTTTGGCTGGCTATGTAGGGTTTATTTAGGGTAAATTGGAGGCTTAATATAAGCCTTAGATTTAGCCCATTAGTTTCCTTGTTAAAGAAGCTTCTTTCTTGAATCAAATTCCTCTTTATCTTGAACTCTTTTCCTACAATTCAAAAAAAATAAAATAAGGATTAAAATTAAAGATACACTAATAAAAGAAAATAGATAAAGATGTGCAAAAAAATTCTTAAACTTAAAATTTAAAAACAATTAGATAAATATGAAAGAAAGATGTAGTCTTAATCTTAAAGAAAATAAATAAATTTATCCTAAAAAGAAAATTAACCAAAATTAATAAATAAAAATAATAATAAAAAATTAAATAGTTCAAAAAAGTAAAAATAAAAATAAAATATCAAAAGGAGAGCATGCTTATGCATCTCCTAAGGTGACCACTTCTTTGTTACGTTCCACATGGGCACCGTTGTAGTGCTTCAATATTTGTCCGTTAACTTTGAATTCATGTTTGTCAGTGATGGACTTGATTATCACGGCTCCATGGAAGAACGGTTTGACAACTTCGAATGGTCCCGACCATCTTGATTTTAGTTTTCCAAGGAAAACTTTCAACCGAGAATTGAATAAGGAAACTAGTTGCCCTGGCGTGAATTGACGCAGCAATAGTTTCGTGTCATGCCATTGCTTTGTTTTCTCCTTGTAGATTCGTGCATTGTCATAGGCGAGTGCACGGAATTATTCTATCTCGTTGAGATCTAATAAACGCTTTTTTCCTGGACTCTCCCAATCCATATTCACGGTCTTGATTGCCCAATATGCTTTGTGTTCAATTTCCACCGGTAGATGGCATGTTTTACCATAGACAAGGCGAAACGGGGACATTCCCAGGGGTGTTTTGAATACGGTTCGGTAAGCCCAAAGTGCTTCTTCTAGTCTTGAAGACCAATATTTTCAGGAAGGATTGACAACCTTCTTGAGGATATTCTTCAATTCCCGGTTAGAAATTTCTACTTGCCCATTAGTTTGTGGATGATATGCCGTGGCAATTTTGTTTGATACTCTGAAGCATTGCAACATCTTTGCAATAAGTATGTTGTTAAAGTGCTTGCCTTCATCACTGATAATTGCTCTCGGTATCCCAAATCGTGTAAATATGTTTTTTTTTGCAAGAATCGTTCTTAGAATCGTTGGCGGGAACTGCAGCTGCCTCAACCCATTTAGACACGTAGTCAACGGCAAGTAAAATGTAGAGGTTCCTGAATAAAGATAGGAAAGGTCCCATAAAATTGATCCCTCATACATCAAAAAATTCCACCTCAAGGATGTTTTGGAGCGGCATCGCATGTCGTCTAGAGATATTGCTTGTCCTCTGGAAATGATCACATTGCTTGTAAAACTCTTAGGCATCTTTGTACAGTGTTGGCCAATACAAACCGGATTGCAAAACTTTGGCCGCGGTATGTGTTCCTCCAAAATGTCCTCCATAGGGTGAAGAATGGCATTGCCGGAGTACATTCTGCTGCTCCTCTTCAGGGATACATCGGTATATAACCTGATTTGCACATTGTTTAAACAAAAGAGACTCATCCCAAAAGTAATGCTTAGCATCATGGTTGCCGAGGCATGTGTTGTTGTGGTAACTGCTTCCATGGTTCCCAAGGCGTGCGCGTCAAGAGTTTCCGCGGCATGCGCGTCAAGGGTTGTCGAGGCATGCGCATCAATGTTTGCCGAGGCATACGCATTTGAAGTTGCCGAGGAGCGCGCGTAAAGGGTTATCGAGCCATGCGCGTCTAGAGTTGCCGAGGCATCGAGGGTTGCCGAGGCATGCACATCTATGGTTGCCGGGGCATCAAGAATTGCCGAGGCGTGCGCATTGGTGGTTGCCGAGGCATCAGGAATTGCCATGGCAACTAACAGTTGCTCATCCGAGAATGCATCACATATATCTAAATCTGCGTCCTCCTCCCTATTGCATTCTAAGCGCGACAAGTGATCGGTAACTTGATTCTTTATTCCTTTCATGTCCTTAATTTCAAAGTCAAACTCTTGTAAAAGCAATATCTAACGAATCAAACGAGGCTTGGCATCCTTTTTAGCAAATAGATACTTAATTGTCGAATGGTCCGTATGAACAATTACCTTTGTACCAATCAAATATGATCAGAACTTGTCAAATGCAAAAACTACGGCTAGTAACTCTTTCTCCGTTGTTGTGTAATTCACTTGAGCGCTATTAAGAGTTTTACTAGCGTAGTATATCACATGAAAGGTCTTACCTGTGCGTTGGCCTAGGACTGCTTCTACCGCAAAATCACTTGCATCACACATGAGCTCAAAAGGTAGCATCCAATTGGGTGGAATGACAATAGGTGCCGAGGCAAGCTTTTCCTTTAAGGTTTTGAATTGTTGGGCGTAAGAATCATCAAAATTGAAGACTTTATCCTGTTCAAGCAAATTGCACAAGGGTTTAGTAATCTTAGAAAAATTATAAATGAACCTCCTGTAAAAACCTGCATGTCCAAGCTTCAGATTCCTTTAACCGAACTTGGTGGGGGTAATCTCTCGATCACGTCCACCTTGGCTTTGTCTACTTCGATTCCCTTGGACGAAATCTTGTGGCCGAGCACTATTCCTTCATCTATCATAAAATGGAACTTCTCCCAATTAAGGACTAAATCAGTTTCGTCACATCTTGCCAACACCTTCTCTAAATTGTCGAGGCAACCGTCGAATTCATTACCAAAAACAAAAAAATCATCCATGAAGATTTCAAGGAAGTCTCCGACCATGTCTGAAAAGAGTGTCATCATGCATCTTTGGAAGGTTGCTGGGGCATTACACAATCCGAACGGCATCCTTCGGAAAGAATAAGTATCGTATGGGCATGTGAAGGTTGTCTTTTTTTGATCTTCTGGTGCTATGGCAATTTGATTGTAACCTGAATAACCATCAAGAAAACAATAAAAGGGTTTACCTGCAAGACGGTCAAGCATTTGATCAATAAATGGTAAGGGGAAGTGATCTTTCCTGGTGGCTTTGTTTAGCTTTCGGTAATCCATACAAACCCTCTAACTAGTCACAATCCTGGTTGGAATGAGCTCATTATTTTCATTACTTACCGCTGTTATACCTCCTTTTTTCGATACACATTGTACCAGACTTACCCATGTACTATCAGAGATAGGGTATATGATGTTGGTGTCAAGCCACTTGATGATTTCTTTCATTACAACCCCTTTCATGGCATGATTTAGTCTCCTCTGGGCCTCAATCGAAGGTTTGTGATCATCTTCCAACAAAATCTTGTGCATGCACACTGCCGGGATAATTCCCTTAAAGTCGGCAATTGTCCATCCTATCACCTTCTTGTGTAGCATCAACATGTCGATCAGCTTCTTTTCCTACTCTGGCTGTAACTTAAAGGAAAAAATTATAGGCAATGTATTATCGGTTCCCAAGTAAGCATGTTTTAGTTGCCCTGGCAATTGTTTCAACTCAAGAATTGATGGTTGTTCAATGGAGGGCTTTTCGAGTTTACCTTCCTTACCTGAGTAATCCAGTGGTTCAAAGTATGTACCTGATCGATTGACTAACCAATTTGCCTCTTCTTGTTGTTCCTCATCGATCGGTTCTTCATACTCTTCAGGTTTCTCTTGATCGGCATTGTAGTTGCCGAGGCAACTAAATTCCTTGTCGAAGTTAAACTCTACCGTGGCATGAAGAAGTTGGCATTCTTTCGGATCATCGGCATGCCTTAGTGTTTGGAACACATTTAGTTTAACTTTTTGGTCATTCACCCTCATTGTGAGTTCTCCCTTTTCAACATCGATCAAGTTTTTCCCTGTCGCTAGGAAGGGTCTCCCGAGAATGATAGGTGCATGTTTATCTGCTTCACAATCCAAAACAATAAATTCAGGGGGAAAAATAAATTTATCAACTTTTACCAGTATGTGTTCGATTTTTCCCTCCGGATGCACATAGGATTTGTCAGCTAGCTGTAGCATAATTGTTGTAGGTCTTGCCTTCCTCATTCCTAGTTTCTGGAAAACTGATTTAGGCATCAAGTTTATGCTTGCTCCAAGGTCACATAATGCTTTCTCGACATAGTGGTTTCCAATGGAACAAGGTATTGTGAAACTTCTAGGATCTTTCAACTTGGGTGGCATGCGATTGTGCAACATGGCCATGCATCCCTCTGGTGCAGCAACTATTTCAAACTCTCCTAGCCTTGTTCTCTTGGACACAATGTCTTTAAGAAACTTGGCATAGTTTGCCATTTGTTCAATTTCCTCAACCAATGGCAAGTTGATGTGGACTTGCTTTAGGATATCAAGAAACTTCTTGAATTGATATTTTTGCTTTTGTCGCTTCAACCTTTGTGGGAATGGTGGTGGAAGTCGGATATCTTCGATCCTTTCATTGGTTTGGAACCTGATTAATGGCATTGTCGGGGCAGCTAGAGTTCCGAGGCATCATCAACTGGGGTTGTCGTGGCGTACCTATCGTTGGTTACCGCGGCATCCTTATCGTTGGTTACCGAGGCATGTTTATCGCTAGTTGCCGCGGTAATTCCTGGTTCAGCATCTGAGGTTTTTCCGCTGAGTTCATCTTGTTCCTTTTGTGGAGTTTTGTTTGATGAGCGAGCTTGAGCCTCCTTAAGTTGTCGGCCACTTCTAGTGGTGATCGCCTTACATTGCTCATGACCAGTTCCTCTTGCGACTTTAGTATCGCTAGGTAAACCTCTTTGCAGTCTAGTATTCAGGTTTTGAGCAAATTGTCCGACTTGAGTTTCCAGTGATTTGATTGCCGCCTCTTGGTTTTGCAATCTCATCTCGGTCCTGTTAATAAAAGCATCAATTCTTTTTATGAAGTTACTATTCTCAGCCATATAAGATTCAATTTTCAACATAAAAGCATTGAGAGAATTTTTCAAAGAACTAGATATTGTCGGTTGTTGCTGCGGCAACTGTTGCCGTGGCATATTCTACTGGAATCCCGATGCTTGTGCATTCTGATTGTTCTGGCTTAGAGCATTGTTGGGATTACTCAATGAAAATTTTGGGTGCTTCTTCCAAGCTGGATTATATGTGTTGGACACCACATTGTTGTTCCGGTTGTAATTCCCCACATAAAAGCTGGATTCCAAATTCTGTATACATTCAGAAGAAACATGGTTACCACCATATAGCTCACAAAAGGAATCCATTACCTTGACCTCATGTGTGTTGTTTGGTTTCTGCATGTTCTGGACCATCTTGGTTAGAGTGGCTAATTGTGCCAAAATTGAATCTAATGATCCTATTTCATGTATTGTGGCTTGGCGTCTAACTCCTCCTCTTCTAGCAGATGGGAACTGATAATCATTCTTGGCAAGCCTGTTCAGAATTTGCATTGCTTCTTCCGGCGACTTATCTAGGAGTATGCCATTTGCCGAGGCATCTAGCATCATCCTTGTTGGTGTATTCACAGCGTTGTAAAACATTGTTACTTGTGTCCACACTGGGAATCTGTGTAAGGGGCATTTGTGTAGAAGTTCTCTATATCGCTCCCAAGCCTCGTACATGGATTCATCATCTGTCTGCCGAAAATAAGTAATTTCGTTACGAATCTTATAAGTCAAATTTGTAGTATTAAATTGAGCAAGGAAATCACGACAAAGATCGGTCCAAGAACCTATTGATCCGGCAGGAATACTATTCAACCATGCTTTCACCCTATCCCTCAGTGAATAGGGGAATAATCTTAGTCATAAAACATCGGGGGTGACTCCTTGTATTTTGAATGAATTGCAAATCTCGAGGAAAGATTTAAGATGTTTTCTTGCATCTTTAGTTGCTGAGCCGCCAAATTGACCAATTGTGTTGATCATATTGAACATCACCGGTTTCAACTCAAAGTGGTCGGCTTCAATTTCAGGTGTGACAACTCCTGGATTGAGTCCTTCAAGATAGTCTCGAATAGTTCTGTTTCGTGCAAGAATCACTCCTCCTCCTGCTGGAACATCCTGATTCATATTGTCGTCTTGATTAGCCATTGCTACTCTTAATCTTTGTCTGAGTCTTTGCAAGGTTCGTTCGATTTCTAGATCAAAAGGATATTCTGGTGTGTAATCGGTCTCGCCTTAGTCATATACCAATGCAAAACCAAAGTTTGTTAACCCTTAGAATCTTAAACAATAAAAATAAAAGTGCAAGAAAATAAAAAACAAAGTCGCTATTGCCAATCCCCAGCAACGGCGCCAAAAACTTGTTGCGCGTAATAAGTGCTCCGCAATTGTGCAAGTGTACACGTCGCAAGTTATAGTATAAAAGATATCGTCTCCACAGGGATTGGTGCCACTTCAAGAATCTAATCTCTTGCACTGTAAAAAGTAAAAGAACACAAGTAGAAAATTGTAGGAATTTTAACTAACAACTAAACTAGAAAGCAACAAAGTAAAATAATATGTAATCAAATGAGAGAGAATAGACCAGGTTATCGTGAGTTGAGGTGTGATAGCCAATTGGATCGTCTTGGTAAAAGAGTGCAAGGGCAACTCAGTTACAGTGGCAACTTGCGCAGCGAGGTTGCCTTGGCAACTAATCGACAGTTGCCTGGGCAACTGTTTGGGCGGCTGGGCTGCAACTTCAAGGTTTGGTAGAGCGTTCTTCAATGGTTTCTTCTTATCCCTAAGTCAAAACTTTATCTAATTGTGCATGCCTTGACAATACATCCCTGCGTGAATCAAGGGTGAACAACAACCAATCTTGCGCTCCTCTTAGCCGTTGAAATCCTTAACTTATTCCTAAGCCGGATTAATCTTCACCATCAATAGATTGAATAAAGACCATACTCATTCGTTTCTTGAATCTAACTCTCCCGATATTAGATAAATAGATAGAGTTACGAGATCTTCTCCCAATTCACTCGCAGACAAGAATAAAAACCAAGAATGAGTAAACGTTGAATTGAAAGTGCAAACTCTTATTACCTAAACAAATCCAATTGTTTATCACAACCACAAAGCACAATAACCTTAGCCAAATAGATTTAGTTAATGGCTAGGTTCCAAAGAAACACAAAACAAACAATCCCTAACATAATCCTAATCGAGCAAGAAAGAAAAAGATGAAGAATGGTTGAAAGCCCTTGTCGAAATCTCTCCCCCTTTAGTTTGACGGCTTGGTCTCCTTTAAATAGGAGATGGCTAGGTCAAAGTCATTCTTAAGGAGGAAGTTAAGTTGGAATTAAATACTTTAAAAGAATATAATTCTTTATTATATTTAAATTCCTTCTAGATCTTCTCCTATCTTTTTGGGATTTAATTTCTCTTTGACCTCTTCATGGAAATCAAACTCCTTTGGGATTTAACTTTGCTCCACGTCATCTTGGGCTTATCTAGTCATCAATTTCGCCTGCCATATCATCTTATCCCTTACCGACAATTGCCCTGGCAACTGCGTCGGCATCTCCTTCATGCACTACCCTGGCAACTGGTTCCAGCCTTGTTTAGGCAAGTGATTCTGCACACACACAAAAACAACTATCGACAGTACTTTTTTTCCACAAAATTAAGCAAAATATGAAATCAAGCATAACCACCAAGGAAACAATGCAAACATGCATGAATGGCTATAATGCAACTAATATGACCTAAGTCTAGCAATAATATGAACAAAAAGGGTGAATAAAATAGTACTTTTAGACACTTAACACGAGCCTAAATTTCACAACCTGAAGCTTAGGATTTCACCAATCCAACCCTTAACCTACATGGTTAAGTCTCAAATCGTTCCTACAAGTTATTGAGAGTATTATCGGTGGCTTTCTACCGATTTTACCAGTTGTTAACGCATGATATATGATTTGCCATTAAAGGGGGTTTAAGCTTCTAAAACCTCAACTATACAACCCAAAACTATAAACCACACAAAGCAATCATTTTAGGATGCTCATGAAGTGAAGGAGTCAGAAATGTACTGACCTCAAGCAATAATTCACGAACTAAGGCAGCAACCAAGCTTCCTCCACCTCTTTTTCCTTGCTCCAAGCTTCAAACCCAACTTCCACCAATGCTGAATATATTCCTCTTGAAAGATAGATCTTTGGGTGCTGAACAACTTCTCCTCAAGCCTCAATCCGATATTCTTACTCTAAAGCAACAAGCTTTCTCCTTTAACCTTGAATTGGGTGGGTGTTAGGAAGAGAGAAAGATGAGGATGGTTGGGGACAATGGTTGACCTCACCCCTCTTTTCCCTCTGCAGAAAATAACAAAGCAATCAGCCTTTGTCTCCCCATTTATGATTTTACCATAATACTCTTCCTCAAAACTCATCCTAAGACAAGCCCTATACCCCTAAACAAGCCCAACAACATGGCCCAACATAACCCAACATTTGACCCGACGTATTGGTCCAAGACCCAGGTCAACGCCCATTGTTGACTCGAGAAATCTGGGTCGCTACATAAAATGAGAGAGAGAAAAAGAAAGTAGATTCTACTTTGGGATGATTTTTGAAGGCATATGTGCATGATATTTATAGTATCATGCATGCCTAAAAGGTACCTAAAAATGGCCATTAGTCAAGGGTAAATCTATCAAAAATAAAATAAACGGTTAAGAATAAAGATACTTTCATTTAAAATGAATGGTTAAAATTAATCAAAAAATGAATGGTCCAAAATGAAGATACTTTCAGTTTTAAATGAAAGGTTAAAATCTAGTTTTAAAAATATTAAAAATAATAGAAATTGATCGGGCCTCTAGTTCATGCACTTGGGGAAATCGGTCGATTTCAACTTAATTGGACTTTTTGGCCAAACCCCGTGTGAGCGCAACCACTATCATATTTTTCCTCTTACAAGCCCAATACAAGGTCTTTATATTTAAACCCAAAATAAGTAATATAAATGAAAGATATATAATTCTTTGAAAAATACCAAGTAATCTTATATTTTTACAACAATCCACCCCATATTTCAAAGAATGATAAAAAAAAAGTTTAGCTGAGTATTCGGACGTAACACATTCATTCTGGTGTCTTTTTAGACTATGAACCAGAACTTAGAAAAATGAGACATAACCTACTGATTAATTGGTGAAACATGTTTCTATGAACCAATAACTCTTATTGTAAGCTAACATTCTCATTAATCGCATTATATCTATTATTGCTCTTTATCGTGGTTGTGCGTTAATAGGTCATGATATGTCTGGATTTTCATAATTGCTCTAGTGACTTTGTCATAAATCTAATAGAAGCGGCCCCACTTCACACTTATATAGGTCAATTCATCAAGTGTATTATGCAGGTCAATACACCACCTATAAAAGACTATGGACTCGATTAAGAGTTTTACTCACCCTCACTATCATTGTAGTTTTTTTAGCACTATTTACACCATAGGAAGGTACAAAAGAAAAAAAGTAGTGCTTTCCCCACAAGATCAATCAATAACTTGTTATTACCCATATTAACCTTCTTCATGGGATCGCCAATCACAAAGGTCGAGTTACCATCATTTTTGATTTTTTATATTGGCATAAGCTTTTTCCCCTCGATGTTTCACATATTAATTCACTCCCCAGGGGTTTAGTTAGATGATTTAGCTAAAATCATTTCTAACTTCACATAATCAATTTATATCACTTCATCTTTTTATAGCTACTTTATTCCTCATGTCCTTATACAAATATGTCTAGTTTAACCATTGAAAGTTTTTATTCTTTGCAATGTTTATTGCTACTTGGCAATCACAATGCATAGGGACCGAATCTATCAATTTTGTGCCTATGAAATACATACTAAGGGCTTTTAACCACTTAACTTCAATATGCATGATAAGAGATTTTTCTACCGCTTAGCGTTATTATTTAGGCTAAGAATTTTTTTCTACCACTTAACTTCATTATACATGTTAAGAAGTTTTTCCACCACTTAGCTTCATTATACAGGATAAGAAGTTTTTCCACCACTTAGCTTCATTATATAGGCTAAGAAGTTTTTTCTACCACTTAGCTTCATTATTATCCAACTCTAAAGCAATAAATTTAGAATCCATAGGAATTTTTTTATAAATGTCTGTTTGGCTAATTTTTAAGATATTGTTCTACCTCCAAGAGTGAATATAGAACCATTGGTAGATCTAGTCTCACATGAATAAGATATTTAATTATCATCACTGTATCCTATTAATACAGTGGGTGCTCCACTAAGTAGAATATCATAACTCATGATATCCTTTTGATATCTCATTAACTTTGCTACATCAACTCAACAATAATGATTTGAGTTGTGTGTATATTAGCTACATTGAAAAATAACATGTGTAATCTCAAGTCTAGTAAAAATTCATCAAGTGCATCAAAATTTTAATAATTTTGTGCATACTTGGATTGAGCAACATGACCACATGCATAATTTGCCATTTGAATAATAACATCATAAAAAGTATTCGCATGTTTGGTATCACTATATCCAAACTTCTTAAAAAAGTCAACGTTGTGTTCTTGTGATACCCCCATTTTCTTATGGTTTAAATACTCAGTATGACATTTTCTTCATTCATGTCTTTTATATCAAATTCTGAAGCAAGATAACTCTTAGTCTCACACAATAATTACTAAAATATACATATAATTAATACATAAATAAATAAATAATCACACAAACATCTTCAATCAGTTTGGTATAAACAAAAAACATGCTATTAACACAAACAAATAATCATTCATGTTTTCACTTATTAGTTTGAAAGACATTATTCATTAACACTTGATTGAACTTTTCATTCTAGTATTTTGAAAATATGCTTCAAGACATATAATGATTTGAGAAATTTACAGACATTAATTTCACAACTTGATTTAATGCTTTCTTTGGGTTGTTCAATATATGTTTTTAAATAACCAAAACATAATTTTAATATTCATTCAGCTGATAAAAAATATGGGTTGAAATTAGATCAAAAATATTAATAATTTTTTTAACTAGAGTAAAATTATCAAAACAATCTATGTTATTTTAAGTAAAACATTTTATAAAATCACAAGTCTTAAAATTTCCTTGAAAAAGAAATTCATTTGCAAACAATGAGTTTTGTTTTATGAAGTAAACAACTAATTTACAAATATTATAAAAATGAGTTACATGCAAACCACTTTTCCTCAAAAGAAAGCATCGTAAGAAAAAATTGTTCTAGAAAATTTATTCATCTTCAGTCAAGTACACATAAAAATAATACTTCCAAAGAGTTTTACAGTTCTAGGTCGTTTAGATCTTCTCAAATCATTATGTTCACAATCAAATTTTCAAGTCAGTTTGAATCATAGATGAATTAGAAGAAGCAATTGTGCAATTTTATATACACCAATTTATAAGAGGAGATAGATAAAAAATTATTTTACTTTTCCAATATAGTCATTAAGAAAAATAAACATCTTATTTGCCGTAGCTATATCTTTTAATCTTTTATTTAAGAGATTTTCTACCTTCATTTAATACTTAACAAGATTTTCAAAGGTTTTACCTTTATTCCAAAAATAAAATATGGTGTATCTCGAAAACACATATCACTAAAAGTGATATAAATTATAGTCATTGATTGTTCAACAATTTTATTCCAATTAAATATGATATTATCCAAAGCATAAAGCATATATGCAACACTATGAACATGTAATCTAATACTTTAGAGCCAATTATCTTTCCTTACGAACTAGAAGCATAAATTTGACAAGAAACCCCCACACATTAAAATATTTTAAGAACATATATCTTTTATAAATTTCAGATGTCTCTAATCATTTTCACATAGAAAATCCAACCTACACATTTTACAAGTTATGTTATTATTTGCATGCCAAATAACAACACAAATTCTCACATTAGCATGTCACATAAATCATCATGATATCTTAATCAGACAAGAAATATAATTAGCATGCATAATAACTTTGAATAAACATGTTACAAAACATTTATTCACTATGTATATTCTCGATTCGTAACATTTGAAGGAAACTTGGGCCAAGGTTTTTTTTTTAATTTAACTTTGAATAATACATTGCTTTTTCAAATACTTGTGCAATTTCAAACGATCTTTAAGATAGTTTCTTCTCCTTCCTTCGCAAGGGGGTATGACATGAATATGTAACTAGTAGCACCATTGTCTATCATCCACTCTTTTATATTAGTAAAAATAATGACTTTGAGAAATGGCCACAAAAGTCATCTGGTCTGCTTCGACCAAATTAAAATTTGGCTTAACATAATTTTCTTTCTTTTTCATTATTCCATCTGTTTCAACCAAATTAATTTCTGGCTTAACAAGATTAATGACATCTATTTCAACCAAATTAATATCTGGCTTAATAGGATTAACGATATTTGTTTCACCAAAATTAATGTTTGGCTTAACATGATAATCATTTCTCATTGCAATTTCTACGCTAAGTTATACGTTGGCCTGACGTGTCATCATAATTGGATATAAAAATCATGGGTATAGTCAATGAATAACACACGAAGTAGGTTCCTAAGAATGAGAGGTGGTGTACAAGAAACTCTTAAATACCAAGTCTTTGATAGGATCAATCCTAGACATGCACTTTCAAATTATCCAAACAATCAATTATAGAGTCTGTCATATATAAAATAATTTCCCTTTTCCTTCTTTTTCAAAATATTATTTTGGGCTTGTAACCAACTCTAATCATGCTTAAAGCTCAATTCACAAAATTTTGTAAGCCAAAATATTAGGCATAAGGTTTTTTTAGTAATCCAATACCAAAACATAGATAAATTAAAATTATTATTTAAAAGCATCCATAAAAATTCATAGATAATAAATACCTATTTTAACAGCATTGAGTTTGAACTATGGATGTACACACAACAACACGACAGTAAGGGGACGCATCAGAGTACTGCATGAACAACATAACAACAACAGCAACACCAACAAAAATCTTTGATAAGAGGTCGTACGTTTTTTCGGTTTAAAGAGGGATCAGAAAGTATCCTTAAGATTGCAGGAAAAATATTCGGTTAAACCAAAAAAATTTAAAAAAAAAAGGAAATTGCTTGAGGCATGCACTAGACACTATCCTTAAGGGTATTCCGTAGTGAAGTGTACCCTCCAAGATTCAACAAGCACTTCTACTGAAGCAGGCAACAGAAATAGCAAAGAACCAATGAATACTTAGCTTCAAAATGTGTTTAAAATGAGACAGAGGAAAAGAAAGTAAGTAGATTCTACTTTGGGATGAGTTTTGAAGGCATATGTGCATGATATTTATAGTATCACGCATGCCCAAAAGGGTATCTAAAAATGGCCATTAGTCAAGGGTAAATCTATCAAAAATAAAATAAACGGTTAAGAATAATGATACTTTCATTTAAAATGAATGGTTAAAAACCAATTTTAAAAAATAATAAAAATGGATCAGTCCTCTTGTTCACGCGCCTGGGAAAACGACTGATTTCAACTTAATTAGACTTCTTGGCCAAACCCCGTGTGCACGCAACCACCATGATATTTTTCCTCTTACAAGCCCAATACCAAGTCTATATATTTAAACCCAAAATAAGTAATATAAAAGAAAGATATGAGATTCTTTGAAATATAATACGTAATCTTATATTTTTACAACAAAAGGTTGATGACTGGTCTAAGAGAGATGTTTGCTAGATTGAATTTGGTTAATAATGGTAGTCTTTTGGCCAAATTACAAGTAAAAACTCACCTTGGTCAATGAGATCAAGCAAAAACAATCTTTGGATGTATCTCTGTTAACTCATGTAAAACAGATTGAGCAAGGACTGGTGATAAGTGTGTAAAAGCACTATTTTTCTTACCTTTTTTACTCATATTATTGTTAGACTTAGGCCCATTTTAGTTGCATTCGTAGCCATTCATGCATAATTTCGTAGTTTTCCCATTTGGAACGCTTGATCTTGTATTTTGCTATTTTTGTAGAGGAATCACTGCTGTTTTGCTTTATTTTGTGCAGGACAGATTGCCGTGGCAAGTAGGGACAAAACTGAAGGAATTGCCGAAGCTGATTGTCGCGGCATAACTGGATAAATAGAACATTATCGACAAAATTATCCAAAATGCAAAGGATAAATCATAGATTCAAAAATCAAATCTCCAATCAGATAGAGATCAGATCCCCACGACTTTCACACGCATTCAAACTCTTCCCCTCATCTATTTAAGGGGATCGCATCAACAACAAGAATGGAGTCGATTTTGGGATAAGGATGAGGATAAGAATTTCCAACTTTATCTCCGGCATTATTCTTATCACATTGGATAAAGACTCAAATTTGAAAAGCTGCTGCAGATAAATATAAAGAGATAAATCCCTCCAAGTGGAAATCAAATCAAACTCTATCCTTCCAAATCAAATCCGATCACATCAACTCTGTAAATAGAGATTAACTCGCAGATTAAAGGGGAGTCGAATATGAGAGGGAAATCACACAAGAGGGGATTCATGCACAAAAGATTTATTCTCCATTTTTGTTTGTAATTCCACCATGTCTGGGTTATTTTCCTTGTTATTTCTTCTTTACCCAGCCATGAACTAAATTTATTTGGCTTAGGATTGTTGGGTTTTTGGTGTTGAGAGACGAATTGTTCTTGTTCTTGGTTTTTAGTTTCAATATAAATTCATTGTTTATCCATTATTGGTTTTTATTATTGTTTCAAGTGAGCTTGGGAAAGAATCTTGAATGCATCCATTTATCTAGGCTCGGGAGAGCTAAATTCACGAAACAAATTGGATATGGATTTCATTTAAACAACCGTTGGTGGGAACTAATCCGCCTTAGGGATAAGGAAATGATTTCAGCAGCTAAAAGGAGTTAAGATTGATGTTGTCCACTCAAGGTTAACGCATGGATGTATCATCAAGGCATGCACAATCATTAGTTCTTCGGTTAGGGATAATTCGAAGGCATTGAAGAATACTCCACTAAATATTGAAGAAGCAATAATTTGCAGCCCAGTTGCCACGAAAATTACTCTGCATTGACTTGCCACGACAATTAACTTGCCAGGTCAACCGCTTGCCAAGAAGAGTCCTCTTTCAACTAATTCACTTGCCACGGCATTTCACTGGTCACGAAGAGTCCTACTTCTAGCAAACTACTTGCCTTAGCAATTACTTGCCATTGCAACTACAAGCCAAGGCAATTCTTTTGGCAATCATACCAATGCTCTCGATAACCCGGCCTACTCTCTCAATTCGGTTTCCTCTTTCCTTTATTTTAATTCTTTAGATTTAGTTTACTTTATCTCAATTCATCATTACTATTTAATTCTTTAAACATTTGCAGTGACTTAAGTAAAGTGGCCCAAACCAATCCTTGAGGAGACGATACTCGATACTTATCATTTATTACTTGCGACGTGTTCACTTGCACCATTTACATAGCACTCAAAACACGCAACAAGTTTTTGGCGCCATTGCCAGGGATTGACAATTGGTGTTAGCTGTTTTTGTTATTGCATTTTTCGTATTATTGTTACTAACATTTCTTTTTGTTTGTTTTGTTTCAAAAAAAAATTAGGTGTGCTACCAAGTGAAGGAACATCAACATGGGAGGAGATAAACATCGATCTATTTGAGAGTTGATGTGAAAAAATAGAAATCAACATATTGGATAGTATCTTACATCCATCAATGACTACCAATACCAACCCACTAGATCTTTCCAAGAAAGATAAGAGGATGATTTGATCAACAAGGATGCTTTCACATCAATCTCGACACAACTTGCAGAATTGACCAACCTGATCGTATCTATGCAACTGCCGAGAGTTGCCCAACAGGTTTATGACATCGCAATTTCTTGTGCTTATTGTGGAGAACATTATTCATTTGGAAATTGCCCTTATAATCCTGAAGCAATGGCCGTATGGAGGACCGTAGTTGGAACCATCAGCAAAATTTTTCATGGTATGATCAAAATGCTCAATTTTTTTTACCATAATAGTTTTGTTGCTGCAACAGATATGTCATGGCAATATAGTCCTCGTCAAGAGCATTCAAATTCCCTGAAAGAAACGTTTCAATCTTTCATGATTAGACCTGATAGATCAACAGAAGAGATTCAAGAGCTATCAAAGTCCATCGATGCAAGGATAGCTAGGATGGATGAACTTATGAGAGATTCAGAAGATCAATCGAGGAGATTCACACATGCCACGGATAACATGCCTCAACAGTTAATTCCTAAGGGTACTAAAATCCCAATGACGGAGGACAAGGAGCAATGCGAAGATGGCTCACTAATGTGTGGGGAACAACTGGAACCTCCGAATCAAGAGCATTGCAATGAGAAAGACTACCCAACATTTGATGAGCCTAAGCAACCAATTACCACAATAAAGGTTGAGGAGCTTGAAGAGAGTGATTCCGTGACAACATTCAGTAAGGCTGAGAAGAGTAATGCTACAGCAAAATCTGGGGAGTCTAATTCCCAAAATGTTGCAACAATGCTAATGCTGAAGTAGGAATTACTCTTATCCACCATTGCCACGACAATTGTATAACCACATTCAGGATCAACACGATGGTGATAATCTGCTAATAAAATATGAGCAGGTGATGATTAAACCTTTTGAATTCTTTAAACAATCATCTCATCCATTGCAGGTATTTCTTGAGGAACCAACGTTTTTAGTTGTGAAGCCATCAAAAGTAGCATATGATCATTTGGGAGACGACACTCTTAGTGATGCACCAACATCTCTACTGATGGAGATGTTTGAAAAGCGTAAAGGAAACATTGGTTGGATGACGAGAGATTTTCAAAAAAATTGGTCATTCCCTTTACTTGCATTGAATTTTGGCAGAAGATTGCCACGGCAATTGGCTAGAACAGTAATTGCCACGACAACGAAAGCTACATCAAACCATGATAGAAGTCAAAGATAATGAGTTAATTAAATGGTTGGGTGTTGATATAATTTTTCCTATTAATATATTCATGCCTTCAGGAATAGTAACAAGGTGGAGAGTATACATGGACTACAAAGGAACAAGAAAAAAAGACGCCTCCACCATGGTAGTGCACGTAGGAGTGGTTGCGATCATAATGGCCCAACTCTTTTTGGGCAATATTGTTACTTGATGGAGGGTACGGATGGAGTATAAAAAGTATCAGAAGTGACCCTCATCAAGCTTTCTTTAAGGCAACCCTATTCCCTTTATTTTTTTCTTTTATTTTATGTTTATTTTGATTTTAGATGTTCTGATTTATATTTTAATCAGACTAGAGTGTTGAAAGAAACCCAAACAATCAGACTTGTCACGATAAATGAACATGTCATGGTAACTACCCTGATCCCAAAAGAACTCTTGAGCTTATTGATGAATCGATTGGAGCAGATTGAGGTTCCCTGCTGAGTTACTTGCCCCAGCAACTGAAGCTGGCAATTCTAGACCAACTGCGAGTGGCACGGCAACCCCTACACTGCACAAAGGTAATGAACCAGTTCAAAAAAATCGTAACGCATTGACACTTATTCAGATTTTTCATATTCCCAAGACACCACCTCTGCACCATTAAAGTACCAACTCCAGATGTGCCAATAAAGCGACCATTGAAGCATAAAGCCTCGGTCTCAGAAAAAATAGCGAAGAAGGGTGAGTCGATTAAGCAAGTCGAGGAAATTAGAGACCGTAAGCATGTATAAGATCCACAACCAGTGAGGTGAAGTAGCACACACACCAAGTAAACAACCACATGGATGCTATGAATTCGAGGTGACGACCTCCTCTATTAACTTATTTGCATTTCATTTTTTTATTTGTTTAATTTTGCATGCATTGAGGACAATGTTTTCCTCGAGTTTGGGGGGATTGACTTTGTTTCATGATTAATTGCATTTACATTCACTTGTTTTTCATCTTATGTTTTTTATGCTAGCATTCATTTCTCATGATAGTTTGCATCACGTGCCATGACAATTTGCCTAACTGAACTTGTTAATAACCTGCTGTGATATCTGATGATGATTTAATTGTCACGACATTAGGTTAAGAAAACTTTTGAATTTAGGCTTAGCATGGAAATTTGCTTAGGATTTTGTTATGATACTACTTTAATAAACATTGTTGAGACTTGTTAATCTAGGAGAACCTAGTGAACTTTAGGCAACAAATATTATAACAACGCTAGAGGTGTCCAACTGGCTCTAGCCAAAAAATGAACAATGAATGAACTTTTGCTAGGGGTACCCAAAACTGGCTCTAGTCTTAGGGATCTTGAAAATGCTAGAAGGTGCCTATCTGGCTCTAGTAAAAAAATTGCTTGAGGTGCCTGAAACTTGCTCTAGTTAGATCGCTTGCCTCGGCAAGTTAATAAAATTAAGGTTTTGCAAGGAACTCCTATGATTAGCTTGTACATGACTACGCACACACTTCACTTGCATCATACTGAATTTTGAGTAATTTTTTTGTGTTATGCCTAAAGTCACAAAGGTAATTAAATCTAGTTGCCACGGTTATGAGGATTGAAGTCAGATATGCAAGTTGTTCATGTTTGGTAAATACCTTGGCAAGTGCTTGTTAGTTTTGCATTGCTTGAGGACAAGCAATAGTTCGAGTTTGGAGGTGTGATAAGTGTGTAAAAGTAATATTTTCCTACCATTTTTACTCATATTATTGTTAGACTTAAGCCCATTTTAGTTTCATTCATAGCCATTCATGCATAATTTTTGTAGTTTTTCCGTTTGGAGGGCTTGATCTTGTATTTTGCTATTTTTGTAGAGGAATCGCTACTATTTTGCTTTATTTTGTACATGACGGATTGTCGTGGCAAGTAGGGACAAAACTTAAGGAATGCCAAAGCTAATTTCCGCGGCATAACTAGATAAATAGAACATTATCTGCAGAATTATCCAAAATGCAAAGGATAAATCTTAGATTCAAAAATCAAATCTTCAATCAGATAGAGATCAGATCCCTACGGCTTTCACACGCATTCAACTCTTCCCCTTATCTATTTAAGTGGATCGCATGAATAATAAGAATGAAGTCAATTTTGGGATAAGGATAAGAATTTCCAGCTTTATCTCCAGCATCCTTATCATATTGGATAAAGACACAGATTTGAAGAGCTGTTGCAGATAAATATAAAGAGATAAATCCTTCCACGTGGAATCCAAATCAAACTTTATCCTTCAAACTCAAATCCTATCACATCAACTCTATAAATAGAGATTAAATCGCAGACCAAGGGGGAGTCGAATTTGAGAGGGAAATCACACAAGAGGGGATTCACGCACAACGGAGTTCTTCTCCATTTTTGTTTGTAATCCCACCATGTCTGGGTTATTTTCCTTGTTATTTCTTCTTTACCCAGCCATGAACTAAATTTATTTGTCTTAGGATTATTGGGTTTTTGGTGTTGAGAGATGAATTGTTCTTGTTCTTGGTTTTTAGTTTCAATATAAATTTATTGCTTATACATTTTGGTTTTTATTATTGTTTCAAGTGAGCTTGGGGAAGAATCTTGAACGCAACCATTTATCTAGGCTTGGGAGAGCTAGATTAACGAAATGAATTGGATACGGTTTTTATTTAAACAACTGTTAGTGGGAACTAATTCGCCTTAGGGATAAGGAAAAGATTTCAGCAGCTAAAAGGAGTGAAGGTCGATGTTGTCCACCCAAGGTTAATGCAGGGATGAATCACCAAGGCATGCACAATCATCAGTTCTTTGGTTAGGGATAATTCGAAGGCATTGAAGAATACTCTGCTGAACATTGAAGAAGCAATGATTTGCAGCCCAGTTGGCACGGCAATTACTCTGTATTGACTTGCCACGACAATTAATTTGCCAGGGCAACCGCTTGCCAAGAAGAGTCCTCTTTCAACTAAACCACTTGCCACGTTAGTTTACTGGTCACGAAGAGTCCTACTTCTAGCAAACTACTTGCCTTAGCAATTACTTGCCATTGCAACTACAAGCTAAGGCAATTCTTTCGGCAATCACACCAATACTCTCAATAACCCGGCCTACTCTCTCAATTCGGTTTCCTCTTTCCTTTATTTCAATTCTTTAGATTTAGTTTACTTTATCTCAATTCATCATTACTATTTAGTTCTTTAAATATTTGCAGTGACTTAAGCAAAATGGCCCAAATCAATCACTGAGGAGACGATACTCGATACTTATCATTTATTACTTACGACGTGTTCACTTGCACCATTTGCGTAGCACTCAAAACACGCAACAGCTAGCAATAAATATCACATTGAATTAAGACGGTGTTATAGGTTTTGGTAGAAGAGTTTGTGTGTCCAAGGATAAGGAATGAAGGCATGCCATACTTTAAGAGGTTCATAGTAGTTCATACGCATTGTATCATTATGAAAATAATCTATATCAAGATCTGTAAGACTTATACTAGTGGCCCGATTTGAAATGTGAGGTAACAGATTTCGTGGCTAAGTGTTTGACGTGCCAACATGTAAAAACAAATGTTAATTTCATTCTGAATTTTTGTAATTGATTAAGATTTCATAGTGAAAGTTTGAGAGAGTCACGATACATTTTGTTAGTGGGTTTTCTTGACGTCTACGAAGAATGATTTGATTTGATTTGGGTAGTTGTGGACCGACTGACTAAGGCAACCCATTTCCTATCATTTTGTTCAGAATACTTTCAATTGAGGCCAAATATAAGTTGTACATTTATATGATTGTGAGATTGCATGGTGTAGTAGTGTCGATTGTTTCTCACTATGATACATGTTTTACATCTCAATTCTAGAAGAAAATATATGAGACACTTGGTATTGTCTAAATTTCAGTATGACTTTCCATCTAACATATGATGGTTAATCGCAATGCTTACCCCTAACTCAAAGGTATGAACCAAATTTTACTTTCATCAACACCTAACCCATAAGGACAATCAAAGCCTTTTTACCTTGACACACACATACACATTATCTTTAACTTAAAATTTGCTTCATTCTGTGTGATAGCAAATTAATTCCATTCTTTCATTAATCAATATAATCATTTAAACCCAATGTGTCTTGTTGCTTTCTCGAACAGCAAAGAGAACTGATTTTATTCATTTTCTTACTTAAATAACCCACTTACTGTCAAAGTCCAATTCATTATTCATTTTACAACATTCGGCATTGACAATCATTCTAAGAAACCAATTTTAATTAAATTTCTCATTAACTATTTATTTATTATACTAACTCAACATAAAATTTAAACAGACTTTATTTTCATTAACACTAAAAAAACAAATTCAAAATAATATATAGGTTAGCATGCTAAAGAAACAAATCAATTTGAACGTAAGATACAACATACTTTATATTAATTTAACAATTTCCGATTTTTTCATTCAATTCTCGACTAATTAAACAAATTACTAACCCGAACTAATGGAGTTCAAATTTTATTTTATTCTTGTTGAAAAATAATTGATATTTTGGAATTTTGAGACATTATTTATTGGTAAAATTTGAGGATTGAATTATATAGTTTTATATTATACTCCATGAAACCTTTAAATAATATATAACATGCTCAAAATGTTTGAGTGATGAATGAGAAATTGATACAAGTGTTGTTTAGAAAAATGTGGAGAGCACAACGTAGGCAACGTGAAATGTCCGAACCGGTCAGGCCTAAATGGGCCTACCGAATTTTAGCTCAACTAAATTATTTTTCTCAAAAAGTTGCCTCTTGGTTAACGGTTATGTCTTTTAGTGAACAACTGTATCACTTATTGGACAAATGTGTCTTTGGCAAACAATTGAATCTCTTGATGAACAGTTGTATCTTTTGAACAATTGTATCTCTTAGTGAAAAGATTCATTACTTTTGGTTTAATATTGCATCTTTTCATTCATTGTGTCTATTCACTTATATCTATTACTTTTTCAACAAAAATCTTGGTGAATTGATCTAATCTCTTCATTCTTTTCATCTCATCAATATAAAGCCAAGTTGAGATACTTCCAAAGCACATAGTCAAAAACATCAATATAAAAAATTCCTTCCAAATCCATTCCTTCTAATGATAGAGAAAAGTAAGATTGTGTTCGATTGATCACCATTATTGTTAAGATTGTGTTCGATTGATCACCATTATCGTGCTACTGCTATGATCGTGTGTTGTTGTATCATGGGAGACGGATGTCAAATGTTACTCAAAGCACCAAGGAGATGTCGAATCTATCTTAAGCAAATTGTTCATACGTGCCTTAACAAAATTCTTCTTCTGATTTCCAACTACGTCCAATAGTATAGTATTATTTTTATGTTTCTATTTAATTTCTTTTATGCTACTTATTTTCTTTATGATATTTTGCAAATTTATTGGATATTACTACATTATTTCTAACAATTCTAATAAATATAATATAAAAAATTGATAATCGATCCTCTTCTAGATAATTTTGAATACTGAATTTCGGGTATTATATGATGAGTATGTCAAATTTTGTCATATTTATATATTTAGCATGCCGCCATGATTCCATGCTTGTTTGAAGTATGCAAATTTGTTGGAATTGGTTAGGAAGCATTTTGACAAGATTATGAAATGTGTAACAAGCTTCTTTGACCCCCTTTGTGTTGCATAAATTTGTTGGAATTGTCTTTTTCTATCTACACGTGTATATTAAGTGAAACGAATCATTTCATTATGGAAGATGAATCGTTGAATTGCATATGACAAATTGTTTTAGGAAAGTTTTGTAGGGTTTATAAATAGCGTCATTCATGACTGCAATTCCTTACTTGAAGTTTTTCTTATTTCATCATTTTCCTGCTTCATCGTTGTTTTAGCCTTTTGTGATTGCTTAAGTAATTTCCCTTTCTTTTTATAAATGACTTCCGTAAGCAATCTGACTGTGATGTTGAGTGGTGAGTGTGAGTGTTCTACGCGGGCACAGAGATGTTTAGAATGTTGGAGTGCCGAGGGTTGGCTTGTTAGGATAATTTTTGGTACTGATTTACAGTCCCTAAGGGGTTTCGTCGACTGAGTGAGGTACACGAAGGGGAAAACCCTTGGTTTTTTGTGCCTTTTTATGCTTTCGAGGTAAGGTTTCATATGATTCTCCATTCCTTGTAGTGGCTTGGGGAGATGGAAAAAGTAAAAGTATCGTAGGTTTTAATGATTGGAAAATGGGTTATTTAATATTGAAATTCAAAAGATCTCACTTTTCTTTTTTATTTGAACTGCCATAATAACCCTAAAAAATTTAGAAACCATTACTGCCAAAATTCAACTTTTCTTCCAAGTTCCAAAAAGTCGATTCTTTTCCATGTTTTATGGCTGCAAAATGAAAACATGTAAAACAATGCTGAATCAAAATAAACCTAAACGAATAATAAAACGCAATGCTGGAACATACAAAAAAATAAAAAGAAAACAAAGTTGAAAATTAAAGGTAGGAGTATGGGATGCTCAAGCATCTCATAGCGTGATGGAGATCTTGTCGCGTTGAATTGTTGCACCATAGTAAGCCTTCATTCTCTGTCCGTTGACTTTGAAGGTGGGATCATTATTGAAATCTTTGATGTCAATGGCTCCATGTAGGTAGACTTTGACCAATTCGAATGGACTGGACCAACAAGACTTCAATTATCCCGAAAAAAGTCGAAGTCTCAAGTTGTATAGTAGGACTTGTTGACCTTCTAAAAAATATTGTTGCATTAGCTTCTGATCGTGTCACTTCTTTGTCTTTTCTTTGTAGATCTTAACATTCTCATAGGCGTCCAATCAGTGCTCTTCCAACTCGTTCAGCTCCAACAATCTTCTTTCTCCAGCCAATTGCCCGTCCAGGTTAAGCTTCTTGATGGCCCAAAAAGATTTGTACTATAGCTCGATTGGTAAATGGCATGCCTTGCTCATGTGGTGTCATCTTCTGTTGTTGCGGCAATGATCTAATGATGTTCCTTTCAACCCCTAGTCCTATTAGAATAAAAATAAAACAAAAACTAAAATCAAAATAAACATAACAGTAAAATTAAAGGGAATATGGTTGCCTCAAAGAAAACATGATGTGTTTGGATGAGGGTCGTTTCTGATACTTCTTATAGTCTATCCATACCGTTCATCGAGTGACACTCTTACCAAAAAGAGTTGAGCCAAGGTGCTTTAAACTACTCCCCCTTGTGGAACCTTGGTGGAGATATCTTTATTTCTTGTTCCTTTGTAGTCCATGCATACCTTCCACCTTGCTATTGTTCTTGAAGACATTAATTCTTTGATGGAAAAGATTATACCAACTCCCAACCATTTGATTACTTCATTCTCATCAACTTTCTCCATCATCGAGTATAGCCTTTGTTGTTGTGGCAATCGTTGTTCTAGCCTATTGTTGTGGCAATCCTCTGTCAGGATCCTGTGTAAGTCAAGTGAATGATCAATTCTTTTTGAAGTATTCAAGTATCTAACCACCACTTTTTTAAGCTTTTCAAACATCTCCATTAGTAGAGATTTTGGTGCAATACTAAAATCAGAGGGAATCACCATGGATAGAGTGCCATCTCCTAAATGACCATAACCTAGCTTCGGTGGTATCAAATCTTGCATGTGGTCTTGACATTGTGTATAAGAGCACTCTACATATTGTTGCTCCAGCATCAATGTTGCTCAAGTAAAATGTCGTGTCACTCTTTTGGCCATTTGGAATCCATTTTTTCTTCCAGTAACTAGCCATTTGAGCTCCGCTCTCTTCACGATGTTCTTCATGATCAGATTCAATTTTCTTTGTTACTTTAGTAAAATGATATGCACTCGTTTGGTAGAATTCTGTGCAAGCCAAAGGGAAAGCTAATTTCTTTAATGTCGTCAAGCATCCAACTCACCTTCAATGGAAAATGGTGGGAGTAAACTATGTATGGATCCTCAATAGATTCAAACGACATTATTGGTTGAGCCACCTTTTGCTAATAATCTTTTCATGCATCCTCAACATCCATTTCAACTTCTTCTTCATCAAAGTTGATAACCACTCGATCATTGTCTTCTAATTTTTCACATACTTTTTCTGATGTAGTAGCCACCCCAGAATCTAACACATGAATACCTGAGCAATTATCTTGCTGAACTTGCTTGTGTTCATGTATCTATCGTGGCAAAGGTGGATGACAATCTGCATATTGCTACGACAAGATTCTGAACAATTTCATTTCTAGCTTTTTGTTTATCACCTTGCTAAATCAATTGTTCCTCTATGGATTGGGAATCATATTGGTCAAGATTTTTTAGATTGCTTTGCATTCCCCAACAAGAGAGCTTCGCGATACTCTTCCACTTCATTAGTGGATTGTATTGGCTCAACAATATCAAAGAACATCTATTGTTCTTGCTCTAGGTTTCTCAATCGTTGAGGGAAGGGTGGTGGAGATAGTCGAGGCTTAGCATTCTTTTATGTGTTCTCCTTGCTCTCAGCAGAAAGGTCTGCGATTTCATATGGCATAGGTGGTAGATCTGTAGATGTTACAGCATCAGTGGATTTATTGTTAGGGTTAGAATCATTAAGGTGTCCCCTAAACTTATTTTATTTATTCAACTAAGTTCTACTCCCAAGAGTGATTATCTCACGATGCTCCTATCTTGATGCTCTACTTTAGTATCACTTGGTATGTTCCCTTACGGTCTAGAACTCAAAGCTTGGGCAATTTGACCCAATTGAATTTCTAAAGCCCTTAATAATGCACTTTGGTCTTGAAGCAATGTCTGATTCTGAATTAATGCAGCCTAATTTTGGAATGGAGCTTTAGTTTAACAACTTGAATTTCTGAGTCAACGGTTGGGTGTTGACCAGAGTTATGGACCTACGTGTTGGACCCATTGGGACAAGTTTGGGCTTTATTGGATGAGTCTTGATATTTTTGGGCTAGGCAAGTGACCATTTTGTTAAAGGATGAGGAACTTGAGGTTTTATGAGGTAATTTTATCCTTTTAAAAAGAAAAGGTTGATTCTCTCCCTTTATTTTAGTTTCACGTAAGATAGGGGAGACAACATTACATCATCTTCCCTATCATTTTTCTCTCTTCCTTCTTCTTTATCTTTCTTTCAAGACACCGTATTTTCAAAGCTTAAATATCCAAGATTTCTCCATCAATTCTTCCATCCGAGATACAAGATTAAAGTATGTTAATCTCCTAGTCAAGAGCTTCATGAAAAGGATAATTTTGGGGGGAAAGAGGTAAGCTTTCATTTATGGGTTTTTGGGTTCAAAGCTTGAAATATCTTTGATTTGATGTCTAAGGTTGTAAATCCGTAGCTAAGTTTACCTCTAGTTGTTATCTCAAGTCTTGGTTCGTTTTTCATGGTGTTTTGGCAAGATGATGCAATTTGGGGGTTTCTCTAAGCTTGGGTCAAGTGAGAAGGTTGAAGGGTTTTGCTTGAAAGCTTAAATTCGAGAATTCTTGCTAAAGGTCAGTACATCTCTGGCTCATATTATTCTTAAGGATCATAAAGTAATTGATTTGCTAATTTTATGGTTTATGGGTATTGTATGGGTGGAGCTTGCTTTAAGTAATCAAAGTAATGAATTTGATGATGTGAATGGTGATAGATGACTATAATATACCCTTAAATAACTTGGTAAACTTTAGTAACACTTTGGGGTGGTTTGGATACGATTAGAGACAAGTTAGGAGTGATTGTCGAGCCTTAGAAAGTGGTTCTAGTATTAAGGTTTTGAAACTATATGAACATGTTTTGATACCTTATGAATTTCTACGAAAAAATGGATTCTGGAGCAAATGTTTCAAAAATCTATGGGCAAAGGTTTTCATACCTTTAGAAAGGTTTCCAAACCTCTAGGCAAAGTTTTCCATACCTTTGGGGAAGGTTTCTATACCTTTAGGAAGGTTTCCATACCTTATGAAGGACGATGCTAGGCATTGTTCTAAATGTTGAAAAATGTTTCGAATGGACATAGAAGTGATGTTTCATTGATTAATGGCTAATTACATGATGAAACCCTTGAATAAAATGTGTATCCACTAAAGGTGATGATGTTGATTAATAAGTTGATGATAATTTAATAATGTGACTTGAATTGTAGAAATGACTAGATATCTTTTGTAATTTACTAAAGGCTTGATAGTGGGGCCTTGGGGCCCTTACCCCGTGATGGGTGTATCAATGTTCGGGGAGCATTACTTATCTTATGAATATTGTATAAAGGAATATGGATGTCCTAGAGTCGGTACTACAATACTTATATAAAGGGGTGCATACTTAGGGATGAGTGAACAAGTACATCTAACGTACCCACGAGTTGAGTGATATGGGTGTGATTAGAAACCTATCAGTGGCTATAGTGATTCGGATAAGGTAATTAACTCGATAGGCTGAGTGAGTTCGAGTAACCTGATAGGCTGAGTGACCTTAGGTAAAAACTACTTATGGCTAATGTGATCCAAGTATGTCTAGGACGTATCGGTGGCTATGGTGATATGGATATGGTCATTTCAACTCGACGGCTGTGTGAGCACAGGTAACCCGACGGCTGTGTGAGCATGGGTAAAGTAGGGCTTCGTTGTCCATTTATGTAGATGATGTATGGATATGTTTATGTATGCTATGTGGATGTTATAAATGATAGTTTATGTACCCGATGGCTAAGTGACTAGGGTACGGTATGAAACCTACTTGATAGGCAAGTGATCTTGTGTATGGTAAATCATTGTGGGATATATAATACTTCTTGTAGACTTAATGATGCCTTGAGATAGGTGATATAAGAACTTTAGCTAGTGTAGGCTAGACCATAACTCATAGATAGTGAAGCCTTATCTATGCTCTCTAAATTATATTTATCTTGCATGCTTATTTTATAATAATCACGAATTGTGGTAGAGTAGAAATGTACCACTAAGCTTTGTAAGCTCAACGTTCTAAATCATTGTTTCCGTTTGTAGGTTACTAGGTAGATCGTGGTCGAGGAGCACATCAAGAATGGATTTCCCAGAACCGTAGCGCTTCAGAGTAAGGTACTTGATATTTAGTTTTGGGCTATTCTATTCATAGGTCCTTACACCGGTTGAGTCTGTAAACTCTATTTGAAATATTATTTTGAGATATAGTGTTTTAAACTTGGAGCTCTAATTTTGTAAACTTATTTATAATGCTTGCTTATTTACATGGATTTATGAATATCTTGATGTTTTGATAATGGCTAAACTTATGGTTTTAAATGGAAATTTTGATGGGTTGGATTTTGGGTGACCCGAATGTAGTACTTCGGATCTGGATCCGGATCGGGGTGTTACACTTAGTCACAGACTTAAAATCATGAAGTGTTGCCTCTAATGAAGTTGATTGCTCTTGATATAGATTGCTTTGTAGCGCCATTTCTTGATAAAAGTTTGTTGCGGCAAAAGATCCACTGTGTGCATACAAGTCTCCTTGATCATTGCACGAGAAGCTTGGCAGTTGATACAGACTATATTGCCAATAAATGTGTTCTGTAGTAGCAAAGCTATTATCGTCATAAAAAATTTTAGTTCCTTGATCATACCACGAAAGATTTTACTGATGGTTACACCGTTGGTTGTAGGCTTCAACATGGTCTTTGATACTCATTTTACGGTCCTGATTGTAGCAATATGCATCAAGGTTGTATGGGCAATTTTCACACAAATGTTGCCCCCCACAAAAAACACAAGAATTTGCCACGACATGAACTCTTTAGGCTACTCTCGACATTTGTATTGATGTGATCGTGTTATTCAATGTTGAGGCTTGTGTCGAGAGACATAGAAAAGCATTATATCCATAAAAATTATCCATTCTTCTTTCTCAAAAAGCTCTAGTGGTTGCATATAGGTCGTCAATGGTGGGTGTAAGATACTCTCGAATAGGTCGACCTTTACCTCCCTGCATGTTGATGTTTCATCACTCATAACACACCTAAAATAAAAGAAACTAAAAAATAAAGTTAGAAAAAAGTGAACAAAAACAACAAGTAAAAATTAAATATAACTAAAAGTAATAAAGTGCAACTACTAAGCTATAATCACTAATTGCCAATCCCTGGTAACGGCGCCAAAAACTTGATGAAGGATAGAAATAATGAATATGGTGGTGAAAACTATAAACTAATGTTGTAGCAAAGAAAAGTAAAGTGAAGCGATTATTGAAGAACAAACTAATGCTGACTCATAAGGATTTCTAATATGAATGGGTAGCTATGTTTATTACTAACTACAGTGCTAACTATCAATTGAATGATATAACGATAAAACAATACTTATCTACTCGATAGGGTTTTTGTATAAACTCCTAAACTATGTCTAGCTAGAAGTTTATAAAAGAATGCTACAACGACACGTGTTTGCGTTAACCCTAACAATCTTATTACCTATTTAAGTTTCCCTTATTAGTCATTGAAACCCTAATCTTATGTCTAAGCAAGATTAGAACTCAAGTTAACAGCTTAAGTCTCACTACCCACATGGTCTAACTTAACTATCTCGATATTAAGCCATAATTCATAATTAAATGTTGCTCTCACTAGCTCTTAC
This sequence comes from Hibiscus mutabilis, assembly GCA_019671005.1. Taxonomy (NCBI): domain Eukaryota; kingdom Viridiplantae; phylum Streptophyta; class Magnoliopsida; order Malvales; family Malvaceae; genus Hibiscus; species Hibiscus mutabilis. The sequence goes on along the minus strand of CM033749.1, from coordinate 20,437,139 downwards.
AAGATTAAGCATTAAGATTAATGAATAGGAAAGATAAGCAAACATATGTTATAACATTAAATAGTAATTAAGAAAATTAACTTAAACAATAAACCCAACTAAAAGGTATTTAACTCATTTCTAAGCAAATAACATCCATCCAAATAAAATATAAGTCCATAGCAGTCAAATAAAGCAACAAGGAAAAGAATCAAAGAGTCATAAGATTTCTTCTTTGTGCCGTGAGTCGATGCTGCAGCGCTTTAGACTCCTCAATCCTCTCTCGATGGCTCACGTCACTTGGAGACTCCTCTTAACCTTCGACGATGGTGGTTTCGATGCTGAAGACAAGGGGTTGTTCCTCGAATAAAGCTTTCTTTTCTGCTTATTTGTGCGTTAAGTGCAGCCCTCTTTCTATTGGTATTCTTCTTGCCTTTTATAATAAGTAAAAATCCTAGGTTTTTTCTACTTTAAGCCCATTAAATGTCAACGCTAGAAAATAAAGGAATATCTTGGCACATGCTTTTAATAAAGTGTCACGTGATCCATTAAAGAGGATCTTTGCTTTCCACGCAAGTAATAGCTCAAAGGAGAGGAGACCACACGTTAATTAGCATCAAAGGATAAAAGATTCATCTCCAGCTTCACAACAATGTTGTAGCATCTGATTCCATTATGAAAGAATGCTCTAACCAATGCTTCGGCGCTCCACTGCTCCTTTCAACCTTTGTTTCCTGCACAAGCACTACTAAAATACCCTACTTCCCATTAATAGCATCAATATACATGAATCATTAAGCTCAAGCATAAACTCCACAAATATATGCAAAATGATTCTAAATGCAACTACATGGGCTCAAATACATGCAATATTTCAAGTAAAATGACACAAAATATAGGTTTTCTACAGAGTTATCTGGACTTTTTTGAGAATTTTAGGGTGTTTTTTGAGAATTTTATTTTTTTTAAAAATAGGCTTAATAGGCAAAAAGTTCCCAAACTATACTTTTCTTTCTAGATAGGTGCCTAAAGTATTTTTCGGCGCAAGCAGGTGCCTAACATTTTCACCGTTACTATTTTAGGTGTCTTGTCGTTAACGGCCGATTAAAAAATTTCGTTAACCAATAAAACATGACACGTGACATGCTTTGTTTTATTTTTAAAAAATCAAAATTCTCAAAATACCTTAAAATTCTCAAAAATTCTCCAAATCCTTAAGTCCCAAATAAGGGTTCTTATTGAGCGAGTCGATCGCAAGTTGAGTAGTGCTCGACTCTGCTCGTTAGCAAATCTTGTTGCTCGACTTGTGCTCGTTAAAAAATCACGTTACATGACTCGTTGCTCGTTAAGCTCACCAAAATTTTTATCTTGTTTTTCTAAATATAGTAAAATCTAGTGATACAATTAGAGCTTAATATAAACATACAAATTCAGAAAGAATGTGTGGACTGAAGAGATAAATAAACGAACCTATTATGACCGATAGATGAGGTCGATATTCGAGTGTGAGACTCCTTTTAGTTTCTCAACAACCTTCGATGAACAATAAGGGGGCAAATGGAGGCCTTGACTCAGCTGTGTGAAATCCTTTCAATTGGGACTGAGGAGTCCTTAAGCATCTATTGATTCCTTTGTTCTCGTGCTCGTTGGATTTCTTAATCATGAGAGTAATCCTGATATTATGATTCTTGCTGCAAGGGCTCTTACTCATTTGTGTGATGTGTTGCCTTCTTCATGTGCTACTGTGGTGCATTATGGTGCTGTTTCTTGTTTTTGTGCTAGGTTGCTCACTATAGAGTATATGGACTTGGCTGAACAGGTTTGCTTTTATTTTGGTTACTTCCAAAATAATTGATTCTTAGAAAATGAAATTGATATAATGTGTGATTGAACTTAAACTACCTTGAATTAATGAACGGCATCTTGCATTTCATTATAAACTAGAATACAACTAACTAGTTCTACTAGAAGTTGAACGAAGATCAACTTGGGATAGCTGAATGCTTTCCTGGAAGCCTATGTGACTTGAAATTTGCTTATTTGAATTTCAAATTAATTTTTAAATTTTGTTGTTGTTGTCTGGTTTTCCAGTACCTAAGGGTACAGCATATTGTTCATGGCAGTGGACTTGAATTAGAAATTTGAAAAATTAGATTTTCTCTACTCCACATTCTTATCTTTCTGGTTGAATTGCTGTTAACAGTCTCTGCAAGCTTTGAAGATGATATCTCAAGAACACCCTACTGCCTGTCTGCGAGCAGGTGCTCTCATGGCAGTGCTTTCATACTTGGATTTCTTCTCCACTGGGGTTCAGGTAATTCATTTGTAAACATGCATTAATGATATATGGAGTGAAGGAAACTTTCTTGCTATTTAGATTCTTATTCAATTTGTTTCTTATGTTTGATCCCACATTCAAGTGAGTGGCACTATCTACTGCTGCAAACATCTGCAAGAAACTCCCTTCAGATGCAGCTGATTATGTCATGGAAGCTGTACCATTATTGACAAATATTTTGCAGTATCATGACTCAAAGGTACTGAACATCATATTAATGATAATTCATTTGTTGTAAATTACGTTTCTTCTTCATCTTGTACATTTCATTACTTTTCTAGGTGTTGGAGCATGCTTCTGTTTGTTTAACTCGCATTGCTGAAGTCTTTGCATCTTCCCCGGATAAATTAGATGAACTATGCAATCATGGACTAGTTGCACAAGCTGCATCTCTCATTTCCACCAGTAATTCTGGAGGTGGACAGGCATTGTTGAGTACACCAACATATACGGTGAATTGATGATGCTCCTTTGTTTATCTATTTGAATGCATTCTATGCAACATCATGACTTTTGGTTTTTTGAATTCAGGACTTAATTCGACTGCTTTCAACTTGTGCAAGTGGGTCTCATCTGGGAGCGAAAATGTTACTTCTTCTTGGGATCAGTGGCATACTTAAAGACATACTATCAGGTTCTGGTGTTTCAGCTAACTCACCTGTTCCACCAGCATTAAGCAGACCGGCAGAGCAGGTAACACGTCCAATTCAAGCTGAAGAGTTGGTAGTTGTTTTTGCTAGCTGTTCACATATACCAGTTGACATGTGTTTGTTGCTATATTAATACAAGCAGTGCTGAGGAAATGGTACAATTATAACACCAAATATCAACTCCTATTTTTACTATTAATGTAAACCTTGCATGCCAGTTGTTTTTTGGTTTGTGGGACGTTTTTTGAATATATCTGTTTTTAGTTAAAGCTGAGGTGATGGTAGTCTCCATTGCATGTTGTTTATATGTACTTGTGTGTGTATACATGTAATGTTCTCAGTATTATATTGATACCAGCAGTGGTGAGGACTGTGGAAAACAGTAAGAATATTAAGGAACAAAGTATAACCCTTTTTATTGTGGTTAAAAGTTGCTTTCAATTCAATCTATTTATATTCTGCACCTCCTTGTATTTAAATTAACGTAGTAAATTAGTAATAGCTTATGCATGTTATCCGTGTTAGTCTGGTGGTCTTGTAAATTGTAATTCTTATCTTCTTGTGTAGATTTTTGAGATTGTCAATCTTGCAAATGAACTTCTTCCTTTGTTACCCGAAGGAACATCTCCCTCCCTGCCAGCTCTAATATATTCGTGAAAGGGCCTATTTTGAAGAAGTCTCCTGCTAGCATCTCTGGCAAGCAAGAAGAAACCAATCAAAATGCTCTTGAGGTTTCACCGCGAGAGAAATTGTTAAATGATCAACCTGAACTTCTTCAGCAGTTTGGAGTGGATCTCCTTCCTGTTCTCATACAGGTAACCTTCGCTTCGCAGATGGTGGTTTGGTTATCCATTGGTTTATTGGTACTTATGGTCTCTTCTCTTTACAATATTTTCTTTTGGTTCTTTAATATTTTTAGTCTCCTACCTTTTTGTTAAGCAGATCTATGTTCTAGTGTCAGTAGTCCCGTTCGCCACAAATGTCTTTTAGTGATTGGAAAAATGATGTACTTCAGCAGTGCAGAGATGATTCAGAATCTATTGAGCGTGACAAACATATCTAGGTGTTCACCTTTAGTAAAAAGGTAGTTTACATATTCATTGAATGTTTGGTTATAATCTTACTATTTTTTGTGTTTTTATAGCTTCTTAGCTGGTGTTTTAGCATGGAAAGATCCATGTGTCTTGGTTCCTTCCCTTCAAATTGCTGAGATCCTCATGGAAAAGCTGCCTGGAACCTTCTCCAAAATGTTTGTTCGAAAGGGTGTAGTTCATGCTGTGGACCAGCTTGTATTAATTGGTAATCAAAATGCCACTCCTGCTCAAGCATCTTCACTTGAGAAGGATAATGACTCTGTATCTGGAACATCGTTACGTTCCAGGCAATGCGGACGACATAGTGGTAACTCTTATCCTGAAGGAAGTTCTATGGAGGAGTCCAAGAATCTGGCATCTGTAAATATTGTCTCACCTCATAGTTCAGTAGAAATTCCTCTGGCAGCCAATTTCAGTTTTCGTACTGCTGTTAGTGCAACTGCTAAAGCATTTAAGGATAAGTATTTCCCCTCAGATACTGGGGCTATTGAAGTTGGAGTAATAGATGATTTGTTGCCTTAAAAAATCTTTGCATGAAATTGAATACTGCTATTAATGATCAAAAGACTAAGGCAAAAGGAAAATCTAAAGCTTCAGGGTTTCCATTGGTTGATTTTTCTACTAGCAATGAAGAGTATTTGATTGGGGCGATTTCTGAGATGCTAGCTGAAGTAAGCAAGGGGGATGGTGTGTCCACTTTTAAGTTTATTGGAAGTGGTGTTGTTGCGGCCTTGTTAAATTACTTTTCTTGTGGTTACTTTTCCCAGGAGAGAATTTCAGATGTGAACCTAGCCAAACTTCGTCACCAAGCTGTTAAAAGATTCAAATTGTTTCTCAGTGTTGCCCTTCCTTCTGGTGTTGATGAAGGAAGTATTGCTCCTATGACTGTCCTGGTTCAGAAGCTTCAAAATGCTTTATCATCCCTAGAGTGTTTCCCTGTAGTTCTTAGGCATTCATCTAGGTCATCTGGTGGGAGTGCACACCTCTCTTCTGGTTTAGGTGCATTATCTCAGCCTTTTAAGTTGCGGCTCTGTCGAGCCCCAGGAGAGAAGTCTCTTCGTGATTATTCTTCAAATATTGTGTTGATTGACCCGTTAGCAAGTGTAGCAGCTGTTGAAGAATTTCTTTGGCCGCGAGTTCAACGAAGTGACACTGCTCAGAAACAATCTGTCTGTTGGAATTTCAGAGTCAGGCAACAGACCTAGTCGGACTGGTGTATCTTCTCCATCTACCTCAACTCCTGCTTCTATCACTCGTCGTCAATCTTCACGGTCCAGATCATCTGTCAATATTGGAGATGTTGCCAGAAAAGAACAAGCACAGGAGAAACGCACATGTTCATTTAAGGGCAAAGGTAAGGCTGTTTTGAAGTCTTCTCAAGAGGAGGCAAGAGGACCTCAAACAAGAAATGCTGCTCGTAGAAGAGCTGCTCTGGATAAGGATGCTCCATTGAAACCATTAAATGATGGCTCTACTTCTGAGGTATGCTTTCTGGTTATTAGATATGGATTATCTTTTGTTTATAAGGTGGTCCTGTTCAATATTACTATATTATGCTTACCTGTTTTTAGCTCATGTTCTTCTGTTGCTTGCTTGGAACTGTGACTTTCTCATCATTTCCTCTTGAATGATCATCATTTGTACCTTTATTTGGTTAGGATGAAGAATTGGATATGTCTCCTGTGGATATCGATGATGCTTTAGTGATTGAAGATGATGATATTTCTGATGATGAAGACTATGATCATGAAGATGTAAGTTATATTGTGCCTGTAGAAAATGTGAAGACTTGTTGATTGTAAACTCCTCTTAATCTTAGGATTGATTGATGAAACCATTGTTCTTTTCCTGGTTCTCAGAGATGATTCTTTTCCTGTTTTCACACCAGATAAAGTACATGACGTTAAATTGAGTGATTCAGCTGAAGATGGAACACCTGCTGCAAGTGATGGCCAAACTATTGCAGCTTCAGGTTCTAGCAGCAGAGCTGCTGCTGTTAGGGGTTCTGACTCTGCTGATTTTAGGAGTGGTTATGGCTCTAAGGGTGCAATGTCATTTGCGGCTGCTGCCATGGCTGGGCTTGGATCTTCCAATGGTAGGGGTATTAGGGGAGGTAGGGATCGACAAGGACGACCTTCATCTGGCAGTTCTAGTGAGCCTCCAAAGTTGATATTTACTGCTGGTTATAAGCAGCTCAACAGGCATTTGACCATCTATCAGGCCATTCAGAGACAGCTTGTGTTGGATGAGGATGATGATGGTGAAGGATATACTGGTAATTATTTTACATCTAGTGATGGAAGAGGGATGTGGAGTGATATCTATACAATAACTTATCAGAGGGCTGAGAGCCAAGCTGATCGAACACCAGCAAGGGGATCAGGTTCTGCTACAGCTTCTAGATCTGCTAAATCTGCTTCGTCCAACTCCAACTCCGACCCCCAACCTCAGAGAATGTCACTTCTAGATAGCATCTTGCGAGGGGAACTTCCTTGTGATCTAGAAAGATCCAATCCTACTTACATTATTTTGGCACTGTTGCGTGTGTTAGAGGGTCTGAATCAGCTTGCACCTCGTTTGAGAGCTCAGATTATTTCTGACAATTTTGCCGAGGGAATTATTTTAAACCTGGATGAGTTGAGCACCTCCGGTTCTAGAGTTCCTCGTGAGGAATTTATTAATGGTAAGCTGACTCCAAAACTGGCGCGGCAAATTCAGGATGCCCTTGCACTCTGTAGTGGAAGCCTTCCTTCCTGGTGTTACCAATTGACAAAGGCATGCCCTTTTTTATTTCCTTTTGAGACACGAAGACAATACTTCTATTCAACTGCCTTTGGGCTCTCTCTGCATTATATCGTCTGCAGCAGCATCAGGGTGCTGAGGGCCATGGGTCAACTAATGACAGAGAGGTCAGGGTTGGGAGATTACAGCGGCAGAAAGTCCGCGTCTCCCGAAACCGCATTTTGGATTCTGCTGTAAAAGTAATGGAGATGTATTGCAGCCAAAAAACTGTGCTTGAAGTTGAATATTTTGGAGAAGTTGGAACCGGTTTGGGTCCAACCTTGGAGTTCTATACACTTTTAAATTATGACTTGCAAAAGGTTCAACTTGCAATGTGGAGGTCGAATTCTACATGGAATGAGTCAGTGATGGAAATTGATGGAGATGAAGAGAAAAATGGAAAAACTGCTGGTTCTGCTACTGTTGATGAAGATATAATCCAAGCTCCTCTTGGGTTGTTTCCCCGGCCTTGGCCGCCAAATGCTGATGCTTGTGAAGGTAGCCAGTTTTTTAAATTAATTGAACTTTTTCGGCTGGTTGGGCGTGTGATGGCGAAAGCTCTTCAAGATGGGAGGCTTTTAGCTCTGCCTCTCTCAACATCATTTTATAAACTTGTGCACGGTCATGTAAGCTGATTGCATTGTTCAACTTGTGGGACATCTTAAATCTAGTTTAACCGTACAGTGCATATTTTCATACCCATGATATCCCTACCACTGCCACAATAATCTTTTACCTTGCTAAAGAAATAAACCATTGCAGGAGCTTGATTTACATGATATTCTTACTTTTGATGCTGAGTTTGGGAAGATTTTGCAAGAATTGCATTTACTTAACAATATCTAGAATCACTGGGTGGTGACAGTAGTGGTGCAATTGCTGATTTACGGTTCCATGGGGCCTCAATAGAAGATCTTTGTCTGGGGATGAAACTGTATTATGCAGACTACATATTGAAGCCAGGGGATGAAACTGTATTATCTTCAACTTCTCGTTCTGTTATCCCCGCCTCATGTTTTTGTTGAGATTATTCTAACATTATGTTAAAAACATCAGGTGGATATCAACGACTTAGAGGAATGCATATCCTTGGAGGTTGATGCAACTTTCAAGTCTGGAACAATGCGGCAAATGGAGGCATTTAGGGCTGGTTTCAATCAGGTCAAGATGCTTTCTTTGCTCCAACTTTTGTTGAGTAATCATAAGATAATACCTGCATTTAAGGAGCTGTTTTGTTTTGGATTAATCTAAATGTTAATATATCCTTTGTCTAACAAGCAGGTTTTTGATATTGCATCCCTACAAATATTTACTCCCCAAGAGCTTGACTATTTGTTGTGTGGTCGCAGAGAGTTGTGGGAGATAATGTGATACGTGAATTATGACAGAATTACAATCTTTTTTCATTAGGGCTGGTTACCCTCTTGATTTTAACTTTATAACTTCTAATTCTGCAGGCTGAGATGCTAGTTGATCACATAAAATTTGATCATGGATTTACTGCAAAGAGCCTTGCTATTGTTAATGTATGTTTCATACCCCTTGCATTTGAGATACATTTGATCCATGCTGATGTTCTGTTTTGTGATTTATTAGTTGCTTGAAATTATGGGAGAATTTACACCAGAGCAGCAGCGGGCCTTCTGCCAATTTGTTACTGGTGCACCAAGACTTCCACCTGGTGGTCTGGCCGTGCTAAATCCAAAGCTGACAATTGTTAGAAAGGTGTGATTGGAGTTGGATTTTTTTTTTGTAATGTTTTTGTCTCGCTCACATCGATGTAGATATATGTCATCATGCATTGAAATTCTTTTAATATGATTTTGAAGTCGGATGGAAATGAGATTACATATTGATTATGAAGAATGTCTATTAAACATGCTTTAGCTTTCAGTATTTTCAAAATTGCTACTAAAGCGAGTTATATTGCCAATCTTCTTTGGTGATAGCGTCGCTTCATTTTATTCATCTCTAAAATTAATCCTGTTATATTCTCTATGGTGTATGGCAATACTACCTTGAGCTATCTGTGTTTGGTATGTTCAAGGTTTGAATGCTCATCTGTCTCAAATCTGACTGCAGCATTCTTCATCTGCACCTGCTTCTCTTGCTGTAAATGGAACTGGACCCTCAGAATCAGCAGATGAGGACTTGCCTAGTGTCATGACATGTGCTAATTACTTGAAGCTCCCTCCATATTCTAACAAGGTATACAGTTACTTGGATTGATTTTCTGTTTTTTTAATGATCTTGTACTATTTTCATTGATATTCTCTTACATTGTCTTTCATCATTGATTACCACTGATTTCTAAACAGGAAATTATGTATAAGAAATTGCTATATGCAATCAGCGAAGGGCAAGGATCTTTTGATTTATCATGAGTCCTCTGTCGCAAGACTAACCAGCACGGAGCTGTGATGTGTTGAGGTGTGTAACTTCTGAATAACATGTCAATTTTTCTCACCTGCTGCCATTATTTTTGATGTATGGAGGGGGCATATATTAATTTTGCTCGAATGCCCAACATTTCTCTTCATGCTGCTTCTCCATTACAAGTGATGTTGGCAAGGTCTGTTAGCACTGTTAATGATCTGACCATCTGTACAAACTTCAAACTTTGCTTGCATAGCCTTGAAATTCTTGGGCACCCAAATTTGAGTTTTATTGTTTTGTTTTTTTGCCTACTATTTTCCGCAATTGGGTGCAAATTATATGCTTAAGCACAAAAGAATTTAGGAGCGGGTTTTTGTTGCCTTCAGCTGCTAGAGTTTTGTAGATATAAGATTAGAAAGGAAAATGAATAAAAAAATGATGAAAATGTTACTCCTTATTTTGCGTCATCCTTTTTTTATATTTATTTTTTGTTGTAATTTTGGGCTGGTATACTAATAAATATAAGCATCATTATGCTCACACATACACGTGTTATATATATATATATATATATATATATATAAGTATGAATTTAGAGAAACTATCATGTATTGGTATGAGACAAAAAAAAAATTAATTTTTTTTATGTTCTAACACTAAAAAAATTATTCATTAAAAAGTTCTAAACCATGTCATAAACTTTAAAAGATATGCTTACCCATAATTTCCTAAATTATAATTATAAACTCTAATTTTAAATCTTAACCTTAAACACTAAACCTAAATTTTTAGTGGGATAAAGAAAAGGGTAGAAAATTTCTACTCACTTATATATGTATCATTAGCTATTTCAATAATTTTTAAAATCACATACACCTAAAGTGTGAATATTCCTTTTTAAAAATAAAATCTATTAAAATATTTTTTACTACTTTTTCAGTTTTTTCTCTTTTTAAATTTAAAAATAATAAAAATTTATTATGATAAATTAAAATTTAACATGTAATTAAATTATATTCATAAAAAAAATAAGTAAATTTAAAGTCTAATTTTTTATTACCAACGTGTTGGTCCAAGTAATAACACGGGTTGGTCAGTATTAATCAGGGCGAAACCCTGAAAATCGAAAGAGCAACCAAAATAGTCTAATTTATATTTGCCCTATTTTAACTTCATTTTCTCCAACTATCAAAACCCTAATTGCCGCCGTCGTCTTTGTTGTTTTTTGTTGCCTGTGATTGCTTTCCTATCGACGTTGCCTCTCTCCCAGCATCCCACATAGTTGCCCTTCCATTAGTAGTTTTATTAAAAAAACATGCTTATAGAATAAGAAGAAGAAGAAATCCCTTTTGAAGGGTTCAGTCATGGACTGATGAGAAAATTGGCATTTTGATGATTAATAGGTATATTATATATAAATATTTTAAATATGTTATACCCATGTTCGGGCCTTCAAAATCAGCAGCATTCGAAAAGATACATCCATCTCCAGAACACATAGTATCTGCACTATGCCTCATCAAATAAAGCCTTGTGACATGGCCGTCCTCAAGACTAATCTGCCATCGACATAACATTCATCGAGTCCATCTAACCAGCCAACTAAGCTTACTAGCTGACAACCAAAGATGAGACAGAAAAGCTTATTAGCTGAAGAACAGATTCTATTATGACAACCCATCAATAACTGTCACTAGACCTGGCGCAATCCCATCAAACAGTGTCTTTCACCTATAAATACTAGAAAGGAACTAGACGACCAACACTACATATTAAAGACCTTCGCTCCATCTTTCCATCATCCTCAGTGGCTATCCGCCCACATCAGAATGGGTGAACCACCATCAACCATCGTCAACTACCGTCTTCATACTCATTTTTACTACCAGTTCACCTTCTCGTCTTGTTCCCGATTTTTCTGACATCAACAATAGGTGCGGTGAGTGTGAAGATCCCCTCTACCAAAAGAATCAGCCACGATGATTCTTCCACTTTGAGCCGTCCCGACGAGAAAGATAAAAGAAGTAAGAAAAATAGGTTAGCAATGTCTCCCTGTCAACAGTCGGGGGAAGCGCTACTTGAAGGGATTCGCCTTCCGGTAATGTACAAGCGACTATCCTGAAGAAACTATACATCACTAAAATGATCTCTAGGGTCGAACCCTATCATGGCAACCATGCTCGGCCACTGGCTACAGCTCGTTCACGATTACCGCAGCGTGCCATAGATATATCCCTAAGAAGGTCTAAACCCCATAGTCTCCGAAATGAGCTCCCGAACTACTCCCAAGGATGAAAAGAGGGATGAAGCTGCCGAGACATCCTCGGAGGACGCTGGAAGAGGATTAACTTTACAAATAGTGAAGAACCTCCGAAATATACGAGCCCAAGGAGTTCGAGCTACTGAATACTTCACCTACCCTTGCATTACGCGAATATCCCCGGAGAAAACTTCCCCCTTTTGTACATGTAATTTCTGCAAATTAAAGGTAACAACCTTTTTCGAGCTGCCGATATGTGCAGGAAACATCGAGGTTCCCCGACAATGGAATAGAAGGATGATTTAGCACAACATTGAACCCTCCGCAAATGTATCTCCCTCGAATGTCTTCACTTCAAACGAATACTTCCCCAAACCTCTAGGTATTAGGGGAAAACCCCTTCCTTATCGAAAGCACCCTAGGTACTTAATATAGCCCTGAGAAAATGCTTGAATTATCATAGATGCATGGTTGAATACTTGGATGAATGTCCGAATGAATGTTTTGGTGAATGAATGAATGTCGGAATACATGAATAGATATTATACATTAGTAAAATCATCCTATCCCCCAAAATTATTACTTCGCCATGGACATTGAATCAATTCTCCGCTCACCCAAAATCTCCACCACACAAGACTGACCTCTCCAAGGGTGTTGAGATAAACTCGGTTCAATTATGCGACTGATTTCTCCAAGGGTGTCCAGACAAGCTCCACCCACAACACAATTATTTCTCCAAGAGTGCGAGATAAGCTCCACTCAAAATTACACATGTTTTCTCCAAGAGTGCAAGATAAGCTCCACTCAAAAGTCTATAGTGACCGTCCCTAGAGTGGTCATCCATGCCACGCCCAAAACCACCTCGACACCTTTCAGGGGCAAAATGTAAAAGTCAGTGAATAACTTGGTCCCCTGAACAAGCACCTTGACATCACGAATGCAGCCTTCATTGTGCAGCTGTTGACCATTACCCACAAGAACCTTAAAATTAGGAGTTGTTGTTAACTGTAACCCAAGATGCTTAACCACCCGGGATTGTATGAAGTTGTGAGTGCTGCCTCCATCAATCAATATGTGAACCATCTTCCCTTGGATCGTCCCTTGACCCGCAAGGTGTTTAGGTTATGATAGTAGGCGAGGGCATTAAAAGAGATTGTTGAGTGCTCACTAACTAGTAGGGGCCGAGTAATCGAGTCATCGACCACGTGAAGTTGTTTGTCTTGGTTGTGACGCTGCTCATCATCATCATCAGATTCATCGTCGAGCAAGAACAGTTAGAGAGCTTTACATTTATGCCTTGGACTCATCACAATAATAACAAAGTCCTTTTTGGCGACGTGCTTGTGCCTCTGCAGAAGACATACATCGAACAGTTGGTGTGGTAGTAGGAGCAGTGAAATTCTGGTCCAAGGGTGAAGGACGACCTGGTTGAACTTTGGGGTCGTGGGAGGGTGATGTAGGAGTTGGCAACAGGGGAGGCAGTTTCGAACCAAAAATGTGGACCGATAGACGTCGATCTTGCAGGAGAGCTTCATGAAACTGGGCCAGTGCCTAGACTTCAACCATGGACATGGAGCGGTGACCTAACACCTCATTTTTTATGTCTGATCGGAGTCCTGAAGTAAAATAGTCCAACAATAATTCATTAGACAAGTTGGAGGTTCACAGCGCCAAATCCTTAAAACGAGACTGATAATCTGCCATCGTGGTTGTTTGCATCAATTTTGCCAATTGTCCGACAGGAGATTCGATTTCTATGACTGTAAAATATTTCTGAATCGCTTCCACCAAATGATTCCAACCGCTAGCTTCCGTTGCTGTTGCATCCACCCGAACCACTTTTTTGCCGTGCCGATCATACGAAAAGAAGCCATCGTGACTCGATGATTGTTATCTGTACTATAAAACCCAAAGAAATCCTAGGCCGAGGCAATTCATTCCTCTGGATCATCGCCGGTGAAGAGGGGAAGCTCGACTTGGACTGGTTTCGGAGGAAAAGGAAAATTGTCCTCGGAGTCGACTCGCATCTTCACCTTACCTCGATTTACTGCAATATCGGCCGTGAGGTCGCCTCCTGCAGATGTCGTCGCAGATAACCCCAACTGAGTGAAATGTTTTGGAGTTGGCGGGCCATCTCCTGGAGGGTGGTTTGAGTGGCGGTGTTCCATTTTTCATGGTTCGCTACGTGGTTTTCCAGGGAGGTGAGGGTCTGTTCATGGCAGGACGTGTCCTGGAGAGTACGAATGGATTCAGCGTTGTTCACCATGCTGGTAAGCTCAATAAAAGCACTAAATTGTTATGAATGTCGTGCAGAAAGAAGAGAGGATAGAAAGAAAAGAAGATAGCTTAGGATAGAACAAGACAATATTAGAGTTTTTGCATGCCTTTCTCAGTTCACAACCGAGCTATTTAACCAAACATAAAAATAATAAATTAATAAACAACAAAGTCTGCTAATGCACGTGGAGTTTTTCTCTCTCTGGTCCCTCTGCGCAATTCCTGGACGTTCCCTGCAGCCTGGGTAGCGCTGGTCTCCTGTGCAGTAGTAGGTAGTGCTTCCATGGTGTCCACAACAATTTCTCTTGATTTTCATGGAACTCATTCAAAATTAATTTTTCTTTTTCTTTTTCAATTGAGGTATGATTTTATCTTATCATTGTCAAAACAATCCTTAATCTCAATTATTAATTTTAATTTTAAAAAAGGGAGCAAAAATCCAAATTTGGAGAGGACTGGTTTGTAAATATTATTGAATTTTGGAGAGTAAATTGAGCAATTCCTCTCGATTCTTCTCCTATTACCCTCGTCCAACCTACGTCCTCCGTTGGCATTACGTTCCACGATTTGGGTCGAAGTTCCGGGAACGCGATTCGGTGGGCCATTCCACGTTCGTGGTATCTATGATTTGGATTCTTTAATCAAATCTTAGATTTCGTTTTAGTTCCTTTTCTTATTTTAAATGATTTATTTTCCTTCTAGAATGAGTTTCTTAATTAAAGAGACACAAAAAATAATAAGACTGAAAGAAGAATTTATATAAAAACATTAAAAGATGTAGATTTTTTTTTAACGAGTGCTAAGATTTCGCTCTCTGTTTAATAAGTTGACAGGTTCAAGTGTTCCTTCAACTAGCTAAATATCAAACACATGTTCATAACAATTTGGCATCTAAAGACAAAGTGACGAGTAAACATATGTAAAAAGCTCGATCATCTACAAACAAAAGATTCAAGATCAAACACTGCAGCCCGTTAACAAAATTATTATTAAAACCAAAACTCAAGTGTTTGATGAAACACGTGAAGGAATGGATAGATTGACTGTTGGTACAAAGTTTAGTAACTTTAAACAAAAATCAAACCATGGTAGCCTTTGTTATTCACTCTTTTTTGTCCTATGCATCAATCCCTCCTAAACCTATCTCGACAAAAAAATATGCAAATCACAACCAACTTCAATTCCTTATCTTATTCATTAACATCTCCTAAACTCGTATCCAAAAGCTCCTCATTTTCTCTAATCCTAAACGGACTTTGCATAAAAATCCCTAAAAGATCTGTTTCTTCTTAAAGAGTCCTAGGTTCAGTCTCCCTCTAAGAACTAAAATGTTTCTCTCATTGACAAACTGAACTCTATCAGTACCAAACACACAGTCGTAATATAACTCTAGAAGACAACGGATTCGTTTATGTCCAACAAAGCAGTGGTTGTTCATATTTGATCTAACCCTTCATTTTTTTTTAAAAAAATATTCATATTTGCACTCGTATTCGAGATATGTGACTCTAAGAATCTTTCATATACATAAAATTTTCTTTTTAAAAAAATAAGCAAATGGGCACATTAATTTCCTGCATTTACATGTGAATATGAGTCACATAGATGGCAATGGCTAGTACAAATAGCTACCGATAGAAAATCCACCAAAAATTTAGTATCAATGCATGAAAGAAACGGCGCGGCCATCAAACAAAAAAGCAATCACATATTTGAACATAATATTTTATCAGATTTTCAGCAGGAAGGAAGTTTCACTATCTTCTATTTGTAGTATAGTACAACATGCAATGATACACATCCTAGAAAAGCTTGATTATGATCATGCAAATGAATAATTACAGGTTTTGCAATTTATATTCCAGAAACATTCACTTATTCCTACCTTAGATACAGAGAAACCAAGAACTGGGAGAAGAGTATGAATTCACTAACAACGGTAGCCGGAGAGTGTATTCCAAGAAATGGGACAATATCTACCTGCAACCAGTTTTTAACAGTTGATCCCACCACCGCACCAGCAACAAGCCCCCCTATAGTAATCAATGTAGCCTTTCCTGCAAAGATGAGGAAAAAATGAAGTGAATTAAGATGTTTTTCCAAACAGAAGTTTAAACAAATTCGAAATTTGTACAATTATGCAGTCTAATCTATTGGCATGCTTTGGCAGAAAGGGCCATAAAATCCCAATGGCATGCCAACTTCCTTTGGCTTTCAAGGACTTCAATAAAATAGCCTAAGTTCGACTCAAGGATAACAGAAAAGCTAAGCTCAAAGAGAGAAATGAACTAAAGATTCAGATAACTCACTAGACAGGGACATCAAAAGAAAAAACAAAGAGTTGCAAATACAGAATGATTATAAAACCACTACAAATCTGCATCTGTGCATTATAAAATGAAATTCAGAAATTTTCGAATCATGCCTTTCCACAAGCAGTTCCCTACAAAATATAAGCCGCTAAAAAAATTAAGTGGAATTAGTAGTAATCTGCTAGCATCATATACACATTTCACCATTATATACAAATAAGCATCAGCAGCACCCTGAAACCCCATGGGTTCTTCTGCTCTTCTCTTTTACTCCCCCTTCATCGTTTCTTTCGTTGAGATTGAAAAAAAAAAAAGAACAGGCAGCGACTGGCAATTACTAGACTTTCGAATTTGACATAAGTAACATAGAATTAAAATTTCTATGGCAATCAATATAATCCATATGCAAGAAACCTTATTACCTAACTTCACATTCTTTTTGGTCATAAAATACAAGGAAGCTCCAAAGCTACTTGCTAAGATAAGCCCAGGAACGTCAGGTCCGGCATAAGGAATCACTGAGGACTCATTCACATAAGTTAGAACCATAAGAGCACCATATACACCAGCTTGTATGCCCAATTCACTAGCAACTGGAGTTTCAACTGAAACAGGTAAATTCTTCACTGTTGTTTGCACCCACCGAGGCATTGATCCCACACTGGGAGAATTAACATCTGCATATCTAATGCTTCTGTCCATCACCTTCCCGGCTCGTCGTTGGGTTAGGCTCCGCATGAGCAGCATATCGTATGCAGCCTCAACCTAAAACATAAACTGCTAAAACTATAGACACCATACAGGAGCCAATTTTGAAAGCATACAGTTCACATTTATCAGCGGGAAAAAAATCAACCGGTGTTCTTTGTCTATAAGATCTTCCTAGTTAAGTCAGCCGAATTATAGATGAACCACCATAAGCATCATAATTTCATTTCATGACAACAATATAGCAAGCATTTGTCTAATCTAGAAAATGGGAATGTCAAATTACATGCTATAAAAAACATTAACAAATGGCAAATTACGTGCCATAAAGAACACTTTTTTTCCCTTTGGATGGGTAGCTGCAAAGAAAAATAATTACTCTAAAACGGCGCAATAAAATCAAAATCAGGTAATCAACACAAAGTTAAAACTAAAAAATGCTAAGTAGCAAAATGATCAAATTTACACAAAAAAGTTCCATATTTTATCACCTATCTTCTAAACTTTAGAATTTTCTCAAATTGAAAATAGAATGGCAATGAATTAACCTGAGCAACAGCTTTTTCGTCATCCTTAATAGAGGCAACAATCGAATTCTTGGCGCGAAGAATATCATCAAAAGAATCACTTTCGGAAACTCCAAGGAGCTTGAGAGCGTTCTCAACAGACATCTCGAACGGAGCCGAGTCATCAGCTCGTGAACCAGCTCGAGCGGCTAATATTCGCCGGGCGTTGACGATTGTCGCGACTCTCCAGTGTTCGATCTTCGCGGGTTTAAAAGAAGGGTGGGTTTGGTTGGGAAGGTTGACCGCCGGTCTCGGAATAGGGGTACCTGGAGTGAGACGGTTTGGCCGGACGGAGAGTGTGGTTGCAGCCATTGTTAGAAGAAAAAAAAATTAAATGAGAAATATGGCTTCTTTTATTTCTGGGGAAAATCAAGAATGTAAATGAAAAAAAAAAAAAAAAAAGCTTATGCTTGCGCTTGGACCGTGAGTATGCTTTCTTTAGATCAGGGCCGTTCGATTGTCTGACCAAATGAATCTTGTAAAATTTGTTCTTAAGGATAGTGCATTAAAATTTGAGAAAATTACAGTCAAGCTGTAATTAACAGTCCTGAGTTCCAAGTGGCACAGCTTAAGACAAAAGAGAGCACATGTTAGAAAAAAAAAAACCCTAAAATTTGTGGCCATGAGAGTAAGCACCATGTGTACACGTCTCTATTTTCTGGACGGTCCCTTAACCAAACAAAAGAGAGAAGAAAAAGTCGTAAGGTAATCTCCATCCAAAATCACTAAACTTTAAATTTAATATCAATTATACTATTAAATTAAAATTCGATATCATTTAACCATTGATTAATCGGTGACATTGTCGTTTATTTTGTGTATACTAATACTTCTGCACTCGTAATAACTCACATTAAGGGGTGCATATTAATCGTTGAGCTTAAAAACCTTTAGACAAGGAGGCAACAATATGAAGTTTTTCCATCAAAAGTTTCGCTTTTCACGTTATTATATTTTGATTTAAATTCTAACCGATAATTAATTGTATATTATTATAATTTTAATAATTGAAAATTATTTGGTAATTATAATTTATTTTAATAAGTAAATATCTATACTAGGAAGAGATCTTATTGAATAAACCTTTTTGGTGACCAAGTATTTGGCGACCTTTATAACAATGAGAGATAGATGAAATTACTTAGGAGAAATATAACCACTTTTAAGATCTCTACAACTATAGCGGCTATATTGTATATATGGGTGTTGCAGGAATATTGGAAAGATTGTTTTGGTTATACCATGTATTATAGATATGTGATTACATGAGATTTCATGTATTTGTGCTATTGGTGTTCTGTACATAAATAGCGAATTATTCGCTTTCTCATCCGTGGAGATAGACAAGGCCAAAACACATTAAATCTCGTCTCTTGTTTGTCTGATTGTATGTTAATCTTGCTTTGAGTATTTTTCGCCTACAAAGTCCTACCAGACATTAATGCTTCTTTTTCTGCGAAAACATTCGATTTGAATTCAAGACATAAATTAAGCATTGTCGTAAGGGGTTTTACCCTCTACGAAAAATGGATAAAAAATGAGGTTTCTACGGCATCAAAGGAGATGTCACCCGGAGACCGGGACGGCACTCCCAACAGAATACCGTAAATATTTTATAAATATAAAAATAGTGGCGAATATAGAAAATGGATAAAAAATGTGGAAAAATATGAAAAAATGGATGGAGTCGCCACCAGCCACTTTGGTAGGCCGAACATCGTTAAAAGGTAACCAGAGATTCAAAAAGTTGGGTTCAGGAGTTGGTTACGTGTGGGGAAGGATTAGCACCCCCACGACGCCTAAAATTGGTACCGCGTTGATTGAGTGTTGTCATTGCGAGAAAACAAAAATTCAATTTTTAATTTAAATTTTAATCCCAAACAAAACAAAAAAGAACGGTCTAAAGAGAACATTTCCTTACTTACGAAACTGAGGAAGATGACACTTGAATGAGTCAGGATGTCACTTCCTAGTCGGATTCCGAAATAAAGTGGAAAATATTCCCTTAAATTGACCGAGGGTTTAAAAAAAAATCTGAAATAAAACAAACAAAAATATATATAGGTATGATAATATAATATAACATAAGATATAATAAACATAAATTATGTAATAAATAAAAAGATAAAAAAACTAATGTACATATGTCTTATAATATGCTAAGTATAAATAATGTACATGTTATGATAAATATAATAATATAATATATATTAAAATAATTATATAAAAAAATATTAATATATATAATAATATATACTATATGTACTATATACATATACTACATATTAGTACATAATACTAAATAATATAAACATATACTATTAAGATAATAATAATAATAATAATATACATGTGTAAAACATAAAATAAAAATAGGTACAAAAAATATATATATTTATGATAATAGTAATAATACTAAACATGAAAAATAATATTAAATATAGGAATAATATACATATAATATACTATAAATAGAAATAAAATAAAAATACGTATAATAATAATAATAATAATAATAATAATAATAATAAAACTTGAAAAGGTGACCAAATAAAAAAAAATAGGAAAAAAAAAAAAAAAACTGGAAAGTTAGAAAAAGGAGTATTTAAAATTAAAGGACTTAGAAGAGGAAAACAGAGGGCATACGGAAAAAAAAATGCAAACATTTTGGGGCAGAGGGAAGGGCTATTTATGTAATTTTACCATTAAAAATCTGATTGAAAAATGAAATTAGTGACCAAATTAAAAATGCTTTGAAAAATTACAGGGACTAATTGCAAAATATACCATGGGGCAGACAAAATTTAAAAAATTGGTATGGGAAGAGGGATTTATGATGTAATTTAACCCTATTTTATAACCTAGTATATAAGTCAAAATGGATAAAAAAAAAATTGAATCAATTTCAAAAAAAAAACAAAAAAAAAGGTCTTCAATTCTCTCCCCCTTTGTTTGCCGGAGCAGTGGAGGCCAGTGGCCAACGCCGCCGTAGAATGCCACCGCCGGTGGTGGTTGTCACTGCCGCCGGCGATCGAAAGCAGATGCGGATTTACATTTTTTCGATCCGTTTCGAGTAGATCTGATGCCGGATCCGAGGTTATATTATTATTATTTTACCCTTTTTATTCGCGTATTCTAAGATTAAAAATAAAGGTATGTATTTTTTTACCTTATTTCAAATAATGGATATAAAATAAAGGAATTTTATTTGAATTCTTTACATCCGAATCCCCTTATATTTTGAACAAACAATTTTTCTTTTTTTTTTATAGAAAAACCAAAAAAAATCTTTGCTTTTTTATTATTTTTCGAACTATTTTTTTATTTCCAACCGGAAAATTACATGCAATTTACTGGTTTTTATGGGATTTATACATATTCGAAATATATAAAAACCACTTGCATGCAACTTGTGTCTATTTTATTTTAATTTCAGATCTGACGTGGTGTCAATTTTTGCTTTTTAGGTTCGGATTGGGCGGTGGCCGGTAGAAGTGGGCGGTAGCCGCCGCGCGTGTGTGAATGGATGAGCAGAGGGGTGCGGCGGCTGCAGTGTAGTGGGGAGTATTAGGTTTTCAAATTTAGGTTAAGGGGTATATCTATAATTTGGGTTATTAATGGGTTTATTTAATTGTTCAAGGGTATTTAGGGTAATTAGGGGTATTGGGTTTGGGAATTAATTTTGTAATTGGGTTTTGGTTTGTATTTAATTTGGGCTTAGACCCGGACTAAAAATGGGTACAACGATTGCCCCTCTTTGCTCATTGGTGTGTAACAGCAATAGGACAAATACAAAAGAGTAACCATTTTTGTCTGGTCAGGTTAGGGTTCTTTTCTTTAGCCACCGCACCACCACTTCTTCTCGGGCTTTTCTTGATATTCTTTGCTACACTTCAAAATGGAGGATCTGTTGGGGAAGTCAAAATTTGAGGCGATCCGTTGGAGGAGACAAAACGAGCTTGGCTTGCTACGACTCTGACGACGACGCAATGCCTGGAGAAAATTTGACCTAGTTATAATACTAACGAAGAGACAAGGTCTGCAAAACTTGATCCGGCTACAACACTGACGAAGATGCAGGATAAAAAGAGGAAGGTTTGACCCAGCTACAACACCGACGATGAGGCAGGACCGGATGTTGGTGAATTTTGATGCATAATTTCTTTTGCATTTTTCCCAAATGCACAGGGTTTAACGGTTTTGAGTTGCCGTTTACTCCGGGCTAGTTGTATCATTCCTCTGGGTACAATCAGTTTGTACCAATCGTGACATCGAAATTTTCAAATGATTTATTTTCCTTCGACCATTCGTGAAAATGAATTTTTGATGGACATTTAAATTATCCATTGTCTTAAACTTTACCGTGTTTAAGCATGTTGTGCCAACATTTCTGTTGGACTTGTTAAATTAGTTTGATCCAGCTGCAACACCGACAAAGAGGCAGGATCGAAAGATGGAGGTTCTGATGTCTGATCCAGCTACAACTTTGACGAAAAGACATGGATCTGAAAGAGTAAATTTGGCCCAGCTACAACACATGACGAAGAGGTAGGACCGAAGAATAGTATGGTTGACTAAGCTACAACACCTGATGAAGAGGCAAGGTCTGAAATCAATGGGGTTTGATCCAGCTACAACACCGACGAAGAGGCAGGATCGAAAGTCAGTAAATTTGGTCTAGCTACAACACCAACGAAGAGGCAAGACTTGAAGTTAGTAAGGTTTGACCTAGCTACAACACCGATGAAGAGGCAGGGTCTGAAGTTAGTGGGGTTATTCCATCTACAACACCGACGAAGATAAAGGATCGGTAGTTGGAAAATTTTGGTCCAGCTACAACACCGACGAAGAGGAAAGACTTGAAGTCAGTAAAGGTTTGACCCAACTACAGCGTCGATGAAGAGGCAATATCAAAAGTTAGTAAATTTGGTCCAGCTACAACACCGACGAAGATAAAGGATCTAAAAGTCGTAAATTTTTTGATAATACAACACCGACGAAGAGGCGAGGATCGAAATTTGGCATATTTTTGTTCCATCATTCCATCAACGAATGACAAAATTGGATTTTAGATTCATTGGATTCTTCTACCACACCATCAAAGAAGCAGAATCTAAATAACAACAGTTTTGATTTACTACAACTATCAACGAAGAGCAGGATTGAAATTTGGCAATTTGACCTTACTATTCCATCAACGAGTAAGAACAAACAATAACGTGGACCCCGCCACACCATCAATGGAGGGAGGATCGGATCTTGGACTCAACCTCTCTATCAACGCAAGCATGAGATTGGATAATTTGTAATTTCAAAACTTGTTATACCATCAACGAGAAGAAGAAATGAATGAAAGAAAACACTTGGACACAACCACTCCATCAAAGATGGAGTAAAACCGAACGCGACGATTTAAACCTAACCTCTCCATTAACAAGAGGACAATTGGATATCGATAATTTGGACCTTGTTATCGCCATCAACGGAGGAACAAGATCGGATGAAAGCAACCTTGGACCCATCAACCCATCAACAAGGTGGATGAAAACAACTTGGATACAATCACTCCATCAACGCAAGAGGCAAGATTTAATATCTGCAAATTGGCATTTGTCACGCCATCAACGGAGGAACAAGACCGGATGAAAGCAACTTAGACCCACCACTCCATCAACGCAAGGGGCGGATCGAACAGCTGCAACTTATACTCAACCTCTCCATCAACGCAAGATGTGAGATTGGATATCTGCAATTTAAACCTTGTTACGCCATCAACGGAGGAACAAGATCGAATGAGAGCAACTTGGGCCTGGCTACACCATCAACGGAGGAACCAGATTAGATAATGATAATTTAGACCTAACCACTCCATCAACGGAGGGGTAGGATCGGGGGATAAAGCTTTACTTTTTTTTTCTTGATTTTTGATTTTTTGATTTTTTTTATTTTTGATTTTTTTTTGAATTTTTTGAATTTTTTTCTTTTTTTGCTCTTTCTTTATTTTTCTTGAATTTTTTATTTGATTTGATTTTTTTTTCTTTTTTTGCTCTTTTTGAGCTACAACTACATGAAAGATACAGTATCTGAAGAAAATGTTTGGTCTATTTGCAATCGAAGAAGAAGAAGACCTAAATAGGTTTGATAGGGTTTGACCTGGAGAGACAAGATCTGAACTAAATTGGTTTACCACCACTGACAGATGCATAACCCAAAAATTCTTGATCTGCTACGCCACCGTCGAAGAGGCAAGAGAAATCTATGAAGTTTGATCACTACACCACTAACGAATAGGCAAGATCGAAAAATTAGGACTACATCACTAGCGAAGAGTCGAGATCCAGAGAAAACTTTAATCTATTACCATCAATGGTAGGGCGAGATCTTAAAAATAAAGAAGGTTGATTAGTAAATGTTCAAAATTTTGCCATTGATTGGATGTTTGAGGTTTTTCGCATATCTCCCTTTTCAAGGCTAGAGGTTGATCATCTTGTTATTTCTAAGTGAAAAAGTAAATGCACTATGAATGGACTAACTTTACTTTTATGTGTTCCATCCAAAAATGAATGCATGATTTATTCTAA
The DNA here is from genome assembly GCA_019671005.1 of Hibiscus mutabilis. Lineage (NCBI taxonomy): Eukaryota > Viridiplantae > Streptophyta > Magnoliopsida > Malvales > Malvaceae > Hibiscus > Hibiscus mutabilis. Next base: position 20,413,214 of record CM033749.1, on the reverse strand, counting down.
ATTTATGATAATGCATGTTTAATGAATGATTGGTGCATATGAATGATGTTGAATGATGATGCCAAATGATCTTAATGAATGTAAATTTTTTTACCCCTCAAAGGATGCCCCCGCTTAATGTTTGGTCGGATTGAGTTTTCGGTCTTATTTTACGAAGATGCCCACAATCTTTCTTGGCTTTGATTATCTTTCTTTGAAGTTATCCTTTCGGGCGTATGCCCTAAAATTATTTTCTTTGAACTTCGTCTAGACTAAAGCGAATTCGAAGCCTGAAATATGTTTTTGCCTTTTCTTGAAAGATGAACGTGTTATGTTGCCCTCTAGTCGGGCGTGGAAATGCCCCTAGATGTGGGGCCTTGTAGAGGCATGGTGTCTATATGAGTGCAGAGGTTATTCTCAAAAATGCCTTTTGACCGGTTTCTTGCGTAGGTTCAACATGATGCTAGACCTCGCTTTATATGGTATTGTTGGCACGGGGCATCCTGGGGACCGGTTTCAAAACTGTGAATGTATGCATGTAAATGCAAGGTGTATGCCTTAGATACGGAGGTACTGATTCAAAATGGTTTACGTGGCTTAACTTTCGAACTTACGGGATTTATTCGCAACTTTGAACGTTGCATTTGATATCTAGGGTACTAGATTTTCTCCCGATAATGAATTTCCATTTTTTTAAATTAGGAACCGATAATGGAATCAATACTTTTGTCGAATAAAATGTAAGAAATTAAAATGATGGGTCATGCAATTAATGCAAAAATAAGTGAATTTAATATGATGTGATCTAAACAAGAAAATGAGGTCAGTTCAAAATAAAATAACCAAATGAATAAATTACATGGTAAAAAATAATAAAAAAATTGTACATGAGAACAAATAAAGGCCCCGAAGCCTAAAAAGGGTGACCGCTAAACGGGCCTAGTTTCGCATGGCTTTAAAAGGTTGGCTCCTATGACTCACTATACAAGGTTCAGATCTAAAGGAAAAGGTACCGAACTGTCGCGAGGACATCGATTCGGGAGAATACGACCCTTATACCATAGGGGGTGAAAACCCCACGAAATATAAGGACCAATACTCTAGGAGCACATTACAACACTATACGAGGTAAAAACCTAATGAAAGCGAAGTAATCTCTCCACTTAAGGGTTGAAGAGCCCGGGTAGAAAGCTCGTGCATGAATGCCAATGGATTAGAAATTAAATCAAATCGATTTTTTAAATTTCTTGCAAGACAACACAAAGTCAACATTGGTCCGACTCTCTTAAAAATATCCCCAGCAGAGTCGTTATTTGTCGTAACAGGGGGTTTTACCCTCTCTCTGAAAATATTATAAAAATGGTGGTTTTTACGATACCAAATAAGACGTCACTCGAAGACCGGGATGACGCTCCCAACAAATACCGTAAATTTTAAAATGGGAAAATAGATGAAAAATATGAAAAATAGATGGAGTCGCCACCGACCACTTTGGTAGGTCGGACACCGTTAAAAGGTAACCAGAGATTCAAAATTTTGGGTTCGGGAGTCGGTTACGCGTGGGGAAGGATTAGCACCCCACAACGCCCAAAATTAGTACCGCGTTGACTGAGTGTTGTCTTTGCAAGAAAACAAAATTTTGATTTTTAATTTAAATTTTAATCCCAACAAAAAAAAGGAAATGGTCTAAGGAGAACATTTTCTTATTTATGAAACCGAGAAAGATGACACCTGAATGAGTCACGATGTCACTTCCTAGTTGATATTCGAAATAAAGTATAAAATATTCCCTTAATATGAACCGAGGAAAAAAATCTGAAATAAAATAAGAATATATATATAGGTATGATAATATAATATAACATAAAATATAATAAACATATATTATGTAATAAGTAAATAAATAAACTAATGCACACATGTCTTATAATAGGCTAAGTAATGTACACATTATGATAAATATAATAATATAATATATATTAAAATAATTATATAAAAACTATTAATATATATAATAACATGCACTATATGTACTATATATATACTACATATTAGTACATAATACTAAATAATATAAACATATACTATTAAAATAACAATAATATACATGTGGAAAACATAAAATAAAAATAGGTACTAAAAATAAATATATATAAATATGATAATAGTAATAATACTAAACATGAAAAAAATAATATTAAATATAGGAATAATATACATATAATATACTATACATATAATAGAAATAAAATAAAAATACACTCGAAATGCAAACATCTTTAGGGCAGAGGGATTGCTTGTGTAAGTTTACCATTAAAAATCTGATTTAAATGAATCTAGGGACCCAAGCGCAAAGCGTCAAAAAGTGTAGGGACTAATTAAGTGATTATACCATGCGGCAGACAGCTTTTGAAAATCAGTATGGTAAGGGGTGACTTGGTGTGTAAATAACCCTATTTTATAACCTAAGTATATCAGTCAATTTTTCATAAAAAAACATTGTTTTAGATTTCAAAAGAACAAAAAAAACATAAGCTCTCCCACTTCTCTGCGTTCCCTGCCGGCCCGAGCTGCCGCCGCGGTCGCCGACGACTGGGAGGGCAAAGGTTGAACATTTCCGATCCCTTTCGTTGCGCTGAGTCCGAATCCGATGCCGAATTTTCAAACCGGAGTCCTTTGGTAAGTAGATCTAAAAAAAGATTCGACTTATATTATTATTTTTTTACCTTTTTTGTTCTTGCTTCGATCTCCTCTATTTTTGTGCTTTCGACTTGAATAAAATATAAAACAGAGGAATATTCGGTGTATTCTTTTTCGAATCCTTTTTTATATATTTTCGAACAACCTCACTTTTACATTCGAAAATACCGAAATCCCTTTGCTTTTTTTATTATTTCGAATCGAAAAAAACCTCCCTCCTTTTTTTATTACATGCGATTTCATGGGTATTTATACTCGATTTGATACATATTTTAAATCTAAAAAAACACTTGCATGCCACTTGTGTCTGAAATTTCAGATTTAATAATGTTGTTGTTGTCTCAGATCTAATTCTCGCTTTTGTTTTTTTCAGGTGTCGGAGCAGGCGTGTCAAGCAGCTTGGGCGGTGATAGACGGTGGCCGGCTCGCGTGACGGCCACGCATGCGGTGAGTGGGCAGATGGGTGCGGCGACTGAGTAGTGTAGGGTTTTTTGAGTTACTAGGTTTAGGGTTATTTTGGATAATCGGGGTTTTTAATTAAAAAGAGTATTTGGGTCATTAGTGTGGTATTGGGCTACTGGGTTTTTAATTTGGGTGTTGTAATTGTATTAGGCTTTTATGCCCGGACTAAAAATGGTTATGACAAGCATAAATGGGACATCGTAATGTCTTTCATTGAAGACATAATTAAATGCCCTTAAATTTTCGATGTTGAAACTGGATAGGCAATAACATGACGTTTGGTTAAATTTTAAATTGAGTTCCACATTATTTATTTTAATGTGTAGGACTAATCCTGAAGTCGAATCAATTCAATTAAAGGTCTTAGTTGGGAGATTGGATGGTCATTTAGCAATTTGGGCTAGATTAAAAAGAGAGGAAAATAATTATTTTCCTTCTCACCGAAAAACATCTTCATCAACATTTTGTCTTCCAATTTCCTCTAGAGAACAATAGTCGAAACCATGCTTGAGGGGTGAGATTAGAAATTGAAAATATTTTCGAACACGTGGAAGTGGACGTTCCCATCAATGAAGAATTGAAGATAGCGTTTCAAGACACATTTGTTAAGGTGATGATTTAGTGAGATAATTGGCTTGTTAAGATAGTTTGAATTTGGAACAGAAATGTGAGAATTCATCCATCAAAATTTAATTTATGACGATTTTCGTGGATATGAATTATTGATGAGATATTTAGTAACAATGGTATAAATGTATTATTTGAAGCTAAAAAATGAAGAAATTGAAAGGAGAACTATAACACCTTTTTTATGGTTAGCGTGAGATGGATGATGGTTGTTGGTGTCCGGGCGGTGATCGTGATGGTGATGAAGGAGATGAAGAAAGGGGAGAAATGGAGTTTGGTTGACCCTTTGTTAGAGTTGTGATTCAAATTCTTTTAGGATTTGATTTAAAACAAGAATCTTAATTTTCGTAGATCTTGTTTGCTTTATATTAATTAAATGTAGAAAATTCAGTTTGAGTAGAATATGTTTCTATGCAAGTTTCTTTTGTAAACAAGCAATCTATCCTTATAAATATATACTAAGAATTAGGGTTTTAGATACAACACAAGATACAACATGTAGATCAAGGACTTTACAAAGCGTTAAGCCGCAACCAAGTTGTAATCTCTTTTTCTACGTAGTGAAAGTTTCTCCTCCTCTGCTCGTGGTTTTTTCATTTTGGGTTTTCCACCTAAAATCTTGGAGTTATTTATTTCTTGTTTTGTTTGCGATCACCATTTTTCTTTGTTTCGTCGTTATCGTTCGTCGGTATATCCTTGGTATTACAAACTAGTATCACGAGCTCCACGTTTCTTATCCTGGTCACGATAATGACAACAATGAAGTATGATATTTCGCTATTGGATCGCAACACTAGTTTCTTGTTATAACAGGTGAAGATTCATAATGTGCTTGCACAAATAGACTTAGATGTTATGTTGGAAGGGTTTGATGAGTTGCAACAAGAATGGTCAGATGTAGAAAAAATGTCATAGGAAAATCGTATCCCAAATTCACTTGCACTTATCAAACCATATTTTACAGAATGGTACACTAGAGTAGGGTCAGACTCTTCTACCAAAAATCCTTGGGCTAGAACCTTAATATTATATTATGGTGGACAAACCCAAAAGTGATATAAGACGTTCAAAGAGGTATGCCAAGGCTGGTCTAATGGCATATGCATTGCACGTGTCAGAGGAATTAGAGGCAAGCCAAGAATGATCAACATGTTCAGAGGCAGTTGGTGGTGAAGACCCAAGCGAGTGGATGTTTCTTATGCAAGAAGATATGGATATTTGTTAGAGTTATGATCCAAATTCTTTTAGGATTTGGTTTAAAATAAGAATCTTTTACATTAATTAAAATTAAGAAACTCAGTTTGAGTAGAATTTGTTTCTATGCAAACTTCTTTTGTAAACAAGCAATTTATCCCTATAAATAGATAAAAAGGATTAGAATTTTAGACAAAACACAAGATACAACATGTAGATGAAGGACTCTACAGAGTGTTAAGCCGCAACTAAGTTGTAATCTCTTTTTCTACATAATAAAAGTTTCTCCTCCTCTGCCAGTGGTTTTTCTCTGTTAGGTTTTTTCACGTAAAATCTTGGTATTATTTATTTATTATTTTGTTTGCGATCACCATCTTTCCTACTCTGATAAGGTTGCTCTGGAGGACTTCAACATTTCCTACTCTAAAGGCTTGCTTTGCTAATGCCCTTTGAGTATGGTCGCCTGGATGGCTCTAGAGGAGTACCTTCGAATAACTCGGTGACTAGAGAGTCATAATGTGGATAGGTCATGATAGGGATCATAATAGGTATAACAATTGCCCCCAGTCAAGAAAGTGTCATAAAGTGGCACGATTTGAGACTTGTAAGTGTGATTTTCTTGGATTTTGGATGAGATTATCTTTGTCATGCTATCTCAAAAATAGAAAAGGGTGAAGAGTCTTCGTCGTTAACCCTGCCTTTTCGATGGTTTTCATAGATTTTATTAATGTGCGTTAGAAGTGTGTCTTGAGTTCATTAGTTGTAGCTCGACTGTCTCAACACTAAAAAATGGGCAGAACCTTTTGAAATTTCATTAGAATAGTTTTGTAGGAGTGTTTTGTTGTAGAGCGAACTAGGTTGATGGTTTCAGGGAAATGTTTGGTCTCAACGCTAAAAAAAGGACGAAGTAGCTTGATTTTTTGTAGTTTCCATCTAAATTGTGTAAAGAGATTTGTGTTGGGTTTTTCGTGACTTCTTGACACGCGTCGTTTTCGCGTCAAAATAATTCATTCTTCTCAAATAAAAAAAATAAAGGAATTCAAACGTAGTAAAAGAGAAGTAAGGGTCGATCCCACAAGGACTAAGAGAACTTCCTGATTTATGTTTGTTCAATCGGTGAGCTGAGAAGAAAGTTGAATAATATTTAAATATGGTGGGGATTTGTGGAATTGAGTAGAAATAATAAGAGATTGTAAAGAAGATTAAGAAGTGGATTTAGTATGGTAAAGATTAGCCTCGGGCTTTTGCTTTGACTCAGCTTCCTCAGATCATTGGAATAAGGATTTTTCACTTCAGGGTTCATGTCAGTTACTCGCCTACAAGGATCAATCCTTGTGACTGTGCCTTGTATACCGAATACCCAAGTGCCATCTTTGATATCGATTTTGGAAATTAATCTAATCAACAACAATGTTGTAGATCAAAAATGCATAAGTAAGCCGACTCGGACTACGTTGTTTCAATAATAACTTATTCCGATCTCAGTTTCCTCTTAGCAAACAATTTTGCTAAGTGTGTTCCCAGGAAGTCGAATGTGCTTCAATAGTCGATCCTTCCTCCCACACAGTTAACCAAAATAACACCCTGACCAACGTTAATCTTTGGTTTTGAAATCATTTTGATTTTGAAATTAAGTTTAGAAAACTAAGAGAGATACCCGAAATTGTTTAAGTGCCTTTCAATCCTCACGTTGGAATTGAGTCATTGCTGTAGCCCTTGGCTATGGAAAACTTAGCTAAGTATGATTATGGAAAAAATCATACTTAGCATTATAAAAGAAAAATAGATAAAAAACTTAAAGCAAGAACTAAAGAAAAGAAAGAAATTTATAAAACTTTAAAAGTAAAAACAAAGCTAAGAATGAGAATGTGAGATGATTTTTGAGTTTGCCCCAAATGTGGTATTTATAGCAGCCTAAAACCCTAAAAATAACCTTAAAGAGATAAGAGATAAATCCCAAATTATTTAAATTAATTACAAAAAGATAATTCCAAAATTTGAATTTAAAATCCGGCTGATAAGTTATCTGATATGCGGCTGATAAGCTATCATTGCTGCTGACGTGGCGTCTTCTAGAAGCTGCTGACGTGGCGTCCAGTCAGACTTTCATGCCCAGATTCATGCCCACTAATCCATCCATGAATCCAGAAAATCAAAAATTGCACAATTTCAGCAGTTTAAGCAACATTCTTGGAATCTACTGGCCTGCATGGAAAATGAACAAAAATGCTCACATTAGCAACTTAAAACAATCAATCAAGTAGTAATTAGAGATAGAATAATGCATAATTTAAGCACTAATCACCTCTTCTATATTTGGTACAAATTTCTTAATGCCATTTTGGGCGGAGAAAGAATAATTAGGTGTGTAATGTCATCCCTTTTGTAGGAATGTTATGTACATGTGTCGTTTGTAGTCTTCTTGTGTTTTTATTTTTTGGAGTGAAGGTACTCGACGATAGATAAATGACAAAGAATTTTGTTGATTTTATGGGATGACTTGGTGTGAAGTATTAACTGCTATTCCTATAGGCGGGACTGGTCTTTGCAATATTCTTCAGTGAGGATATTTCTATGATGGAAAGAGGGTGAGAGATCCTTACACTGGATTGTTTCTTAACATTATTGTAGAATCGATTAAGTCTGGAACATATTTTCTTATGTAAATCCTTATCATGAAACACATGTCTCTTAACACTAAGAATAGGGTAGAGGTTCATGACACATGTCACTACAAAGCAGAGGCATTTACAACACTGTAATTACAGGGAAGGATCTCAACACTCTATGCGGGATTTCTTCAGTGGAGTAGAGAAAACTACGACATTATGAATATAATGGAGGATCTCGATGCTCAATGACGAGTAAGTGGAACAATTTTTTAGTCATTTTTTGTTGCAGAGTCGAGGCATCTTGATGTCGAAAATAGGTGCGAAGGATCTTGATTCTTTTGTAGAACCAATATTTGTAAAATCAACTGTCATCGTGGGGTAAAGGCATCTTGACGCCCGTAAATATGGGTGAAGATCTCGATTCCCTTGTAGAACCAGTCTTTGTAGAATCAATAGTCATTGCAGAGTAGAGGCATCTCGATTCTCTTGTAGAACCAATCTTTGTATAATCATTTGTCGTCACGGAGCAATGGCATCTCGACGCCCGAAAATAAGGGTTGAGGATCTTGATGCTCTTGTAGAACCAATCCTTGTAGAATCAATTATCAACGTGGAGTAGCAACAACTCGACGCCTGGTAATAGGGGCAGACGACCTCGATGCTCTTGAAAGCCAATCATTGTAGAATTAGTTGTCACCGCAGAGTAGATGTATCTCGACGCTTGGAAATAGGGCGAAAGATCTCAATGTTCTCAATCAAAGCAAATACCATATAAAGAAGTAAAGCATAAATAAATTATCAAAAGTTGTTATCCATAAAATCTTGTCTTTTATTCGACCCAAATCTGAAATTAAGAAGTATAAACTATCATCATTTCTATACTTCAAATAGGTCCAAGCTAAATCAAGGTCCAAATTCTAATCGAGATTTTATGACAGGTAAAATTACGTAAATGTACTGTTGGACGTTCTTTTAAGATGGAGGAACTTAAGAATTTCATTTAGTAATAGAGCATATATATTAATACAAGGCGATGATGCTTCGAAGTATTTGTAAAATTATATCACAATCTATACAAATGAAGTATAAAGTTACATCCTAGCATGTCTTATGTCTCCATGCCTCTAGCAGCGGAGGAATTCAATTGTTTTGCAGCAAACATGTATAAATTTAACCTAGCATTTTTGTGAGGCAGAGATATCTAAATTCCTTTTTAATGCATCTTAGATTATCGAAATGGGGTGCAAAGTTACACACTAATCTCTCTTAACGCCTCTAAGAGTTGAGGTAAATCTATAAACTAATCTGTCTCAACGCCTCTTGTAGAAACAATTCGTATTGTGGAGTATTAAGTTATGTGGATGTTCAACTCAATGCCCTTATCAAGAAGGCATTTAACAATCTTGTAGCAATTATGTAAAAATGTAGAAGTTTATTAACATGAAGCGGAGGTGCCTCAACACCTTTGTAGAAATGTATCACAAGATTGTCTAAGTGAAGCCTGAAGTGATAGTTGATTTTAGTATGTCTCTACACCTATTTGTGAAGAAGGGTTCATACATAGGAAGTCTTTAGGAGCTCTGGCTACATAGTAATGATGTCTCTATACTAGAATGATGTTGGAGGTTCTCAACGCCTAGTAGTAGCGTCTATGATAGTTCAACCCTATAGGTTATGTCTATACTACTTTGTGGGTTCTGCTTCACAGTATACTAAGTAGTGTACCTAATGGGTCGTCTTTACGGGATGGGATGCTGGAGCTGTGACCTATGACCTGTACATGCCATAAGTCTGGTGCAGAGGCTCTATAGTGCTTTGGGTCAGATCAGTGAATGCATCCTTTGATATGCTTATATCAAATAAGCATGCTCCTTTTCGCACTGCGTTTTCCTTGTATTCAGAGGATGGTCTTCAACATTTTTATCTTTCATCCTCTTGAAACTACTCTTAGCATGGTTGAGGATAAACCAATGATGGTTAGCGTCCCATATAGCAATTCTGTAACAACCTAAATTTTCCTCCAATTTGAATTCGCAATATTTAGAGATTTTCAAATTATTATTTCTAGTGTCTAAAATTGTATTAAATCAGGAAATCTGGGGCTTATTTATAACGCAAAATAAACTTAGGTGCTTTAGCGTGAACCCTAAAATAATTCAAGCCATACTATATAATTTACCCATTTCTATGGGTATTGAAACTTCGTTTTAGCCTCAACAGACCTTCATTCCTCTATATTTTGAATCAACAACCATATTCTTTTTCTCTCACTCCATCACTCTCTCTTTATTTTTTTTTCAGTAAGCCTCCGATCAGCCGCCGCCACTGTCAGTGTCTTGCACCACCATCATCACTGTAATTGTTTTTCTTTCATGAGCAAACCCTAACCGTCAATTTTTCTATATCATTCGTTGTTTGAGAAAAATGAAATTAAATCGTTCAAAACCTTCCTCACAGCCATTCATAGTCGTTTTCATCGCCATTCCTTTGTATATTTTGAGTATGGGTAAGCTTTCCCCTGCTTTGAGTACTCTCTTTTTGGCCCAATCCGTAACACCTTCCACCAACATGCACCAATAGGGTTTTGAAACCCTAGTTTTAGATCAGGTAAGGAGGGTTTGGGAAATGGGCCAGCTAGTTTAGTTTACTAGTGACCCAAATCAATGTGATTCGGACTAGCGTATTCTAGCCAAACTAGATGAGACAAAATGTCAGCCCAAATTGAGAGCCTAATTGCTCCAGTTGAACCTAAGTTATCCATAAGTTGTGACCCTTAGCCCATTCAGTAGAGCCCATTAGTGACCCAACCTTCTACCAAGCCGAGAGTCTGATTGTAGAGCATATGAACCAAGCCCAAATTGGATAAGCCCAGAAAATTGACTCCGTGTTATGACTGACCTAAATCTAAGAACCAAATTTGAACCTAAACTTTGACCCATACACGAGTTGAACCCAAGACATTGATCGAGCCATTAATCGATCGTTGACTTTGACCTAGTCGAGCCATAGACCATTGACTGCTACCGTTCGTTGTTGACCACCATTGTTAACTTTGACTGCTTCTGTTGACTAGCATTGCCTTTTTCAATCAATGTTAACTTGATACTTTTGGAGTCTTGAGTTTGAATTCATAGTCTGTTTTGTCAAATTCGAACCCCAAAAGCCTTTTTTACTGATTACAAGTTATTTGCACTTAGTATTTTTTAGGAAATTGGTTATTGGATTACTGATTGTGGTTATTTTTGGTGTTTAAGGTGATCATGACTCACATTATTGAGATGATTTTTTCCTATCTTCCTCATTCTCCGTTTTTGCACACTGTTCTTACCTGAGCTACAAAGGATTACACGTGAGTATTATTCAGATTGGTAGTCTGACTTTAGTTTAGTGGCATAGTGATTATAGCATTAATGTAGAATTATTCTCGTAGGTTCCTATACAATAGTACCCATAACTAGATCTAAGTGTGGGAGATGTTTTCCACGACATTAGAGAGCCAATGCTTGGTTGAGTTGTGTTTCTTCATGTGCTAATTGTGTGTTTTTGTTTTACACCTTTCATGATTATTTGTTGTGGAGTGGATATCAACGATTTCAACATCCTGCATATACAATAGTACCCATAACTAGATCTAAGTGTGGGAGACGTTTTCCACGACATTAGAGAGCCAATGCTTGGTTGAGTTGTGTTTCTTCATGTGCTAATTGTGTGTTGTTGTTTTACACCTTTCATGATTATTTGTTGTAGAGTGGATATCAACGATTTCAACATCCTGCATATTATATTAGATTGCGTTTTAACTAAACATCGTACTGAAGTGTGATACATCGGATTTACTAAACTGTGGAACGTTAGACTTATTGAACTATGAAGCTCGTATTTTAATACTATGAGACTGTGTCGTGACTCATATTTTTAAAATCATCACCATATCATTGTGTGTACATAGGTTGAGATTGTATGATGGAAGTAGTGGTTTCACCCTTTATGACGATATTATACCACTTGTGATGGTGAAGACATAGTGAGGGGTTCTAGGGAACCTTCCTCTTCTTTTGGTGCGACGTAGCTCGGTACATTGCATTGTGTTTTACAAATCATAACATTTGCATTGTGAAATATCATCTGAGAATTTAAAGGCTTTGATGAGATTATTTTGTTTTTGTGATTGTGGTTTTATTGCACTTTAGAGACACATTAAGCTTTTTAGCTTACCACTTTAGTTATTTCTTCATATACTCTTGGAATTTACGAGACTTGTTACTCAAAGGATCTCGTGTTTTCCTATCGATTTATTCATCAGTATGGTGTTGTTTTATTTTTAGATTATGTTATTATTACTATTTTGGGATATTCATGTAATTTCAGTTTTGGGATTTTTGAGACTTTGATTTATTTTTCTGTATACATCCTTAGATATTATATTTAGATTATTTTATTAAACTTTCGAATATTTTTCTAACATTTATATTTTACAAATTATAAAAAGTCAAATTATTTTAAAGTTATTCTAATACAAATTAAAGTATACACTACTGCAACATAGGTTTTTAGCGGCACTTTTAGCGGTGTTTTTCGATTAAACACCTCTATAGATACGTAATTTAGTAGTATTTTTGGGTAAACACCGCTACAGACGTGTACTTTAGCGGTGTTTTTGGGCAAACGCCGCTATAGACGCGCACTTTAGTGGCGTTTGTTCAACAAACACAGTTATATATGCGTACTTTAGCGGCATTTGTCTAACAAATACCGACAAACGCCGCATTAGGATTTAAATTTTATATCCCACATCGACTCCATATGTATCTTACTAAAACTTTATAAAGATGTGAAGCGTAAGTATAGATCACGAGCTATGTAATGAGCTGAGGGAGGTAGAAGATATATAACTCAACCTTTTTGAGGCCCTTTTTTTCACAAACGCCGCCAATTATTGCGGTGTTTGATCTAGCGAAACTTCTTGCGGTGTTTTTTTAGCACCGAGAAGATTTTTAGTGGCGCTTAAAAATACCTCTATAGGTCTAAAAATATGTTTTGTTGTAGTGATATTTACGTTGAAAGTGGCTTACTTGAGGGAAAATTTTAATTATGACCTTCTAAACCCGACTTTAACTTCTAGGCTGAGTTTTGGAGGTTACATTTAGCAGTAATAGAGCTAAGTTCAAAACCTCAGGCTGTGTGGCACACAAATGGTAATGTTTTAAATTCGAAAATGATTTTTGCATGCATTTTAAATATTTTGGGTAAACGTGGATTTTTGCACTAAATCTACTATCGTATTATTTATTTTTCTACTTCAATGTTTTAAACTGTGTATAACCTTAGACTTATGACTTTATATTTGTTTTCTTTTGTAGATAGTCTTTACTATGCCACCTCGTAGGATTACTAGACTTGAGCGTGATTCATCTGGTTTTATAGACAAACCCACTTGTACTGTATGAAATTGTCCAGAGCACTACTGATGAAATTTTCCTTTCGTTCATTTTAATATCCTAGCTCCGACGCAATCTCAAGGATTAGTAAAAGTACCTTTTAGAGACTGTGGTCTGGGTAGAGTATTTGATAGCATAACTAGTCGAGTTGGGACTATAGAGAGGGTTGACAAACATAGAAGAGATCAAGAGCTCCACACGATAATCGAATACAATTGTCCAACCTAGTTATGTCTGTCAATCTTTGAAGAAAGCTAGAGTGAAGACAGATAAGTAGTGTTTCGAGACTGAGACCTCCAGGTTCTACCGCTCTGATTGGCAGTGTAGATGGTTCGACACATCATTGCCCCATACATATTTGTTCTTATTGTAGTAAAAAGCATAATAGGGAAATTAGGAGCATGCTTCAGATGTGGTTTTTAGGATCATTTCTTTTCTAAGTTTATAACTCCTTTTAGGATCATTTCTTCATTTTTACAAAGCTAGTCTCAAACATCATTGCAGACATCTGTTGGATGATAACTCCCCAAAAGGAGTTATATTTATATTTATTTTGACCTAGATTTAGCTTGTATTTTAGCATCTTCCTTTGTGTTTTGCATGTAAATATCTTAGTTTGCATATCTTGCATTTATTTGTAACTTATATGGGTTTTGTGGGTTTTCGAGCTAAAATACATTTAAAAATGCTCCAACATTACTATGAATTTGCTGCCAGTGTTTTGTTAGATAATGTACTGTTAGGATATGTTAAAGTCTGAATCAATGCTTCCAACAATTTGGCTACTACGCTTAATGCACCCATACTTAACCAATTTTCCTAGATATTGCTGAACCTGTCCGTATGTAACAAAATCACCAGCTGTCTCGTCTCCTACTGGCTTCCATGTTGATCGCTCATGCTCGCATCTAATTGGAAGAAAAACCAGAGAGAGAAAAGAATCCAGGAGGTTATTGTTGGGTCACATCGGAATATCCCATGGCGCAGCGAAAAAATTATCCGACGATCACCACCAGAGATCTATGTACAAAGAACGAAACGAGGTGAATAAGGGTGAAGAATTACCTGTATAAAATCTGGAATTCTGAATTTAGAGAAGATATATATCCAATCACGATTCCACGATGTCGATTCTTAAGCCGCAACGATAACGCTTCGACCTCTACGTAGTTCACGTAGTTGGAACGAGCATATAAAACTCTCTAAACTATTTAGAGGGTTTTTTTTTCCAAAAAGCATTAATGATTGCTATATCTTTTATGCCTTTATATAGCCTTTGTAATCCTAATTCAACTCATATTAGGATTTCAATATATATTAACATATATAATCCTAATTTAACTTTAATTAGGATTTCAATATATATATATATATTAAATATATATAACCCAATTTAAATTAATTAGGATTTCAATATATATAATCCCAATTCAACTTAATCATGATTTTAATATAATCTCAATTCAACTTAATCATGATTTCAATATATATATATATATACTAATATATATAATCTCAATTCAACTTTAATTAGGATTTTAATATATATATATATATATTAATTTAAATCGAATTAAATTATTTATATATAAAAGAGTAATAATTACAATAATTATTTTCTTTTAATATTTATCCAATAGTTAAATTATACATATATATCAAATATATATTAATTTAACTAAATTGGTGTACATAAAATTTGTACATATATAATTCATTTAATATATGCTCATTTCAACCATGAGTGTGACCCTGTAGGTTCTTGTAACGTTAGTAGTAAATATTAGAATATTTCTAATATTACCAACAATGAGTGACATCTAGCAATATGTCATTGTCACCTAAGTTATAAGAAATCATGATTCGACATAACCTCTTCGTGATTAACTCTTTTTATGTATTACATCCTTTTGTCCTTTATATCTAGATTGGACACAAGTCTTGGAACAATCACACTTGTATAGTCCATTTAATATTTCTTGATATCTTGAGTAGACTATTATAAACAAATAACAATGATATCTCATATCAACTTATTCGAGCATGGCCATGCATTTCTAATTTCACTCAATCAAGTGGCCTACGACATTACTCCTATTATGTAGGAGGGAAAAATCTTATCTTGATCAACCATATCCCACTACATAGATTGTGACATATCCAATATCAGTCTTTATAGTGTAGTCAGTTGCAACACACGATTGACTGTATCAAAATATGTCACTCACGATGTTAAAATAATGATGAACCCAAGTATGAGGATCGTACATGCAGTTTTCATTATGAGCAATGTTGTGACTGTCACATAATGATCCAAGAAACATGTTCATAGCGGGTCAATCCAATATATCATTCTTTAACACATACTTATGTTTAATTTTGACATCTCTATGTCAATGACAACACTTTGTCATCAATCAACTACATATTAGTCTTAATGCATTATTGTTGTCCATGCCCACAATAATACTCGACTAAGGACATTTAAGAATGGCCATATTATTCTAAGGACTTTATTATAATTTAGTTTATTTATGCACGCAAAAAAGTAACTGAAAATATAATGGCAATGTCTCTGTATAAACAAGGTAAAACAAATGTCATTTACAATCATCTTATGATTGGTCTTTGGGGTGTTGAAGGACACATTTCCTTCTAGAGTGAAATTCCATGTCTCATAGGTAAGAACCTTTTTTTGGATTCTTCCACACAGAATCTTTTCATTACTTTATCCATATATGCATTTTGACTCAGTCCTAGGAGTCATCTCGATCTATCTCTATAGATCTTGACTCATAATATGTATGTTGCCTCACCCAAGTCTTTCATGGAAAAACATTTTTCATAACCAAGTTTTTACAGACTGTAAGCTAGGAATGTCATTTCCTATTATCAGTATGTCAGCCACTTACAGTACCAAGAATATGACAGTGCTCCCACTAATTTTCTTGAAAGCACATGGTTCATCTTCATTTTTGATAAAACCAAACTCTTTGATTGTATCATTAAAATAAGGATTCCAACTTCAAGAAGCATGCATCAATCCATAAATGGACCTTTGTAGCTTGCATTTTTTTGGCATCTTTTGGATCGATAATACCTTCAGGTTGTGTCATGTACACATCCTCATCTAGTTTTTCGTTAAGGAAAGCAGTTTTAACATCCACTTGCCATATTTCATAATCATAAAATACAGCTATCGCAAGTATGATCTGGATGGATTTAAACATAGCAACATGAGAAAAGGTTTCATCATAGTCTATAGCATCAATTTGATGAAAACCCTTAGTGACTAATTGCCCTTTGTATGTTTGTACATTACCATCTATATCGGTTTTCTTTTTGAAAACCCACTTGCACCCTATGGGATTAACTCCTTCATGTGGGTCAACCAAGGTCCAAACATGGTTTTCTGATATGGAATCCATCTCGAATTTCTTGGCCTCTAGCCATTTCTTAGAGTCGGAGCCCGTCACTACTTCTTGATAAGTCACAGGCTCATCTTGATCCATGAAGAGAACATCGCCATGCAATGCGACAAGAAATCCATATTTTTCAGAGTCGGGGCCCGTTACTACTTTTTGGATGTTAATTGATGTTGTTAAGATGTTAAAATCAGTAGGTTTTGCTTAGGCTTTGTTTAGATGAAGTTTGGTGATGTTTTTGGTTGTTTCAGAGAGGCGTTTGGTGATTTTTAGTGAAGCAATGTTTTGTTTGAAGGTTGCTGGAAATTAGAGATGCATGGAAGTGCATTAATCCTTTGTTTTTTTTTGGGGTAAAATAGGGGAGTTGAATCTTTTAGCTTTTGGAGGCTCCGAAAGCTTGATTGTGCATCGGCAAGTAGAGCGTTTGGTTGTCGGTGAGTAGAAACGTGCTTTTCTGCTTTTAAAAGGTTTGAAGAAGGTTATTGGGGTTTAGATTAAGTTTGAAACACTTAGCTAAGCTCGAAAGTAAGTATTGATTGATCTCACTCTCATTTTCGGTTTTGCAAAATACAATCTCATTTATATGTTTATGGTTTTGATTACCTACTGTTATATGCATATTTTAGAAATGAAAGATGTTGCAAATGATCTTATATGATGATTATTGAGAATTGAAAATGAATTATGAAAGAATCATGAAAATCCTAGAATACATGGTTTAATGTATTGGAAATTGGCTTGATTTAATGCATAAGTAAAACAATGAGGTAATGTGGTTTTATTGAATATATTGGCAAGTGGCTGAGATTAAATGTTATCGGATATAGTTGGCTAGCCATAGGGTTTAAAGTGCACTATAATAAGTCACCTCATGTGTGTCGAGGGGTCAAGAGTATCTCATGCTCCACCATGAGAATCACATCGGTCGAGGGGTCAAGAGTGTGCCAATTCTCCCACTGGTGGATTTATACGTTATAATCGTTGAGGGTTGCTCTAGTTCGAGGACGTATGTGAAGTGGTCGAAGGAACCACTTGGGAAATCCGTGTATCGAATGTATTTTTATAAAATAGAATGGAACTTGGTTTTGAGTCACTTGAATGCCAATATATGAGATAATGTATCATGAGAAATGGATTATGTTTCGTATAATATAGTTTATACATGAGATGCTCTTTAAGCTTGCTATTTAGAGATTTTGGCATATGAAGCTTAAATTGAGGTTTGTGATAGAAATCCATGATACATGTGTTGCAAATGATTTAAATGTGCATAATTGGAAAGATTATAGAATCATAAGATGATTTTGGTATGAGCATTATAAACGTTTTTGAAACTAAATGGTTTTAAATGCATTGATGAGTATTTTTGAGATTCTCTCAGTAAGCTTATAGCTTACACCCTCATTTCTCATCAATGCAGAGAAATAGGCTATGTGGGACAACAAGCAAGCAAGGGCAATCCAAGAGTGAAGTGTTTTGCAAAGTATGGTTTTATAATTACTAAGTAGTAATAAGAGGCAATGTGACCAAGTTATATTAGGAGGTTTATTTTGGATACTCCCTGGTTTGTATAAGTTGTATTTGATGTTTTGGATTTTTATGGTGCTTTACATTCTGATTTGAAGGGTTGGGAATTAACTTGCATGCTTAGGTAGAGATCATGCGTATAGGAATTTGGTTTGGATATGATATGATGTGAATGATCTCTTAACATAACATGCACATATGTTTATGGAAATATTGTTTAGGATGTTATATGATGATTGGATGTTGAATGGAGTATGTTAGATTGAGCCAAAGTGTCATATGCTCGACAAAGAGGTCATTACAGGTCTGTCCGTACCGATACGAGTCCTTAGGGATCGGTACACGAGGACCTGTCTCGGCTTAATCTAGGCAAAAATACCTAGGCATACCGATACGCCTGTGATAGTATCGTTATGCATTGATGAAAATTTGGCTTGGTGTCGGTACATGGGCAAGTGTACCATTATGCCTTTTTGCTACTAGAATTCCCTGTTTTAAATATAGCATACTCGTACCGATACGCTTGAGGACTGTATCGGTATGCCATTGAAAAATATACCAGTATTGATACTGGGTGTCAGTGTACCGATACTCAGTTAGTTAATTATATTAAAATGCTTTCTAAAGTTTATTTATTTGCAATTTAGTCCCTAATTGTTGATCATGCAATTAAATGAGTTTGAATGATTATTTTAAGTTGAAATTTAACCTGTATGCATGAAACCTGACTAAATAAGGATTGGTAACTTTAATTTCATGGAAGTCATCATAATTATTTGAAATTACAATTTGGTCCCTAAAATGTAATTTCGTGCAATTAGATGTCAATTCGACGCCCGATTGAGTTGTAATCTTCATCGCAGCCAGCATGATCACCTTAGGATTTAACAATACAATTAGATAAGATAAAATGAAAAAATGGACTATTTTCTAAAGTAAATCTCTTAGGTTTATTTCGGTAAACCCAATATATCTCGCTCGATTCAGTTTGGCGCCTAGGCTTGGTGGTATTAAAGCTATATTTTGATTGTTGGGAGGTGGGTTATGGTTGTTGATTGATTGTTTTTACATGAATTTGTTGATTGACAGCCACGGTGTTTGAGTTTGTATGATTACGATTGAAATTTGATGTGTTTGGGGTATAAGCTTGAGGACACATTGCCTTATTACTACTAGTGCAAAATGGTTTTTGTTTTGAAGCATGTGAGACTTGGATTCTTGCTACAAGCTGGCCTAATTGTTTTGTTTTATTGCATTATCATGTTTTAGACTCATATTTTCGTAAAATAGGACCGAGACGAGATACGAGAGCTTATATGGTGAGTGTTTTGGATGGACAAAATGATGAGTTACCTCCTCCTCCACCGATTCCTCCTGCTAGTGCTGGAGTCAAGGGTGGTAAACCTTAGGCGCCGTGATGGCCAGTTTTTGGGGATATGACACCGTTGATCCAAGAGATGATTGGAGCTTTTCAGGTTGCTATAGCTAGAATGCAAGTACTTGATTCGGCACCTGTAGTTGTTAATATTGGGCTTTCATTGAAGTGTCTACGTAGCTTAGACGATATCGAGTTTAGAGGTTTGGCTATTGATGTGACTAAAGAGTGGTTTGCTAGTGCAAAGAAGATCTTTGGACAGAAGGAGTGTACGGATGCTCGCAAGTTGGGTTACATAGTTTTATTACTTTAAGGTGATGCTTATAGTTGGTGGACAACGACTATCGTGGGTATAACACCTGCTGATGTTATGTGGGAGTTCTTCTATACTACTTTTCGAAAAAAGTATTTGGGTTCCCATTATCAGGATAAGAAGAAGCGAGAGTTTATGGCATTAGAGTAGGGAAGTATGTCTATGCCCGAGTATGAGATCCAGTTTGTTCAGTTGAGCCAGTATGCTCCTAAGCTGCTTTTGGTGAGTGACAACAATGCAATCATTTTTGGTATGGGTTGATTAAGGAGGTGAAGACCCAAATTTTAGCTACTGATTATACAGTTTGATGTTCTTGTTTCCCGAGCTAAGGACATATAGTAGAATTTAGGGTTATCCTCTTGATCAGGGATCTCTTCTACTGGGAAGAGGCATGTTGAGTCAGATGTTGGCAAGATCGATACAAGAAACATAGGGATAGGAGGTATCATTCAGATTAGAGACATGGTGGGAGTAGTGTTGGGCATGTACAACCTGTTCAAAACACTTTTGTTAGTGTACTCGAGTGTGGGACATGTTGTAGACGACATTCAGGGGAGTGTTGGGGTACTTTTGGTACTTGCTGGAATTATGGGTTGCGGGATCATATTAGGCGAGATTGTTTGCAGTTGGCTAGGGAGGGACAAGTGCTGCACCTACTGTTGTACCTCAAAGAGGCCGTGGGCACAGTCGAGGTTATTTTTAGTACAAAGATAATGGGTAGAGAACAGTTGTTCACACCGTAGCTGTTCAACTTAAGGGTGGTGGACCAGCAAGGGTTTTTGCGTATCGTGTGGGAATGAATGATTCGGATGTGATTGTAAGTAAATTTACTTTGCAGTCCATACCGTTGCATTCCTTGATAGATTTTGGTTCTACACGTTCATACATCCTACACAAACATACTTACTTTCTTGATATACCTGTAGAGGTGTTAGATGTTGGTATGCGGGTAACTAGTTCCCTTGGTGAGACGGTAGTAGCTAGAAGGTTGTTTAGGAGGTATCCTTTGATGGTTCAAGGGTACGTGTTTATGGCATACCTGATGGATTAGTTGTTTCACGATTTTAAAGTGATTTTAAGGATGGATTGGCTATCTGAACTTAGAGCTATAGTTGATTTTGAGACAAAGTGAGTTTTGTTGAAACTCGCTGAGGATTACGAAGTAATAGCTATGGGCAAGGATGTCAAATTCTTGTCTAACGTGGTTTCTGCTTTGGAAGCACGAAAGTTGTTGGAATCTGTGAGTCAGGCATCTCTAGATTATGTCATAAATCCGAATATGAAGGAAGTGTGTACCCAGGATATTCGCAACGTTTATGATTTTCCAGGAGTGTTTTCGAAAGAGTTGCATGGTTTGCCGCCGGATAGGGAGATAAAGTTTTGCATTAAGATGTACGTGGATACGGATCTGGTGTCAATTGCACCGTATCGTATGGCATCGAAGAAGTTAAAGATGCAGCTTCAAGAGTTGTTAGATCGTGGTTTTATTTGACCTAGTGTATCACCGTGGGGAGCACCGGTGTTGTTTGCTCTTCAGCTTGGCAGTGAGTTTAGGTGGCTGGAATCGTAGCAAAAAATTCTGGCATAGATCTCCCTGTGAGGTGACAAAACCAGGTGGAAAAGAACTAAGCCACGTTTTTCCTGTATCTCTCAGGGAAAATCTGAAAAATTTCAGCTTCACTATATCCTCCGACACTCTACGTTGTTGAAATAGCTAGCAAACTTCCATGAATTGCTTCAAGTGTTGCCTCGGGTCTCCAATAGGTGCTCCATCAAATTGTCCTACATTTACTGGTTTAAGTTCAAAATTCGATGTATTTACCTCTGAACCAATTAGTCCTGACATTAACTTGTCTATGTTCGGCGTCGAGTGTTCTCGGATAGGTCTCTCCTCCTCTACATTAACAGTTGGGGCAACAGGTACAACCGGTATCCCATTTTGGTTTGGTGGATTTCCCTGATTGTTTAGGTTACCATCAACACCTCCATTGCCTCGATGTGACATCTCTCGAGCTTTTTTTTAACCTCCGTAAGGTTCTTTCAATTTCTGGGTCGTATGACCAATTTCCACCAAAGAGTGGTTTCTGGTCATACACCAGTTAAAATAAGTAAATAGAATGAAATAATAAAAGAAACAAAACAAGTAAAACTCAAAACAATAAATTTTGCTGCAATCCCCGACTATGGTGCCAAAAACTTGTCGACTTTTGCTAACACTAGGCAAACGATTGAATATTTAGAGTGAAAATGCTAGAAAATAACGCCAAGGTGAGTCTTATGCGTGCAAGTATACACGGTCATCAAGTAATATTGCAATAAGCTGAGTATCGAATCCACATGGATTGACCAAGAGTTTATTTGCTTATGTTTACTTGTGTTGTAAAAAAAGTGTTTGAAATGATTGAGACTTCTGATTGAAAGATGGTAAAAACAAAGTAGTGAAAATGAAAACATTCTGGCAACGGAAGTGTTTAATTGAATGATGAACGTTGGCAAGGGATGTTTGGATTTCATGCTACTTATTCCAGCTTTTAATAATATCTTGCCTTGGTTTTATTGCCGAGCAGATTCAAGGTAGTATTTCCTTTGTCAATGGCAAAACCCTAAGTTAATCCACAATAAAACCTCTATATGTATTATAATACCCCAAAATTTGGTATGTTAATTTAAGGTCATTTAGTACTAAGATAAGGACTTAAAAGTTTTCTTAGTGACTAAAATGACAAAAATGCAAAAGTTAGGATTTTTCTCAATTATGGATTATAGAAAAGAAATTTCTGAGGTTTTAAGGTGTCATGTGATAGAGAATGAGTAAAATAGGATACTCGCAAAATTTGGTTAAAATCCAAGGAAAATTGAAATGGGAATTCAAGGTTAAAGTTTAGTGACCAAAATGATAAGTTTTTAAAACTTGGGTGGTACAAGTCAAAATATGAAAAGTTGAATGACCAGAGTTGTAATTTCCCAAAAAGATAGGTGTTTTATTACATAAATAGATAGAACACCTATTGGTGTGGATCGAATGTGGAATTACTAGTTTGATACGATATTTCGATTATTGGGAAATTGCAATCAAAGTTTAAGTGGAATTCGGATACCTGGATCGAACTGAAAAATTATAAAATTTTACCATATGATAGAAAAAGGTTATAAAAGTCATTTCATAGTGCTGAAGAATTTATCAGTAATTATTTTATCTTGTACATGGATTAAACAGATCATGGAGAAAAATCTAATATAGATTACGAGAATAAAAATGCCGTATAAGATATTGAATTTAAATCGAACTGCAAAGTTAAGCGTGCTCAGGACATAGGGTGGGTGACCTATTGGGAAGGTCTTATGTCAGTAATTGAGAGTGATAAAAAGAAATCAGCTCGAGTTAATATTATTCGTATGGATATCAGATAAAGGATTTTTAAGAGAATTTTATCCGATAAAGATTTCGGATAAATTATCAGTATATTTGGACCGAGTCAAAATTTTAAGTTTGATTTCATAAATATGGAATATTTATTTGATAATATTATTTATCTTTCAAATATGGAAATAAGAAATTTTTAGAATTTATTTGATAGCCGGTGAAGGGGAAATCGCAGTAGAAGTAGTAAGTGAATATCGGGAAATTGGATCGAATCAAAATTTCAGAGACTGTACCATAAGCCACGAAAAATTTATAAAATACTATTTTATGAATAAATTATTAATTGGTTGATTGTGATCTAACTATAATAGTTGCATTTTTACAAAATGGCAAAATTTTGTGATTTAAGTGACTAGTTTTGGTAATTTGATAATTTGGTCATAATGGCAATTTTGAAATATTTTGAAAGTACCATGGGCAATATGGTAATTTCTCATGTGAAAGCATTACTCTAATTTGGTTAGAGTTGAATGGAAATTGGTTGGAATTGAACTAGAACGGCAATATGTAAATTATGATTTAGTTGGAGGTTAATTTTGGAATAAGGATTAAATTGAATAAAAAAATTCAATTTAATATGTACAAGTGGCATAAATTAAATAAAGATGAACAAAAAAATTGTTCATCTTTCCTCCTTCACTTTCGAAAATACCATGGGAGAAGGGGGAAAATTTACAAAAATTTTCCAAGACAATTTTGAAGGCTCCAAAATTAGAATCAAGGTATGTTGCGTTGAGAAAAATTGATCTATGCTTCATGATTTTTCTTTTGATAGTAATTTTGCATGGTAATTTGAAGAATTGTTCATGATATTGGTGAGAGAGAAATTAGGGTTTCAAGTTCTATGTTGAAATTGAAGTTTGATTTAAGCAAATTAAGTGTTGTGAAGTTGAAATAAAGCTTAAATTTGGATTAATTTCATGTTTGAAGATATAAACCCTAACCATAGAATTTGGGGTTTCATTTAGGGTTTTGAAATTAAGGATGAATATGGAAGATTTATGATTCTACAAGCTTGATTTTGATATTAGAATGGAAAATTCTCAACTAATTTCTTAAGTGACTATTTTGGCATGTTTGGTAAATTAAGGAAAATATTGTGAAAATTATGTTAATGGTGGATTTGAAGAGATTATGACTTTAGAAACTTAATTACGACATTAGGACTAAAATAAAGTCCTTAAAAAGTTTAGACGCCCAATTTGCCATATAGGAAGAATTTGGGGTTTTAAGTGTAAATTCTTGAAAATGAAGAATATATGTTGGAAAAATTAATTTAAGCATGATAGAATGTTGTTTGGATAAAAAATGAGTCTAGAGAAGTTTAGGGACCCAATTCGAAATAATTGGAAATTATTAAAAATTTTATTTTAGCATTGGATTGGTGATTTATAATTGAAACAACATGAATTGATGATTAGGGACCAAAAATGAAAAATTTTAGAGGTAAAAGGACCAATTAGACAAATTAGGAACAATATGGGATTGATCTTGAATTAATGAATAATTGATGGAATTGATGATTTAAGCATGATATGAAGTTAAAAGGGTTGAAATGACAAGAAAGGAAAGTCGAGGGACCTTTTTCGAAAATAAGAAATTTAGTGAAGGACTAGATTGACAAAAGTTTGAAAGTTAAGGGAAAATTTCTAAGAATGTTAGAAACAAGTGAATGGTTTATTTGTACATAAATTTAATGTACAAATGTGATGTTGTGACTAAAATGTCACTTTTATAAAGTTAAGGATAAAAAGAATATTATTTCAAAGAGAGCAAGTAGTAGTGAAATTGTTCAAATTGATCTTGAACAATTGTTTAATATTCAAAATGGTCACTAAGGATCATAATGAACATGTGGTAAATACAAGGGAGAAAAATAATTAAGAGAGGTTAGAGAAAGATAGAAGTTAATTATGGAAGTTTTGTTGGATTTGAATTATGGCAGTGAGTTTAATAAATTGCCATAAATTCTATAAAAATGGTTAGATGATGAAATTTATACCAACATACAGATATGGTTGTCTAGTTTCATTTCCAACAAATGGAAACTGATTCCGAGCTCTGAGTTAAAAGATATGAATTTTTAATCGAATAAAAGTCAGAAAATTTACAGAGCAGTTTTTGGTCAGGGCAGCTCTATGACGGGAGTTTGAAGAATTTTCATAATTTTTGTAGATTTTATGAATTTATGTGGCTTATACCGTTAGAACCGTTATTGAATCTAGTTTCTTCAGTATAATGAGAATTAAGATCCAGTATGTATTCTGCCCGATATATGTAAATCTTGGAAGGTAGCGCAAGCTGTCTGGAATTAGAATTTGATACATTTTGTATCTAAATGTTTGATAACAAGCTCGGAAGAATTATTGAAAGTTCAAAATGGTCATTAAGGACCAAAATTAATTTTTGGAAAGTATAAGGAAAGAAGGAAAATTATGGAAATTTTCATGTTAAATGATTAGATAGCTTGATTGAAATATTGTTCGAAGTGAATTTAACAAATGTTTGTTTATATTCATGTGGTTAATCAAGTCAAATCCGAATCAAAAGAAGATTCGAGGTACTATGAAGGAAAGGATCAAGTAGAATTTAGTGATGCATGCTAATAAATGGCCCATGTGAGTGTATTTTTGTTTATTTATTATATGCGAGATAAATGAATGCATTTTATCTGTTTATATATATAATGTGAAGAAGACTTGCAATATGTCAACTTTGATAATAATGAAAATGTATGTTGATCAAAGAAATATTAAATGGTATATGTGATACATGGATATGGAATAATGATATATCTAAGATAAATTGAATTTAAGATTTTGGGTATGAAATGCCTATTATCGAATTATGGTTGATAGTTTTGATGAAATCGATATTACAGATGAAATATGGGATGTGAATTGCCCTATTATATGAACAATGATGATTGATCTATAAGGAAATAAATTGCCCAAGTACTAGTGTGAAGTTTTTGGTATAATTGGATACCCAAAAAGAGTCTTAGCAACTGCGCCATAGCACTACGATGCGAGATAGACTCTTTGGGGTCGAGATAGACTCTACAGAGTCGAGTTCAAACATGACGGTGTAACATAGCACAAAAAGTGCGAGTATGAGGAGCAAAGGGCATCCTCGAGTATGTATTCACCATCAGACGCTATGGCATTATAGACACTACGGTGTCGAGATGACTCGTATACCATAGGGTCACTTGAAAATCTTTGGTATAGTTGGATATCCATAGAGTCCCGGCTGTTGCATCATAGCACTACGGTGCGAGATAGACTCTTTGGGGTCGAGATAGACTCTTCAGGGTCGAGATAGACTCCTCGGGTCGAGATAGACTCTACAGAGTCGAGTTAGACTCTACAAAGTCAGTTTAAACACTACGATGTTACATAGCACAAAATGTGCGAGTTTGAGGAGCAAAGGGCATCATGGAGTACGTACTCATCTCAGTCACTTCGGCGATGCAGACGCTACGACGTCTAGACACTATAGTGTCATGATGACTCGCGTACCATGGCATCACATGATTTTTTACTTTGGGCTATGTTAAAGGAAATGAAATGCAAATGATTGCATGAAGGAAGTATAACTATGATAAAGGAAATGAAATGCAAATGATTGCATGAAGGAAGTATAACTATGATAAAGGAAATGATAAGCAAATGACTGCGTGATGAAAATATGGCTACAATAAAGGATAGGACATGCAAATGATCGCATGATAAAAGTATAGCTATGTTAAAGAATATGATATGCAAATGATTACGTGATAAAAGTATGATTACTTGATGATCACGAACCATTGATATCATAATTTTATGACAAATTTGATAGAGGATATGAGTCATATTGAAAGCATGTTTATGTTGAAGAAATTTTTATGCATATGAACACTTGATGAACATAGAACAATGATGACATGACTCTTAAGATAGTCTTGATACATGGTTAATTCTTCATATACAGATAGCTTGATTTAATACTTTGGCTATAATACTTGAAATGCAATTATGCAAGTAGTTAAGCTAAAAAGATTAAGGTACACAAGACTGATAAAATAGATCAAATCTTATGATTTGAAGCATTATATTGGTCAAATGAACTATACAAGTAAGGCAGTTCTATATATGACAAAATGTTAACAATTGCAAATGAAAATCATTTGCATCTTGCAGAACTGTGTTATTATAATTATTGTTTACATTATTATGATTATGTTTCAGTAAGTTGTATTTAACGTGTGTTTTGTATCACATGTAGGTACTTCAGATTAGATAGCAAAAGAAGAGCTGCACATCGTTGGATCAAGTTCGCCTGTATTATCAGTAAGTATCACCACATCCTAGTCTAGAGGGGCATGAATCGAATTTAAGTAAGTAGTTATTTTGTATGAACTAGAAACATGACTAAGTTTTTGAGAAATTAAGAATATGTAAAAAAAAATTACAAGTCTGGAAATCAGTGTAAATCAGTTAGTAACATCTTTAATGTGTATTCGAATATCGAATATATGTTGAGGGTGTTACATGTCTATAGTGAAACTTCTCAGTAATTAACTCGATTAAGTTTCAATCTTTACTCCTAAGGGGTAGACTCACTTCCGAAGTAAGTTCATCTACTTGAACATCTTATGTCGAAGCTTCTTGCCTTAGTATCTAGCAATTGATCGTTGCCCCTTAAGTCTGTTAAGATATTAAGGTGCAGTAAGCACACTATGCCAACTTCGTATGGCAAAGGATTTGAGAAAATTAAGTACTAGCAGATAGAAAATAATGCCAAGGCATTTTAAATTATTGAAAACCAAACATAAAATTAGCATTCATCACAAACATCCCCCAACCAACTGTAAAAGCTTAGTTCATGGTTGGGGGTCCATCCAAAAAATACTATCGTATCTTAACATCACCATTCAAATAAAATTAAAACCAAGAGAATGGGCAAGAAGAAGATTTGTCGATGCAGCCCTTCGATTGCTCTAAAGCTCTCGGTCTTAGCTGGTTAGACCACATCGCCTCTCGGTTCACCACGATGCAGCCTCTTTTTTATCCCCCCATATGGTGGCCTGAACTCCTTAAATAGGCTTGCGTGGAAAGCCTAGGATAAGCTTTAGAGTTTGAATTTTGAATGCACGAAGGGGTAAGCTGCGTTATCCTCTTATATCGATTTGAATCCTAGGGTTAACGTGTATAGAGTCCAACGACTACTTTGACAGGTCATCGAACATCAATTATTTGCTAGCCGAGCTTGGCATTATTTGGTCCATCTATGCCAACTGCTACTCGGCAATTCTCTTGCTTCTTTTCCTGTGATCTCTGCCAGCACCTCTCTGCCATGCTTGCCTAACTGTGTCCTTCATCAAAACTAGCAAAACAACCCTTCACACTGACAACAAAATAGCTCCTAACTCCTTATGCAAATGCATGAATTTTAACAACTAAATGCAAACATATCTACTTAAAGGCAAGCAAAAGAATTGTAAAATAAGCATAAAAATTAGTACTTTTGAAGAGTTAACAATTCTTCTTAGACCGCTTTTTGGGATTAAATTTTAATTAAAATTCAAATTTTTGGGTTTCTTGCAACAATGACACTTAATCAACGCGGTACCAATTCTGGGCATTATGGGGGCACTAATCCTTCCCCACATGTAACTGACTCCAAAACCCAAACATTTTGAATCTCTGGTTAATTTTTAATGGTGTTCAGCCTATCAAAGTGGTGACTCCATCTTCTATTTTAAAATTTTTTACGGTATTCTACTGGAGTGTCATCCCGATCTCTAGGCGTCATCTCCTTTGATGCCATTTCTAAATATTTTTATACTTTTAATATCCATTTTTCAAAAAAAAACTTTTATTACAAATGGTGACTCTGCTAGGGACATTTTTAGAGAGTCAGGCCAATGTTGATTTTGTGTTGTCTTGTAAGAAATTCAAAAATATGATTTGATTTAATTTTCAGTCCCTCGATATACATGCATGAGATTTCTACCCAAGCTCCAAAACCCTTGAGTGGGAGAGATTACTTCGCTTTGTGGGGGTTTTCACCCCGTATAATGTTGTAATATGGTCCTGGAGTCTGGTCCTTATATTCCGTGAAGTTTCACCCCCAAACAGTATAAGGGTCGTATTCCTCCAAATCGATGTCCTCGCGACAGTTCGGGTATGCTTTACTTTAGATCCAACCCACATATAATGAGCCGTAGGAGCCAACCTTTCTAGCCATGCGAAACTCTAGCTGTTTAACAGTTCTTCTTTAAGCTTTGATTAGCTTAATTTTCTATTTATGTACATTTTTTTACTTGTTTTAATTTTTACTTTATTACCATTAATTTATTTATTCACTTTAATCTGGAATGACCTATTTATTTTCTCTTTTTGGCCACACCATATTGGACCCATTCATTTTGCATTAATTTCATGACACCATCATAACATTTTAATTTTTGCATTCCACCAACATGAAGTACTGATTCATTATTGGTTCCCAATTTGAAAAGATCCATTATCAGGGGAAAATCTAGTACTCTAAATATCAATGCAACATTCAAATGTTTGCAAATAAATCCCGTAAATTCAGAAGTTGTGCTATGGAAATCATTTTTGAATCAGTACATTCGCATCTAGGACATACACCTTGCATTTATATGCATATATTTCAAAATTTTGAAATCAGTCCCTAGGATGCCTCGTGCAAGCAAATACTGGATAAAGCAAAGTCAACCAATCTAGCACCATACTAAACCTATGCAAGAGCCCGATCTAGGGTCATTTATGAGAATAACCTCTATGTTCATACATAAACCATGCCTCTGTAAGGCCCCACGTCTAGGGGGCATTTCTCGACGAGTTCTAAAAGTGAGCCTCTAATGCCAAGTCAGACTTCTGTACCCTAGACGACTATATCAATTATCGTATGTAGTATTTTGCCAGAGCCGAAAGTAATAAGCTGACATGAACCAACACAACAAATACATAGACTCGACTAGGGGACAACATAACACGTTCATGAAAACAACAAAAGCCTTCAAGAAAAGGCGAAAACATACCCCAAGCTTCAAATTTGCTTCATTCCAGACGAAGTTCAATAAAAATAATTTTGAGGCATACACTCAGAAAGATAACTCCATAGAAAGATGATCAAAGCCAATGAAGATTAGGGGTATCTTCGCAAAATAAGTTTGAGAACTCAATTCGACCAACATAGAGTCAGGGGCATCCCTTTGAGTGGCAAAAAAATCATTCACACATTCATTAAGATCATTTAACATCAAGTGCATGCATCATACATACGAGTTATCATGCATTTAGATTATACATACACATTAGGCATAAAATTAGGGGCATTTATTTTTGGCGTGAACGTAGAAACATGTCAAAGGAGGAGACCAAAGAACTTCAATCATGGGGGAAACAACATGATGACCAACCTTTAGCCCCAAAAGAGGCCAAACATACAGAAACACCGAAATCTCAAGATAAAAGGTTTCAATGGCAAAATTGTTTGGACAATTACTAACAAATATTTTGTTTCATTTCTAGGATCTCACTTCTTCGTCAGTGATGTAGCAGATCCTACTTTTTTTCCCGATCTTGCCTCTCCCTCAGTGGTGTTGCAAGATCAAATTTTCCTCCAGATCTCATCTCTCAGTCGGTGGTATAGTAGATCCATATACCAGATCTCGTTTCTCCGTTGATGGTGTAGCAGATTAAATGCTTTGAAGATTTACTTTTCTGTCAAAGCAAATTTTCCCTCCAGATCTTATCTCCCCGTCAATGGTGTAGTGGATCCCATATTTTCCAGATCTTGCCTCTCAGTTAGTGGTGTAACAGATCAAGCATTTTGTAGATTATGCCTCATTTAACGGTAGTAGTCCAACCTAGTTTAGATCTTGTCTCTCCGTCAGTGGTGTAACGGATCAAACCCTATCTAGGTATTGCCTCTTCGTTTGCAGCTAGACCAAACTTCTTCCTCAGATTTTATCACTTCCTTATAGTTGTAACTCAAAAAAGGGTAAAAAAGTTTTTTAAAAAATAAAAATCAAAATTCGAAAAAGAATAAAAAATAATTAACAATCAAAAAAGAAGAAAAATCAGAAAAAAATAAAAATAAAAAAAATCAAAGCTTCAACATTCGATTTTGCCCCTCCATTGATAGAGTGGTTAGGTCTAAGTTATTGTTATCTGATCTGGTTCCTCCATTGATTGTGTAGCTGGGTCCAAGTTACTCTCATTTGATCTTGTTCCTTCGTTAATGGTGTAACAAGATCCAAGTTGTCGTTATTCGATCCCTGTCCCTCCGTTGATGGTGTGGCTGAATCCAACTTGCTGCTATCCAATCTTGCTTCGCCTTTGGTGGTGTAGTAAGGTTTGGGTTGCTGTTATTCGATTTTGCTTAATCGTTGAAGGTGTAGTAGAATCCAAGTTACTGTTATTCGATCTTGTCCCTCCGTTGATGGTGTAGTTGGGTCTAAGTTGATGCTATCCAATTTTACTCCAGCATTGATAGTGCAGTAAGGTTTGAGTTACTATTATTCGATTCTACTTTTCCATTGATGGCGCAATAGAATCCAAGTTACTATAATCTAATTCTGTCATTCCATTGATGGAATGACTGAACCAAATATGCCAAATTTTGATCCCGCCTCTTCGTCGATGTTGTAATTGAATAAAAAGTTTTACTTTTAGACCATGCGACGTTGTCGGTGTTGTAGCTCGGTCGAATCTTGGTCTCGTCTCTTCATCAGTATTGTAGCTAGACCAAATTTACAGACTTCCAATCTTGCCTCTGCGTCGGTGTTGTAGCTGGATCAACCCTATTGATTTCAGACCTTGCCTCTTCATTAGTGTTGTAGCTGTGTCAAACCTTACTGACTTTAGGTCTTGCCTCTTCGTCGGTGTTGTAGCTGGACCAAATTTACTAACTTTCGATCCTGCCTCATCGTCAGTGTTATAGCTGGATTAACCCTACTAACTTCAGACCTTGCCTCTTTGTCGGTGTTGTAGCTGGGTCAAACCTTACTCACTTTAGGTCTTGCCTCTTCGTCGGTGTTGTAGCTGGACCAAATTTACTAACTTTCGATAATGCCTCTTCATCGGTGTTGTAGCTGGATCAACCATACTGACTTCAAACCTTGCCTCTTCGTTGGTGTTATAGCTGGTCAAACTTTACTAACTTCAGGTATTGCCTCTTCGTCGCTATTGTAGCTAGACCAAATTTATTGACTTTCAATCCCGCCTCTTCGTCGGTGTTGTAGATGGATCAGCCCTACTGACTTCAGACGTTACCTCTTCGTAGGTGTTATAGCTGGGTCAAACCTTACTGACTTCAGGTCTTTCCTCATCGTCGGTGTTGTAGCTGGACCAAATTTACTAACTTCTAATCCCGCCTCTTCGTTAGTGTTGTAGCTGGATCAACCCTATTGACTTCAGACCTTGCCTCTTCTTCAGATATTGTAGCTTGGTTGAACTATACTATTCTTCGGTCCTGACTCTTCGTCGGGTGTTGTAGCTGGGCCAAATCTACTTTTTTTAGATCTTGTCTCTTCGTCAGAGTTGTAGCTGGATCAGACATAAGAACCTTCATCTTTTGATCTTGTCTCTTCGTTAGTGTGGCGGCTGGATCAAAGCCATTTTGGCAAGTCTAACATAAATGTTGGCGCAACGTGCTTAAACACGGCAAAGTTTAAGACAATGGATTATTCAAATGTCCATTGAAAATCCATTTTTACGAATGGTCAAAGGAAAATAAATCCTTTGGAAAAATCCAATGTCATGATTGGTATAAACTGATTGTACCCAAGGAAATGGTACAACTAGCCTAGAGCAAATGGCTACCAATAAAGGCAACTCAAAACCATTGATCCTTGCGTATTTGGGAAAAATGCAAAAGAACTCTATGAGCTAAGCTCTGGATCAAAACTTACTGACTTCTAGTCCTGCCTCTTTGTCGGTGTTGTAGCTGGGCCAAGCCTTCATCTTTCGATCCTATGTCTTCTTTAGTGTTGCAGCTGGATCTAGTTTTGTAGACCTTGCCTCTTCGTCAGTGTTGCAGCTAGATCAAATTTTTGCCAGCTATTGAGTCGTCAGAGTCGTAGCAAACCGAACTCATTTTGCTTCCTAACAGATCCTCTACTTTAAAGATTTGGTCTCCTCAATTTTAAAGATTTTGCTTCCAATAGTGGCGAGAAGATCAAGTAAAGCCCAAAGAAAAACGGTGGCCAGAGAAAGGAACCCTGACCGACCGGACAAAAATGGTCACTCTTTTGTCTTTGCTTTATTCCTATTACACAACAATGCATAAAGAGGGGCAGCTGTAGTAACCCATTTTTGTCCAGGCCTTTAAGCCCAATTATAAATACCCATACAAAATAACAAAATATAAATACCCAACCGGCCCAATTACCCAATTAACCCATCTGAAACAAATTAACCCAAAATACCCAAAATAACTATTAACCCTGAAAACTCTAAAAATAATAACCCTAGTCGGCAAGCTACCGCACCCCTCAGCCCTTCCATTTCCCACGCGTGGCCGCCACGTGCGCCTCCCATCGCCACTTGCCTGACTCCAACACCCATCGCCGTCCAAGCTAGATCTGAAAAAGCAAACAAGTTGGAATTTTTTTCAATATTTATATGTAAAAACAGGTATTTAAACTCGATGCATGCATTGTAATGGGGGCCCTTTTTTCGAGTTCGAATAGAATAAAAATAGAGATTTTCATAGTTAAAAAAAATCTGAGTTCAAATAGTAAAAATACGATTCAAAAACTTCATTCATTCTACTTCAAAAACCAACCAATAGACAAAAAAGAGAGGATTCGAACCAAAGAAATAATTAAGAAAGTAAGATCAAAAAGAAAAAATATATAAAAAAACTTTCAGTTTTCTCAGATCTACTCACCTAGGGTTATTGTAAGAGAAATCGGAGGTCAACTCTGATTTTAGTGCGTCAAACAAAGTTAGAAAGGTACGACCTTTGAATTTTCTAACTGCCAAAGGCGACGGTGGCTGCGAGAGGTGACGGCTACTGCTGCCGATGAACGGTGGCCCATGGCGACGTTCACGGCAGAAGCTTAGACCGACAGAGGGATAGGAGGAGAAAATGAGAGAGAGTTTAGATTTTTTTTTCATTATCGGTGGGAAAATGATTTTTTTTAGGGAAATTGGCTATTTAAAGGCCAATAAAAATGATGGCATTTTGGAGCTCTCGACCCGCGTTCAAACGTGACTCGACCTTGGGGATCCGCGCGTTTCCAGCTAATGGGGAAATTGCGCTTTTGGCCATTCCACTTCTGTATCATTTATGTTAGCATCTTTTATTTTGCGTTTCTTTCTAATGTTTTCCCTTTTTTTAGTATTTAAACTTTAGTCTTTTACAATTCTATCACTATTTTATATATATTATTATTATTATGTATAGTCTATTATTTCATTATTATATAGTATATATTTATAATATGTATAGTATCATATAATATATTATTACATATAGTTTTTTATATTATAATGTATTTATATGTGCATATATTTTTTCATATATTTAGATGTACATAAATATATATATGATAGTTTAAATTATTAATATGTAATAGGTATAAACATGTATATTAGTCATTTCCAGTACCATATTATGTATGTATTATTTAATGTATTATACTGTCTAAAATATGTACATGCCGTAATTACATTTTATATAATCATATTATACTATATACATATTTGTTCGCGTTTTTTATATTAAGGGAATATTTTCCACTTTATTTCGGGAATCGGTTAGGAAGTGATGTCCTGACTCATTCAGGAGTTATCTTCTTCGGTTGTTGTACATAAGGAAATGTTCTCCTTAGACCGCTTTTTGGGATTAAATTTTAAATTAAAATTTGAATTTTTTGTTTTCTTGCAACGACGACACTTAATAAACGTGGTACCAATTTTGGGCGCTGTGGGGTGCTAATCCTTCCCCGCATGTAACAAACTCCCGAAGTCAAACATTTTGAATCTCTGATTAATTTTTAATAGTGTTCGGCCTACCAAAGTGGCCGGTGGCGACTCCATCTTTTATTTTTAAATTTTTTACGGTATTCTATAAGGAGTGTCATCCCGGTCCCCGGATGTCATCTCCTTTGATGCCATTTCCAAATATTTCTATATTTTTAATATCCATTTTTCAAAAAAAACCTTTATTACAGATGGCGACACCGCTGAGGACGTTTTTAAAGAGTCAGGCTAATGTTGATTTTTTGTTATCTTGCCAGATATTCAAAAAATTCGATTTAATTTAATTTTTAGTCCCTCGACATTCATGCATGAGCTTTCTACGCAAGCTCCTCAACCCTTAACCCTTAAGTGGGAGAGATTACTTCGCTTTGTGGGGGTTTCACCCTCTTATAGTGTTGTAATGTGCTACTGGAGTTTGGTCCTTATATTTCGTAGAGTTTTCACCCCCGAATAGAATAAGGGTCGTATTCCCCCGAATCAATATCCTCGCAAAAGTTTGGGTACCCTTTACTTTAGATCCAATCCGCATATAGTGAGCCGTAGAAGCCAAACTTTCAAGCCATGTGAAACTCTGCCCGTTTAGCGGTTCTTCTTTAGGCTTTCATTGCCTTTATTTGCTATTTATGTACATTTTTTACTTTTTTTAATTTGAACTTTATTACCATTAATTTACTCATTCATTTTAATCTGGACTGACCTATTTCTTTTCTCTTTTTGATCACACCATATTAGACCCATTCATTTTGCATTAATTGCATGGCACCATCATAACATTTTAACTTTTGCATTCCACCAACATGAAGTACTGATTCGTGATTGGTTCCCAATTCAAAACGATCCATTATCAGGGGAGAATCTAGTACTTTAGATATTAATGCAACATTCAAAGGTTTGCAAATGAATCCCGTAAATTTAGAAGTTGTGCCATGGAAATCATTTTTGAATTAGTACCTTCACATCTAGGACATACACCTTGCATTTACATGCATACATTTCAAAATTTTGAAACCAGTCCCTAGGATGCCTCGTGCGAGCAAATACCGAACAAAGCAAACTCAGCCGATCTAGCACCATACTAAACCTATACAAGAGCCCGATCTAAGGTCATTTTTGAGAATAACCTCTATGTTCATACATAAACCATGCCTCTGTAAGGCCCCACGTCTGGGGGGCATTTCCCGACGAGTTCTAAAAGTGAGCCTCTGATGCCTAGTCAGACTTCTGTACCCGAGATGACTACATCAATTATCATATGTAGCATTTCGCCAGAGCCGAAAGTAATAAGCTGACATGAACCAACACAACAAATACATAGACCCGACTAGGGGACAACATAATGCGTTCATGAAAACAATGAAAGTCCTTCAAGAAAAGGCAAAAAGCATCCCAAGCTTCAAATTTGCTTCATTCCAGACAAAGTTCAATGAAAATAATTTTAGGGCATACACCCAGAAAGATAACTCCATAGAAAGATGATTAAAGCCAATGAAGATTAGGGGCATCTTCATAAAACAAGAACAAGAACTCAATTCGACCAACATAGAGTTAGGGGCATCCCTTTGAGTGGAAAAAAATCATTCACACATTCATTAAGATCATTTAACATCAAGTGCACGCATCATATATACAAGTTATCATGCATTTAGATTAGAAAACAAATTAGGCATAAAATTAGGGGCATTCATGATGCATTTATTTTTGGCGTGAACGGAGAAATAGGTACAAGAAAGAGACCAAAGAACCTCAATCATGGGGGCAACGACATGATGACCAACCTTTAGCCCCAAAAGAGGACAAACATACATAAACGCCGAAATCTCAAGATAGAATGTATCAACGGTAAAAAATTTTGGGCAATTACTAACAAATATTTTTTTTCGTTTCCAGGATCTCACTTCTTCGCCAATGATGTAGCGGTTCCTACTTTTTCCCGATCTTTCCTCTCCATCAGTGGTGTTGCAAGATCAAATTTTCCTTCGGATCTCATCTCTCTGTCAGTGGTATAGTAGATCCTCATATATTGCAGATCTCGTCTCTCTATTGATGGTGCAGTAGATCAAACGCTTTGCAGATTTTGCTTTTTCGACAAAGCAAATTTTTCCTCCAAATCTCACCTCTCCGTCGTGGTGTAGTGGATCCCACATTTTCCAGATCTTGCCTCTCCGTCAGTAGTGTAGTAGATCAAGCATTTTGTGGATTATGCCTCCGTTAGTGGTGGTAGTCCAACCTAGTTCAGATCTTGTCTCTTCGTCAATGGTGTAACAAATAAAGCCATATCCCAGTCTTGCCCCTTTGTCGGTGTTGTAGCTAGACCAAAATTCTTCTAAAGATCTTATCTCTTCCTTATAGTTGTAGCTCAAAAAAAGAAAAAATGGGTCAAAAAAGTAAAAAAAATTAAAAAATCACAATTCAAAAAAAGAGAAGAAATAAAAAATAATCAAAAAGAAAAAAGAAAAATTAGAAAAAAAATCAAAAATAAAAAAATCAAAAATCAATCTCCGATCTTGTCCCTCTGTTGATGGAGTGGTTAGGTCTAAGTTATTATTATTCGATCTGGTTCCTCTATTGAAGGTGTAGCCGGGTCCAAGTTGCTCTCATCCGATCTTGTTCCTCCGTTAATGGCGTGACAAGATCTAAGCTGCTGTTATCCGATCCTGTCCAAGTTGCTGCTACTAATCTTGCTCTATCGTTAATGGTGTAGTAAGGTTTGAGTTGTTTTTATTCGATTTTATTTCTCCATTAATGGTACAGTAGAATCCAAGTTGTTGTTATTCAATCATGTCCCTCTGTTGATGGTGTGGCTGGGTCCAAGTTGCTGCTATCTAATCTTGCTTAGCCGTTAATGGTACAATAAGGTTTGAGTTGTTGTTATTCGATTTTGCTTCTCCATTGATGGTGCGATAGAATCCAAGTTACTGTAGTATAATTTTTTCATTTAGTTGATGGAACGACTGGACCAAATATGCCAAATTCTAATCATGCCTCTTCGTCGGTGTTGCAGCTGGACCAAAACTTTTACCTTTAGACCCTACCTCTTCTTTGGTGTTCTAGCTCGGTCGAATCCTGGTCTTGCCTCTTTGTCGGTGTTATAGCTAGACCAAATTTACAAACTCCCGATCCTGCCTCTTCGTCCGTGTTGTAGCTGGATCAACCCTATTGACTTCAGACCTTAACTCTTAGTCAGTGTTGTAGCTAGGTCAAACCTTAGTAACTTCATGTCTTACCTCTCAGTCGGTGTTGTAGCTGGGCCAAATTTGCTAACTTCTGATCCTGCCTCTTCGTCGGTGTTGTAGCTGGATCAACCCTACTAACTTCAGACCTTGCCTCTTCGTCGGTGTTGTAGCTGGGTCAAACCTTGCTGACTTTAGATCTTGCCTCTTCGACGGTGCTGTAGCTGGACCAAATTTATTAATTTCCAATCTTGCCTCTTTATCGGTGTTGTAGCTAGATCAACCCTACTGGCTTCAGACCTTACCTCTTTGTCGGTGATGTAGTTGGGTCAAACCTTACTAACTTTAGGTCTAGCCTCTTCGTCGGTGTTGTAGCTGGACCAAGTTTACTAACTTCTGATCCTGCCTCTTCGTCAGTGTTGTAGCTGGATCAACCCTATTGACTTTAGACCTTTCCTCTTTGTCGGTATTGTAGCTGGATCAAACCTTACTGACTTCAGGTCTTGCCTCTTTGTCGGTGTTGTAGTTGGACCAAATTTACTGACTTTTGATCTTGCCTCTTCGTTGGTGTTGTAGCTGGATCAACCCTATTGACTTCATACCTTGCCTCTTCATCAGGTGTTGTAGCTTGATCGAACTATACTATTTTCGGTCTTGCCTCTTCGTCCAGTGTTGTAACTGGGCCAAATCTACTTTTTTAGATCTTGTCTCTTCGTCAGAGTTGTAGCTGGATCAGACATAAGAACCTTCATCTTTTGATCATGTCTCTTCGTTAGTGTGATGGCTGGATCAAAGCCATTTTGGCAAGTTCGATAGAAATGTTGGCGAAAAGTGCTTAAACACGGCAAAGTTTAAGACAATGGATAATTCAAATGTCCATCGAAAATCTATTTTTACGAATGGTCGAAGAAAACTAAATTCTTTGGAAAAATCCAATGTCATGATTGGTATAAATTGATTGTGCCTAAGGAAATGGTACAACTAGCCCAGAGCAAATGACTGCCGGTAAATGCAACTCAAAATCATTGATCTTTGTGCATTTGGGAAAAATGCAAAAGAAATCTATGAGCTAAGCACTGGATCAAAACTTTTGACTTCCGGTCCTGCCTTTTCGTCGATGTTGTAGTTGGGCCAAGCCTTCTTCTTTCGATCTTGTGTCTTCGTCAGTGTTGCAGCTAGATCAAGTTTTGCAGACCTTGTCTCTTCATCAGTGTTGTAGCTAGGGAAAATTTTCTCTAGGTATTGCATCGTCAAAGTCGTAGCAAACCAAACTCATTTTGCTTCCCCAACGGATCCTCCAATTTGAAGATTTGCTCTCCACAATTTTGAAGATTTTGCTTCCAAGAGCGGCGAGAAGATCAAGTGAAGCCCAAAGAAGAAGCGGTGGCCAAAGAAAGGAAACCTCACCGACCGGACAAAAATGGTCACTCTATTGTCTTTGCTCTATTCCTGTTACACAGCATTGCGCAAAGAGGGGCAGCTTTAGTAACCCATTTTTGTCTGGGCCTTTGAACCCAATTATAAATACCCATACAAAATAACCCAATACAAATACCCAACCGACCCAATTACACAATTAAAACCCCAATTAACCCATCTGATACAAATTAACCCAAAATAACCCTTAACCCTAAAAACACTAAAAATAATAACCCTAGTCTGCAAGCCGTAGCACCCCTCAGCCCTTCCACTTCCTGTGCGTGGCCATCACACACGATACCATTGGCACCGCGCGCCACCCACCGGCCACTTGCCTGACTCCACCGCCCATCACCGTCCAAGCTAGATCTGAAAAGGCAAACAAGTTGGAATATTTTTCAATATTTATATGTAAAAATGGGTATTTAAACCTGATGCATGCATTGTAACGATGACCCTTTTTTCAAGCTCGAATGGAATAAAAAAGGAGATTTTCAGAGTTAAAAAAAATGTGAGTTTGAATAGTAAAAATACGATTCAAAAAACTTCATTCACTCTACTTCAAAAACCAACCAATAGACAAAAAAGATAGGATTCGGACTAAAGAAATAATTAAGAAAATAAGATTAAAAAGAAAAAAAATTTAAAAAACTTTCAGTTTTCTTAAATCTACTCACCTAGGGTCGTTGTAAGCGAAATCAGAGGTCAGATCCGAGTTTAGCGCATCGAACAGCGTCGGAAAGGCGCAACCTTTAAAGTTTTTGATGGCTGGAGGCAACGTCGGCCGTCATAGATGAAAGCGGACCCATGGCAGCGTTCTCGGCGGCAGCTTAGACCGGCAGAGGGATAGAAGGAGAGAGTGAGAGAGTTTGGATTTTTTCATTATAGGTGGGAAAATGAGTTTTTTTGTTGGAAATTGTCTATTTAAAGGCCAATCAAAACGATGCTATTTTGGTGCTCTCGACCGCATTCAAACCCGACCCGGCCTTGGGGGATCTACACGTTTCCAACTGATGGGAAAATTGTGCTTTTGGCCATTCCACTTCTGTATCCTTTGTGTTTGCATCTTTTATTTTGCATTTCTTTTCAATTTCGTCCTTTTTTTAGTATTTAAACTTTAGTTCTTTACAATTCAGTCACTATTTTTTGTTTATTATTATGTATAGTATATTATTTCATTATTATATATTATATATTTAAAATATGTATAGTATCATATATTATATTATTATATATAAATTTTTATATTATAATATATTTACATGTGTATATATATTTTCAAATATTTAGATGTACATAAATATATATGATAGTTTAAATTACTAATATGTAATAGGTATAAACTTGTATATTAGTCATTTCCATATGTATGTATTATTTAATGTATTATGCTATCTAAAATATGTACATGTCGTAATTACATTTTATATAATCATGTTATACTGTATACGTATTTGTTCACGTTTTTATATTAAGGGAATATTTTCCACTTTATTTCGGGAATCGGTTAGGAAGTGATGTCCTGACTCATTCAGGTGTTATCTTCTTCGGTTGTTGTAAATAAGGAAATGTTCTCCTTAGACCGCTTTTTGGGATTAAATTTTAAATTAAAATTCAAATTTTTGGTTTTCTTGCAACGACGACACTTAATCAACGTGGTACCAATTTTGGACGCTGTGGGGTGCTAATCTATCCCCACATGTAACAGACTCTTGAACCCAAACGTTTTTATAGTATTTTACTAGGAGTGTCATCTCGGTCTCCATGTGTCATCTCTTTTAATACCATTTCCAAATATTTCTATACTTTGAATATCCATTTTTCAAGAAAAAAAAACCTTTATTACACTTCTATAATGGTTCTAGTTTCAGATGGGGAGCGAAGCTGCTATAGTTATTTTATCAATTTCAGTTGATATCAAATTATACCTTTCTAGTGCCAAGAATAAAATTTGTATTATGAACATTTCGGGTTAAATTTGAATGATATTAATGTCATATTATTTTCATTTTCATTGTAATGAAACTTGATCGTTCCTCAAATTGTCATCACCGAAAATTTTCCTTTTTCTATACAATTATCTTAGTGGTGGACTTTATTCTTGTCTCTCCATTTTTTCAAAGTCCAATTCTATACTTATTATTTAACAATAGCATTAGGTATATCGAATAAATAATAAAAAACATTATTTTTAAAATAAATTTGAATTTTAATGACAATGTTTTCACCTATCACTACTTATTATTCACATAGTTACTTATAGTCCAGATGATTGTGATGTAAAGGATTTTCGAAACCTCAAACTATAATATGTCATGTAATTGAAATAATATTGGGAAGAATTTTATATAATATGAAAATTGCCTTTTATTTACTAATTATTAATATTATTATTTTTTTCAAAATATAAGAGTGCACCCGAGACAATTTTAGATTTTGCGTTTCGATAGTAAAATCTTAGCATAATTGACGTCTGTTTTTGCATTTAGCATCCGCGATCGATATCATTGGGGGCACACACTTACATTTACGGATCTCGTCACAATAACCAATGCCAACATCGTCACATAAACCTGCATAGTCTTTATCACTTGTGCAAATTTCTTGTGCCAAAGTGTTTGATACACCTGTAAATATCAATTTTAAACAATCCAAGAGATATCTGATGTTCTGCTTTTTCTTGCTGACATGTCAAGCATTTAGAAATAAAATCAGTTATAAATCTTTTCATGCTTGACCACCAATATCAATCTTAGGTCTTGATACATCTTGTTTCCACTTGGATGCATAGTCAAAGGACTATAATGTGCCTCAAAAAGAAATTCTTTCTTCAATTCTTCATCAATCGAAATATAGATTCTTGCTCGATAATACAAGCATCTTCAAATTAACTTTAAAGTCTTTGGTTTCACCATTTTCCACTTGTTTGAACCTTGATAACACTTCTCATCTTTTCTTTGAAAATCTTTTTTTTTCATTCAAATAAATGATACATCTTTCCTTAGTATCTTGGTCATTGGAGAAGCAATCATTGAAAAATTCTTTACAAACTTTCTATAATAATTAGCTAGTCTCAAGAAACTTCGAACCTCTAATATATTCTTTGGTATTTTCCAATCAACTATAGCTTATATCTTCTTGGGATCCACTCTTATTCATTTTTCTGAAACCACATGACCAAGAAAAGTAACTTCCGGAAATCAACATTCACACTTTGATAATTTGACATATAGTTTCTTTCCCCTAAGGATCTGAAGAACAATTCGAAGATAGGCATCATGTTCCTCTTTTATTTTTGATTAAACCAAAATATCATTAATAAATATCATCACAAACTGATCCAAATAAGACTAAATTATTCGATTCATCATATCCATGAATGCTGCAGGAGCATTAGTTAATCCAAACAGCATTAATACAAACTCATGATGTCCATACTAAACTTGGAAAACCATCTTTAGAATATCTTCTTCCTGAATTTTCAACTGATGATGCCCTAATTGAATATCAATCTTGGAAAATACAACTGCACCTTTTAACTGATCAAAAAGATCATCAATCCTTGTAAGAGGGTACTTTATTTAACTGACTATAATCTATGTATAATCGTATAGATCCATCTTTCTTTTTCACGAATAACACCGATGCGCCCCAAGGTGACACAATTGATCTTATAAAACCCCAATCCAACAATTCTTGTAATTGTACCTTTAACTCTCAAAGCTCGATTGGTG
Organism: Hibiscus mutabilis; assembly: GCA_019671005.1. NCBI lineage: Eukaryota > Viridiplantae > Streptophyta > Magnoliopsida > Malvales > Malvaceae > Hibiscus > Hibiscus mutabilis. The sequence continues at coordinate 20,369,804 of CM033749.1, read as the reverse complement.
CCATTCTGTATAGGGCCATCGATAGGGGTGCAGTACCAAGAAATACCTCTAATTTAAATTCTACTTATTAATCATGGATAATCCTGGTAATTCATCAGGAAATACCTCTGGATACTCCTGAACCGTAAAAATATCTTCCAATTTAATTCCAGCAGTTCTGGTATCCACCACATTTGCTAAGAAAACTTGGCAACCTTGTAGTAACAGTTTCTTAGCAAAAACAACTGAAATCACATTAGTTAGAATATTCATCCTTTCACCCACTACTATTATTCTTCACCTTTCGAAATATTTTTTTTCAAGATTAATCGCTTTAAGCGACAATCCACAATAGCATGATAAAAAGATAACCAATCCATGCCTAAATCATTTCGAATTCTCCGAAAGGTAGCTCCATTAGGTTTGCTAGAAACTCATTTTCCTGTACTTCTTTCAGATAATTTCTACATGTCCAACTCATCCTTACATTGTAACTCAACTAGTTTGTAGTCACTATATTACTCGAAATGAGTTCTAAAAGGATATCTTGTTCACCACTCAACTTCGTACTTATATACGAATGTACATAGAGTCTTGATCAATCAAAACCAATACAGTTTTATGAAAAAGATAAAATGTGCCAACTATGATTTTCAGTTCATTCAAATCTTTATCAGGCCTAAAATTATAAAATCAGACTGATGTGTACAACCCTGACTGTGAAGCAAATTCTTATGATTCCCTCGATCTAATTTATTCTCAGAGTAACAATACAATTTCATCCAATTTCTTTCTATCCAACAGTAAAATCCATCCAGCATGATCTTCAAATAATTTAACCACCAATTTGCAGTCACTAGACCTTTATCTGCTTTTCATTTAAATTCAGATATTCCTTAATCCTACACTGTTACTCCCTTTTGTGTTGGTGTTCTTTCTTATTCCACTAAATTTGAAGAATTATAGTTAGCCTTATTATTACCACTGTTGGTTCTTTTTAGAACATCTCATTCACCGACTCATCTCAAATTTATTTTAGTAAGGAGCGACATCAATCAAATCATATAAACATCATATCAGTAATATTGATATCCTAGTGGCATGTATACTCTTTTAACATAAAACCACTTTCATTTAGGCCGAAAACCGGCTAAACCTGTAGCTCTAATACCAATAAATGTTACACCTATTTTCCGTATCCATCTCGGAATACGAGTCAGAGATATCACAAAACATTTGTAAAACCCTCTATATTTGTAATTCAGTAAAAGTTTGTTTCTTTAAAAATATTACCATATATTTAGTTTTTATTTACAAATCTAGTTAATCGTGTAAAGTTTAAACATAATATTTTTCATCTTCAAATCGAGTTTAATTTCAGGCAGCAACTAATCAATTTAATTTGAGTTTATATAATTATTGAAAGTGTCTAAAACTGGCTAGTTTAAAATTCATCCAGATACCAAATAAAATACAATTTATATCAGAGCATGCATAACCTTTTAATAAACATGCCAACTAGTGAATATCAAACAACCTCAAACATTATATCACTGATACTGATGTACCTGTTCTTGATAGATGATTTCCACTAGTGCTCCTTACTCCAAACGCTCATATTTTCCTACGCGTGAAATAGTCACACGCTAAGTATTTACTTAGTGATGCAATAATTCATAGTCAAATGCAAGTTGACATAAATATCAATGTAAATAAATAATAATGCATATGATCATTGTACCATGTCATGCTCGTTGACATAAATAAATATGTAACAACATATATGAATATCAAAGTGATAAGATTAGATCTTACCAATTACCGTTGCCATTTCCATCCATAAGCTTTCAATGCTTATCAATACCATTTCATTTCTATATGCAAGCTTTCAAGCTTATCATTCTATTTCTTTGATTCATTTCAATTTACTTAGCCCAAGGTATCGAATTAAGAGATTCGATGTATACGAGTCATCCCCCTATACTTACTTGAGTATAGTGTATTATTGCACTCTACTGGGAGTGCTTAGCACCGAAGTGCTTCGGTATACTTACCGGAGTATACCATTAATGAAATTTGCACTTTACCTGGAGTGCTTAGAATAAATTTGCACTTTACCTGAAGTGCTTAGAATATTTATACGGTTGTTTATGACTCTATGGATATCCAACTATACCTTTGAATCTCTATGTCATACATTGGGCTTTATATCATCAATCCATCTCATCATTGACAACATATATCAATATATATCAACATTGGGCAGTTCATACCTGAAATAACATTTAAATTTCATTAATGTAAGTAATCAAATGATCAATGCATTTTATTTTTCAAATCTTGACATATTCATATTATATTAATCATATATTCAATGACATAAATATCAATGTATTCTGATATGCACACAATTGCACTCACCTGGGCTATTTATTTGTGTGCCTCACTAAGTCCTCTTTAATCTTTTTCTTTATTACCCCTCGAACCTCTCTTGATTCGAACTTGAACTTCAAATAAATGACATATTTGTTAGATCCCAATCTAACAATATCTTAGACGTACTGTTAATATAATCACCTGAATATAAAATTTACAAATATTTTCCTTTCTTCCTTGTACTGTTCAAAACTTATTACAGTCCTTAATGACCAATTTGAACATTTGGCAAACAATTCATGCATTAATGTCCCAATTCTTCCATTTTAATCTTATACTTTCTCATTCTTGCCAAGATGGTCCTTTTTCATCATATCAAGCTAATTTGATCACAATTTCAACAACTACTCTTTAATCCTTCTCTAAAACAATAATTTCACAAACATTCCCTTAATTTTCTCAAAATTCTAAATAGGTCCCTAAACTTTTCAAAATTTTTAATTTGGTCCTAAATTGTCAATTCAAGCTTGAAATATTATTTTCTACCCATTTCCATCATCAAATAATATTTTACAATTTAGTCCCTAAATTTTCCCAAGTTGCCGAATTGGTCCTTCACTATTCAAAATTGATTTTTGATCCAATTGGCATTCTAATATGCTAAAATAAACTTTTCATCACAAACACATCATTTCCCCGATCAAATAAAAATTCAAGAATAATCCCCCCAAATTTTTAACATTTTCGAATTGATCACTAAATTTTTCCAAATGGGAATTTTTCATTATAACATCAAAATTAAGCTTCTTGAATCACAATTACTTCAATTTCATCAGCAATTCCATAATCCTAATTAAAACCCTAAATTTCAAGATTAGGGTTTATTACTTTCAACATGAAATTAACTTGATTTCAAGCTTGTTTTCATCAAAACTAAGCTTAATTCATTATCTACTACTTAAATTCAACCATAATCCATGAAACCCTAATTTCTCTCTCTTCAAACCCTAATCCAATACTTCATAATTCCATGCAATTTTACTATCAAAATATAGAGAATGAAGAGTAGATCACTTTACCTCAAACAACCTTGCTTGAATTCTTGTTCAAATGCCTTGAATTTGAGCTAGAAAAATTTTTGAACCTTTTCCCCAACTTTTATCTTCCTTTCGAAATACTAGGGGAAAAAGATGAACTTTTGTTCATCATTTTTTAACAAATAAATCCAATATATAATCATAAAATGCCACATGTCCATTTAAAAATGAATTTAAAATTCATTTTTTTCTCTTTCCAAAAATACCCCTTTAACTAAATGGAAATTACAATTAGTTTAAATTTATGCCACTCCATTACTATTGAACTAGATTGGTTCCAATCTAACCAGACATTATCATTAAATAAAAATCATAAAATATTATTTATGATTTTTGTTCGATCTAATTTCCCAATTTTCACCTTTTACAATTTTTCCTCTATCGAACAATCAACTCTAATTCGAGAATCTCATATCTCCCTAATTCCAAAAATAAATTCATATTTTCATACAAAATTCTTCTTCTTAATAAAGTCAAACTTAGAAATTTGACTCGACCCAAACATATCGATAATTACCCAAATTCTCTATAGTGTAGCATCTTTCTTGAAATTCTTCATGAAGCATTTATACGAACTTTTCTTACTTTTTCTGAATCCTTTTTACTGGTTAAAATATCAATATGAGACACTTCCCAGAAGGTCACCCAAGCATTTCTCCAATCTAAGCACGCTTAACCACTTTCGTCGATCAAAATTTAATATTTTCTCATGCACTCTAACTTCTAAAATTATTACCAAAATCTTTATTCTGATCGAATTTATCTTTATACTGAATAAAAATCATTCTTGGGAAAATTTACACTTAGGTCCCTGAACTTTTACCAACTTTTCATTTTGGTCACTAACTTTCATCTTTTGTCATTTTAGTCACTAAGTTAGCCTTATGCCAAAACCTTAGTACTAAACGACCCTTGTATAACTTAGCAAGATTTTCGGGGTATTACATGGAAAGAGAAATAACAACATTTTTTGTCCTCAAACTTTACTATTTTAGTCATTCTAGCTATTCTAGTTTTTTACCTACTGACATTGAATTTTAAAAACGTTTAATGTGATCTCATTTTTGTTTTCAAGTGTTCACATATTTTTTACTAGTAATATTTTCTCCAAGTATCATGGAGGACCAAAGTAAATAGAATTTTGGTTTCTTAATGAAGTGTAAATATCGAAAAAGATCTGACTGACTGAAATCAATTGATTAAATTTAATTGAAATGTAATTTAAATTTAATCAATATAAAAATGTTTTAATTTGATTATTTATATACGAATCATTTTTTTATAATATAAGTTTTACATCTTTGATTGGTGTTACCAAGTTTCGATGATTCTTGTCGTCGGTGTGGTGTCGGCAAGGATGATTGTGATCATAAATTGTTCTCGTGTGAGGTAATTCGGCAATTATGGTATTGGTTCTTTGATTGGTGGGGAATCGATATGGTTTTGCCGAGAACTCTTGCGAACTTTTTAGTACAGGCTGCTAGTTTTTTCACGGGGGTTGTTCGGGATTGGTGGATAGCTGGTTGCGCATCAGTGATGTGGTCGGTATGGTTGGCTCGGAATGATTTATTGTTTAATAAGTCTCAGATTCAGATGGAAGAGTTGTTTTTTCATGATCAGGATGCGCTCTTGGTATAGGGTAAAAGCATTGAAAGATTCGAAATCAATTGTTGAAGTCATTTGATGGGATTGTCCGCGTTGGTATTATAATCATGTGTGTGATTCGGAGAAGCGTACAGGTATTTGTTGGCAGCCTCCTTCAGTTGGAATGTTGAATTCAACATCGATGGTTCTACGCGAGGCAAGCCTAGTTTGGCGGGTTGTGGGAGTATATTGCATAATTCATTCAGATGTATTTTGACGGCCTTTTCAAGTCCGTTGGGTGTGATAGACTCAAACGAATTTGAGATACAGGCCATTAAATGTGCATTGGTGTTTTGGGTGAGCTCGTGGTGGCGGGGGGAACATGCTTTTATTATAGAATCAGATTCGACGGTTACGATTTCTTGAATATTACGTATAAAAAGCGACCACGGCGAATATATTGGCTAAGGGGGTTGATCGTACATCGTGGTTTTATGCGTAAACATAGCGTGTTGGGTGACTGTGGGGTGTTAGTTTTTTGCTGGATTATATGCTGCCTGTTGAGTATCAATATGGGCAGTGGATTTGGTTTTGTGCTCCTCTGGGCGGTGGCATTGTATTTTTGTCTTTTTACATGTGTTGTTCTTGCGTCGTATTGCTTATTTTTCTTATATTAGGAGGGTGTATTCTTTTTCTCCGTGTTAAATAAGAGAGGTTTTTAATGAGTCATCAGAATGATTTGTATAATTCTTTTCGTTAATAAGATCATACATATTTTGGATCAAAAAAATTTTATAGTATAGAAAAAAATCTTTTCAATTATTAATTACAATTATTTTTTAGATTAATTATCACTTAATTTATTACATGTATATACCAATTAGAATAAAGATTTAACATTAATAAGTTAAACATATCTCAAAAAGAATGGAGCATTGGAGTAATCGTTCTTCGACAAAAAAAAAACATTATTGGTTTATATAGGAATGATAATTGCGTCGGCGAAATATGAAAGATTATTTTAATGGATACTAAGTAATAAAATATTGTGAGACTTTTTTTGTTAATTTATTATAGTTAAATGTAATTTTTATTTTTTTAATATTAATCTTTATTGTCCATTAACGAAAATGACTAATAAATACTAAGTAATAAAGATTTTAATGTGATATTTTTCTATACAAAAAATGTATTTTTTTAATATTAATGCATATGAATATAAAAGATATAAATGATTATGATATTCACTTTTTTTAAAATAAAAAGTAAAAGAGTGTTTTCAAAGATAGAACAATCAAGATTGATGGTGGTCTAAAGTGTTCTAGTTTTTTTACTTGATGACACTTAATTTTAAAAACGTTTGAATATTTTTTAATGTGGTCTAAAGTGTTTTGAGGTGTCTAGAGAAAATAAAGTTGTGACTATCGAATACAATATAAATAAACGACGAGTGAGGCAAGTCTCATAAATAATTTTAAATTCTCTAAATTATCTTAAATTTGACTCTGACTCAAACTGATATTTTAAAATTTATTTATATATTTGATATGATCAATTTCAATTATATATATGTTGAACTTTTCAATAATATCCCAAGACAAGTCAACATGAATTGCCTTAAATTTGACTATAATCCAAACTGATAGTATAATTTTAATAATATTTATCTTATTCTCCATTGTTATTTTGCATTTAATGTTGAAGTCGTGTACTGATACTCAAGGTTGCAAAACTGCATTTAATGTTGGAATTAAGTCCCCAACGGCTCCAAACCACCCCCAGCGGTCATAAACGGCTAGTAGCTCATTCCACACTTTAAAAGAAGACTTGGAACGCTTGAAGATGGTTATAGACAATATCCAAGTTTCATGATCAAGATAAATATTCTTTAAGTCTTTATTTCTTTATTTCTCATGTATATATTGTATAGAGAGTGTTCTTCATTATTTTATTCTTTACACTCTTGTGAGCTTTAATCTTATAAACACCCACCTTGTGAGGTTTTATTATTTAAACAAATTTACCTTGTAAAATGGAGAGTTTCTAGTTTAGCTTTAGGAAAAACTAGAGTGGTTTTATCTTAGCCATTAAAAAGATAGAGCTGTAAAGGTTACCCTTTTGGCCTGTAAAAAGGAAGAATTCATAGTAGTGAATTAGGAAATCATTAGTGGTGTGCTAAGGTAGTAGATGTAGACTCGATTGGGCAATACTGTCCATTATTTTTCAATTTTAGCCAATTCATTTGGGAAGCAAATTCAACCTTTTTGGCACATTCGATTGATATTTCGAGCCCAACAATTGGTATCGGAGCAAAAAGGGGGAGAGATGGGTTGGTATTTCGAGCCCAACAATTGGTATTAGAGTCTTATCTCCATCAAATGACTAACATTCGGGACTAAAGATCGATTGCTCGAAGTTCACTGATTCAAGATTTCAAATGGCAAGCGGTTCTACAATGATTTTATTCGAAGAAGGCCGCTCTATCATGTGTCTTCCTCTCTTCAAAGGGGAAAGTTACTTCTAATGGAGCAACATCATGAAATATTTCATCCAAGGTTTCGATATCGACATTTGGATGATTATCGAAGATGGACATTTGGAAGCTCCTAAGAAGAGGAAGAAAAGGAGTATCAAAGACAGAAAGAAGGACCAACTCAATGCAAAGTCTATGCAAATTCTTCTTTGTGCCCTAAATGAAGATATTTCCAAGAAGATCTTCCCATCCAAAAGTGCCAAAAAAATTGGGAGTGAGAAATTTTATGGGAAAGAAGAGAAGAAATGTGGAGTCCCATCAAGTGCAAACATCATATCTTCAAAGATGGATGGTGTTATGGCTCTCCATGAGCCCAAGGTATCCTTTAACTAAAATGAATTAAATTCATATTCTTTTGATGAGTTACAAGATGCATTTGATTAATTATTTTTGGAATTTGTGACCATGAATTCCAAATTCAAGAAAATGATTTCAAAACTTAAAATTGAAAATGATTTTATTTTAAAAAATGGACTTTGAAAACCAAACTGAGATTTTGAAGAATAATTTAGAGTTTTCAAAATGGGCAATGGAGTTTTGGAAAAATAAAATCTTGATTTAAAGGTTAAGCTTGAAAGCTTAACAAAGGAAAATCAAATTATTTCAAATAATTCTTCTCGTCCCATAGTGACAAAATGCTCATAATGTCATTATCATGGTCATTCTTTGCATACTTTTCCTATAAAAAAAAGAAAAACTTATAGGATTAGACAAGTATGGGTTCCTAAGGGAAATAGGAACATTGAAACTAATGTCAAAGGATCCAAAGCAAATTGGATAACAAAAATCAAGTAAATATCTCTTGTAGCTGTGTTGGAGCAATGGAAAGACAAGCAAAATTATGGAAATGCTCTAGTCACACAAGTGAAGAAGATGGGTAACCTATAATCGTAATGTATTTGATTATAACATTTGGTTGCCTATTTTGATGATAAATGTTCATGCATCATTGCCTATTTATATTTATAAGTGCATGACATTTTATGATGCTTTATGCATATGAATCATACTGTTTCATTCATATTTTTGCATAAAGTTTTAAAATTCTTGGATACATTGAATTTCATATGCTCTTAAATTGATTTTATTTTGAAATTCATCTTTTAAGTGTCAGGCATTTGAGCTATTTTTAAATTAAATGCTTTTATTAAGGGGGAGCTTATGTTTTAAAATGATTTATCTTATTCTCCATTGTTATTTTGCGCCAACAATTGATATTTTCTTTCAATTGGTATCAAATTTTCATCAATTGGTGTCCTAAAATTAAATGTTATTTCAAACTTTATTTGAATTATTTTTGATATAACAAAAAGGGGAGAGATATGTTTGAAAATTTCAATTTCAAAAAGAAAAAAGGGGAAATTGTTGAGATATTGATTTTGATATAACTTGAAAAATAGGTTTGAAAGGTTTTCAAATTTGACATGTTTAAATGTTTTTTAATAGCCAAAACTGGCTTTGAGTACCGGTACGGATGTCCTCGTACCAATACCGAGCTACCCGTACCTATAGGCCAAGTCCGTACCAATACGCACTTTATTTCCCCAAGGGTTTCAGTTTTTCGGTAAGCAAACGACGTACCGATACGGCCAATTTCGTACCGATATGCTTAGGCCTGTACTAGATATCGAAGTATTACGTACCAACACCCAGTGCAAAAATGCTGTAACGACTCTTTCTACTTTAAGGCATGTACTGATACCTGAAGTCGTATACCAATACCCAAGGCTGTAGAACTGCATTTAATGTTGGAATTAAGTCCCCAATAGCTCCAAAACACCCCCAACGACCATAAACGGCTAATAGCTCATTCCACACTTTAAAAGAAGACTTGAGATACTTGAAGATGGTTAGAGACAATATTCAAGCTTCATGATCAAGAGAAGTTCTATCTTAGGAAAACCTAGAGTGGTTCTATCTTAGGCATTGATTGTTTACGCAAAATTACCTTGTAAAATGGAGAGGTTCTAGTTTAGCCTAAGGAAAACCTAGAGTGGTTCTATCTTAGTCATTAAAAAGATAGGGTTGTAAAGGCTACCCCTTTGGCTTGTAGAAAGGAAGAATTCATAGTAGTGAATTGGGAAATCCTTAGTGTTGTGCTAAGATAGCGGATGTAGACTCGGTTGGGTAGTTGAACTACTATAAAATCATCGTGCAATATTATCCACTATTTTTGGCTTTTAGCCAAATCATTCGAGAAGCAATTTCAACCCTCTTGGCACATTCGGTTGATATTTTGAGCACTACATAAAGTTATAAATAGATAAATTTCTATAATTATTGAATTTCACCTAATAAGAAAATATTAATTTACTCGCATATTCGTTTACTCTTGGCACATTCGTTTACTCTTCGAAAACTGGAGCCCTTAAAATTTACTCGCACATATAACCAAATCTTAATTTAAATGTCACTTTAATTCGTAAAATTCAATATTAAGGCGGTAATTATATTTTTTGGTACCAATTTTTGGGCGGTGTGGGGTGTTAAACCTTCCCCATCCGAAACCGACTCCCGGACCCAAATTTTTTAATCTCTGGTTTTGTTATTTACGGTGTCCGATCTACCCCTTTTAAAATGATCGGTGGCGACTCCTCATTTATTACTTTTAACACCTCTATTTATTTACTCCATTTTATTTAAAACACAATTTTTTTAAAATTTTCCAAAAATTAATTTTTTAATAAAAGTAAAAAACTCGAACTTTTTAGGTCACTACAAATTCTTTGTATTCTTCTATTGTAGAAGAAGATATACAAAGTGTCTTGTGTTGGGGTTTTATAGAAGAATTTGTAGGCATTCACGTCACATAAAATTTAAGGGAGTTGTATCCTTGGGCAATTGTGGCATAAAAAGTCTTAAACAATTTATTAGACAGATTGAGAGATTTTACAACTCCTGGGCAATTATGACATAAAAAATCTTAAACAATTTATTAGACAGATTGAGAGATTTTTTTTACGATAGGAATCATATAGGGAAACTAGAATCTTAGAAAATTTAGTTATTTGATTGTGGGTAACGTTTTTAATTTGCTTTTGTAGTTGAAAATAAAAATAATAACATTTTTGGTCCTCCAACTTCAATATTTTAGTCATTCTAACTCTTCTAGTTTTTTTACTTACTGACACTTAAATTTTAAAAACGTTTGAATATTTTTTAATGTGGTCTAAAGTGTTTCGAGGTGTCTAGAGAAAATAAAGTTGTGACTATCGAATACAATAGAAATAAACGACGAGTGAGGCAAGTCTCAGAAATATTTTTAAATTCTCTAAATTATCTTAAATTTGACTCTAATTCAAACTGATATTTTAAAATATATTTATACATTTGATATGATCAATTTCAATTATATATATATATTAAACTTTTCAATAATATCCCAAGACAAGTCATTATGAATTACCTTAAATTTGACTATAATCCAAAGTGATATTATATTTTTAATAATATTTATCTTATTCTCCATTGTTATTTTGCACCAACAATTAGTATTTTCTATCAATTGGAATCAAAATTTTGTCAACTGGTGTCTTAAACTTAAATGTTATTTCAACCTTTGTTTGAATTATTTTTTGTATAACAAAAAGGGGAGAGATATGTTTGAAAAATTCAATCTCAAAAGAAAAAGGGGGAGCTTAAATATTTTCTAAAAATATTATATTTTTCTAAAATTATTTTTTCTAAGGGGGAGAAATTTCAAAAACAATTTTTCAAGTGGTTTCATTATATCAAAAAGGGGAAGATTGTTGAGATATTGATTTTGATATAACTTAAAATAAAAAATGTTTTTGGACTTAATCTAATTTGCAAAAATAATTCAAAAGTCCATAAAATTAAAAAATATGTTTGAAAGGTTTTCAAAGGGTTCTTCACATGTTTAAATCTTTTTAAATAGCCAAAACAATAAAAACTGGCTCTGAGTACTGGTACAGATGCCTCATACCAATACCAAGTTGCCCACATCGTTACGCCCTTTATTTCCCCAAGGGTTTCAATTTTTCAATAAGAAAATGTCGTACCGATATGCATGGGCACGTATCGATATCGAAGTATCATGTACCGATACCCAGTGCAAAAATGCTATAACAACTCTTTCTACTTTAAGGTAGGTACTGATACTTGAAGTCGTGTACCGATACCCAAGGTTGTTGAACTGCATTTAATGTTGGAATTAAGTCCACAACGGCTCCAAACCACCTCCAATGGTCATAAACGACTAGTAGCTCATTCCACACTTTAAAAGAAGACTTGAAGATGGTTAGAGACAATATCCAAGTTTCATGATCAAGAAAAATATTCTTTAAGTCTTTATTTCTTTATTTCTCATGTATATATTGTATAGAGAGTGTTCTTCACTATTTTTATTCTTTACACTTTTGTGAGCTTCAATCTTGTAAAAACCCACCTTGTGAGGTTTTATTGTTTACACAAATTTACCTTGTAAAAGGGAGAGGTTCTAGTTTAGCCTAAGGAAAAACTAGAGTAGTTTTATCTTAGCCATTGAAAAGATAGGGTTGTAAAGGTTATCCCTTTGGCCTGTAAAAAGGAAGAATTCATAGTAGTGAATTAGGAAATCTTTAGTGGTGTGCTAAGGTAGTAGATGTAGACTCGATTTGGTAGTCAAACCACTCTAAAACATCGTGCAATATTGTCCATTATTTTTTGATTTTAGCCAATTCATTCGGGAAGCAAATTCAACCCTTTTGGCACATTTGATTGATATTTCGAGCCCAACAATTGGTATCAGAGCAAAAAGGTGGATAGATGGTTGATATTTTGAGCCCAACAATTGGTATCAAAGCAAAAAAAGGGAGAGATGCATAAAATAAGGATTATCGTGGGTCTCTCGAAAAATAACCTGTTTAAGTCCAGAATTTTTCGGTATACAATATCTACATTCATCTCGGTCAATGGAGAAATCCTTAGACGAACCCTCCTTAACCTCTCTCATCCGGTGCATCAAGAACACATTATTAGACGATTCTGCCCGAATCTCAGATACCAGAGTAGGAATAACCCAAAGTTCAGCCAAGAGACTACCATCCTCATACAAACTCATACGAGCAAAAAGAGCTCTCAGATCATAGATAACATGACGACTCAAGGCGTCAGATACCACGTTAGCTTTACCCGGATGATACTCAATCTCACAATCATAATCCTTAAGGAGTTTGAGCCAACGACACTATCTCAAATTAAGTTCTTTCTGAGTGAGCATGTATTTCAGACTCTTATGGTCTGTGCAGATATAACACTTCTCTCTGTAGAGATAGTGTCTCCAAATTTTGAGAGCAAAAACCACCGCGGCTAACTCTAGGTCATGAGTAGGGTAGTTACACTCATGCGTTTTCAACTGCCATGACGCATAAGCTACTACATTACCATCCTGCATAAACACACATCCCAAACTAGTGTGAGAAGCATCACTGTACATGGTGTAAGGTTTCTCGGACCCGAGTTGAATCAAAATTGGTGCCTTGGTCAATACTAACTTCAACTTCTCAAAACTAAACTGTTGGGCCTCAGTCCATACAAAAAGAGCATTCTTCCATAGAAGTTTAGTCCATGGAGCTGCAATAAGTGAGGAACCCTCCACAAACCTTCGATAATAACCAGCTAAGCCCAAGAAAATACGAATCTCAGGAACATTCTTGGGTTGATTTCATCCCATAATAGCTTAAATCTTCTTCGGATCAACCTTAATACACTCTACAGAAATTATGTGCCCTAAAAACATAAAATCTTTGAGCCAAAACTCACATTTACTGAATTTTGCATACAGTTGTTTCTCTCTCAAAGTCTGTAAAATAATTTTGAGATGTTCTTCATGATCCGCCTCAGATTTAGAAAAAACTAAAATATCGTCAATAAACACCATAACAAACTGGTCCAAGTAGGGTTGAAACACCCTATTCATCATGTCTATAAATGCAGTCAGAGCATTAGTCAATCCGAAAGGGCATCACAAAGAATTCGTAATGACCGTAACGTGTTTGGAAAGTCATCTTAAAAATATCAGAATCCTTAACCTTGAGTTGGTAGTAACCATATCTCAGGTCTATCTTAGAGAAAACCCTGGCACCCCGAAACTAATCAAAGAGATCATCAATACGAGGAAAAGGGTACTTGTTCTTTATCGTTAACTTGTTCAGCTTACGATAATCATTGCACAAATGAAGTTTCCTATCCTTCTTTTTGACAAAAAGAACCGGAGCTCCCCAAGGTGAAACACTTGGTCGGTTGAAGCCTCTATCCAGCAACTCTTGCAACTGGACCTTTAATTTTTTAAGCACTTTTGGTACCATACGGTAAGGTGCTATAGACACATGAGTTGTACCAGGATAAACTTCAATGCCAAATTCAACCTCATCTCGCTTTAGCGGTACACCCGATAGCTCTTCCAGAAAAATGTCCAAAAAATCTCTCACTACTCAGATCTTATCCATCCCAGAATCTAACTATCTCGGATCCAATATGTATGCTAGATAAGCCACAGAACCTTTCTTGATCATCCTCTTGGCTTTAAGAACTGATATGACATTAGATAAGAATCATCTATGTTATCCTACCAGAACCACTTCACGGTTATCAGATGTTTTCAAGAAAGCTCTATTCTTCTCACATCAAGATTCACTTGGTGAACCAATGCACACCGAGAATTATATCGAACTTATTGAACGAAAGTTATATCCTCTCTACTGTCTTGGCTCAGTTAACCAACTCACTGAATGACTTATCTTTAAATAGAGCCACTTTGTCATGAATTGAAAAGCGCAGACCTTTGGGAAACTCTCGACATCTATTTTTTTTCATGTCCACCAACATAAGAGTATACCGAGACCACTCCACGAATTTAATCTCATAAGATTGTACTGTTATGCCCTCATGCATAAGGTCTATGAATGCTTTACGATGATCAGCCAAGTACTACTCACCCACATAACAGTTCTAGAATACCTGTCGAAAGGTCTCCCATGATATGTGATCAGCTGACATCAATCTCTATTCAGCCTTCCACTAATGTGGTGCTTCACCATAGAGCAGTGAAACAACAACACTCAACTTCTTGCTAGCATGATATTCCATCTCCTCCAAGAGCATCTCAAGATCCTTTATCCATAACTCAACATCGGATGGGTGTTCATCAGACACACCCGCAAATATCCTCATCCTGACACTAAAAAATACTATGGAGATAGGCTTTCTGGCACTCAGAAATATTGTAGAGATAGGCTTTCTCGAATTTTTTGACTGGTAACGAAAATACCGCAACAACTTTCGATTAACAGTAGCACTATCCAGCTCCACAGTCTCACTGTCATATGAATCCAGCAAGTCATCACCATGTGGCTGCTGATCATTAGTATCTCCATCTCCAGACTACTGACTCACAGTCTGTTGCCCCTCAGGTGGCTGGTCTTCTCTCGAATTTTGTATCTCATTATGATCGTCTGTATGGTAAACAACAAAAGGCAGTTCACTAGCGGCAACAGCTGTATGGCCTCGGCCTCAACCTCTATCTGAAGCAAGTCTAACACTCCTACGAGGTGATATAGTTACTAGCTACAAGAATAATAACCTAGAGATTATAATTGGTACTGGGCCTCAAATTCAAAACTATTTAAATAATATTTAATAATAAGCTGTTAGAAAACATCCCATGTACCCAAAACATTTAATGCATGCATAAAATTTAAAAAAATGCTGAAAAATATTATTGTGAGCCTCACAGTCCGATGGTTAAACTCAACTCTGATACCACTAAATGTAACCCCCTAACTCGGCCCAAAAGGAAAGGCCCAATTTAGGAAGTCACGTAACTTTTCCCTCAAGAAACCAATCATTGTTTATAAGTATAAAATTCTTCTATAAAAAAACACTCCAAAGGTTTATTAAAATCCATCATAGTGTTGTAAACAAATAATATAATAAAATATCTAAATTAAAAGTAAGTGCATGCATATTGAAAACATCCTCAAATCCCAAAACAGTCTAGTCCCAATTACATCCAAACTCAATAAAAAGTAATAATAATAATAATTTAAAAATAAAAAAGTCAGTATTGAAGAAACAATAAATCTAAAAACGCAAGAGGTCCTCCAAGTACCAAGTCGCCTAGAGCCAAGTATCTGAAAGACAAACTATAGGGGAGTGAGCTATTAAGCCCAGAGTGTCTCTAAAGTGCAGACAATCACAATCTCAGTTCCCCAAAAATATCTCAAGGAAAAATAAATCATATTAAAACACAGTGCATGGGATGTTACTAAGAATGAGTCACAATACCCAACTTCTAACTCCAATCACAGTGGAGGTAGTTCCCATGAACTCCTCACCCTATTTCTCCAATCACAGTGTGGTCAAACCACTTCTTCCTCCGTACAAACCCATCTCATGCATGAAAAAATATAATATTTGTAAAACACATTCTCATCATAGTTGTATTATACTAAATACGAAGATCATAGTTCTGAAATTCTGATAAATTCATTAAAACACAGTCTGACATAGTATGTATGATATCTCAAAACACATTGTAATCACAACACAGGAAAAATAGTCATGCATGTTGTAAAATATTTCACAGAACATATAGCACGGAAATAGAACACGCCTCTAGCGGCCAAAGCTCTAACGTCAATGATGATGCCTCCCACAATTTGAACTAGCTCTAGGTCTAGCTGAGTTAGAACCTACGAAGTAAAGTTCTAAATTGATTCACATTCTAATAAAAATAACACTATGCCACCTAACTGAAACTATGCTAGATAACTCATGTGTATCTCTCGCAGAAGATGCAGGAGCAGGCTGAAGATGAGGAGAAGGTAAAATGTTGTCCTCAAAATCGATGACGTCTGAAATACATAATTAAACCATATCAAACCTCATTCACAAATTCCCAAAATTTAGTAAGTACAAACTAAATTGCAATTTGCAAAACTGGCATTTCGAGTTTGAATTAGACGAAATAGATTGTAAATTTAAACTCAGAACGTCAAAAAATATCAAGTTAAAATTAACTAAAAAAATAAACGGTCAACGGTTCGGGTTGATCGTGTCTAACTTGAATTAATAATTTTAAACGTCATTTGATTGGCTGATCTACCTTGGGACGTGCACAACCAGAGGTGACTTGTTAAAGAATAAAAAGTGCACTGTTGAGTGCAAAAACAGTATTAGCTCCCTGACACGTTGTAAAGGGTGTTTCAAATCAGTGTGGAATAAGGCATGAAAGTCTGACTTATAATGCTTATATATATATATAATATTAATATCTTATAAAAAGTGATTTTAAACAAATAAAAGGAAGCTCCACACTTGCGTTGGAATTTTATATAAGTTGCATAAGTAGATGACTCGCGGTATACTTTAATTGATAAATATAAACTCAGAATTTATTATAAATTAAACTAGAGCAGCTTACTTTGATTTGGAGTAGGGTGAAGTTCTAGGCGGTAGGAGGTGAAAACTGCAAGAAGGTGTGCGACAGAGTTAGCGGGGTGTTCGAGCAAGGGTTGATATGGGTTCAGCACACGCAAGGCAATGACTCTCTAATGGTTTCCGCGATCGAATCTAAGGTGTATGACGAAGAACGGGCTATGATCAAATTAGGAAACGGCGCCTAGATCAAACTAGGGTTTAGGTTTTGTAACTCAAAAACCCAAAAGATGGGGATAAAACTTGTATTTAAAATAAAAGGAATGATATAATTGCTACCTTATTTCAAAACTATTTAGGGCATTGAAGGTGAACCAAATACTTTAGGAAATTATGGAATAGTCCTTGAAAATCTAAAATTTGCAAATTGATTTGAATTTCAATTTAATATTACTCATAACAAAACAATTTAGAATCCCCAAAAGTTAGGGTTTTTGAAATAAAATTTCTTAAATATTAGGGTTTTAAAATTAGGGATTTGAAATCTTAGAGTTTTTTGAATTAGAGGAAATTTAGGGTGTTAAATTAAGTTCTTGGCCTTAATGATGACCATCTTTTTGCTCTCCCATGATTCGGGAAGTGATTAATTCAACTTTCGAATGAGTTCGTCTTTCGAAATCTCCCTTCCGAGTCATCTTAGCTCGTGGAGAAACGTCCGAACATACTCTTGATGTATTCATCCGGGTCCATCTTGAAGTTTTTGTAGTTGAGGTTGAGTATACCAATTTTCGTCTCCTTCACCTCGTTTTTACCTTCATGGATTTCTTCAAGCTTGTCCATACTTCTTTGGCACTCTCACAAAAAGATACCTTTGCATATTCGTCCGGGCCTAATGCACAAAATGGAATGTGCAAGGCCTTGCAATTAAGCTCTATCAGCTTCTTGTTGTTGGCATTCTATTACGCCTTGCTTTTTGTTGGCACGAACGGTTCGTCTTCAACAAGATCCCATAGACGATAATCTTTGGCTTTGATGAAGTACATCATCATATTCTTCCAATAGGCATAATGTTCACCGTTGAAGAAGGGTGGTTTGTCAATGGATTGCGCTATGGAAACCGGTTGACTTATTTATTGGACGAGCTTGCCGAATCGCCTCAAAGGATGTTAATCCCTCTCGATTAAGCTTCGCTCTGATACCAATTGTTGGTCTCGATTTCCTTTAACCGTTTATGTTACCAAGTGGTGGATAAGTTAATTTTTGGGTGATGGATGTAGGAAGAAAAAGATAGAAAAATGACACGATGATTTTAGAGTGGTTCGGCTTCCTAAACCAAGCCTACATCCACTACCGGCTTCCTACTAAGGATTTCAACAATTGACTAAGAATTCTTCCCTTTTTTAATGCTTAGGAGGAACCCTTTTACAACCTAGACTCACTCACAAATCCTAGCATCCAAAGCTCACAAACTAAGCTTTGGGAACACTCTTAAACAATAGAAATTCTAAGTAAACTAAAATCTATCTCTAAAGGTGTTTGTTTGCACTCTAAAGCACTCACCCAAATCCTAATTCACTTGAGCATATAATTACATTTGAGCTCACAAGTGTTGTTTATACAAAGAATGGGAATTTAAGACCCTAAGACATTTTTGGCATCATAATGTTGTTGGCATTGAGATCATTAGTTGTTTCTAAAGCTTGAATGTCCATTTTATACTCCCAAATGAATTCCTAGCCGTTGAAGACCGTTGGGGTTGAATTGGAGTTGTTGGAGACTTTATTTCCCGCAATAAATACAATTCTAGAGCTGTCCGTATCGATACGCGTATAAGTACATCATCCTATTCTTCCAATAGGTATAATGTTCACCGTTGAAGAATGGTGGCTTGTCAATGGATTGCGCTATGGAAACCGGTTGACTTGTTGGTTGGTCGAGCTTGCCGAATCGCCTCAATAGGATGTTAATCCCTCTCGATTGAGCCTCGCTCTGATACCAATTGTTGGGCTCGATTTCCTTTAACCGTTTATGTTGCCAAGTGGTGGAGAAGTTAATTTTTGGGTGATGGATGTTGGAAGAAAAAGATAAAAAAATGACACGATGATTTTAGAGTGGTTGGGCTTCCTAAACCAAGCCTACATCCACTACCGTAGCTTCCTACTAAGGATTTCAACAATTGACTAATAATTTTCCCCTTTTTAACGCTTAGGAGGGAACCTAGACTCACTCACAAAGCCTAGCATCCAAAGCTCACAAACTGAGCTTTGGGAACACTCTTAAACAATAGAAATTCTAAGCAAACTAAAAGCTATCTCTAAAGGTGTTTGTTTGCACTCTAAAGCACTCACCCAAATCCTAATACACTTGAGCATATAATTACATTTGAGCTCACAAGTGTTGTTTATACAAAGAATAAGAATTTAAGCCCCTAAGAGAATTTTGGCATCATAATGTTGTTGGCATTGAGATCATTAGTTGTTTATACAAAGAATGAGAATTTAAGCCCCTAAGACAATTTTGGCATCATAATGTTGTTGGCATTGAGATCATTAGTTGTTTCTGAAGCTTGAATGTCCATTTTATACTCCCAAATGAGTTCCTAGCTGTTGGAGACCGTTGGGGTTGAATTGGAGTCGTTGGAGACTTTATTTCCCGCAATAAATACAATTCTAGAGCTATCCGTATCGATATGCATATAGCCGTATCGGTACGCTCTTCTTGGAAAATAGTCGTTGAGCTCTTAACTGCATTCTCGTATCGAAACACCTTGACGTGGATCGATACTTTGTATCGGTACGCCACTATTCCGTATCGATACGTGTGCTTTGTAATCTGCAGAGAACTAGCCGTTGGGGTTTTTTGAAAATAGCCGTTACGATTTAAAGTATAGGGTTCTGGTACGCGTATAAGCGTATCGGTATGACCCTTATCGTATCGGTACAGCCAAGCCTGTACCGGTACAAATTTTCAGTTCTGGAAAATTACTATAGCTAAAACCCTTATCTGTATTGATACGAGGTATACAGTATCGGTACGGGCATGTTAAAAACTTTAGTTTGGCTACTTTAGAACGTTTAAAACACCTCCAAAACCTTTCAAAAAGTTCTCAGACTTATTTTCAAGTTGTTTGGACTTAAAAACATTTTTGAAATCTTTTCAATTTAGTCCAAAACTATTTTTCAATTGTTATATCAAAACAAATATCCTAACATCTTTTAACTCAAATGAATTAAATTCATATTCTTTTGATGAGTTACAAGATGCATTTGATTAATTATTTTTGGAATTTGAGACCATGAATTCCAAATTTAAGAAAATGATTTCGAAACTTAAATTTGAAAATGATTTTCTTTTGAAAACAAAATTGGACTTTGAAAACCAAACTGAAATTTTCAAGAATAATTTAGAGTTTCCAGAAATGAGCAGTGGAGTTTTGGAAAAATAAAATCTTGATTTAAAGGTTAAGCTTGAAAGCTTAATAAAATAAAATCAAATTATTTCAAATAATTCATCCCATCCCATCCCATAATGACAAAATGCTCACATTGCCATTATCATGGTCATTCTTTGCATACTTTTCCTATAAAGAAAAGAAAAACTTATAGGATTAGACAAGTATGAGTTCCTAAGGAAATAGGAACATTGAAACTAATGCCAAAGGATCCAAAGCAATTTCGATACCAAAAATCAAGTAAATGTCTCTTGTAGGTGTGTTAGAGCAATGGAAAGAAAAGCAAAATTATAGAAATGCTCTAGTCACACAAGTGAAGAAGATGGGTAACCTATAATCGTAATGTATTTGATTATAAATCATTTGGTTGCTTATTTTGATGATAAATGTTCATGCATCATTGCCTATTTATATTTACAAGTGCTTGACATTTTATGATGCTTTATGCATATGAATCATATTGTTTCATTCATATTTTTGCATGAAGTTTTAAAATTCTTGGATACATTGAATTTCATATGCTCTTAAATTGATTTTATCTTGAAATTCAACATCTTTTAAGTGTCAGGCATTTGAGCTAGTTTTTTTTAATGAAATGCTTTGATTAAGGGGGAGCTTTTGTTTTAAAAAGATTTATCTTATTCTCCACTATTATTTTGCACCAATAATTAGTATTTTCTTTCAATTGGAATCAAATTTTCATCAATTGGTGTCTTAAACTTAAATGTTATTTCAAACTTTGTTTGAATTATTTTTTATATAACAAAAAGGGGAGATATGTTTGAAAATTTCAATTTCAAAAAGAAAAAAGGGGGAGCTTAAATATTTTCTAAAAATATTCTTTTTTTCTAAAATTATTTTTTTTAAGGGAGAGATATATGTTTGAAAATTTTAATTTTTAAAGTGGTTTCGTTATATCAAAAAGTGAGAGATTGTTGAGATATTGATTTTGATATAACTTAAAATGAAAAATGTGTATGCCTGTACTAGATATCGAAGTATCATGTACCACCACCCAGTGCAAAAATGCTGTAACGAATTTTTCTACTTTAAGGCATGTACCGATACCTAAAGTCGTGTATCGATACCCAAGGCTGCAGAATTGCATTTAATGCTGGAATTAAGTCCCCAACGACCATAAACGGCTAATAGCTCAGTCCACACTTTAAAAGAAAACTTGAGATACTTGAAGATGGTTATTATCTTAAAACTAAAAATATATTTTTATTGTTATATTAAAAAAATTAAAATATTAAATTACACTTTATAAAAATCTTTAATCACTGTATCAAAAAACATTTATTTACGCATTCATTTTAATTTATACTATTCAATTTATATTTCAAGAATACGCTATTATTTTATATTATTTCTTAATTGAGCATAATGATATGATTATTTACCAATATGTATATTCACATTTAATAAAATAATCTTATGTATATTTTGTTGGCTTTTAAGAATTTAACAATAATTAGTCTTATATGCATATGAATAAAGCTCATTTAGCCCATAATGATTAAAAATTAAAAATTCATAGTATAGAAAAAAATCTTTTCAACTATTAATTACAATTATTTTTTAGATTCATTATCACTTAAATTATTACATGTATATACCAATTAGAATAAAGATTTAACATTAATAAGTTAAAAGTATCTCAGAAAGCATGGAGCATTGGAGTAATCGTTCTTCGACAAAACAACATTATTGGTTTATATTGTAATTACAATTGCGTCGGCGAAATATGGAAGATTATTTCAATGGACACTAAGTAATAAAATATTGTGATTTTTTTGTTAATTTATTATAGTTAAATGTAATTTTTATTTTTTAATATTAATCTTTATTGTCCATTAACGAAAATGACTAATAAATACTAAGTAATAAAGATTTTAATGTGATGTTTTTTTCTTACAAAAATGTAATTTTTATTTTTTTTAATATTAATGCATATGAATATAAAAGGTATAAATAATTATGATATTTAATTTTTTCAAAAGAAAAAGTAAAAGAGTGTTTTCAGAGATAGTACAGTGAAGATTGATGGTGGAAAGTACGGATCTGCGAAATGGAAACTGTTTAATTATCGTAAACCTATGTATGTATATTATTAAGATTATTCAAGTTTTGATATAAAATTTTTTTTCTTGGAATGATTTATTAGTCATTTTCGTTTATGGACAATAAAGATTAATTTTATAAAATTATTTAAATTGTAATTTGAATATTATACAATATTTCAATAGTTATTGTATTTTATATTTAAGTTATATTTGTATGAAATAAAAATAATTATTAAATAATAAAAATAAATGTTATATACACGTATCGTAGAAGCTAGTAGTTTTAAAATTTCCATCAATACATTAATCACAATAAAGGATCAGAAAGGATGCTTCTTGTCCTTGTATAATGATTATAGTTTTAAATGGGGAGCGAAGCTGTTATAGTTATTTTATCAATTTCAGTTGATACCAAACTATACCATTCTAGTGTCAAGAATAAAATTTGTATTATGAACATGTCAGTCCGTTGAGGTTTTTCTATTTCGTTACGGTTAAATTTGAATCGTGGAGAAAATCAAAATCATAAAATAATACCATAGTATTTTCATTTTCACTATAATGAAATTTGATCGTTCCTCAAAATGTCACCACCGAAAATTTCCCTTTTCTATACACTTTATTCTTGTCTCTCTCTTTCTTTTTTTTTCAAAGTCCAATTCTATACTTATTATTTAACAATAGCATTATGTATATCGGATAAATAATAAAAAAACATTATTTTTAAAAATAAATTTGAATTTTAATGACATTGTTTTCACCTACCACTACTTATTATTCACACGGTTACTTAACGTCCAGATGATTGTGATGTAAAGGAATTTCAAAACCTCAAACCATAATATATGTAATTGAAATAATATTGGGAAGAATTTTAAATAATATTAAAATTGCCTTTTATTTATTAATTATTAATATTATTATTTTTTTCAACATATAAGAGTGCACCCGAGACAATTTCAGATTTTGCGACTCGATAGTAAAATCTTAGCATAATTGACGTCTGTTTTTGCATTTAGCATCCGCGATCAATATCATTGGGGGCACACACTTACATTTGCGGATCTCGTCACAATAACCAATACCAACATCGTCACATAAACCCGCACAGTCTTTATCACTTGTGCAACCCTTGTCTGTTTCTTGTGCCATTGTGTTTGATACACCTGTAAATATCAATTTTAAACAACATGTTAGAATGTTGAAAGAGAGAAAGATGATATATATATATATATATGTACGTACGTATGTATATATTTATACTCACAAGATGTTAGGATCAAGATGACAAAAAAAGAAGCAATGCCTAGAGAAGATATCTTCATTTCCTTGTAGATAGTTTTGAAGTGGATTAGAGAAGAAAATAATATCAAATTCTTGGTATTTTTGGGTTGTAGAGGATGATATACGAAGTGTCTTGTGTTTGGGGTTTTATAGATGAATTTCTAGGCATTTAAGTCACATAAAACCTAAGGGAGTTGTATCCTTGGTCAATTTTGGCATCAAAAATCTTAAACGCTTTACTAGACAAAGATCGAGAGATTTTTCAATATGAATCACATATGGAAATAAGAATCTAAGCACATTTAGTTCTTGGATTGTAGATAATATTTTTATTTTGCTTGTCTTTTGTAGTTTGAAATAGAAATAATAACATTTTTGGTCCTCCAACTTTAATATTTTAGTCATTCTAGCTCTTCCTGACACTTAATTTTAAAAACATTTTAATATTTTCTAATGTGGTCTCATTTTTGTTTTCAAGTGTTCACATATTTTTTACTAGTACTATTTTCTCCAGGTATCATGGAGGACCAAAGTAAATAGAATTTTGGTTTATCAATGAAGTGTAAATATCGATAAAGATCGGAGTAATTGAAATCAATTGATTAAATTTAATTGAAATGTAAATTAAATTTAATCGTTATAAAAATGTTTTAATTTGATTTTTTATATATGGAGAATTTTTGTTTTCTAATATATATTTTACATATTTTAAAATATTTTATTTTTATTCTGGTAATTAAATAAAATTATTATTTTATATTCATCTTGAAATACACATCATATAAGTCTAAACTATTATTTTTATTACAGTATTGAAGCTAAATAAACAAATAATTATATAAATTTCTATAATTATTGAATTTCACCTCATAAGAAAATATTTTAAATTATTTATAATAAAATATTGTTGTTATTATTGAATTTCACTTCGTAAAAAATATTTTAAATTGTTTCTTAGATATATTAAAATATTTTTTATTATCTTAAAACTAAAAAAATATTTTTATATTAAAAAAATTAAATATTAAATTACACTTTATAAAAAACTTTAATTACCGCATCAAAAAATATTTATTTATGCTTTCAAGAATATGTTATGTTTTATACTATTTCTTAATTGAACAAAATGATATTTTACTGGATAATTTTGGCGTTGTAAAGGAGATTTCGCCAGCGATTCATGAGGTACAGGGGGTTGCGAATGAGGATAATTTTTCGATTCTTTACAGGAGCGCCATTGGGCTTTGTAATCATTATATAGAGCTTGGGATATTGGAGGAGCATTTGACATCAAATGGTCTTATGGAGTTCACTTTGATTCGTGTATCGTGTTCTTTGATATTATTAAATTTTGATTCGATTGAAAAGAGGTCAGAGACATTATGTGATTCGAATGACATTTTTCGGAGATGGTTTGTTGCAGTGGAGGAGTGGTCGGAGAGTGTAGGCTTTATCGGCATGAGGGTCTGGTTATCAGTACAGGGGTTCCTCTTTAGGCATGGTCCCAAGAAACTTTTAATAATATGGCTGCCTTATGGGGTTTGCTAAGTGTTTTGGATGGGAATATATCGTCTCCATTCTCTTTTAAACGTGGTAATGTACAAATTATAACTTTAGTTTTATATAAAATTGATGAGTTAGTGCATTGCTTGTAGGTGATAGGTGTTTTGAAGTGCGAATTTGTGAAACAGAACCTGTGATTTTCCAAATTTGAGGTGAAATTGTGAACTTGAAAATGATTGAGATGAGGTATTTTAAGGAAACGAGTGAGAACGAGAGGGAATTAGACTGTGAGGTTTGTAATTTGGAGGATTGTGGTAATGAATTTGTCGTGTTCCAGCCGAGTCAAAGTGAAGAGGGTGAGACTAGTAATGGGGACGCAAACGAGAATCCCTTTCGGAATGATATTGGTAGTGAAGCCCTCAATTTTGGCAAAATAATGTCCTTTGGGAAGATATTCCTCAATTGGATGATACTGTGGGATGGATAGATAGGGAAGGAGAGGTTGAATTATGCGAAACTTCAGCGGATGAGCCTTATCTTGAGAAGGTGATGAGCGGTTCAAATGAATAGATTTTATCCCTTCCTTCAATGATGTGTAGGGTGGTTGATCTTGAAGTTATTTTTGTTGACCTGACTTCACATAATAGGGCACAAATTATAGTTCATAATGGAGTTGATCGAAGGTGTGTGCTATGTTAGACATTGTGTTAAGTTTCTTATCCCCATCCAAAAGACATGTTGCTTTCTTATACCCGGAAGAGCGTAGGGTTGTTGTAGAACGTATGAAGAAGCGAGATTGGGGTGCAAAAGATTATGCTTTTTGCTGATTTTGGTTTGCTAAGTTTGAGGCACTTTGTTGGCTTAGGAAAGTTCGGTATGCATTCGGTACTAGTTTGAGGGTTCATAAGTTGGGATGATATGTTGTTGTTTGTGCTGTGTAAGGGGGTGAAGTAGGTTCTGGGACTAATTTTCTTAAGTAGGTTCGGTATGGTGGTGCGTGTGTACAGGGGATGTTGTGTTGAACCGGTTGGTGTTGTTTATGCGATGCCTGATTTAATTTGGATTGATTTATTTAATCTGTTTGTGGATGATGTTTTGGGTTCTGTTTCAAGTCTTTTTGTGGTGTCTTATTTCGTTTCTAAGCATTTTTTTCTTCTGTTCCATGGTCATGTTATACTATTTTCCTCTTTTTAGGATTAGAAATGTTTTTAATGAGGCACATACTCATTATATAGCATGTATGATGCCCTATCAATAAAATCATACTACTTTACCGATAAAAAATGATATGATTATTTACCAATACGTATATTCACATTTAATAAAATAATCTTATGTACATATAATGACTAAAATGAGTATACAAATAATTATAATAATTAGATGTTTTTGTGCATGAATAAAACTCTAAATTATTTAACAAGCCTTTTCGACAGAAAATTTATTTAATAAGATGTATAGTATGCTGGCATTTAAGAATTTAACAATAATTAGTCTTATATGCATATGAATAAAACTCATTTAGCGCATAATAATTAAAATTATAAATTCTTATAGTATAGAAAAAAATCTTTTCAAAATATAAATTAAAATTATTTTTAGACTAATTATCACTTAAATTATTGCATGTATATACCAATTAGTATAAAAATTTAACATTAATAAGTTAAAAATATATTAAAAAGAATGGAGCATTGGAGTAATCGTACTTCGATAAAAGATATTGATTTATATTGTAATGAAAATTGCGTCGGAGAAAGATGGAAGATTATTTTAATTGATAATTAGTATTAAAATACTGAGATATATTTTGTTTAATTTATTATAGGTAAATGTACTTTTTTTAAGTTTTTTAATTTTAATGCAAATGAATATAAAAGATATAAGTAATTATGATATTTAATTTTTTTTCCAAAAAAAGTAAAATAGATTTTTCATAGATAGAACAATAAATAGTGAGGTAGAAAGTACGGATATGCAAAATGACAATTGTTTAAATATCGTAAACCTATTTATATATTATTATTATTATTAAAACTACTCAAGATTTGATATAGATTTTTTATTCTTAGAATGATTTATTAGTCATTTTTGTTATGGACAATAAAGATTAATTTTACAAAATTATTTAAATTATAAATTTGAATATTATACAATTATTGAATTATGACTTAGAATTTTTCAATAATTATTGTATTTTATATTTATATATTTAAATTATATTTGTATAAAATAAAAATAATTATTAAATAATAAGAATAAATATTATATACACGTATGACGCGTATCGAAGAAGCTAATAGTTTTTAAATTTCCATCAATACATGAATCACAATAAAGGATCTGAAAGGATGACTTCGGGTCTTTGTATAATGGTTATGGTTTTAAATGGGGAGCGAAGTTGCTATAGTTATTTTATCAATTTCAGTTGATATCAAACTATATATTTCTAGTTAAGAATAAATTTATATTATGAACATGTTGGTCCGTTGAGGTTTTTCTATATTATTACGGTTGAAAATATAACGGAAGTTATAAATTTTAATCGTGGAAAGAATCAAAATCATAGAATAATGATAGTAATTTCATGTTATTATCATTTTCACTCTAATGAAATTTGATCGTTCCTCAAAAGGTTACCACCGAAAAATTCCCTTTTCTTTACAATGATCTTAGTGGTGGACTTTATGCTTGTCTCTCTCTTTTTTTCAAAGTTCAATTCTATAGTTATTATTTAACAATAACATTAAGTATATCGAATAAGTAATAAAAATATTATTTTTAAAAATATAATTGATTTTTAATGATAATGTTTTTACCTATCACTACTTATTATTCACATGGTTACTTATCGTCTAGATGATCGTGATGTAAAGGATTTCCGAAACCTCAAACCATAATATGTCTTGTAATTGAAATAAGATTGGGAAGAATTTAAAACAATATTAAAATAATCTTTCATTTTTTTAGAGTTTGGACACAAATATAATGGTCTATAATAGAGTAAATGAACCGACTAGGATAATGCTAGATGCCTCAGCAAATGACACTCTTCTAGACAAATCACATGAGGAAGCCTAGAGATCTTGGATAGACTTGGCAATAATGACTACCAGTTCCTATCCACCAGGAAGGGACTAGCAAGAAGAAATGTCACCGCAATTGTGTAACACCCGTTTTCCGTATCCATCATTGAATACGAGTCAGAGATATCACAAAACATTTGTAAAACCCTCTACATTTGTAATTCGATAAAATTTTGTTTCTTTAAAAATATTACCATATATTTAGTTTTTATTTACAAATCTAGTTAATCGCGTAAAGTTTAAACATAATATTTTCATCTTCAAATCGAGTTTAATTTCAGGCAGCAACTTATCAATTTAATTTGACTTTATATAATTAGTGAAACTGCCTAAAAGATTTAAAATTCATCCAGATACCAAATAAAATACGATTTATATCAGAGCATGCATAACCTTTTAATAAACATGCCAACTAGTGAATATCAAACAACCTCAAACATTATATTACTGATACTGATGTACCTGTTCTTGATAGATGATGTTCACTAGTGCTTCTTACTCCAAACGTTCATATTTTCCTACGCGTGAAACAGTCACACGCTAAGCATTTACTTAGTGAGGCAATAATTCATAGTTAAATGAAAGTTGACATAAATATCAATGTAAATAAATAATAATGCATATGATCATTGTACCATGTCATGCTCGTTGACATAAATAAATATGTATCAGCATATATGAATATCAAAGTGATAAGATTAGATCTTACCAATTACCGTTGCCATTTCCATCCGTAAGCTTTCAATGCTTATCAATACCATTTCATTTCTATCTGCAAGCTTTCAAGCGTATCATTCTATTTCTTGAATTCATTTCATTTTACTTAGCCCAAGATATCGAATTAAGATATTCTATGTACACGAGTCGTCCCCCTATACTTACTTGAGTATAGTGTATTATTGCACTCTACCGGGAGTGCTTAGCACCAAAGTGCTTCGGTATACTTACCGGAGTATACCATTAATGAAATTTGCACTTTACTTGAAGTGCTTAGAATAAATTTGCACTTTACCTGAAGTGCTTAGAATATTTATACAGCTGTTTATGACTCTATGGATATCCCACTATACCTTCGAATCTCTACGTCATACATTGTGCTTTATATCATCAATCTATCTCATCATTGGCAACATATATCAATATATATCAACATTGGGCAGTTCATACCCAAAATAACATTTCAATTTCATTAATGTAAGTAATCGAATGATCAATGCATTTTATTTCTCAAATCTTGACATATTCATATTATATTAATCATATATTCAATGACATAAATATCAATGTATTATGATATGCATGCAATTGCACTCACCTGGGCCATTTATTTGTATGCCTCACTAAGTCCTCTTTAATCTTTTTCTTTATTACCCCTCGAACCTCTCTTGATTCGAACTTGAACTTCATAAATCAAATAAAAGAAATATTTGTTAGATCCCAATCTAACAATATCTTAGATGTACTGTTAATATAATCACCGAATATAAAATTTACAAATATCTTCCTTTCTTCCTTGTACTGTTCAAAACTTATTACGGTCCTTAATGACCAATTTGAACATTTGGCAAATAATTCATGCATTAATGTCCCAATTCTTCCATTTTAATCTTCTACTTTCTCATTCTTGCCAAGATGGTCCTTTTTCATTATGTCAAGCTAATTTGATCACAATTTCAACAATTACTCTTTAATCCTTCTTCAAAACAATAATTTCACAAACATTCCCTTAATTTTCTCAAAATGCTGAATAGGTCCCTAAACTTTTCACGAATTTTCAATTTGGTCCTAAATTGTCAATTCAAGCTTGAAATGTCATTTTCTACCATTTCCATCATCAAATAAATTTTTGACAATTTAGTCCCTAAATTTTCCCATGTTGCCAAATTGGTTCTTCACTATTCAAAATTGATTTTTGATCCAATTGGCATTCTAATATGATAAAATAAACTTGTCATCACAAATACATCATTTCCCCGATCAAATAAAAATTCAAGAATAATCCCTGCAAATTTTTAACATTTTCGAATTGATCACTAAATTTTCCAAATGGGGATTTTTCATTCTAACATCAAAATTAATCTTCTTGAATCACAATTACTTCAATTTCATCAGCAATTCCATAATCCTAATTAAACCCTAAATTTCAAGATTAGGGTTTATTACTTCATGAAATTAACTTGATTTCAAGCTTGTTTTCATCAAAACTAAGCTTAATTTATCATATACTACTTAAATTCAATCATAATCCATGATACCCTAATTTCTCTCTCTTCAAACCTTAATCCAAAACTTCATAATTCCATGAAATTTTACTATCAAAATGTAGAAAATAAAGAGTAGATCCTTTACCTCAAACAACCTTGCTTGAATTCTTGATCAAATGCCTTGAATTTGAGCAAGAAAAAATTTTGAACATTTTCCCCAACCTTTCTCTTCCTTTCGAAATACTAGGGGAAAAATATGAACTTTTGTTCATCATTTTTTAACAAATAAATCCAATATATAATCATAAAATGCCACATGCCCATTTAAAAATGAATTTAAAATTCATTTTTCTCTCTTTCCAAAATACCCCTTTAACTAAATGGAAATTACAATTAGTTCAATTTTATGCCACTCCATTACTTTTGAACTAGATTGGTTCCAATCCAACCGACCATCATCATTAAATAATCATAAAATATTATTTATGGTTTTTGTTCAATCTAATTTCCCGATTTTCACCTTTTACGACTTTTTCTCTATCGAACAATCAACTATAATTCGGGAATCTCATATTTCCCTAATTCCAAAAATAAATTTATATTTTCATACAAAATTCTTCTTCTTAATAAAGTCAAACTTAGAAATTTGACTCGATCCAAACATATCGATAATTACCCAAATTCTCTATCGTGTAGCATCTTTCTTGAAAATTCTTCATCAAGCATTTATACGAACTTTTCCTACTTTTTTTGAATCATTTTTAGTGGTTAAAATACCAATATGTGACACTTCCCAGAAGGTCACTCAAGCATTTCTCCAATCTGAGCACGCTTAACCACTTTCGATCAAAATTCAATATTTTCTATTGCACTCTAACTTCCAAAATTATTACCAAAATCCTTATTCTGATTGAATTTATCCTTATACTGAATAAAAATTATTATTGGGGAAATTTACACTTAGGTCCATAAAGTTTTACCAACTTTTCATTTTGGTCACTAACTTTCATCTTTTGTCATTTTAGTCACTATGTTAGCTGTTGCGCGTAATAAGTGCTACGCAAATGTGCAAGTATACACGTCGCAAGTTATAGTATAAAAGATATCGTCTCCACAGGGATTGGTGCCACTTCAAGAATCTAGTCTCTGCACTCGTGTAAAAAGTAAAAACACAAGTAAAGGATTATAGAAGTTTTAACTAATAACTAATCTAGAAAGCAATTAAGTAAAAGAAAAGATGAATTCAATTGAGAGAGATAGGCTAGGTTATCGTGAGTTGAGGTGTGAAAGCCGATTGGATTGTCTTGGTAAAAGAGTGCACGGCAACTCTTTCGATTGCCGTGGCAACTTGCACGACGGGTTGCCTTGGCAACTAATTGATGGTTGCTTGGGCGACTAGTTGGGCAACTACTTGGGCGACTGGGCAGCAACTTCAAGGTTCGGCGGAGCGTTCTTCAATGGTTTCTTCTTATCCCTAAGTCGAAACTCTAGCTATTTGTGCATGCCTTGATAATACATCCCTGCGTGAATCAAGGGTGAACAACAACCAATCTTGCGCTCCTCTTAGCCGTTGAAATCCTTAACTTATTCCTAAGCCGGATTAATCTTCACCATCATTGGATTGAATAAAGATCATATTCATTCGTTTCTTGAATCTAACTCTCCGATATTAGATAAATGGATGAAATCACGAGATCCTCTCCCAATTCACTCACAAACAATAATAAGAATCAAGAATGAATAAACCTTGAAATAGAAAAGTGCAAACTCTTATTACCTAAACAAAAACCAATAGTTTCTCACAACCACAAAACACAATAACCATAGCCAAGTAAATTTAGTTCATGGCTAGGTTCCAAAGAAACACAAGATAATTAATCCCTAGCATGAACCCAATCGAACAAAGATGAAGGAAGAGGCTTGTCGAAATCCTCCTTGCCCTTGATGCTTGTTGAAAATTCTCTCCTCTTGCCCTACTTGGACTTACCGAAATTTCCCTCTTGCTCTCCCCTTGAATTGTCGAAATCTCCTTGATATTTATAGGGCTAGGCCAAAGTCCTTCTTTGAGGAGGAGTTTGAGTTGGAATTAAATTATCTTTAAAGAATATAATTCTTTATTATAATTTTATTCCTATTAGAACTTCTCCTATCCTCTTGGAATTTAATTCTTCTTTAATCTCTGCATGGCAATCAAATTCCTTTGGGCTTGGACCTTGCTCCATGTCATCTTGGGCTTGTAAAATCATGAATTTCGACATCCATATTGCTTTTGGTCTTTGTCGACAAATGCCATGGCAAACGGCTCTGCGTCTCCTTCATGCACTGCCACGGCAACTAGCTCGGCATATCCTTCATGCATTGCCACGGCAACTAGCTCGGCATTGCTTTGGCAAGTGATCCTGCACATACACACACAAAAACACACCAAAGCAGCATCTATTTCCACAAAAATCACCAAGTTATGTAATCAAGCTCAACGATTGAAGGAAACATGGATTAATGCATGAATGGCTAACTATGCAACTAATATGAGCCTAAGTCTAACAATAATATGAGTAAAAGGGTAAGAAAAATAGTACTTTTGAACACTTATCACACCCCAAACTCGAACTATTGCTTGTCCTCAAGCAATGCAAACTCATAATTACCGCCAAGACTTCAAATTTTCACAAACTGAGCTTTGAAATTGATTTCAATTCTCTCAACGGGGCACAAAGTATGATTGGCTTTTTATTTTTCGGAAAAGCGAGGAGTTACTCGGAATCAAACTATAATGCTTGTGAGTGTGTGCGGAGTTGTGTGCAAGTTGATTTTTCGGATTCTATGCAAACAATAGGTTTTCAAATTACTTCTTTGGGTTCTTTTTAACATGTTTTAACTAGAGCCAATCTCGGGCACCTCTAGTGTTTTATTTTTAGTTTTCTTAAGTTAATTTAATCGACTAGAGCGGTTTTGGGCACCTCTAGTTAAAAAATTTAACGCCTCCTAGAGCCGTTTTGGGCACCTCTAGTGATCAATTTTTTTTTAGCATATGCTAGAGCCAATTTCGGGCACCTCTAGCATTCATCTAATCCCCCAATTAGTTAATTATCCACCTAAGTTTACTAGGACTCCTTAAATCAATCAAACCACAACAGTATTTCATCAAATTTAGCATCATAGTAAAATTCTAAGTTTTTCCATGGTTATCCTAGAATAAAAATTCTATCAATTAAGTGCATTGGTAAAGTCATCATTGAATATTCATCAAATCTAAGCAATTCTTGTTCCAATTAAAGGCATGGCAAGCAATTTATGTATCCTAAATGTAATGCTTAAGATTAATGTAACTAAACATGGTAATTACTAATAACAATCCCCCCCAAACTCGAGTGAGGCATTGTCCTCAATGCATGCATAAAAATAACGAAAAATAAAAATAAAATGCATACGAGGACTTACTCCGAGAGTTCGTCATCGTAGATGATTAGTTTCCTTCTAGTTGGCGTCTTGATTTTCTTGCTTGAATGCAATGGTTGTTTTCTTGTTGCCGTGATGTCTTCAGCTTTGGTTGCCGTGGCATCTTCAGGGTTGGTTGCCGTGGCATCAGCTTGTGCATGCATGAAGTAAGTTGCCGCGGCATCTTCTTCATTGGTTGCCGGGGCAAGGATCTTGGCAGTAAATTTCCTTAGCATAGTAGTTGTGAGTCTTGTTGTGAAAAAGAAAATAAAGAAAACCTGAAAGCTAAAGATAATGAAGAAAAAATAAAATATCTCCTAAAAATAAAAATAAAAATAAAAATAAAAATAAAAAGAAAAAGGAAATACTGAGAGGAGAGCATGCTCATGCATCTCCTAAGTTGACCACTTCCTTGTTACGTTCCACATGGGCACCATTGTAGTGCTTCAATCTTTGTCCATTAACTTTGAATTCATGGTTGTCAGAGATGGACTTGATTATCACAGCACCATGGGAGAATGGTTTGACGACTTCAAATGGTCCCGACCATCTTGATTTCAGCTTTCCCGGGAAAAGTTTTAGCCGAGAATTGAATAGGAGAACTAGTTGCCCTGGCGTGAATTGCCGTGGCAATAGGTTCTTGTCGTGCCATCGCTTTGTTTTCTCCTTGTAGATTCGTCCATTGTTATAGGCGAGTGCACGAAATTCTTCTATCTCATTGAGATCCATCAAGCGCTTTTGTCCGGCACTTTCCCAATCCATATTCACGGTCTTGATTGCCCAGTACGCCTTGTGCTCGATTTCCACCGGTAGATGACATGTTTTACCATAGACAAGCCGGAAGGGGGACATACCTAATGGTGTTTTGAATGCAGTGCGATATGCCCAAAGTGCGTCATCTAGTCTTAATGACCAATCCTTTCTTGAGGGATTTACAACTTTCTCGAGTATTCCCTTCAACTCCCGGTTGGAAATTTCTGCTTGCCCGTTGGTTTGTGGGTGATATGCCGTGGCGATCTTGTGTGATATGCCGAAGCGT
This sequence comes from Hibiscus mutabilis, assembly GCA_019671005.1. Taxonomy (NCBI): domain Eukaryota; kingdom Viridiplantae; phylum Streptophyta; class Magnoliopsida; order Malvales; family Malvaceae; genus Hibiscus; species Hibiscus mutabilis. Next base: position 20,334,786 of record CM033749.1, on the reverse strand, counting down.
TGCAACATCTTGGCAATTAGTCTGTTGTCAAAATGCTTGCCCCCGTCGCTGATAATTGCTCTCGGCATCCCAAACCGTGTAAATATGTTTTTCTGCAGGAATCGTTGCACGGTCTTGGAATCGTCGTTGGGAACTGCAGCTGCCTCTACCCATTTAGACACATAGTCGACGACGAGTAAGATGTAGAGGTTGCCGAATGAAGATGGGAAAGGTCCCATAAAATTGATCCCCCATACATCGAACAGTTCCACCTCGATGATGTTCTGGAGTGGCATCTCATGTCGTCTAGAGATATTGTCCGTCCCCTCCGCAACGATCACATTGCTTGTAAAAGTCTGGGCATCTTTGTACAATGTTGGCCAATACAAACCGGATTGCAAGACTTTGGTCATGATGCGAGTTCCTCCAAAATGTCCTCCATAGGGTGAAGAATGGCATTGCGGAGTACATTCTGTTGCTCTTCTTCGAGGACACATCGGCGTATAACCTGATCTCGCACATTGTTTAAACAAAAGAGGCTCGTCCCAAAAGTAATGCTTAGCATCATGGCGGAACCGCTTCTTCCCTTGGTGAGTAATGCCATACGGAAAAATACCACAAACAAGGAAGTTAACTAAATCTACGTACGGGGTATTGTCGAGGCATGTCTTTGCCGTAGTGTTCGCTCCCAAAATTGCCGGCGTGTCGTCAAAGACCGCTGCGGCGTCGAGTTGCCGAGGCGTGTGCATCCATGGTTGCCGAGGCGTCATGGGCTGCCGAGGCGTTGAGGGTTGCCGAGGTAATTAGAATTTGTTCATCCGGGAATGAATCGCATATCTCTAGATCCGCGTCTTTCTCCCTATTGCGTTCCAGACGTGATAAGTGATCGCCACTTGATTTTCATTTCCTTTCTGTCCTTAATTTCAATATCAAATTCTTGTAAAAGTAATATCCAACGAATCAAACGAGGTTTAGCATCCTTTTTAGCAAATAAGTATTTGATTGCCGAATGGTCCGTATGAACAATTACCTTTGTACCAATTAAATAGGATCGGAACTTGTCAAATGCGAAAACTACAGCTAGTAACTCTTTCTCTGTTGTTGTGTAATTCACTTGAGCATCATTAAGAGTTTTACTAGCGTAGTATATCACATGGAAGGTCTTACTGTGCGTTGGCCTAGGATTTGCTCCTACCGCGAAATCACTTGCATCACACATGAGCTCAAAAGGTAGCGTCCAATCTGGTGGAACGACAATGGGTGCCAAGGCAAGCTTTTTCTTTAGGGTTTCGAATGCTTGAGTGCAAGAATCATCAAACTCGAAGACTTTATCCTGTTCAAGCAGATTACACAAAGGTTTAGTGATTTTAGAAAAATTATGAATGAACCTTCAGTAAAAAACCTGCATGTCCAGAAAACTTGAATTCCTTTAACCGAATTTGGTGGGGTAATCTCTCGATCACGTCCACCTTGGCTTTGTCTACTTCAATTCCCTTGGATGAAATCTTGTGGCCGAGCACTATTCCTTCATCTACCATAAAGTGGCATTTCTCCCAATTGAGGACTAAATCTGTTTCTTCGCATCTTGCCAACACCCTCTCTAAATTGCCGAGACAGCCGTCGAAGTCATTACCAAAAACCAAAAAATCATCCATGAAGATCTCAAGGAAGTCTTCGACCATGTCTGAAAAGAGCGCCATCATGCATCTTTGGAAGGTTGTCGGGGCGTTACACAATCCGAACGGCATCCTTCGGAAGGCATAAGTACCGTAGGGGCATGTGAAGGTTGTCTTTTCTTGATCTTCTGGTGCTATGGCAATCTGATTGTAACCTGAATAACCATCAAGAAAATAGTAAAAGGGTTTACCTGCAAGACGGTCAAGCATTTGATCAATAAAGGGTAATGGGAAGTGATCTTTCCTAGTGGCTTTGTTTAGCTTTCGATAGTCCATACAAACCCTCCAACCGGTCACGATCTGGTTGGGATAAGTTCATTATTTTCATTGCTTACCACTGTTATACCTCCCTTTTTCGGCACACATTGTACCGGACTTACCCACGTACTATCGGAGATAGGGTATATAATGCCGGCGTCAAGCCACTTGATGATTTCTTTCATTACAACCCCTTTCATGGCATGATTCAGTCTCTCTCGGGCCTCAATTGAAGGTTTGTGATCATCTTCCAACAAGATCTTGTGCATGCACACCGCCAGCTAATTCCCTTCAAGTCGGCAATTGTCCACCCTATTGCCTTTTGTGTAGCTTCAACATGTTGATCAGCTTCTTTTCCTACTCAGGTTGTAACTTAGAGGAAATAATTACAGGTAATGTATTATCGATCCCTAAGTATACATATTTGATTTGCTCGGCAATTGTTTCAACTCAAGAATTGGTGAATTTTCGATAGAGGGTTTTTCGATCTTACCTTCCCTTACCGAGTAGTCCGGTGGTTCAAAGTATGTACCTGGTCGATTGACTAGCCAATTTGCCTCTTGGTTGTTTCTCATCGACCGGTTCTTCATACTCCTCATGTTCCTCGTGTTCGGCAATGTAGTTCTTTGAGGCAACTAAATCCTTCATCGGTTAAACTCTGCCGTGGCATGAAGTAGTTGGCATTCTTGGATCATCCGCATGCCTTAGTGTTTGGAACACATTTAGTTTTTTACCGCTGGTCATTCACCCTCATTGTGAGTTCTCCTTTTCAACATCAATCAAAGTTCTCCCTGCCGCTAGGAATGGTCTCCCGAGAATGATAGGTGCATGCTCATCCGCTTCACAATCCAAAATAATAAAGTCAGCGGGAAAAATAAATTTATCAACTTTTACCAAGTATGTCCTCGATTTTTCCCTCGGATGCACATAGGATGCATCGGCTAGTGTAGCATAATCTGTTGTAGGTCTTGCCTTCCCGATTCCTAGTTTCGGAAAACCGATTTAGGCATCAAGTTTATGCTAGCCCCTAGGTCGCATAGTGCTTTCCCGACATAGTGATTTCCAATAGAACAGGTATTGTGAAACTTCCGGGATCCTTCAATTTGGGCGGCATGCGATTGTGCAACATTGCCATGCATCCCTCTGTCATGGCAATCTGTTTCAAACTCTCATAGCCTTGTTCTCTTGGACACAATGTCTTTAAGAAACTTGGCATAGTTTGGCATTTGTTCAATTGCTTCCACCAATGGCAAGTTGATGTGGACTTGCTTTAGGATATCAAGAAACTTCTTGAATTGGTATTCTTGCTTTTGTTGCTTCAACCTTTGTGGGAATGGTGGTGGAAGTCGGATATCTTCTATCCTTTCATTGGTTTGAAACCTGATTGACGGCATTCTTTGGGACATCCGAGTTGCCGGCGCGTTACCAACCTGGGGGGGTTGCGGAGGCGTGCTTATCGCAAGTTTCGAGGCGTCATCGGTTGCCGAGGCATGCTTATTGCCGGTTGCCGCAGCAATTCTGGTTCAGCATCCGAGACTTTGCCGCTAGGTTCGTCTTGATCTTTTGTGGAGTTTTGTTTGACGAGCGGGTTTGAACCTCTCTAAGTTGTTGGCCACTGGTGGTGATTGCCTTACATTGCTCATGGCAGTTCCTCTTGCGACTTGAGATCGCTAGGTAAACCTCCTTGTGGTCTAGTGTTGATTTTGAGCAAATTGTCCGACTTGATTTTCCAATGATTTGATTGCCGCCTCTTGGTTTTGCAATCTCATCTCGGTCTGTTAATAAAAGCATCAGTTCTTTTTATGAAATTACTATTCTCGCCATATAAGATTCAGTTTTCATCATAAAAGCATTTAGAGAATTTTCCAAAGAACAAGATGTTGTCGGTTGTTCTTTGCGGCATCCATTGTCGTGGCATATTCTCTTTGGAACCCGATGCTTGTGCATTTCGATTGTTCTGGTTTAGAGCATTGTTGGGATTACTCCATGAAAACTTTGGGTGCTTCTTCCAAGCTGGATTGTATGTATTGGACATCATGTTGTTGCCCGATTGTAATTCCCCACATAGAAGCTAGATTCGGATTACGCATACATTCGAAGAATTATGGTTATCACCACATAACTCACAAAAAGAATCCATTACCTTGACTTCATGTGTGTTGTTTGGTTTTTGCATGTTACGGACCATCTTGGTTAAAGCGGCCAATTGTGCGAAATTGAATCTGATGATCCTAGTTCATGTATTGTGGCTTGGCGTCTAACTCCTCCTCTTCTAGTAGATGGGAATTGATAGTCATTCTTGGCCAGCCTGTTTAAAATTTGCATTGCTTCCTCCGGCGACTTATCTAAGAGTATGCCGTTTGCCGAGGCGTCTAGCATCATCCTTGTTGGTGTATTCACGGCGTTGTAAAACATTGTTACTTGAGTCCACACCGGGAATCCGTGTAAAGGGCATTTGTGTAGAAGTTCTCTATATCGCTCCCAAGCCTCGTACATGGATTCATCATCTGCCTGCCGAAAAGAAGTAATGTCGTTACGAAGCTTATCAGTCAAATTTGTAGGATTAAATCTAGCAAGGAAATCACGACAAAGATCAGTCCAAGATGCTATTGATCCGGCAGGAATGCTATTCAGCCATGCTTTCGCCCTATCCCTCAGTGAATAGGGGAATAATCATAATCGTAGGACATCGAGGGTGACTCCGTGTATCTTGAACGAGTTGCAAATCTCGAGGAAAGATTTCAGATGTTGCCGTGCATCTTTGATTCTTTGAGCCGCCAAATTGACCAATTGTGTTGATCATATTAAACATTACCGGTTTCAACTCAAAGTGGTCGGCTTCAATTTCAGGTGCGACAACTCGGGTTAAGTCCTTCAAGATCTTCTTCAAGATAGTCTCGAATAGTTCATTTCGTGCAAGAATCACTCCTCCTCCCGCTCGAACATCTTGATTCATATTGCCGTCTTGATTTGCCATTGCTTCTCTTATCCTTCGTCTAAGTCTTTGTAAGGTTCGTTCGATTTACGGATCAAAGGGATATTTCGGTGAAGTCGGTCTCGCATACTGGTCATATACCAATGCAAAACCAAAGTTTGTTAGCCCTTTGGATTTTAAACAAGAAAAATAAAAGAAAGTGCAAGAAAGTAAAAACAAAGTCGCTATTGCCAATCCCCGGCAACGGCGCCAAAAACTTGTTGCGCGTAATAAGTGCTACGCAAATGTGCAAGTATACACGTCGCAAGTTATAGTATAAAAGATATCGTCTCCACAGGGATTGGTGCCACTTCAAGAATCTAGTCTCTTAATCTTTGTAAAAAGTAAAAACACAAGTAAAGGATTATAGAAGTTTTAACTAATAACTAATCTAGAAAGCAATTAAGTAAAAGAAAAGATGAATTCAATTGAGAGAGATAGGCTAGGTTATCGTGAGTTGAGGTGTGAAAGCCGATTGGATTGTCTTGGTAAAAGAGTGCACGGGCAACTCAGTTGCCGTGGCAACTTGCACGACGGGGTTGCCTTGGCAACTAATTGATGGTTGCTTGGGCGACTAGTTGGGCAACTACTTGGGCGACTGGGCAGCAACTTCAGCGTTCTTCAATGGTTTCTTCTTATCCCTAAGTCGAAACTCTAGCTATTTGTGCATGCCTTGATAATACATCCCTGCGTGAATCAAGGGTGAACAACAACCAATCTTGCGCTCCTCTTAGCCGTTGAAATCCTTAACTTATTCCTAAGCCGGATTAATCTTCACCATCATTGGATTGAATAAAGATCATATTCATTCGTTTCTTGAATCTAACTCTCTCGATATTAGATAAATGGATGAAATCACGAGATCCTCTCCCAATTCACTCGCAAACAATAATAAGAATCAAGAATGAATAAACCTTGAAATAGAAAAGTGCAAACTCTTATTACCTAAACAAAAACCAATAGTTTCTCACAACCACAAAACACAATAACCATAGCCAAGTAAATTTAGTTCATGGCTAGGTTCCAAAGAAACACAAGATAATTAATCCCTAGCATGAACCCAATCGAACAAAGATGAAGGAAGAGGCTTGTCGAAATCCTCCTTGCCCTTGATGCTTGTCGAAAATTCTCTCCTCTTGCCCTACTTGGACTTGCCGAAATTTCCCTCTTGCTCTCCCCTTGAATTGTCGAAATCTCCTTGATATTTATAGGGCTAGGCCAAAGTCCTTCTTTGAGGAGGAGTTTGAGTTGGAATTAAATTATCTTTAAAGAATATAATTCTTTATTATAATTTTATTCCTATTAGAACTTCTCCTATCATCTTGGAATTTAATTCTTCTTTAATCTCTGCATGGCAATCAAATTCCTTTGGGCTTGGACCTTGCTCCATGTCATCTTGGGCTTGTAAAATCATGAATTTCGACATCCATATTGCTTTTGGTCTTTGTCGACAAATGCCATGGCAACTGGCTCGGCGTCTCCTTCATGCACTGCCCTGGCAACTAGCTCGGCATATCCTTCATGCATTGCCCTGGCAACTAGCTCGGCATTGCTTTGGCAAGTGATCCTGCACATACACACACAAAAACACACCAAAGCAGCATCTATTTCCACAAAAATCACCAAGTTATGTAATCAAGCTCAACGATTGAAGGAAACATGGATTAATGCATGAATGGCTAACTATGCAACTAATATGAGCCTAAGTCTAACAATAATATGAGTAAAAAGGGTAAGAAAAATAATACTTTTGAACACTTATCATTAGCCTTATGCCAAAACCTTAGTACTAAATGAACCTTGTATAACTTAGCAAGATTTTCGGGGTATTACAAATTGAGCTTGATTCATCAGATGCTATTTCTACACATCTTGCTACGTTAACTGATATGGTTAAAAACTAGCAGCGACCCAATAATACACAGGATGTTAGGGTAGCAGATTCACTTTGTGTATTATGTAATGATAATCATGATTTTTCTGAATGTCCGCAAAATCCAAAGTCTAGTTTTCACGTCGGGAATTAGAACCAGAACAACAACCTATATTCCAACACATATAACCTAGGATGATGGCAGCACCCCAACTTTTCATGGAGTAGCCAGAACAACTCTAAAAATACTTCCCGCCAAAACGCAAAAACATCAGGTTTTCAACAGAGCTTGCCACGACAACAGAACCAATTGCTGCAGCAACAATCGTCACCAATAAGTCATTTGAAAACAACTTTAAATACTTTTATGCTTAAGACTAATTCTTATATGGTTGAAACTAGTAATTTTATGAAAAAGACTGACTATTTTATAAACAGGGCTGAGATCACAATGCAGAGTCAAGGAGCAATGTTGAAATAATTAGAGATGTAGGTTGAACAATTTGCCCAAGTTTTAAACACGAAGCCATAAGGAAGTTTGCTTAATGACACTAAGGTTGCACGAGGGATGAGCCATGAATAGTGTAAAGTGATTACCCACCAAAGTGGATCGAAAGTGAGCAATGATCCTATTCAGCCAGAGGGGAGTAATCAGCAAGCAGAGCAATCTTTCGTTGAGATAAATGAGCATAAAGACAAGACTACAATAATTACAAATAATGAGCGTACAGAAGTTGCCACGGCAATTCCACCTACCACGAAAATTTCATCCAAAGTTGCCCAGCCAGACAAGGCAAGTAAAGGAAAAAAAGATCAGATTGCCACCACTATTTCCATAGAGGCTGAGGAAGTAGAAGCAGAAGCACGAGTATCAGTTCAAGAAGTTCCTTGATATCCTTAAGCAAATTCACATCAACTTGCCACTAGTTATGGCAACTGAGTAGATGCCTAATTATGCTAAGTTCTTTAAAGACTTTGTCTCCAAGCGAAAACGAATGAGCAAGATCAAAATAGTTACCTTGACTGAAGGATATACGATGATGCTGCATAACCAATTGCCGCCTAAGCTAAAGGATCCAAACAGTTTCACGATACCATGTATTATCGACGGCCATTATGTCAAAAAAACATTTCTCGACCTTGAAGCAAGCATAAATCTTATGCCAAAATCAGTTTTCCAACAATTAGGCATATGAAAGGTGAGACCCACCATAGTCATACTGCAGCTTGCTAATAGATCTTATGTTCATCTAGATGGAAAAATCGAAGACATTTTGGTAAGAGTGGATGAATTTATTTTTCATGCTGACTTTATTGTTTTGGATTGTGAAGCAGATGAGTTCGCGCCCATTATCCTTGGAAGACCTTTTTAGCCATGGGAAAGAAATTGATCGATGTTGAGAGATGAGAACTCACCATGTAGTTAAATGAGTAGCAAATCACACTCAATGTCTTCAAGACACTCAAGTATGCAGAAGATTCTGAAGGTCAACAATGTCACACTCAATGCCTTCAAGACACTCAAGTATGCAAATCACACTCAACGTCTTCAAGGCACTCAATGTATTCAAGATACTCAAGTATGCAGAAGGTCGACAATGACCAAGTTACTTTTTGGATATTCAATGTTGATATCAGAAGGTGGATTGAAGAATGCCATCATATTGATATTCTTGACCATATAATTTAAGAAAAATTGATTCATTGTAGTATACTCATTGTTGAGGATACATCACTGGCAATGGTTGAAGAAGATCTCCCTCATTGTGACCACATTATTGATGTTCTCACTACGGCAGTTCACCATAAGTGGCAAGTTGAATCTTTGGATCTTGCTCATCGAACAATTCTTACTTTTAAATCATCTATTGAAGAATCTCCTACTTTAGAACTAAAACCATTGCCAACTAATCTCAAATATATATTCCTTGGAGATACAAAAACGCTTCCAGTCATTGTCTCTGCAACTCTGGATGTAATAAAAAACGCTAAGTTAATAAATATTCTTATGCAGTACAAGTATGCTATTGCATGGACAATTGCAGAGATTAAGGGCATTAGTCCATCTCTATAAATGGACAAGATTAAGCCGGATGATGAGAACAAGTAGTCCATTGAGTCGTAAAGAAGATTGAATGAAAATATGAAGGAAGTAGCCAAGAGGGAAATCCATAAATAGTTGGACGCATGAATTATCTATATCATGTCTGATAGTGCATGGGTTAGTCCAGTCTACCATGTTCCTAAGAAAAGTGGCATTACTATAGTTCATAACGATGCTAATAAATTGATTCCAACTTGTATTCCTACTAGTTGGCGTATTTGTATGAACTACAAGTGACTCAGTGCAGCCACAAGGAAGGATCACTTCCCTCTTCCTTTTATTGACCAAATGTTAGATCAACTTACGGGTAAAGAGTATTACTACTTTTTAGATGGATATTCTGGCTACAATCAAATTGCTATTGCACTCTAGGATCAGGAGAATACTATTTTTATGTGCCCTTTTGGAATATTTGTCTTTCATCACATGCCTTTCGGTCTTTATAATGCGCTAACCACATTTTAAATGTGCATGATGGCAATATTTTCTGATATGATTGACAATTCCCTTGAAATCTTTATGGATAATTTTTTGGTGTATGAGAATAACTTTGACCATTGCATCGACAATCTGGAGAAAGTATTATAGCGATGTGAAAATACTAATCTGGTTCTGAATTGGGAGAAATGTCACTTCATGGTCACAAAGGGGATTGTGTTGGACCATAGAATACCGAAAGCTAGAATTAAGGTTGATAGAGCCAAAGTGGATGTAATTGAGAAATTACAACCACCAACAAATGTGAAGGGAATTCAAAGTTTTCTAGGTCATGCCGGGTTCTATAGAAGATTCATTTGGGACTTTTAAAAGATCACCAAACCTTTATGCCTATTTTTGGAGCAAGGTAGAAAATTTGTTTTTGATGATGCATGTCTGGATGCATTCAATAAAATTAAAACACAGCTTGTGAACACACCGATCGTTGTTATGCCCAACTAGGAGCAACTGTTTGAACTAATGTACGACGCTAGTGATTTTGTTTTGGGAGCAATTTTGGGAAAAGGCAAAGACAAGGTATTTCATGTGATCTACTATGTTAATAAGACTCTAACTGAAGCTCCAATCAATTACACTACTACTGAGAAAGAGTTATTAGCAGTAATTTTTGCTTTTGATAAGTTTTGTTATTATCTTGTGGGTGTAAAAATTACAGTTTTTACTGATCATTTTGCTTTGAGATATCTTTTTGTGAAGAAAGATGCTTAACCAAGATTAATCCGTTGGATTTTGTTGCTGCAAGAGTTTGATATTAAATTAAAGATTGTAAAGGGTTAGAAAATCAAGTTGTCGATCACCTTTCGAGGTTGAAAGCAGGTAGTGAAGATGGAAATAAGTTGCTAATTGTCAACGTATTTCTTGATGAAAAGCTTTCGTTATGGATGCAACACCGTGGTACGCTAATTTTGTGAACTACTTGGTTTGTGGAAAGACTCCTCTGGTGTAACTGGGAACAAGAAGGTAAGATTTCATAGAGATGCGACGAAATATCATTGGAATAAGCCTTATATGTTCAAGGTTTGTAATGACAATATAATTGGACACTGTGTCCCCAAGGAAGAGATGAAATCTATTCTAGAGCACTGTCACAATGCTCCTTATGGAGGGCATTTTGGTGGAATGAAAACGAATGCAAAAGGACTCCAATCTGGATTTTACTTTTTCATCATTGTTCATAGATGCTCACGAATTTTCCCAATGCTATGAAAAATGTCAATGCACTGGATCCATATCTAGGATAAATGAGAGGCTCTAGAAGCCAATAATGGAAATCAAGTTATTTGATGCCATTTTCTTATTTTTTGTGAAAATCTATACATTTTGGTTGTGGTTGACTATGTTTCAAAGTAGATAGAAGCTGTTGTAGTGCCTAAAGATGATGCAAAAATAGTTTTGAAGTTCTTTCACGAGTATATACTTATTCGCTTTAGAACACCAAGAGTATTAATCAGCGATCAGGGCAAGCATTTCCACTACAGCCAGGTGGCTGCTGCTTTGAACCACTATAGAGTAAATCACAGACTGGCCACAACATATCATCCCCAATCTAATGGAAAATCAGAGATTTCTAATCGGACAATTAAAAATATCTTGGAAAAAGTGGTGAATGCCACTAGAAAATATTGGTCATCTTGCTTAGATGATGCATTATGGGCTATACGAACTGCATACAAAAATCCATTGGGAATGTCTCCATATCAACTTTTTTGGAAAATCTTGTCATTTTCCTGTGGAACTTTAACATAAGGCCCTATGGGCTCTTAAGCAAGTCAACCTTGATTATGAGACAGCATGGAAAAAGTGATTGCTGGACATTACTAAATTAGAGGAAATTCGACACAATGCTTATGAATATGCCTCTATTTACAAGGACAATAGCAAACGCTAGCACAATAAGATTATTTTGCAAAGACAATTTGAAGTAAGACGGTTGGTCTTACTGTCCAATTCTATACTAAAATTGCATCCAGGAAAACTACGATCATGAAGGTCTGTACCATTTGAATTTGTGGAAGTATTTCCACACGGTATAGTCACAATCAAAGATACAAAAGGGGGAATTCTATTCAAAGTCAATAGCCAACGACTCAAACTCTACTTTGGTGACTTTGATCCTAGAAATATTGAGACTATTAAATTGGTCAATTTTTTTTGAAATTGTCTTTAAATGCTTTATTAGAATTAGATTTTTAGTTTTCTTTCTTTAATTTCCTTTATTTCCTTTTTTGCAAAAAAATCTTCCTTTGGTTTGTCAAGGAATCTTCTCCTCTGACAACTTGTATGGCAAGAGGCTTTACAAGATAGGTATTTTGGAGGTAATTCAATTACACCGATTAATCCCTAAAAATCATAACCTTTCATCATACGAGCGGGAAATGCAATGAACGGGCATGATTTTTGCGCCAAGATCAGGCCATTAAAACTTATCGCATCATACGGTACAAATCATGCCTCTTTATTTTCCCTCTTTTCTTCTTGTTTATTAAGAAACTCTGAATTTCATTGACCTCTCAACCAATTTTCTTGTTTCTCTAATTGTTCGAAGCTTATAAGTTCACATTTTTTCTCTACAAAAATCTTTTATCTTATAATACATCATGGCCAAGACTAGGGCAGCCTAAAAAATCTCAATGGAACCTCTTGTTCAAGATGTTCCAAGCTCAGAATCAAACCCCCTATCTGAGGAATCGGTCGCTCAGGAAGAAACTATTGAGTACAAGGTTTTCCAAATAGAGTTTGCGGGTGAGCATTTTAGGGAGCACATCCAAAAGAGAAGCATCCACCTAGAACAGAGGATTGAAGTTTCTTTTGAGGAGGAGCCTGGAAAATCCATCCATAACACCATCGCGCTTCATAAATGGAGTAGTTTTTGCACTCATCCCAACAACTACAACATTGACTTGGTAAAAGAATTTTATGCAAATCTTTATGAGCCTTCATTAAAACTTGTTTTGTGAGGGAACACACTATTCCTTGGAGTGCTGCAACCATTAATAAGTTATTCAAGACAGCTGCGAGTGAGGATGAGAATGTATTGTTTGTTTTCAAGATTGATGATGATAAGTTGGCTCTCCTTATGAATGATTTATGTGTTACTGGTGCATTATGGTTGGGGACCAATGTCGAGAACTTTACTTTGTATATGAAGTTTTTTACTCTACTTGCCAAGATATGGTTTCTGTTCATTAATTCCAGGTTGTTGCCTTCAAGCCATAGCACAACAATCTCCCTTGATAGAATATGTCTTATACATTATGTCACTTAGGGAAGAAAGATTTATGTGGGAGCACTCATCCACATAGAAATTAAGGGTTTTGCTAAGAAGAAGAATGGCATATTGGCTTTCCCTTTGTTGATTATACAGATTTGTGAGTTGAAAGGGGTAAGACCCCTGAGAAATGAGGAGAGAAGGCCAATCAACAAGGTTGCCATTGAAATGATGTTGTGCACTTGAGAAGTTCCTACACCGAGAATGGGTAGTGCAACGAGGAGGAAAAGGGCAACGCAAAGATGGACGCTGCAACAGAGAATATCCCGACAAGTGATAAAGTTTGGAAGAAATTTGTGACCATAAAAGACAAACTCGATGTTGTGATAAGCACACTTAGAAAGGTTGTAGCCACAGTGCAAACAATGGACCTGGGACAAAATTTATTCTACGCCTATGTGATGACTTCGCACAAGCCTACTATTGCTGCCATGAGCCAGATCACTCTAGTTGCTTTGCCAAAATTTCATGTTTTCCATCATATCATCCGTAGTTATGACTTCTCATCCGATGCTACCACAAAAGATGTTCATGTTTCCCTCCTATCATCCGTAGTTATGACTTCTCATCCGATGCTAGCACAAAAGATGTACCAGTCAAGTTAGTGAATTCCCCTCACAATGTCAGCAAAGCTGGTGACTCACCACGAGAGGAGGCATCGAGTAAGATCATAAGAGATTGTCTTTTTAACTTGAATATCCCTACAGGTATTGCTATAATACCCCTACTGCCAAAGAAAATGAAGTCCTTGTTGAAGACATTGATGAAGATGATAGTTCTATTGCTGAGAAGTCTACTACAGATAAAGTTTTTGTTGAGAAGAATCTAGTTGCATCCAATAATATGGATGCAACCTCAAAAGGACCACAGCTTAAGCCAGTTGCTGCTAGACCGAAAAAATTTACGCCTGCGAACGATGACCAAAAAGCAAACCCTCATGCAATGGTGTTATACATGGCACCACCATTGATCATCCTTCTTGCGAATGCAGCCAATGATGCCGATCAAGAAGACGAGCCAAAGAAAGATGAGGAAGTTGTACATAATGAAGATGTTCTCTTCCTAAGAAAGAAACTAAGAGAAAGCTGTCAAATTCGAAGATCAAGAAGAAGAGAAAAAAAGATAAGAAGAGCAAAAAGAAGAAGAGACGCTCTGTCTTCTCCTCCCATAAGTAGAAAAACTGAGTTAGTTTATTTTTAGTTTTTTTAGGCATGCATTCCATATAGTGTAATTTCATTTTGTATTTATGTATCGTCATGACATTTGCATTGTCATTGTAGATGCATATAGCTGTAGTAGCATTGTATTCATCATTGTAACCGTATTCTATTATTACATTTTTTCATTACATACTGTCATTGCATTCTATCATTCCATTTTGTTTTCTTTTGCTTTGGGGACAATGTAATCTTTAAGTTTGGGGGTATACGCCTAGGAGTTGAAATGCACCCCCATTTCAAAAATTTCAAAAAAAATTCTAAGCAAATTCAAGGTTCACTTTGTGTTGAAAATCTTCTGCTTGCATTCGATGTGTAAATCTTGAATTATTTTGATCATTGATAAGTTTGTTGGATATACATGGTGGATGATTGCATTTTTTAACTCTGCATTGATATATCTGTTTGTTTGATTAAGAATATCTAGCATTATCCTTTTGATTTGTGATGATTTCTATCTGTCTCAGCTTGTGTTATATATATTAGTATATCTTATTAAGTATAAATAAAAGCATTCCAATGTGAGTGTAATAAAATAAAGTACTTTTAAAGGGGAACACTCATAGCCATGTGTTAGAAAAATAAATCTGGCCAAAGGCTGTCACTGTATGAGTGTGTGTCATTGCAGTGAAATACTTCATGGGGTTTGTTGCACAACATCTTAATTCTCAGGGTCTAGGGTGCATTCATTGTTCGATATGCCTCGCTACATAAAAAAGGAAGAAAAACATGAAAAATATTTATATATTGCTATTTGTAGTACTAAATAAATGCTGATTGGTGGAATAAATCTAAGATGATAGGCATGATGCTAGGAATTCTTGAATTGCTTGCTGAACTATTTATGTGGAGTTGATTATGCAATCATTTATCCTGTCAATGCAATGAGTTTATCTATTGATTGGAATATTCAAGTATATAGAATGCCTCTAAATTGTTGTTGAACCTTGTTTCTTTAAATTTTACTTGAGGACAAGTAAAAACTCAAGTTTGGGGGTGTGATAGCTCTTTTAAGAGCATGTATTTCCCTAGATTTATAGATTTAATTGTCCCCACATTTGTGTTTATTGCATATATTTCTACATTTTCAAGTCTATTTCTACATTTTATCTAACCCAATTTCATTTGCTCGTATTTTATACATTCTTGCCTATTTTGCCTTGTTGTTGCTGCATTTCTAATGTCCCTACAGAGGGAGTTTTCACCACTGCAGCCAGTTTGACACAGTATCTGCTAGCGGTTCAGTCTGCTAAAGGATAAGGATGACCTTGCCAATTGTACTGTTTGTTACGACATATTTTATACGGCTCTAGGGCACGCAAATCACATGCAAGACAGGTGTCATTCCTTGGGTGACCCATAAAAGGATGAATATGAAGAAGAGAGAGTTACACAATTATCATTTTCTTATATCATCTTCAATGTTCGAGCTTTCTCCATCCTTTCATGGTGGCTTGAGCTCACTTTCTGGAGATCCGAGGTAAAGTAAGGCAGAATTATCCAAGGAAAAGAGGAATTAAGTACTGAATCAAGGAAACTATGTTGTTATTCTCTAAAACTCTTCTTTATTTAGAAGTTTGTTAAAGATTACTCTTGTATTTTGCAATTCATTGACGATGGTTCAAACTTTTGAGCTTTATGAACTTGTTGAAATTTTCTTTTCAGTTTATATATATTTCTACTAGCTTTTTCTTAAGCTTTAATTGTTGGATCTGATTTACGTTTTGTATGAAAGTGTTGAACTAGCCACTAACATCGACGGATGCAGTGACAAGTTAGGTTAATGAGTATTACAATAAAAATTGAATGAATACAACGAGAGTTGATCCACTCTTTCAAAAGGTTATTGTACCGACTCATTACGAGATTTATAGCTGATCCATTTCCCTGAGTCAACAGTTGAAGATTAAATAGAAGCTAATACTAGCTCATTTTTATTACTAATTAAGCCATCATAACATTCCCTCGAAGTGTAGTTAATGATCTTTTTCCTGAACTGAACCAAGGAGATCTAGGCTTTATCTTTATATTGCTCTATATTTTAATATATTATGTTATTGCTACCACATTTCATCATTTATTAATCTTTTATTCCTTTTACTGCATCGAGCATTGCATCCATAATTTCCATTTTTACAGAAATGCTTGTGGCTACATGAATCTCAAACCAAATACATCATCCTCGTGGGATCGATATTCAAATAGGATTTCCCTATTTCTATTCTTGCATCGATAGTGTTGCTTGCACTTTTAGTGTGACATTTTCACATCGATCACCAACCGCTGAGTCACCTCCAAGAGCCTATTTGCTTTACCATCATCTCCAAGTACTCTATTTTTTACTCCGAAATAACATTTCCTATAAACTACTCAATGTTGATCCTAACAGCACTTGTTCCTTCCCATTGAGACCAATGATTGTCAAATAGTGATGCACTTGAGAACAAGTATAATTGTTGTATCAAGTAATAAAAAGATGAGTAAAGTGTCGAACCCATGAGGATTGGATCAATAACTAAGAAATTATTAAGCTTAAGAATGTGTTTGCAAGTATTGGTGATTATCGGTTTAATTAAAACAAAATTAACTAATCTAAAGATAGCTATGATTAAGACAAACTACTGCAGCAACTAACAGATAATTAGGAAGGTTGGGATTATTGCTAAGGATATATGCTTGATTAATCATATCAATGCTATAGCAACTGACAATACATGTTTACGTAAACCATTAGATTCTTT
This sequence comes from Hibiscus mutabilis, assembly GCA_019671005.1. Lineage (NCBI taxonomy): Eukaryota > Viridiplantae > Streptophyta > Magnoliopsida > Malvales > Malvaceae > Hibiscus > Hibiscus mutabilis. The sequence goes on along the minus strand of CM033749.1, from coordinate 20,318,198 downwards.
ATCTACTCAACAGGATTTTCTAAAGAACTCCTGACTCTCTTGATGCCTAGAAGTTAATAATATTATGTTTAAGGTGATACATGTCTGCATTAACCCTAACAGCCCTATTATTTGTTTAAGAACTCCCTTTTAGTTATTGAAACCCTAAACTTATGTCTAAAATGGATAAAAACTAAGTTGACAGCTTAGCCCCACTATTCACGTTTGTATAACCTAACACTCTCTATATTAAGCCACAGATCAATAGTTAATTGGCCTCTCTCGATAGATCTTAAAATTAACTACGCATGAAGAACGATGAAAAGAATAGATATAGAACAAACAACTAAAGCATTGAAATAAAGTAATCAAAACATAAAATCATGGGAAGCAATAATCCCAACTAAAATATTTAGCTCATGTCTAAGCCTAAAACATCCATAATTAAAAGTAATAGTATGGCATTTTATCAAGCAAGGAAAAGAAAAGAGTCGAGCATCCTCAATAAAACTCCCTCCGTGCCTTTCAACTGTGCTGTCGGCATCCACCTTGTCAGCCTCTCTCGATGGCTTCGTTCATCAAGAAGAATCTTCTAGCTTCACCCAAGTAGTTCTCTGCAAGCTTCAAACTAGGATTGTCGTCTATGATCCCGCTCTCTCTTGAAGTAGCGTCCAAGTCTTCCTTATATAGGCGGTGAAACTTGTAACACCCTTGTGGAAAAGTGATTGTGGCAACTTATATAGGCGTCTAAGTCCAACTTATATAGGTTGTTGGTATAGAAAAAAGTTCTGATGTTCGCCATGATTGTGGAAAGGTTGTAATGGTCAGCGATTGCTTCAGGTGAGAACATAATTTTCGTTCCTCTTACGTAAGACCTTCCAATTGGTATGTGCCCTACATGAATGTAAAACTCATGTTCAGCGTTAACTTGGCGTGGTTGCCGGACAAAGTCTCCCCACCTTTGTATGGTTATGACTGCATGTATATCTATTTCAAGCTTGTAGCGAACGTTCAGAGTAAACTTGAATCCTTCCTCTAAGATCATGTCCTGTTGGGTCATATGTTTATATCTGGGCGTCAAGATGTTGTCTACTCTATAAAGGCAGACGTCAAGTTCGTGAATCTCTTCATAAGTCATGTCTTCTAAGTAGTCTTGGCTTTCTTCCAAGGATGTAGGAGGGGATGGAGAGGACGGAGGGCTGTTATTTCTCTTCATTCGAGACAGTTGTTGGGATCGGCGAATGACTGTGAGTTGTTAGACCATTATTTAGATAAAGACAAGTAAACTGGTTAGGATTTTAGGGCTTCATGATGGTTGATTGTAGGAGACAAAAAGTCTAAGAGAGGTCAAAGTACTGTCGTTTAAGGGAAACACGAAAGGTTAAAGAAAGAAATAATAGGTATAATCATGAAAGGTCACACCCGTTATTAATGTGGAGTCCTAACGTTGTGTGGAAGTCGAGTGATATACGACATGATGAATAGGGAAGTGACATATGGTAAGATATTGGTAAAGGAGAAAGTGTGAAGTGATAGAAACAATCCGTTGAAGAGTATGTTATCTAGGTAAAACGTGATATATCAGCCCCTTATTGTTAGGGAGTCCATGATCAGCGTGGCCTACTCTTTGATTTGAAGTTGGTATCTGTCATTGCAAAAAAAGGAAATTAAGTAACATCTAATCCTAAAAAAATTAAAATAGAAAATAATGTAATAAATTAAAAGTGCAAAAGAAAAAGTCTAGAATTTAGATATGCTAATTGTCTGATGGTGGTTTCGAAGATTTATCCTGTAAAACATGGGCTCTTATGAACACTTCTATTTTTTGCAACGTCTGTGTGAATTTGCTCAGATGCTGGTCCAAGAGTTGCAAAAAGTGGTGTTCTACTGAGTTACTCAGTCTAAGAGAGGTGTGTTCCTCATGCCATTTAATGATCACTGTTTCATCCACCATTGTTAAAGTTGAATTGAGTCCCCATTGTGGTTTAGTTAAATTGTTGTAATATCCTGCAAGCAAAACCTCATACAGGCATAAAGGAGGACTTAGGTCATTCCAAGAGTTTCATTATATCGTGAAAATACTAGCAATAGTTAAGCCTCTTGGTTAGGTTTTAAGTTAGTAGATATAACATTCGATAGTGTCTTACTCTCCCCTAGATACGTATTTTTTAATTGGGGGATGAGAGGTTTAAGTTCAAGTATCGGCGGATGCTCAAGTGAAGGCTTGGAAGTTTAAACTAAGCATGATCCAAAGGCTCAAAAATAGTACATGGTCGAGTGAGCACAATGTTGGATTGTTTAATCTCTATGTTACCTTCTTTATCAGCTTCATGCATGGCCTCATCACAGTCAGTTTGCTCTACAGCAGTGAATATGTTGCTACAACATATCTCGAGCAAACTGTATTAGGTCTTCTTCACTTTCCATAAGTTGGCATTTTTCATAGTCATCCACGTACTTGAGTGTGCTTGATGAGTAGTTTAAATGATCACTTTTCATCTTTAATTATGCCTCTAAAGATTTGAATATGATACTGATATGGGTTTTTTTATGTTTTTTCGTGCAGACCTTTAATTATGAAAAACACACTGAAAAGAGGCAAAATTCTGCAAATTTTATCTGGAGTCAAGGCTAGGCTAGTGGGCATGAAAGGCTTACTAGATACCACGTCAGCAATTCTAGAAGATGACATCTACAATGCCGGATAGCTTATCAAGCCACGTTTTGATAGCTTATCAAACAGATTTAAAATTTAAACTTGGGATTATCTTTTGTTTAGGATTAAAATTTGAATTTTATTTTAAGATTTATCTTTTATCTTTTAAGTTTATTTTTAGGGTTTTAAGATACTATAAATACCCCCTATGGGGTAAGCTATCAATCATCTCTTGTTCTTGGCTTGTTTATGTTTTTAAAGCTTTATAAATTTCCTTTCTCTTACGTTATTCTTTTAAGTTCTTTTTTCTTTATTTTAATGCTAAGTATGATTTCTTCCATAGCCATGCTTAGCTAAATTTACCATTAGTCGATAGCAAAGCGAAACCCAATTCATTTCGTGAGAATTGCAAGAGCTCTTCATACCTTCAAACTTCTTTCTTAATTTTTGGCATTATTGGATTGGCAATCGGCTTTTCCTTTAAACATCTCAACTCCTTCATTCCAAGCATTGGTTTGATCAACGTTTTGATCTACCGTTGGGGACAAGAGTAGGCTTGTAGCAAATTTAACTCCCTAAGAACAAACTTAGCGGCGATCTGCTAAGGGAAATCAAGATCGGATACGATTCTCGTTGAGACAAAATTATCCGAGCACAGGCTTTTCCAGCACAGAATACAACATTGTCATTAACATCGATTGCCGTCGTTAATCCAAAAAAGTGCTAAATTCTAAGGATTGACCTTGGAAAATTAGTTCACCATAGAGAAGAGCAAGTTACAATGGTTGGGCCTTATAGACTTTAACCAGCAAGAACTCAAAGTAAAATCTATTTCAGTGATCGAAACGAGTTGAGGCGACAAAGCTGAAGGCTATATATTATCATAATTACTTTCAACTATTTACTTTCCTTTATTTATTATTTTTGTTTGCTTAGATTTATTCAACTTATTTCGCTAAACCCTTTTTTTTACTTACAGGTTTATTGGTTAAAGATCGATTCAGACGAATATAGAAAACTCCTTAGTCCCTACGAATCGACCCTTCTTCTTTATACTACGTTTTTATTTATTTATTCTGAGATTAAGGAATATTTTATTTGACAAATACGGCACTTGTTAGTGCTACAGACATTAAATGTGATCTTTTAGTTGTTCATCTTCATGGTGAATTCACCTTTTTTGCAATCAATCATAATACGCCTGGTGGCTAGGAATGGTCTCTCTAGGATGATGAGAGCATTCTCATCAGCCTCAAAATCAAGAATGATAAAGTCTATCGAGAAGACAAATTTATCTACTCTTACTAGCATATCTTTATTTCTTCCCTTGGGTCGAATTTGAGATCGACCGGCCGATTAAAGGATCACTAATGTAGGCCTTGCCTTTCTCATTCCTAATCTTTTAAACACAGATTTTGGAATCAAATTCACACTTGCACCGAGATCTCATAAGGCACGGTAGAGTAGTTATGGCCAATCGAGCATAGAATAGTGAAGCTACCAGGGTCATTCATCTTGGGTGGCAAATCACTCAGCACAACCATACACTCGCCTGTAATGGTGACAATCTCATCATCACTCACCTTTCTCTTATTTGTCACGATCTCCTTTAGAAACTTTTCATAAATAGGCATCTGGTCAATGGCCTCTAGAAGTAGGACATGGATGTGCAACTGTTTAAGCATATCCAGAAATCTCTAGTACTAGACATCTTGTTTTTGAGCTTTCAATCGTTGTGGAAATGGAGGTGCTAGTCTAGGCTCGTATTGTGGCTTACTGGATGCAGGTGTATCCTTAATTTGGTCTTCCTTGCCTTTACTAGCAAGGTCACTCACTGTATCAGACACAGAAGCTGGTTCCTCTAGTGTAGGAGCATCAACAGATGGCTTGCTTAGAGTAAGTTCGACTGGAGAGCTTCCCCGAAACTTGGCTTTTATCCTTAGTTACGTGCACTACGTAGAGTGACGGCGTTGCACTGCTTTACATTACAGGCCTTCGTGACTTTAGTATCACTAGGTAATCGCCAGGTGGTCTTGATTTCAACTCTAGGTTATCTGCCCAACTTGAGTCAATAGAAACCTTATCGAGGTGTTGTTTTGCATGATCGATTGTTGGTTTTGCAATATAGTAGCTTGTGTTGTGAACATGTCATTGTGTTTCTACAAGTGGTTGCTTGATTCTGCATAATGACATGGGCAGTTTCCATAAAAGATTCATAAAAATTATCAAAATAACTAGAATTGGAGTTAGAAGCTCCTTGGTTCTACCTCTGAGTCTTTTTTGGAATCTAGGAGGTTCATTAGTAGCGTTCTGTTGTGCTCCTGAATTGCCTTTGTTGCTTTCCCAATCGAATTTTGGATGTTACCGCCACCCTAGATTGTAAATGTTAGAGTAGGGATTGTTGTTGCAGTTGGTGTTCCCTATATAACACACAGACTCTTGTTGTTGAGGGTACGCACTCGACTGATGTTCCCCATCATAGTGCTCACAAGTGTATTGCACTACCTTAGCCTCTCAGACATTAGATGGCCCTTGCATGTTCTTGAGCAAGTTGGTGATGGTAGAGAATTGAGCTGCTATAGTTTGAGAGTCATCCAATTGGAATGCTCTAGTGGCTTTGGGTCTAGGCTTCAATCTCCCTCTAGGGAACTAGTAGTCAGTGTTGGATATTTGGTCAAGCATTTGGAAAGCCTCGTCAGGTTTTCTGTCGAGCAAAGTACCATTAGCTGACAAGTCGATCATCATCCTTATTGGTGCATTAACGTCATTATACAATGTCATAACCTGTAGCCAGTTTATAAATCCAAGGATCGAGCATTTGTGAAGCAGGTCTTTGTACCTATCCCATGCTTCATATGTGGATTCATCATCGTATTGTTAGAAAGAGATGATGTCGCTTATCTTATGGTTGTGCATGTTCGATGGATCATATCTATGTAGAAACTTGTTGTACAAGTTATCCCAAGATGTAATAGATCTTGCAAAACAAGTCTTCAACCATGCCCTGGCTCGATCTCGCAGAGAAAAGGGGAATAGCTTAACTCGCAAGGCATCGGTAGGAATATCTGGTTGTCTAAAGCAATCACAGACTTCTAAGAAAGCTTGAATATGCTCCAGAGCATCCTCTCTTGCTGATCCTACAAATTGTCCAATGTTGTTGAGCATGTTGAACATAACATGCTTTAGCTCAAAGTGAGTTGTCCCTGGGTCAGGCATGACAATCGGTGGATTGAGATTGTTGATAACAAGTTCAATGATCTCTCTGATGAGCCTTCGAGGTCTGGTAGATGGTGGTTTCTCATGTTGTCTTTGGCCATTGGCTCCCGCTACAGCAACTCCTTGGCCATCGACTATTTGTATAACTGGATCACGTACATTCTCAGGGTTGTCCCCAGGTGGGTTCATATTCTTTATCTCTCGTAGTAGTCTCCAAAAAGTTCTTTCAATCTTCGAATTATATGGAAGAATAGGCTTTGTGCCAGACCTTTTGGTCATGCAATGGGGCGTGCCTGAGAATAAAACAAAAACAAAAATTAAATGCAATAAAAATAAAGTCTTAAGCGTAATTTTAATGTAATTATCAATTGTCAATCCCCGGCAATGGTGCCAAAAACTTGATGCTTGTCGAATAGTGATGTTCTTTAAAGCAAGTATACTCGTCGTATCAAGTAATAAAGTAATGAGTAGAGTGTCAAACCCACGAGGATTGGATCAATAACTATGAAATTATTAAGCATAAGAATGTGTTTGCAAGTATTGGTGATTATCGGTTTAATTAAAACTAAATTAACTAATCTAAAGATAGTTATGATTAAGAAAAACAGCTACAACAGCTAACAGATAATTATGGAGGTTGGGATTATTGCTAAGGATATATGCTTGATTACTCATATCAATACTATAGCAACTGGCAATACATGCTGCGTAAATCATTAGATTCTTTATCTACACGACAAGATTTTTTAAAGAACTTTTGACTCTCACGATGCCTAGAAGTTAATAATATTATGGTTAAGGTGATACATGTTTATGTTAACCCTAACAACCCTATTATTTGCTTAAGAACTCCCTTTTAGTCATTAAAACCCTAAACTTATGTCTAAAACAAATTAAGACTAAGTTGACAGCTTAGCCCAACTGTTCACATTTGTATAACATAACTCTCTCGATATTAAGCCACGGATCAATAGTTAACAGGCCTCTCTCGATAGCTTTTACAATTAACTACGCATGAAGAACGATGAACAAAATAGATAAAGGAGAAACAACTAAAGCATTGAAATAAAGTAATCAAAACATAAAATCCTGGGATGCAATAATCCCAACTAAAATATTTAGCTCATGTCTGAGCCTAAAACATCCATAATTAAATGTAATAGTATGGCATTTTATCAAGCAAGGAAAAGAAAAAATTTGAGCACCATCGACAAAACTTCTCCCGTGTCGTCCAACTGTGCTAGAGGCCTCCTCTCTGTCATCCTTTCTCGATGGCTTCGTTCGTCGAGGAAAATCTTCTAGCTTCGCTGTAGTGGTTCTCCGTAAGCTTCAGACTATGACGGTCGCCTATGATCCCGCTCTCCCTTGAAGTAGCGCCCAAGTCTTCCTTATATAGGCGGTGAAACTAGTGTTTTAGTATTCTAAAGTGCTTGCGGCTTCCTTAAAGAAAGCGAATTGTTTCCTGCTTCATTGAATGTTGTGTGTCTAGGAGAAAGTCCACATGTGCAAAGACAAATTCATCTCCAACTCTTCATGCCTTGTCAGCTCCAGCCATTCAGTCTGCTCTTCCTCTGCTCTAGCAATCCTCCACCATCCTGCACATGCACCACAAAACACTACCTTTCCCGTGAAAAGCACCAATATATTTGACATTCAAAGCATAAGCAATGTAACTCCACATCTACATACAAATATGTACAATCTAACCTAAATGCAAACTATATGAGCTTGAAAACATGTAAAAGACAAGGAATAAGGGCATATAAAATGGGTTATCTATGCACTCGTCAGAGACCCATCCCTATCGACATCGACAATTTTTTCGGCAAAGTACTTTCCTAGTCTGTGTTATCCGTGTCACCACTTGATTGAATGATTAAACTATTGAGTTAAATTAAAACTGATCAATTATTGGTGATTGTCGTTAATGGACAATAAGGATTATGAGTACAAAATTATTTAAATTGTAAAATTTAATATTATACAATCATTCAATTGTGATTTAGAATTTTTTAATATTTATAGTATTATATATATATTAAAATTTCTTTGTATGAAATAAAAATAATTATTAAATAATAAAAGTAAATTTTATAGACATGCACCACACATGTATTGAAGAAACTAGTAGTTTTAAAATTATCATTATTATATTAATCACAATGAAGGATCAGAAAAGGACGACTTCGTGTCCTTGTATAACAGTCTGGTTTTAAATGCAGAGTGGAGCTGCTATAGTTGTTTTATCAATTTCAGTTGATATCAAATTATACCTTTCTAGTGCCAAGAATAAATTTTTATTATGAACATGTCAGTTAGTTGAAGTTTTTCTATTTTGTTACAATTGAAAATATAACGAAAGTTATAAATAATAACCATGGAGAAAATCAAAATCATAAAATAATGATAGTAATGTCATGTTATTATCATTTTCACTGTAATCAAATTTGATAATTTCTCTAAAGGTCACCAGCAAAAAATCCCCTTTTCTCTATAGTTATTTTGGTGGTGTACTCTATTTTTGTCTCTCTTTTTTTCAAAATTCAATTCTATAGTTATTATTTAGCAGTAACATTGCGTATAGCGAATAAATTATAAAAATATATTTTAACGCCATCGGGTACACCATCAAAATCTTCACGAGCTCTTTTCGCATAAACTAAGTCTGACTGTCTAGTCTCGGATCTAGCTGGTCCATTAATCAACGTGCAACAGTCGCTATATGTGCGTCGACTGATGTCACGATATAGGTTCAAGCATACACATAGATAATTAGTATAAAACAGCCACTAAAAGTGCATAGTATTAAATCCCTAGTGATTGGTGATTAGGTGACCTGAAATGCTAATGAATGTAAAGTTAGATGCAACAAAAATAAAGATCATATAAAAAAAATTTGTGGTGTTGTTTGATCAATGAGTGTAAAAAGGGAATAAACTGAAATAAAAAAATATAATGATATCAAGGTGTCACACCTCAGAATACAACTTTCCAAAATTCACGACAAAGGATAAATGAATGCTTGGATGAAATAATGCAATGTGCCCACAAATGCTACTACATCAATCACCACACTCTCAGAACTTTATTATGAGGAATTTTTCCTTCTCAAGTTATAATCCAAAGGTAAGTATCGATCAATCTCTTAACATCTCTCGATACAAACCACAACTTAATTAGCTTTAGATAAAATAGGAAGAGGGTTTTCCCACTAACCTAATGAATCTTTGATTTACTCTTTCTTCTCTATAAAAAGGAATATTACCAACTATCCTATCTTTTTTCAAAGTTTAGAATCTCAATGAATGAAACTCTCACAACATTCAAAGGCATGAAGAACACCCATGTCGGTTTATAAATATGGGTTTCTCTTGAAGTCACCAAACCATAATGAACAACTTTCGTTAACAACATTCATGATACATATATTGTGAAGCGATCAAAAGATAACAACAAATGTAAAGAGCAATATGCACTAAACTCTAAAAGTAAATATAAAATATCTCAAAATCATCCGTAACATCCATTGACTAAAATATCAAGAAATAAACCCATAAATCTATCTCTAGATCGAAAATAGAATTTAAACTTGATTGGCCTAGAATCTTCATGCTCAGCCTCAGCTCCTTTTTAGAATGGAACGTCGAAGTTGTTGCCTTGCTGATCAACCTTGATTGCGGAGTTGTGAATGAGTGAGAAATTTGTTGAGTATGCCCAGAGACCAATCATAAGATGATTGTAAATTATATTTGTTTTACCTTGTTTATACAGAGGCATTGCCATTATTATTTTCAGTTACTTTTCTGTGTGGATAAATAAACTGAATTATAATAAAGTCCTTAGAATAATATGGTTTCTTAAATGTACTTAGTCGAGTATTATTGTGGGCATTGATAACAATGATGCATTAAGACTAATATGTAGTTGATCGATGACAAAGTGTTGCCATTGACATTGAGATGTCAAAATCAATAAATAAGTATGTGTTAAAGAATGACATACTGGATTGACCCCCGATGAGCATGTTGCTTGGATCATTATATGACAGTCACAACATTGCTCATAATGATAATTGCATATATGATCCTCAGACTTGAAATCATTATTATTTCAACATCTTGAGTGACATATTTTGATACAGTCAAACGTGTCTCGTAACTGACTACACTATAAAGATTGATATTGGATATGTCACAATCTATGTAGTGGGATATGGTTGATCAAGATAGGATTTGTCCCTCCTACATAATAGGAGTAATATCGTAGGCCACTTGATTGAGTGAGACTAGAAATGAATGGACGTGCTCGAATAAGTTTGTATGAAATATCTTAGTTATTCGTTTATAATAGTCTACTCAAGATATCAAGAAATATTAGATGGACTATACAAGTGTGATTGTTCCATGACTTGTGTCCAATCTAGATATAAAGAAAAAAATGATGTAATACATGAAATAAGTTAATCATGAAGAGGTTATGTCGAATCATAATTTCCTGTAACTTAGGTGACAATGACATATTGCTAGATGTCACTCATTGTTTGTAATATTATAAATGTTCTAATATTTACTACTAACGTTACAAGAGCCTACAGGGTCACACCCACGGTTGAAATGAGCATATATTAAATGAATTATATGTGTACAAATTTGTTGTACACGAATTTAGTTAAATTAATATATATTTGATATACATGTATAATTTAACTATTGGATAAATATTAAAAGAAAATAATTATTGTAATTATGAATATTTTAATATATAAATAATATAATTCAATTTAAATGAATATATATATATATTGAAATCTTGATTAAGTTGAATTGAGATTATATATATATATTGAAATCCTGATTAAGTTGAATTGGGATTATATATATTAATATAGATATATATTGAAATCCTAATTAAGTTGAATTGAGATTATATATATTTAATATATATGTATTAAAATCCTAATTAAAGTTAAATTAGGATTATATATATATTGAAATCCTAATATGAGTTGAATTAGGATTACAAAGGCATGAGAGATCTAACAGTCATTAATACTTTTTGAAAAAACCTCTAAATAGCTTAGAGAGTTTTATATGCTCGCTTCAACTAGGTGAACTACGTAGAGGTCGAAGGTTATTGTTGCGGCTTAGGAATCGACATCATGGAATCGTGATTGGATATTTATCTTCTCCAAATTCAAAATTCCATATTTTAAATAGGTATTTCTTCACCCTTATTCACCATGATTCGTTCTTATTACATGGATATCTGGTGGTGATCGCCATAAAATTTTTCTGCTACGCCATGGGGTGTACCGACGTAACCCAAAAGAGGTATCAGAGCCACTTGTACGATACATAATCGGTTTTTAATTACAAATTGATTCAATGACGGTTAACATGTTAATCCAATTAAAAGATGTTCCTAAGATCGATGATTAAGAGTTAATAATCAGGATAGGGTTTGAAATATTATGTGTTAGTTGTTAACATATTCAATATGGAGTTTTAGGGCTTGTAGTGTTTTGCATAGGACCAAAAGTTGTTCCAAACGAAAAACCTTATGGATTAAGAATCCCAAAAACATGAATCTGTTGATAAAACCTATCAATTCGTGAATTTTTTCCCCATAGGGAATATACGTACAATTTTAAATTTCTCCCTTTAACCCTACGAAGGAAACAAAGGTCATAGGCACATATCAATAAATTTTAATAATCTAGATAAAACAAACGTATGTTATGGTTGATATGCACGGTGTTTAGAATGCATGGTTATAGCCCAATAACCCATTTAGTTTGTTTTATAAGGTTTTATAAATACGGCCTACGTGTTGTGCATCTCTCTACTTCTATTGTAACTCTCTTCTCATCTTAATCCCTCGTATGTCAAACGAGTTTCTAAAATTGTAATCTATAGGAAGAAACACGGACCAGAAGAACGGAAGGATGGGTCGACGAAAAGATGCTTGAGAAGTGATTTCATCCTAACCCATTGGCTTGGGACTGGCCACCTTAGGATATGGGCAATAAATATTGCACTTATATTTACTGCTTTTCATGTATGTGATAAAATGAATGTATGAGATGTATGCTAGTTAATTGATAAGATCAAGTGTTAAATGATGAGATAATATTCACAAAACCCCTAAATAAAATATTAAGTCATTTATTGCCTCCCAATGTTAACCCTCGTTAATGTCTAGATCGATACATGTAGATTCTGCTAATGCGAGGTACTTGTATCTATCTTTGCCAAACGCGAAGAATAAGCAAGTAATATTCGCTGGTTGTAATATTGGTTAAAGACCTAACTAGGTTACTGTTGTGTGTAATAAGTGCTACGCAAATGTGCAAGTATACACGTCGCAAGTAATAAAGTGATATGAGTATCGAGTATCGTCTCCACAGGGATTGGTTTGGGCCACTTTGCTTAAGTTTCTTTGACTTTGTGAAAATAAAAACACAATTGATAATAGAGGTTTTAATTAACAAGAAAAGTAAAAGCAATAAACTAAAAGAATAGATGAAAGAAAAGAGAGAATAGGCCAGGTTATCGTGAGTTGAGGTGTGATAGCCGATTGGATCGTCTTGGTAAAAGAGTGCAAGGGCAACTCAGTTGCCGTGGCAACTTGCACAGCGGGGTTGCCTTGGCAACTAATCGATGGTTGCCTGGGCAACTACTTGGGTGTCTGGGCAGCAACCTTCAAGGTTCGGCAGAGCGTTCTTCAATGGTTTCTTCTTATCCCTAAGTCGAAACTCTAGCTACTTGTGCATGCCTTGATAATACATCCTTGCGTGAATCAAGGGTGAACAACAACCAATCTTGCGCTCCTCTTAGCCGTTGAAATCCTTAACTTATTCCTAAGCCAGATTAATCTTCACCATCAATAGATTGAATAAAGACCATACTCATTCGTTTCTTGAATCTAACTCTCCCGATATTAGATAAATAGATGAAGTTACGAGATCCTCTCCCAATTCACTCGCAAACAAGAATAAGAACCAAGAATGAGTAAACCTTGAATTGAAAGTGCAAACTCTTATTACCTAAACAAAATCCAATTGTTTTTCACAACAACAAAACACAATAAACACAACCAATCAAGTTAGTTCATGGTTGGGTTCAAAAGATATACAAAGAATAATCCCCAAACCATGAATCTAATGGAAGCAAAGAAGAAGAAGAAATCAAACTCTTTCCCTCCTTGTTATCTTGTCAAAATCTCTTCCTTCTTGCCCTTTGGAGTTGTCGAAAATCCTCTCCTCTTGCTCTCTATGGAATTGTCGAAATCTCCTTCTTATTTATAGGGCCAGGCCAAAGTCCTTCTTTGAGGAGGAGTTTAAGTTGGAATTAAATTATCCTTAAAGAATATAATTCTTTATTATAATTGTATTCCTACTAGAACTTCTCCTATCTTCTTGGAATTTAATTCTTCTTTAATCTCTGCATGGAAATCAAATTCCTTTGGGTTTGGGCTTTGCTCCACGTCATCTTGGGCTTGTCTAGTCATCAATTTCAACTACCATATCACCTTTGCTCTTGTCGACAATTGCCATGGCAACTGGCTCGGCGTCTCCTTCATGCATTGCCCTGGCAACTAGCTCGGCGTCTCCTTCATGCATTGCCCTGGCAACTAGCACTAGCCTTCCTTTGGCAAGTGATCCTGCACACACACAAAAACACACCAAAGCAGCATCTTTTTCCACAAAAATCACCAAGTTATGTAATCAAACTCAACGGTGGAAAGAAACATGAATTAATGCATGAATAACTAATTATGCAACTAATATGAGCTTAAGTCTAACAATAATATGAGTAAAAAGGGTAATAAAAATAGTACTTTTGAACACTTATCACGCCCCCAAACTCGAACTATTGCTTGTCCTCAAGCAATGCAAACTAACAATTACCTGCCAAGACTTTAATCATCAAAGACATGCTTCAAACTTGAATTCAAACCTCGGAACCATGACACAAAGTATGATCACCTTTTAATTTTTCGGATAGCACAAAAATTACCCGGAACAAAACTATAATGCTCGTGGCAATGTGTGTGCGTAGTTGTGTACAAGTTGATTTTCAAGATTCTATGTGAACAATAGGCTTTTATCAATTTAATTATCGGGGCATTATTTTTATTTTCACTAGAGCCAATTTCGGGCACCTCTAGCAAAGTAAGCAATTTCTCATTTTATTTTAGTCGACTAGAGCCAATTTCGGGCACCTCTAGCGATTCTTTAATGTGCATTAACTACTAGAGCCAGTTTCGGGCACCTCTAGCAAGAAAGAGCAATTACTACTAGAGCCAATTTTGGGCACCTCTAGCAAGAAATTAACTTTTAATTTTCAATTTTAAATTTACCCTAATTTTAAGCAACCTAAGTTCACTAAGTTTCTTTCAATCAACAAGCCACAACCGTGTAAAAAAAATTCAGCATCATAGTAAAATTCTAAGTTCTTTTCATGTAATCCTAAAATTAAAGGTTCTTTCAATTAAGTGCAGTGGCAAAAATTCATCATTGGATATTTAACAAGTCTTAAGCAATTAAATCAAATTAAAGGCATGGCAAGTAACATATGCAACTTATATGTGATTGCTAAAGATGAATGCAACTAAACATGAAACTAACTAGAAACCAACACCCCCCCAAACTCGAGAGAAGCATTGTCCTCAATGCACGTAAAAGTGAAACAAAATTTAAAAGAAACTAAATGAAATGAGTTAGTTAGAGAGGTCGTCACCTCGAGTGATGAGTTTCCTTCGTGCCGTTTGCTTGATTCAATTTTCGGTTAGTGGTTGAATGCTTGTGGCTGGTACCGCGTGAATAGCATTGCCTTGATTTGGTCCATGTTTGCCGATGCAGGTTTACTTACATGTGCATCAGTAGTTGCCGAAGCCATTGTTGTTGCCTGGGCATCGCCAGTTTCTGTTGTGGTTGTTGTGGCGAGTAGTCGGCAGTAAATTTCCTTATCATGGTGGTTGTGAGTCTTGTTGTGGAAAAGAAAATAAAGAAAACCTGGAAACTAAAGATAATGAAGAAAAAAAAATATCTCCTAAAAATAAAAATGAAAATAAAAAGAAAAAGAAAAAGAAAATATTGAAAGGAGAGCATGCTCAGGCATCTCCTAAAGTGACCACTTCTAATGTTATTGCATATCTGAGAAAACTTGAGGATAGTCGTTTCCGATACTTCTTATAGTCCATCCGTACCCTCCATCGGGTGACAATATTGCCCAAAAAGAGTTAGGCCAATATGCTCCCAGCTACTCCCTTTTGCATTACCATGGTGGAGGTGTCTTTCTTCTTTATTCGCTTGTAGTCCATGTATACTCTCCACCTTGCTACTATTCCTGAAGGCACAAATATATTAATAGAAAAATTTATATTCATTCTCAACCATTCAATTACCTCATTCTTGTCGACTTCTATCATGGTTGGATGTAGCCTTTGTTGTCGTGGCAATTGCTGCTCAAGCCAATTGCCGTGGCAATCAGTTGTCAAATTTTGCTTTAAATCAAGGGAAGAATCAATTTTCTGAAGAGCTTTATGAATCCAAACACCTTTTTCTTTTGGCCTCTCAAACATCTCCATCAGTAGAGATTTTGATGGCTTCAAATCTACCAACCTCGGTTCCTCAAGACATACCTGCAATGGACGAGGTGAGTTTTTAAAGAATTCAAAAGGTTCAACTATTACCTATTCATATTCCACTGGCAAAGTATTGTCATCTCGTTGATCTTGCATGTGGTCGTGTAATTGCCGTGGCAATTGTAGATGAGAGCAATCTACAGATTCCTGCTTCAACATCAACGTTGTAACCTTCTGGGCATCAGGTTCCTCAGAATTTGCTGTAGTATTGTTGTTCTCAGCTTCACTGAGTGTTGTCGCGACATTGCTCTGTTCAGGCTCCTCAATCACTGCCGAGGCAATTTGTTGTTCAAGCTCATCATGTGTTGGGCAGTCTCTCTCATTGGCATCCTATTGACTTTGAGGTTTTAGTTGTTCCTCACACATCGGAGAGATTTCTTTGTATTGCTCCTTATCCTCTCGCCTTGGGACGTCAGTATCCCTAGGAATGAATTTTTGGTGCATGTTATCCATGACATATGTGGATCTCCCCAATTGATCTTCTGAATCCCCTAAGGTTGCATCCCACTGAGCTATCCTCGTATCCATAGATTTTGATAGTTCTTGAATCTCTTCAATTGATCCGTCAAGTCTAGCCAAGGAAGCTAGTAACGTTTCCTCCAAGGAATTGGAATGCTCTTGAAAAGGACTACATTGCCATGGCATATCTGTTGCTGTGGCAAAATTGTTATGGTAAAAAAAAAATTGAGCTTGTTGACCATACCATGAAGAATTTTGCTGCTGGTTCCCTCTATGGTCCTCCATGTAGTTATATGCACCGAAAATGTGAGGGCAATTTTCAAACACATGATGTTCTCCGCACATAGCACAAGATATTTCCACTGTATAAGTTCTTTGGGCTTTTCTCGGTTGGTATAGGTAATCATCAAAGGGTGCAAGAAACTCTTGATTGGATTGATTCATATCTTCCAACATCATCTCTCGAATAGATCGGCTTTTATTTCCTGACATGTTGATGTCCCTTAACTTGTAGCGCACCTAATTTTTTTTTGATAAAACAAACAAAAAGAAAAGTTAGTAAAACTAAGAGAAAAAAATGCAATAACAAAAACAACTAACACCAATTGCCAATCCCCGGCAACGGCGCCAAAAACTTGTTGCGTGTAATAAGTGTTACGCAAATGTGCAAGTATACACGTCGCAAGTAATAAAGTGATATGAGTATCGAGTATCGTCTCCACAGGGATTGGTTTGGGCCACTTTGCTTAAGTTATTGACTTTGTGAAAATAAAAACACAATTGATAATAGAGGTTTTAATTAACGAGAAAAGTAAAAGCAATAAACTAAAAGAATAGATGAAAGAAAAGATAGAATAGGCCAGGTTATCGTGAGTTGAGGTGTGATAGCCGATTGGATCGTCTTGGTAAAAGAGTGCAGGCAACTCGGTTGCCGTGGCAACTTGTACACAGCGGGTTGCCTTGGCAACTAATTGATGGTTGCTGGGCAACTACTTGCGGCGTCCGGGCAGCAACCTTCAAGGTTCGGGCAGAGCGTTCTTCAATGGTTTTTTCTTATCCCTAAGTCGAAACTCTAGCTACTTGTGCATGCCTTGATAATACATCCCTGCGTGAATCAAGGGTGAACAACAACCAATCTTGCGCTCCTCTTAGCCGTTGAAATCCTTAACTTATTCCTAAGTCGGATTAATCTTCACCATCAATAGATTGAATAAAGACCATACTCATTCGTTTCTTGAATCTAACTCTCCCGATATTAGATAAATAGATGAAGTTACGAGATCCTCTCCCAATTCACTCGCAAACAAGAATAAGAACCAAGAATGAGTAAACCTTGAATTGAAAGTGCAAACTCTTATTACCTAAACAAAATCCAATTGTTTTTCACAACAACAAAACACAATAACCCCAACCAATCAAGTTAGTTCATGGTTGGGTTCAAAAGATATACAAAGAATAATCCCCAAACCATGAATCTAATGGAAGCAAAGAAGAAGAAATCGAACTCTCTCCCTCCTTGTTATCTTGTCGAAATCTCTTCCTTCTTGCCCTTTGGAGTTGTCGAAAATCCTCTCCTCTTGCTCTCTATGAATTGTCGAAATCTCCTTCTTATTTATAGGGCTAGGCCAAAGTCCTTCTTTGAGGAGGAGTTTAAGTTGGAATTAAATTATCTTTAAAGAATATAATTCTTTATTATAATTGTATTCCTACTAGAACTTCTCCTATCTTCTTGGAATTTAATTCTTCTTTAATCTCTGCATGGAAATCAAATTCCTTTGGGTTTGGGCTTTGCTCCACGCCATCTTGGGCTTGTCTAGTCATCAATTTCGACTACCATATCACCTTTGCTCTTGTCGACAATTGCCATGGCAACTGGCTCGGCGTCTCCTTCATGCATTGCCCTGGCAACTAGCTCGGCGTCTCCTTCATGCATTGCCCTGGCAACTAGCACTAGCCTTCCTTTGGCAAGTGATCCTGCACACACACAAAAACACACCAAAGCAGCATCTTTTTCCACAAAAATCACCAAGTCAAGCTCAACGGTGGAAAGAAACATGAATTAATGCATGAATAACTAATTATGCAACTAATATGAGCTTAAGTCTAACAATAATATGAGTAAAAAGGGTAATAAAAATAGTACTTTTGAACACTTATCAGTTACTCTAATAGGATTAGAAACCTAAAGTCTAGTTATTTGGATAATTATAAGATGATTATGAACAAGAGTTGTTCACCAAATGAAGGAGTTACATGTAATTAGAAAATGTTGCTTACCTAGATAAACCACAATCTTAAGAGAAAAGCCAAAGCTAACTTAAGAGAATGTGAAATTTGGATCCTTACCCACTAGAAAAACTTTATATAAAGTATTTTCGACATTAATATTTGAGGGTTATTAATTTTAATAAAAGTAGTGAGAGTATAAAGTTCTTTTATAAACAAAATTGGTAAAGGTACTCAAAATTCATATTTTATTGTTGTAAACTTATTACGGCAAATACAAATTTGTTATCATTGTGATTAGTCCTTGAGAAGGACAAGTTGAACGACGTAAAATTCCTTGACTGATCACTGTAAGGAAAATGTTTCTATTGTAATAAGACATGTCATTGGAAGAAGAACTGCCCCATTTATCTTGAGAAAGTCAAGAAGGCAAATGAAAGTGGAGCGTCTGCCACAGATATTTATGTTATTGATATTAATTTATCAACACCTACTTCTTGGGTATTGTATACCGGTTGTGGTTCTTATATTTGTACATCTGTACAAGGACTACAAAATAGTAGAAATATGAGAAAAAGAGATATGGACCTACGGGTTGGTAATGGAGCAAGAGTTGCTGCATTAGCTATAGGAACATATACTTTATCGTTGCCTAGTGGACTTAATTTATGTTTAGAAGATTGTTATTGTGTGCCTAGTTTGACTAAAAACATCATTTCGGGTTCTTGTTTAGACAATATTGGTTTTGAGGTAATTATTAAGAATAATTGTTGTTTTTTATCTCGATAATATTTTCTATGGTGTGTCACAATTAATAAATGGCTTCTATATTTTGGATCAAGAGAATTCTATTTACAACATTAATACGAAAAGATCAAAAACAAATGACTCTAATCAAGCTTATCTTCGGCATTGTCGCTTGGGTCACATAAGTGAAAAACGAATTTCAAAACTTCATAAAGATGGATTTTTGGATTCATTTGTTTTCAAACAACTTGATATATACGAGCCTTGCTTACTACGAAAGATGACCAAAACTCCTTTTAATGGTAAAAGTGAGCGAGCATGTGATTTATTGGGATTAATACATAGCGATGTATGTGGACCAATGAATACACAAGCCATAAGGGGGTTTTCATATTTTATTACTTTTACGGATGACTTCAGTAGATATGGGTACATTTACCTAATGCATCATAAATCTGAAGCCCTTGAATAGATATCAAGTGTAATGTCCCAATTTTTGACTAGTGACCAAAATGTAAATTTTGAAAGTTTAAGGGTTAAAGTGTAAACCTTGGAGAGGTTTAGAGACCAAAGTGTAATTTTTAAAGTTATGTATTTTGACCCCGTAAATGAATAGTTTACCCCCAAGAGTGACATTTTCGTGTTACCCGGATTTTTTGTACGAAGATTATATTAATGGCTATAAAACGATAAAGTTCAGAAATTTGGAAATCGTAGTTGGATCGAGTGAAAATTTGTTAAGCGTGCTCAGACTAGAGTAGCACAAGGATGGGTGACCTACTGGGAAGGTTCCATGTTAGTATTTTTGATTGATAAAAAGGATTCAGCATGAGTCAATAATATTTGTAATGAATATTGTTATAAAGTTTGTAAGAGGGATTGTATCCGATAAAAAAATTATGGTAATTATCGGTAAATCGGATCGAATTGGAATTTTAAAGATAGTTCCAAAAGTTATGGAAAATTTATAAAATACTATTTTATGAGTATTTTATTGTAGTTGGTTGGATTCCAACTAGACTTAGTTGAATTTTTACAAGAATGGCAAACTAGTAAATAAAGAATAGTTGGAGGGCAAGTTAGTCATTTGGCAAGGATGACAATTTTGAAATATTTGAAGTTACAAGGGCTATTTTTGGAAGAATGAAATTACAGATTAAATATTGGCCCTTGATTGATGATAAAATCAATCTCAACCGTTGGATAAAAGGGTAATTTTATAATTTTCCTATTTGAATGAATTTAAAAATATATTTACATAATACCAGTGGCATATTTGTGGCAATTTTAAATTAATTCAAGCCCCGAAACTCAATTTTTAGGTAATTTTTCAAACTGTAAAGTTGTTCACTCTTCAAGCTCTATCTTTTAATGTAATTAATTCATGGAATACATGCTTGATTGATGAAAATTTTACATGTGAAGGAGATTAGGGTTTATAAACAAAAATGAGGCTTTTGAAATTTTATGATTCCATGGTTGAATTTAAGTTGGAATCAAGCTTATATGATGTTAAAATAATGTTATTGACTTAGGATTTGAACCCTACATATTTTGGTTTGTATGGAGAAGATTATGGTTTATGGATTTAAGTCGAACTTAGGGTTTATGATGTTGGATTAATGATCTAGTAAGTTTGATTTGTTGTTTGGAAGCAAATCCCTAAGTTAAATATGTAGGGACCAATTCGACAAGCTTCAAAGTTAAGGGACTGAATCTGAATTTTATGAAAATTGGAGTGTATTTATGTAATTAATGATGTTGGAGATGTGAAATTGATGTTAGAATGATAAACCGATGTTGAATCGAATTGGTGATCATTTTGACAATATGTCAAAATCAAGTGACTAAATAGGAAATGAATTCTTGGATGGGGATTATATCTGATTTTTAGTTAAAATAATAGAATTAAGGTAGTAATGTTGATTTGAGGACTAAATTGCAAAGTTAAGAAGTTTGAATCCTTACCTTTGCATTTTAGTAACTATTTTGGCAAAGAAAGAAAATTTGAGGGAATTATTTTGAATAATTATTTGATGAAGAAGATGATGAATTGGTGGTTTGAAGCAAGTGATGGGACTAAATTGACAAGTAGAAAAATACGAAGAAGTTAGTATAAATTAGAAGTTTATTATGGAAAGCTATGTAGAAGATTGGATTTTGGCAGTGACTTTGAAAATTCACCATAAATTCTACAAAACATTTTAGATGATGAATTTTATATCGATGTAAATATTTGCTCGTCTAGTTTCTCCTCCAACAAACGGAAACTTATTTCGAGTTCCGAGTTAAAAGATATGAATTTTTAATCGAATGAAGGTCAAAAAATTTACAGAGCAGTTTTTGGTCAGGACAGCTCTGTGACGGGAGTTTGAAGAATTTTCATAATTTTTGTAGATTTTATTAATTTATGTGGATTATACCGTTAAAACCGTTATCGAATCTAGTTTCTTCAATATAAAGGAAATTAAGATCCAGTATGTATTTTTTCCGGTATAAGTAAATATTTGAAGGTGGCGCAAGCTGTCAGAAAATGGAATTTGAAACATTTTGTATTTAAATGTTAGTCAGTAAGCTCGGAAGAATTATGGGAAGTTCAAAATGGTCGTTAAGGACCAAAATGAATTTTTGGACAGTATAAGGAAGGAAAATTATGAAAAATTTTATGTTAAATGATTAAATAGCTTGATTGAAATATTGTTAGAAGTGAATCTAACAAATGTTTGTTTATATTCATGTGGTTAAAGAAGCCTAATCATAATCAAAATAAGATTCGAGATACTATAAAGAAAATGATCGAGTAGAATTTAGCAAGGCGTGCTAATAAATAGCCCAGGTGAGTGCATTTCTATATGTCTATTATATTAAAAAGGGGAAGGCTTGTGAAAAGTCAACCCAAATTTAGAAAGGAAAAAACATTGATACACAGGCCGTGTAAACTTTAGTTTACACGTGCCTTTTAGTTTTAGGGGTTAGGGTTTTAGTTTAGGGTTTAAGATTTAGGGGTTTAGTTTGTAGGGTTTAGAATTTAAGGCTAGTGTTTAGAATTTAAGGTTAGGGTTAAAAAATTAGGATTTGGTTTTTTTATAGTGTATCAAAGTTTTACCCATTTAAAAATAACATTGCATTACTTTTAAAATAAATGATCTGATGCATGACTTGGTATGGAAAGCTTGATGGAGTACATGGTACGAACTATTGTTTGCATAAATGATGATGAATTATGTTTATTAATGAAATATATGTTGCTCAAAGATATGCAAATGGCATGAATTATTAAATGGTATATGGGATACATTGATATGGCATAAAGATTTATCTAAGATAAATCGGATTTTAGAATTTGGGTATGAACTGCCTGATATCAACTTATATGATTTACATTGATGCATAATGCAACAATGACAAGTACATATGAAAGATTATTATGAAAGATGGGATGTGAATTACTCGTTTACATGAATGAATGATGATTGATTGATAATGAAATGAAATGCCCAAGTATTTATTTATGAGAGTCCATGGTATAGTTGGCATGCCATAGAGTCCTAGCAGCTACGTCATAGCACTACGGTGCGAGATAAACAGTGTAGACACTTCGAGGTTGGGATAGACAATGTAGACTCTTTGGGGTCGAGTTAGACTCTACGGAGTTGGTTCAAACACTACAGTGTTACATGGTACAAAATGTACGAGTATGAGGAGCAAAGGGCGTCCTCGAGTACGTACTCATCCGAGTCGCTTCGGTAATGTAGACGCAAAGGCGTCGTAGACTCTACGGTGTCTTGATGACTCGTGTACCTTGATCTCATATAATATACTTTGGGATATGATAAAGGAAATGATATGTAAATGATTGCATGATGAAAGTATGACCCTATTAAAGAATATAATATGTAAATGATTACGTGATGAAAGCATGACTACTTGATGATCATGAACCATTGATATCATGATTCTATGAAAGAATTAATAGATAATATGAATCACATTGAAAGCATGTTTATGTTAAAAAAATTATAATGCATATGAATATCTGATGAACATAGAACAATGATGACATGATTCTTAAGATAATCATGATACTATTATATTGTGAAATGCTTGCCATCTCACAGAAATTGTAATGCACTTCTATATAACACATTGCATTGCATCTCTTCATGTTATGATAAATGTGTTAAATTTCTCACTAAGTTCGTACTTAGCATGTGTTTTATTTCACACGTAGGTTCTCTGAAGTAAATTAACAAGGAGGAGTTGTTCTTTTGGAAAAAGAAATCAAGTTACTACAATAACATACAGTAAGTACATCTTTTTCATAATTTGATATCTAGCGGGCATGTAAACATTTTTAAAGTTGAGTTGTTTAAAGTATAAGTTTATAACTTAAATATATGTGCTTTTATGATGAATAAGTTTAGAAGTATAGTTTGCTAATAGTAGCATTGAACTTTGGTACAATTAAATATAATTTAACCCTAATCGTGTAGAAATTTTATAATCAAGAAAAGGTCTAGGCAGTACACATAGTTTTTACCCTGAGTTATCATTTTTATTTTAATAATTCAATTATAAGTTTTGTAAATCAATTCAGGGTCAAAACTAACTGTTTCTAGACGACATAGTTTTAATTTAAAACTAAGAAAAGGGTTAAACTACAAGCTAAATTTTAAAAAATACAAGTTTGAAAATCAGTGTAAACTAGTTGGTAACATCTTAAATGTGTATTCGAATATCAAATATACATTGAGGGTGTTACATCAAGGATTTGAAAACGGGAACAATTTTCAAAGTAAACGGCAAAAGATTGAAACACTATTTAGAAGGCACTCAAAATGATGCCAATGAGGTTACCCTCTTGAGGTTCCGTGAACATCATCACCATGGTTTGGTTTTTGTATAATTAGGTTAGATGTTTTTGTTTGAGTTATTTTTCATTTATTTTCCTTCCTTTTTGTTTTTATGTTCCTTTTGCTACGTTGAAAGCTTTTTGTTCAGTGGATACAGGAATTTGTTGCCAGGCAGAATGCCAAGGGGGAGGACTGGCATGGGGCGATAAGAAAAAGACCTGAATTAGTCAAGACATCACTTCCTAACTGAATGAGTCAGGACATCACTTCCTAACTGATTCCCGAAATAAAGTGAAAAATGTTCCCTTAATATAAGAACGCGAACAAATATGTATACAGTATAATATGATTATATAAAATGTAATTATGGCATGTACATATTTTAGATAGTATAATACATTAAATAATACATACACAATATGGTACTAGAAGTGACTAATATACAAGTTTATACCTATTGCATATTAATAATTTAAACTATCATATATATTTATGTACATCTAAATACATGAAAATATATATACACATATAAATACATTATAATATAAAAAAACTATATATAATAATATAATATATGATATTGTACATATTATAAATATATACTATATAATAATAATAAAATAATATACTATACATACTAATAATAATAATAAACAAAAAATAGTGACCGAATTGTAAAAAACTAAAGTTTAAATACTAAGAAAAAAGGGACGAAATTGGAAAGAAACGCAAAATAAAAGATGCAAACATAAAGGATACGAAAGTGGAATGGCCAAAAGCGTAATTTCTCTATCAGCTGGAAATGCACGGATCCCCCAAGGTTGAGTCAGGTTTGAATGCGGGTCGAGAGTACTAAAACGGCATCGTTTTGATTGGCCTTTAAATAGCCAATTCCCCCCCCCAACTTATTTTCCCACCGATAATGAAAAAAATCCAAATTCTCTCACTCTTTCCTCCTATCCCTCTATCGGTCTAAGCTTTCGCCGCAAATGCCGCCATGGGCCGTCGTTCATCGACGGCGACCATCGTCGCCTCCGGCGGTCAAAAACTTCAAAGGTCGCACCTTTTAGACTCCGATCGACGCGTTAAACTCGGATCTGACCTCTGATTTCGCTTACAACGATCCTAGGTGAGTAGATTTGAGAAAACTGAAAGTTTTTTTATATTTTTTCTTTTCAATCTTATTTATTTGGTTCGAATCCTCTCTTTTTTTGTCTATTGGTTGGTTTTTGAAGTAGAATGAAGGAAGTTTTTTTAATCGTATTTTTACTATTCGAACTTGGATTTTTTTGAACTCTAAAAATCTCATTTTTCATTCCATTCAAACTCGAAAAAAGGGTCCCCATTACAATGCATGCTTCGGGTTTAAATACCCGTTTTTACATATAAATATTGAAAAAAATCCAACATGTTTGCTTTTTCAGATCTGGCTTGGACGGCGATGGGAGGTGAAGTCAGGCAAGTGGCCGGTAGGCGGCGCGCGTGGCCAGTGGTGTCGCGAGTGGCGGCCACGCACGGGAAGTGGAAGGGCTGAGGGGTGCAGCGGCTTGCAGACTAGGGTTATTATTTTTAAGGTTTTTAGGATTAAGGGTTATTTTAGGTATTTTGGGTTAATTTATTTTAGATGGGTTAATTGGGGTTTTAATTGGGTAATTGGGCCGATTGGGTATTTGTATTGGATTATTTTGTATGGGTATTTATAATTAGGCTCGAAGGCCCGGGCAAAAATGAATTACTACAACAAGGACAAGAAGTCATCCTTTCTGATCCTTTATTGTGATTAATGTATTGATGGAAATTCTAAAACTACTAGCTTCTTTGGTACGTGTATGTAATATTTATTTTTATTATTTAATAATTATTTTTATTTTTACAAATATAACTTAAATATAGAATACAATAACTATTGAAAAATTCTAAATCAGAGTTGAGTAATTGTATAATATTCAAATTTATAATTTAAATAATTTTGTAAAATTAATCTTTATTTCCATTAACGAAAATGACTAATAAATCATTCCAAGAATAAAAAATCTATATCAAAACTTGAATAATATTAATAATATACATGCATAGGTTTACGCCATCAATTAACAACAAGGCGATGCGATACGATCAAGTAGAACTCTGATGTTTTGACTGGTTATTATACGGTGTGTGTCTTTTCCTCGTCTTGTTTGGTTAAATTCTATGTTTTTTAATTAATATTTTTTATGTCTCCCCCTTATCTTCGTTAAATTAAATATTTTAATTATTGATTATGATCTCAGTGATATTGTGTGTGTTCTTCTCGTCTTTGTTTTCTAATAAATTCTTTAAAGTTTTATTTCATGTTTAAATGCATGTATTTCTTTCTATGTTACATACTTTTCTATGTGTTGGTGTTTCACACCTTACGTGATTATTACCTGAGGTATGACTTATATGTTTGACATCATATGCATATTATTTTCAGAATGTATTTTAAATATGAAACATCGGATTTATGGACTGCAGTTTATGGAACTATGGAACATTCAGTTTATGGAATTATGAACTTCAGCCTTTTATGTTACGAAATTGTGTTGTGATTTTTAATCGTCATATTAATGTATGAACATGTGTTGGGATTGTATGAAGGAAGTTTATGAATATCACCCCCTTCAAACATCTGATACACTTAAGACTGGCGGTTGTAGTGAGGGGTTCTGGGGAACCTACCTCTTCTTATGGCGGTTGTAGTTAGGTACACTGCATTGGGCTTGTGACATCATATCATGTGTCATTGAGATTTTATTGTGTGTACCTTGAGATGTCGTGTATGACCTATGTTGTGATTGTTACTAATGACATGTACGTATGTAATTTGAATTTTTGAGAATATCGTTGTGTTGTATATTTTTACTTAAGTGTTATGTTAATTAATACGTTGTCTTGTATGTTTGTGTCTTCGGACCACACTGGGCTTCTAGCTCACCCCCTCTTCTGTCTTTCCCTTTCAAATATTTCTAGATGATATTATCAATTCGGCATTTGGAGGATCGCAGTCTTGAAATTTTGGCTTTAAGTAATTAAATGATATTTTAAATTTATTTTTAATTGCAGCATGAATAATCTTCAATTTTTTTTATTTTCAAAAAGAATTATTTAATTGTTATTTTATTATGAATTACTTTTGAAATATATTTTGAGTTGTTTAATTGAGAGTAAAGTTTTAATTGTGACTTTCTAAATTTAGCCAAACCGTCTAGGCTAGGTTTAGGGGTACATTTAGTGGTATTAGAGCTAAGTTTAAACTCTCAGACTGTGTAGTCCACTTTGTTTTAAGAAATGTTTTACAAAACAAAACTAAAAATTTATTTTAGAATAATAAAAGAAAATTATTTTCTGAAAAAGCATGTCGCAAAATTGTTTTTAGAGAAAAAATGTTTGTCAGGAATTCGAGTATCTGATGTCGCGTTCTGAGCATAGTTGGTAATAATAGTGTGATAATATGTTAAGTTACTACTTTTGAGTTTGGATGTACACAGTAGATGTTAAGTTTAGATTTTAAGATAGTATTTGAGCGTTCGTTGAGAGTAGTAGAACTAGGAACTGCCTAAATTATGTATGACATATGAGTGAGTGAGTGAGTGAGTGACATCGACACGTATATAAGAGGGGTTGTTGCCACCCGACAGGGGGAATGTAACCCCTAATCCGGCTTAGAAAAAAATGTCAAATTTAGGAAGTCACATTCAAAAGCTTATCCCTCAAGCAATAGATTGTACTTTTAAATATTTTATAAACCAGAATAATTATTAAATAATAATGATTATCGTAAAATACAACAATTATTTATGAAACTTGAACAATAAATCATATTATGATTATTTGATAAAACATCTAAATTAAAAACCGAAAATGCATGCTAAAACATAATCTCAAAATGTAAAGTCTCAAAGTCTGAATTACATAAATGTCCCAAAATATTAAATAATAATTTGAAATTCTAATTAAAACAGTTCATGCTGGTGATAAAATATTTGAGTAAAATACAAGATACTTCAAGTACTGAGTCGACTAAAAAGTCTGGATATATGAAAAATAAACTTGGGGGAGTAAGCTAAAGAGCTTAGTGTGTCTCTAAAGTGCCAACAACCACAAAAACAAAGCAGTATTTTATTTTTCTAAAAAAGTCTTTTGAAAACACAATAAACCAGAATCATAATCATATGATGTCCGATGCACGACTCAAAACCCAACTAATAGTCACTAGACAAAGTGGAGGTTTCCCTCGCCAGATTGGAGGTTTCTGTCACTTTTCCGAACAGAATTTCATCTCATGTATGCAATTATTTGATTTAAAAATCATAATTTCGATCTCAAACTCATTGTATTAAATACAATGTTCACTATACCAAAAATCTGATGCTTGATTTAAAAACACAGTTTACTATGCCATGAATGATATTTCAAAATATTCCCAAATCAAAACTCAGATAATAAACCAAGAAAAGTATAAAGCATCAATTCACAACAAGTATATAACATAAGAAGAAACACACCTTAGGTACGCAAAAGCTCTAACGACGAGAAGAACACTTCTCACGCTTAGGTCTAGTTGAATCGAAACCTACAAGGTCAGAACTTTACATTAATAACTCTTACTAACACTAAGACACCTACTAAAAACATAAATTCTAATAGAAGGAAAACTAAAGCGTAAATCTCAAAAAACGTACACGGTCAAACTGAACAAGTAAAGGTGGTCGATCAACGGTCTCATGAACGTAATCACCTAAACATAAATATATTCCATAATCAGATCCTCATAAAAAAGTATCATCATAAAATACTAAGTACAAATATTTTTAAATAGTAAAACAGGGCTTTCAGGTTTGAATTTGATGAAACGGACAGCTGATTCAGACTTAGGACATCGAAAAAGGTTTGGGTGAAGGTTGTCAGAAAAAGTCAACTCTAGTCAATGATCAAAGTCAACTTTGGTCAAAGTTAAAGTTAACCTTGACGGTCAAAGTCAACCCTTACGGTTAAAGTGAAAATCAACTGGTTAACAGGTTTGGTCCGGTCAACTATCAGGTTGGTCAACGGGTCTAATTTGATTTAGGTCGGATCTGGTTTTGGTCAAAACCTGTTCGACTAAGCGGTTAGATTTAGCAGTCTGGTTCGAGTTCAAGGTGTAACCCCCTAAACCTGACCTAGATAAAAAGGCCGAATTCAGAAAGTCGCGTTTGAAACTTGTCCCTCAAGAAACTAAATTTAGGTTTAAATATTTTAGAGTACAAATAATTATTAAAAATAAATATACTAAATAATATTATTTATTATAAAACGCAATCGTTTAAGCAATATTATGATAGTTGATAAAATGTCTAAAAATATTCTCATAAATGCATGCTAAACAGTAATCACAAAATAATAATGTCCACCGTCCGAAATTACATAAAAATCCTAAAATAATAAAATAAAATCTAAGTATCTAAAAAACCGTCCAAATTGAAAGATAATAGGGTCTGATAAAATAATGAGGTCATCCAAGTATCGTACGCCTAAGGTCTGAGTATCTGAAAGAAGAACTAAGGGGGAGTAAGCTATAAGGCTCAATGTGTCTCTAAAGTGCAGATAAATAGAATACAGAATTGAGAATTAGATCATTATGTTCAATCTCAAACATACATACAGATATACATATGCTCGTGAAAGGATGCAACATATACAATGTAATGCACCCAACTACATAACACCGTCTGAAGAGTAGGTTCCCCAAAACCACTCTCTACATCGCACCATCTAAAGTGAAATTCAGCTTTTAGGGCGAATCTACTGAACTTCCCCATACAATTCTCAACCCACATGATATGACATATTATCTCAATTCTGAATCTGAATACAATCTTGTTTAATTAGTCGGGACGCATGATACAACAAGTCTGATAATTATTTAGTCATATTTTGATATATGACGCATGGATATATATATATATATATATATATATATTGTACAACAATCATGTAGTACAGGAAGAGACACACCTCAGGTAGCTAATAACTCAACGAAGAAAAGATCGTCTCCCATGCTCAACTCTAGCACTAGGTTGAAAAAAGTTGGCACTTACATAAATATTCACTATATTAGAATCTAGTACTATGCCACAACACAAAAATAAACTCACTAATTCGAACTATACTCACGTGTAGATCTAGGAGGTTGTGCAGCAACAGTCTGCACAGGTGGACGATGAGGAAGAATGTCGATCTCCGAATCAACGTCACTTGAACACAATAATATTTGAATAAGATTCTGATATACACAATTCTTTAATTACTAAGTACAAATAAATGTAACTAGTAAAAACAGGCTTTCAGGTTCGAATTTGAGAAAATGGGTAGCAGATTTGGAATTAGGATGTCAAAAAACGTAAAGTTAACTTTGATCGAAGAAAGTCAATATTGAAAGTCAACGGTCAAAGTCAACGCATGCGGTCAAAATCAACGGTCTACGGCGACGGTTAACAGCGACAATCAAATTCAACGGGTCGAATCCATCAACGGGTTAGATCTGGTTTCATGGTCAAGATCGATTGAGTTTAGTCTGGCCAATTTGATTCAGGGTTGATTGGTTATATTCAGTCTGAATGAACCAATCCGGTTCGGCTTGTTGGGTCATATGGTTTTGGGCTCTCCAAAAAGGAAGAGCGAAGTGGACGATGGCGCAAAAAATTTCGAACAGGTTTTTAAACGTTGCTTGAACCAGAGATCGAAAAGGATGATATGAGGGATAGGCTTTGTTCAGGACACCACAAGGATGGTGTGACTGGTGCTCTGGTTGGACATCGATTAAGCCCCCAACGAAGCTTTGTTGGAACGTGCACGGAAAGCGATGGAAAGGTGGGTGCTGCTTTTTCGAGAGAGGGAAGAGGGAAAGAAGGTTGCAGATTTAATAGGGGTGTTCATTACTGGGTACCTGAAAAATTTGTACCTAGTTCCTTCGAGTACCTATTTGTCGGCTCGTGTTCTAGCCTGTTTAATTCGGGTACCCGGATAATTGGGTAATGGGTACCTATTTATAATTTTTTTATTTTAAAATTTAAAAAAATCACGTATTAAACACAAAATTTAAAAGTTTATAATACATCATCCAAACATAAAAAATTAGTGATTTAAAAAGTTAGTTTTAGAATATTAGGATATATATATATATTAAAGTTTATCATCAAAAAGATATTAAAAATATTAATCTCGTTTTTTTTTCTTTTGGTATTAATAAATTAATAAAAATATAGTTAAAATTTTTAAAATTTAAAAGTATATAATACAAACATAGAACTAATTTAGAGATTTAAATTTAATTTTAGGTATAAAAATTAAGGAACCTAAAATAAAAATATAATTTAAAACTAATATATATATATATATTAAAAGTTATCGGGTCGGGCCGGGTACTTGATAATCAAGAAAAATCGGCCTAGACCCGGCCTAATTATTCTCGGGTCAGGTACCCAAGCCCAGTCGGGTAATTTTTTTTCGAGATTTACCCAGTATTTTTCTTTCAAGTCATCGGGTCATGTTAGTCGAATCAAATACTTTTGAACACCCCTAAGATTTGATATGGAATTCGAAAGGGTGGACTAGGGCCAAAAAGGGTGATTTTATACCCTAAAGGAATGGGTAAATCACACATTAAGGGTCCTTAATTTAACC
Organism: Hibiscus mutabilis; assembly: GCA_019671005.1. Taxonomy (NCBI): domain Eukaryota; kingdom Viridiplantae; phylum Streptophyta; class Magnoliopsida; order Malvales; family Malvaceae; genus Hibiscus; species Hibiscus mutabilis. Next base: position 20,286,731 of record CM033749.1, on the reverse strand, counting down.
CGCCTTTCAAATTGGCCACAAAAGTTCAGACTTTTCCCAGTTATGCCACTAATTTTAGATTAAATCACAATTTGGTCCTTTAATCGAATTAGGTTTTCAGAATTAAATTCTCAAATTTTTAGGGTTTCGGAATTAGGCCTTTCAAATTGAAGTTACCCTATCCCTCTCTACTAAAGCCAAGTCTGACTTCCGTCCCGTACGTGTCTTCCCGTTCCTTCTTATTTTTGTCCTACTTGGGCTTCTCGCAATCGTCATAATAGGAATAGATTAGGAGCGGTTGTCAAAAAAGCAGGCAATTACAAAGCCTTCTCTCTTCTCTTGTTAGAAATAAGAATCGGCACAAGGAAAGCTTTAGCATACTAACCATTTATGATAACTAATATTTTATCAAAGTATTAAGTTAAAATATTTTATTTTAAAAATATATAGATTATATATTTACGTAATACATAAAAATGCCAAAATAAAGCAGTAAACAAAAAATATTTAAAAAACTTCAAAAGTTTAAAAAAATGAATATAATCATAAGAATATTTTATTATTAGAAATGCAAGATTAACTCTCAAGGTAATCATTACGAATCAAATGTCAGAACATTATGTCAGAATACTAATTACCTTTAGAAATACAATGTAAGATGACTTAAACCAAACGCCCTAAGAGATGTCAGATGAGTATTTTTCAGTAAACAAATCCTGTTTACTAAAAAGAATACTAAATTTAATGTAATTCTACTAAGTGATCGAGCGGTCAATAATACTCATGTTGTGCCCCATGTTATATGACATTTAACTTGGGATTGTAATATCTCTATTTAATAAATAGAGTGCTCTGTAATTTCATTTTTAAATAACTAGAGGCAAATGAAATCAGTTTCTCCTTACATATAAAATCACCAAACACATGATTCGGTGGATGGAATCAACAATTCATTTAAGGCATAAATATACCAACCTTGATGAGTGAAGCACGTGTTCTTGATGTTCCGAGGTGACCCCTTGCCCGATGCTCTTCCAGAACAACCACCTTCACAAATAAAACTCTTTTAAGATCCCCAGTTCCATCATAAAACTGGAGAACTTCAGCCCAGGATTCTTCACATTGCAGGCTCCAATAATATTTGTCTCTTCAACCAAGCTTGCTACCCCTGTCAAAACGATTTGCCTCAACATCCAAATCGAGAGAAAGGGTCAATTTGCCAGTGTAAAAATCTGCACAATTAACTACAAAAGAAAAAAAAAATAGGTCGCCACTTAAGTTGTGGACCTTGCACCAAATACTTCAAGGCTCATAATATAATAACTCCTTTCTGAAATCTTAATATTCGTGAAGCTTTAGAAGAATAGGAAATCGGGGCGAACTTTACAATATATATGCAAACTAATATCTTGTTAGGTTCACTTGAATACTATATGTTATATGAGGGAACATAGAAAGCAGTCGCTTTAATAACTACTTGGCTTTTCCAACGACCTGAAAAACCCGATCACATGGTCATATATATCCTTATTTGCTTTTATGCTCAAAAGGAAGTCTAGGTGACCATAGTTCTCGAGATAAAGCAACTCTGGTTTGGACGATAATTCCTCAAGAGTACGCTGCACATCAGTTATGTCTGCTAAGGCATCATTCCCTCCATAACTCATCCATAGTAGCAATGATTTTGGAATGCTGTTAAGATCAAATGCTGGGGGTTTAAACTGTCCATATGTCAGCAAGTTTTTCAGGATTCCGTAATCATACTGGGAAAAAGTACCCCGACGGATCACTGCAAAATAAAAAGAACAAATGCTTTAGCAAAAGAATTCATATTCAATTAACATATATTCAAATGAAATTTAACAGATATGCAAGAAAACATTTAGAAAGGTAAGACCATTCAGGTTGGTTAACAACGCAGCAAAATAAAAATAGAAGGAAACTGAAAGAAGGTATAAAGAAGCATACTCTGGAAAAGATGGCGTAAATTCTTAACAGATGATGGGTGTGGTTCGTAATCCAGATAGAAGTTCATGCGAGTTATATTAAAGCAGCAATTTTTCCCTGAAATGTCGTCTTGTCAAACCCCTTCATTAAAAGTAAGATTCAAAATCATTATCTGTACCAAATTACCAATTCTTTTGGTTCCAGAGTGCTTATTAAACTTTTTTATATAGTCAAAATTTAAAAGCTGCTCTTGAAGCCTACAAATATATGCAATCCTAGCAAGAACAAATGACATTTGTTCCAAACTTCAAGGTGGGAAAATAATACAATCCTCTATTATATATTATATGGCTTTAAAACTTTAACACCCAGCCATGGCAATTATCCGTTCAGCTCAATGTAGCACAATTCCTATATTAATTCTGAAATGAGTGCCGGAAGCAGACCGAATGACACAATTTTAAGGCAAATTTCAACTTTCAAGAGTAGCATCAAATGTAAAGTATTAACAAAGCCTGAACCATAAAAAAATAGTGCATATTTGTTTGCATATGTATACTGATATCTGTATCTGTCTGTGTGAAGAAGAGAAGAATACCGGTAATAGAACTTAGAAAATCAGTACAATCCACCTGGCCATCACATAAAGACTCCACAAGGTTAACCAACACATCGCTGCAGTTAAATTAAAAACATGTAATTAAATTAAGCCACTAAATCAATAAAAAGGCTTATCAAAACCTTAATAACAATGAAGAAGATATTGGGGGGGGGGGGGCATAAAAACTAAAGTGGTATAGGCATTAGCAAACCTTCTGAAGTTCAATTGATGCAACCCCAAAGCAAGAACCATCTGCCAGAAAACAATGTCTAAGAACGTCATTTGTCCAAACCAATTTGACTAGGTAAAACAACAGTGACAAGTTATACCTGATCAAGATGCATTGCAACCATTCTAAGTACAAGTGGTGCGCTGACATGTTCTAAGTAAGATATCGGAGACAAAAGAGCAGCAGCTTCAACCATTTCCACTATATCCGACTGAGTGAGAGCAGCCAAAGACATTATTGTTCCCTGTCAGTAAAATGCATAGGATGAGAAACCTAAAATGGTAAAAAGCAAAAGCGAGGAAAACCGTGCACTAGGTATATTATAAAGCATCCAGGACCTGCGAATGTCCAACAATAAAGACTTTGGAGCTTGTAACAGCATATATATAGTGCAACATTTCTGCAAGATCATATAAAGCTAATTCCTGCCAACTCCACTCCCAAAATTCCTGCAGGAGAAACCAATAGATTTAGAAGCCACATTGCAGAGTGGGAGGAAATAATATAAACTCTGGAGATAAAGGAAAAAAGACTCCTTAATGCATGACGAAGAGGTTTGAGGTACTACCAGTTAACCTTGACACAGATTTCATGAAGCTATAGATGCACCAGGAAACTATAATATCATGGGGAAGGGAGGGGAGGGGGGATAACATTGAGTATGGTGTTACAACCAGCAAATTGTACATGATGCTATGCAAATTGGATGTTAGGTTACACTAAACAAGAGATGCACAAACACTGAACATAAGCCGTGTGAGTGTCAACACATAAAACATGCATAGCCAACTAAAGTTGGGTGCACAAAGTGCAAAAAAAAAGCTCAATGTTTGTGCATCCAATTTCTAAGGTAGTTGAAGTTTTCTGCATTAAGATCAACCCAACTAATCCATAAACACTGCAAGATGAATTCTAGCGAAGAGAAAGAGGCATTAAGTATAGAGTTTGCCTACCTTGTCTGTGTCTAATAAAGATATGTGTCCGTGACTCCAACGTGTTCCACGAACATTTCCGACCCATACATCAAAACCCTGGTCTGCAAGGATGAAGCCCAATGACTGTTCAGTAGAATCCAAAAACCATGCATCACCTGCCTGTTTTGAATTGAAGAATGCTTTCAGTGACAAAATCCGCTCAACTCTAAATGAAATTCAATCATATACAATATGATAGTCCTCAAGCACATATAATCTTAGAAACAGACAGCAACACAAACTCATTTAGTTCGTTATTTATTGCAACCACCACTAGATCTAGGTTTTTGCTTAAGAAAAACACAGAAAAAAATGGCAGTCTTTCAGCATGCATTGAGCAGAGAATTTTCATACAAGCCTGTCAATAAATAGAACTTGGTAGGATCAAGACACATTAGAAGACCCTACATGAACAAGATTCATGGTAGCAGCTAAATAGTAAGGCAGAATATGTGAACCCTGCCTATTTGAAAAAGTTATTTCGGATTAATGGAGAATTTACCATGAATAATCCATGCTGAAGCAAAACAGGATGACCTTGCTGAGCTCTAAGATTACCAGAACGAGATGAAACGCGTTGGAGAGCTAATAAATAGCCATCCTTGGTTTGAACCTAAACAAAAATAGCAATAAACCAGAAAATTAAAAGGAAACTTTACTTTCGGCTAGCAAACAAGAGAGCAACCAATATCTAACTAGAGAGCCCTAAAGTACTTAAGTAAGCAAATTTTGCAACAAATTATACCACATATTTAACGAAGACAAATTACATTTAAAAATAAATACTAATAAACAAACTTTACAAAAGGGGTATGAAAAAACAGCAGAAAATTCTATAAATTAAAGACAACGAAAACCAGGTTAAAAGAAAAAAACACACAAATCCCGCGTGCTCGGAAACAAAACAAAAAATGCACATTTTGCATTGATTGCTTTTTTACGACTCAAAATATAACAGTCCTTCACTATTTTTCCTTCATTACTTTTATCCCGTATATTAGCCGCCAAAAGAACTTCGACAAGAATAATACTAGAGAGAGAGAGAGAGGGAGAATACGGTGTGTTCGGAGCAGAAATAACCATTGGGCTCGATAAGCTGGGCGCAGAGAGAGTCGGCGGAGGGAGTAAGGCCAGGATCGGACGAATTTCCGGTAAAATCAGCATCGGAAAGAAATAAAGAGAGAAAGAAACAAAGAAATGCCGAAAATTTGTCCATGGGAGTGAGCGGGACGGGAATGCCACACACTCTGTGTTCACCTTATCGGATTATAATACTAGTAAATTAGATCACTCAATTATTGGTAAACTGTTTTTTTATACATATTTCTATTTTTTTAGGTTTACAATTGACATTAAAGGTGTTTATTTCACTGAAAATTACTTTTAAAAAATAAATTTTAGAAAATAAATTATATCTTTCGAAAAATTGATTACAAAAATTATTTTTAAATATTTAGATAAAGTTGTTTGAAAAAAATAATGTTAAGAATCTATTTTTAGTGAAACAAACACACATTATAAAGTTTGTTTTTAGTAAAACAAATAAATATTATAATGCTTTATTTTTATAAAAATTCATGTTTTTAATTGATATTATAATTTGGTTTAATTGACATAACTTAATAATTGATTGAAAGTATGTGTTGCTTCCATACCAACATTAAAAATGAACAAAGATTAATATTTATTAGTATCATATTACATTGAACAATAATATTATCCAATAACATAATTACACTACACCACATTAGAAAATAATATAATCTAAGTACATAATTAGTAGTACACAATAATAATACAACAATATTGTCCAATTACATAATTAGTACTACAACATATTAAACTACCGATATTGTTGAAGTGCATAATACAACATATTAAAACAACGACAATGTCTAAGTACATAACTATTATTAAACATTACATTAAAACTACACACATTTAACCCTGAGTAAACTTTTAAAGCCAAATTTTTTTATGCGCCATTTTTTTAACCAATAATGAGTGGAGAGTAGATTTGAAGATATCTAAAGTAAATTAAGAAAGATTTGAAGAAAAAAAAACTAGGGCAAGAAATTAAAGAGCCAAAGATATAGAAGTAGATGAACGAGAAAAAAAAAGATAATTATATAGAAAATCAACAAAAAATATACATTTACTTGAATTATTGAAGGCAACGATGGAGAGATCAGTTGCTGGTGTCGACAAGAGAGATATGATGAGGAGAGAATTTTTATTTGAATTGATGAATAAAGTAACGTGTTTTACAGAAATAAAGATGGTAAAACAAACTACAGCAAAAGTAAAGGATAAAGAAGTTTGACCGTAAAACAAACTACATTGACTTGTTTGTTTTACTTGAACTAAACATCGGAAAACATGAAAATTAAATTCCAGAATTACAACTACATGAAACAAGCGGAGCCTAAACTTTGTTCAATTAATCAATTTAACAAACATTTTTTCAATTATTTTAATGTTATTATTAAAAATTTTAGTTTTGTTTTAATTTGGCCACTGATCCGTTAACCGTAGTTAAAATTATGATGTGGTAGTGTAATAACACATTTAGTCATTCATGTTTGCACAATCAAACAATTTAATCCTAATTCAAAAAAATAATAAATTTAATCCTCATTATTTACACATTATTTTAATTTAGCCCTATTTTTAATTAAAAATAATTTAACCTTAAAACCAAAACTGTAAACCATAAACTCTTAAACCATAAATCATAGCCTCAAAACTTAAACTCTAAACCCTAAACACAAGACCCTAAATCATAAATCCTACTCTAAACCTTAAAAGTTTAAATTTGTAAATATATATTTCCCCTTGGTTACTATTATAAGCTTCTACGATTTAACCCACCCACCAATCCTTCTTTTAAACCTTTGACTTCTCCCCATTTTCCTTCCTTCGTCGCCCCTTTTTTCATCCTAAGAATAAAATACAGTGATTGAACATTTAAAAGTTTTCTTGAAACTTTGTTTACCCTGAGCATAAGGTTGGAGTCCTCATGCAAGAGCTTGCTAAGCTTAAAAAGGACAACGCGTCCTGAAGTGACACCAAATTATTTATAAATGTAAACTTTTAAGGTTTAGTGGTTTAGGGTATCAAGTTTATGGTTTATGGTTTATGGTTTTGAGTTTAGGGTTTAGGGTATAAGAGTTTAGTATTTTTAATTTAAGATTTTGGTTTTAGGGTTAATTTTTAATTAAAAATAGGGTCAAATTAAAAATATGTGTAAATAATGAGGGTTAAATTTATTATTTTTTTGAATTAGAACTAAATTGCTTGCATGTGTATACGTAGAGGACTAAATGTGTTGTTGTTATACAAAATATTTTAACTGTCACGTCACATTTTTAACTGTCGTTAACGGGTCAGTGGCCAAATTGAAACAAAACTAAAAATTTAATGATAACATTAAAACAATTAGAAGTTTGATTGCCAAATTGAATGTTGATCAAAATTTAATGACCAATTGTGAACTTTAGGCTTGTTTAACTTAACAAAAATTTAAGGGTAAACTACTCAGGTGACCACCAAACTATTTGGGCATACCTGTTTTGACCACCGAACTAGATAACTCGTCAATCATGCCATTAAATGTTTAAATTGATCATATTTTGACCACTGTCGTTAAAAAACTAATGGATGGATGATGTGGCAGTTAATAAAAATTTAAAATTACACATTTAATCCTTATTATTTACCTATTATATCAATTTAGTCCTAATTTTAATTTAATTAAATAAAATTAATTAACCAATTAGATGACGACATGTGTCATCACCCAATTAGGTTAATTTACTATAATTCTTAATTTATTTTATTTAATAATTTTCCACCCAATCAAATGGCAACATGTGTCACGTGATTGGGTGAAAGATTAAGTTGCAATTTCTGCCTCCACGCGACCTATGTGAAAGAATACAACCCTCAAACACTAGGCTAACTTAAGTTGTCTATTCATATTTTACAACAAATTAATCTTAAACCTCTCTTTTTTTTGAATCATCAACATACTTAGTTGGATCGAAACAGACACGAAGAGACAACTTGAGTTCATTGCCACTAACAAGCACAGCACCGCTAGCGTACCCAATGATGGATTTCTTCAATCCTTCAAGAGCCTTCTTATAAGCATCCACATTTCTAGTAATCTGAGGCTTACTATACAAATAAAAGGCATCTTTTCGACCTTTCCCATGATGTCTTTGTTAGAAATATAGCATTAATCTAAGAATAAATAATAAACAATAAATTTAATATTGATTTATTTTTAAACGAACAGAATAAAATATAGACTGATAGAACATATGTAAAATCAGCAAATCGATTTAACCGAAGTTGGAAACGTGTTGAGGCTTGCACGAATGCAGTTTCCTTAAGATAGATTTTTGGCCACTCCTATGGTGCTCGAGTTCATTGGTTGTCTATCTCCCATACAACAACAGATGATCAATCACAGTTGCACTGTCGTAGAGGTCACGAACTTACTCTTGCCTTTGCCTACCACCGAAAACAACTTTTGAAGAACCCGTAAAGTAAAACCATAGAAAAGTTTTGTGGTTTTTGTTGTTTTGAAATGAAATGAATGGCATGCTATTTATAGGGGAATGAGCTTATATGTGGAAATTATAATATTTTGAATTAATGGTCTCTAACCATTCAACCGAATTAAATCGGTAACAATCTGTTAATACCATATTAAAATAGAATATTCCCGTGAATTGCACTTATTACCTTTTAATATCCGAATTTAAAGGAAACCAAAAATTATCCTTTTAAATTCGAAATATTCAAAAAGATATGTCAATAATAAGGAAAAATTTATTCGAAATGGGTAAAATATCCGCGATCCATGAAGGGCCCGACCCGTCCGGACATTCGCGTCGCCCACGTCGTGCAGGTGTGCCCAAACCCAAATGGGTTCGACGAGCTTCGATCCGTACCCCCTTGCGTCTGCGCGTGAGGCACAGTTTCAATTCAAGCCATTCAATGACCACCAAGTGGGTAAGTGTATACAAATACTTCCCATTCAATTTATCCCATCAATGTGGGATATGGGTTTTCACTTCCTTATTCAATTCACGACTACCGTACTTTGAACATCAATTTCTCATTCATCACTTAACCGTTTTCAGCATATGAGATGCCATTATAAAAGTCTCATGGAGTAGAATAAGATCCAATAAAATCATTATTCGAATCTTCACCATTACCCATTCGAAATATGGCTCAAATTTACCATTTTCTCACATGTTTCTAACAATCCCCCACATGAATGAAACTAATGATTTTATCAAAACATTTTGACTCGATGTGGTGATAGGTTCTACGCTCGATAGCTGCATAGGATAGGTAAGTTTCCTTCTTTGAACCTTCCCTTGTGAAAGTATATTTACTTTACTAGATAACCAGTAGACGTGATGTCCTTGAACTGTTCAGCCGTTTGTGTAAACGATGATATACTTCACACAACTATCTCTATGACAAGAGTTTTAGTTCTCATGGTTATATCCATATGGCCGTGGACATCGCCTGGTCCTGTAAGTGCTTGGGAGAACTATGCTCAATAGTCTCCTTGAAGCGGCCCCACTTCACTCTCACATAGGTTACTTATGTTTCTTGGCTCATCGAAGCACACAATGGTCATTAAAAGCTTTTCTTAGCCTATACCACTTTTGATCACTGTTTACATCATCGGAACATACTTAGGGATAGGTACCCCATAGTGACCAAATAGGTATATGCAATTAGGTTGTCCCTTTGAACCTAGATCTTGGGATCTCCAGTCAACTAGGTAGGGTTTTCCTTCACATAGCGCTTTTAAATTTTCCTGGCCTTTAGTCTCATTCCTTTCGATGTTTCCTCAACATGATCTCGATTTAACCCTTTGGTTAACGGATTCGCAACATTATCCTTTGATAACTCCATTTGAGATCAGTTGTCTACAGTATTATGTCGATGACACATATGTCTCGACTTACCGTTGTACATAAAGCTTTGTGCTCTACCAATTTTTGGTTTTCAATATATGAATATTGTTGGCACATACTTTGGCCATTCAGAAATATCCTTCAAGACATTTTAAAGTCGATTGACTTTTTCTCAGACTTGTCTAGAGCTAAAACTCAGATTTCATTATGAATTTGGTTGTAACCGTTCGTCTTGAGAACTCTCATGACATAGCTTATTTCTTCGATGTGAAACATATTCATTTGTGTTTTTAATATCTGCATCAAAAAATCCTTATGGAATAATTCAATTCATAATCTTGAGTATATCTAAGATATCTCAATACCTTCACAATTGCTTTCCAGTGGTTTTCACCTGGATTGCTTGTGAATCTTGCTTAAACTGCTCACAGTAAAAGCAACATCTGGTCTAGTGCAGCTCATGGGGTACATTAGACTGCCTATGACCCTTGCATATTCCACTTTGAACAAATGTTGGCTCGTATTTATTAGAGTTCTGGCTATGCTGGGAACATCCTTGTCAAACTTCTCTTTTCCACGTAGTGTGACTGTGTCAATATGAGACCTTCAAGTGACCGTTTGATTTGGATGCCCATAATCAAATCTGTCAATCTCATATTTTCCATGTCAATCTTGAATTTGACAAGTCTTTGGTATATTTACCATTTCATTGCATGTCATCAACATAGGAACATATATCCTAGTTTTGACATACACACATTTGCCACACTCTTATGACAATATCTTACTTTTAACATTTTATTAAACGTAGTGTGACTGCGTCAATATGAGATCCGATACGAGCATGAGAGGGGTCAAAATAATCATCTTGGAAAAGAAGTTGAAACTGCTTTGCAAGTCAGAAATGACAGTCAACTTGCGACGCATTTTTGGATGGGATCCAGGCATTTATGGGTCGACATGTCTTCTTAAAACATTTCCGACTGTTAATTAGCTTTACAACGCATCTTGAAACGCCTCAATCGGACATCTGAAACTCAAGATACATCTATTTTAGCGAAGACATCACATGCAGAAATTCCTATACAGGATTAATACGGGATTTGTGGATAATTACAAATTTTCAAGATTTTATTTGATTATTTGTAATTTAAATCAATATAGGATTCTGCAATATCTATTAAGATCAGACTTATTTAATTAGGATTTTATTTTTAGCATTTATTTATTATTAGAAGTTACTTATCTAATTAGGAGATTAGATTTCAACATTTATTTGTTGTACTTAATTCTTAAGTTTAGTAGGAGTATAAATTCTCCAAGGCCTATATAAAGGAGGCTTCACCCACATTGTAATGGAGATTTTGAATGATTAAATAAAGTTCTCTTTTGAGTTCCAACATGCAAGAATATTATCTTGTGTTTTAGAAGCAAATCGATTTTCAAGTTCTCTGGGATTTGTTGTTGACGATCTTCACACTCTTGCTTGCCCATACAATCGCGTTTGGGAGGGTGGCTTAGAGCCGCTTGAGGTTGCTTGCTTAGATAATTGTATCTAAAAGGGTGCTGAGGACAACTATCAATTCATTATGTCATCTCCACATATTCAAGCTTCTTCCATTGATGCCACCACCATAAGGAAATCTAAATTTTCAGATTTGTTCTTTATTTTGGGTTTGTTTTCTTTTTTTATTTATTTAGATCTGCGCTACTCTATCATTGGCATTAGAGCTGAGATGATTCTTGGAGGATATTTCGCAGAGACAAACCGCGTACAAAACAACGTGACAGTTCAAGTTTTACTTCTCGAGGAAAGCCTCTCTTAACTACACCAAACTTCAAAATACCTTATTTTATAGAAAATATGATCCTGATGGTTATTGTGATTGGGAATATCGCATTGATCGCCTGTTTGATTTCTTCAGATATCCCGAGGAAGATCAAGTTCCATTAGTGGCCCTAAATTTCAAAGATTATGCCTCACTTTGGTGGAAATCATTGCGGCGAAAGAGTTGTCTCAATGGAAAAGCCGAGATAAGATCATGGGCAGAACTCAAGAAAGTCATGAGAGAGCGATTCGTTCTCATCCATTATCAACACACTTTGGCCATCCAAAACTTTAGAATACCTTCTTTTAGAGGTAAGTATGATCCTGGTGGTTATTGTGATTGGGAATATCGCGTTGATCGCCTGTTTGATTTCTTTGGATATGCCGAGGAAGATCAAGTTCCATTAGTGGCCCTAAATTCCAAAGATTATGCCTCACTTTGGTGGAAATCATTACGGTGAAATAGGTGTCTCAATGGAGAAGCTAAGATAAGATCATGGGCAAAACTCAAGAAAATCATGAGAGAGCGATTCATTCCTATACATTATCAACAATAAGAATCCTCTTTTATTGTAGTCAAATCATCGCCGCTACAACAGACTAATAAACCACCATCGGTGTGCCATATAGAAAAAGAGGTGAACACCACACCAGAGACGATGATAGTCCCACAAACCGGACCATTCGTTCTCACCATGACACCATAAGGTATTCCGTGCGAGGACGAAGAAGAACAAGATGATGCGCAATCAAAAAATAAAGTACTTGCGTGTTACGAAAGTAAGTGTGGTTCTAACCCTTCATTTAATAATTTTCCTATCATTATGTTAGAAACACTTCCACCTCTACAGAAATTGTATTTTGATGATATTTTTTGTGAGAGGAATTGGGTACGCGAGTTATTTTATTTGAAAAAGACCGAGAGTCAAGAGGCCGAGAACAATAAAAGTCCAATTAATGGCCCAATTAATGTGAGTGAAAATAAACAAAAGGTAAACATCGATCCATGTCCAAAAGAAAAAGACGAGAAAAATATAAAGAGAGAATTTTTCAACCACTTTATCTACTACCTCCACGCCACAATCCATTATCCATAAACAAAGCTGGAAATTTCAGATATGTTTTATCTATCATTATTTTAATCTTTTTTAATCTTTTTATTTTTATCCTTATTAATCATCTTCTAATCTTTCTTCTTGTCTTCGTTTCTTTGAATTTCCAACCTTGAATCTGAATTTTTCAAGAAATGCCCATCCAATTCTTCTTGAAAATCCAGATTTGAGCCATTATTCTTGATTGAGTCTAGAGCTCCTAGTTCTTTCAACAACTTCATTGAAGGCTTCCAAAACCAAGATTGCGCTACTCTATCATTTGGCATCAAAGCTGAGACGATTCTTGGAGGATGTTTAGCAGAGACAAACCGCGTACAAAACAACATGACAGTTCAATTTTACTTCTCGAAGAAAGCCTCCCTTAACAAAACCATACTTCAAAATACCTTATTTTTATGGAAAGTATGATCCTAATGGTTATTATGATTAGGAATATCACATTGATCGCTTGTTTGATTTCTTCGGATATCCCGAGGAAGATCAAGTTCCATTAGTGGCCCTAAATTTCAAAGATTATTCACTTTTGTGGAAATCATTGCGGCGAAATAAGCCTCTCAATGGAGAAACAGAGACAAGATCTTGGGCAGAACTCAAGAAAATCATGAAAAAGCGATTCGTTCCCATCCATTATCAACACACTTTGGCCATCCCAAACTTTAGCATACATTCTTTTCGAGGTAAGTATGATTCTGATGGTTATTGTGATTAGGAATATCGTGTTGATCGCCTGTTTGATTTCTTTGGATATCTTGAGGCAGATCAAGTTTAATTAGTGGCCCTAAATTTCAAAGATTATGCCTCACTTTGTTGGAAATCATTGCAGCGAAATAGGCGTCTCAATGGAGAAGCCTAGATAAGATATTGGGCAGAACTCAAGAAAGTAATGAGAGATCGATTCGTTCCCATCCATTATCAACACCAAGAATCCTCTTTTATTGTAGTCGAATCATCACCGGTACAGCAGATTAATGAACCACTATCGGTGTGTCATGTAGAAAAAGAGGTGAACACCACACCAGAGACAATGATAGTCCCACTTACCAAACCATCCATTCTCACCACGAATCCACAAGGTATTCCGTACGAGGACGCATGAGAAGAAGATGATGCACAATCAGAAAATAAAGTACTTGCGTGTTACGAAACTAAGTGTGATTCTAACCCTTCATTTAATAATTTTCCTATCATTATGCTAGAAACACTTCCTCCTCTACAGAAATTGTATTTTGATGATATTTTTTGTGAGAGGAATTGGGTACACGAGTTATTTTATTTGAAAAAAAAACCGAGAGTCAAGAGGCCGAGAACAATAAAAGTCCAATTAATGGCCCAATTAATGTGAGTGAAAAGATACAAGAGGTAAAAATCGATCCATGTCCAAAAGAAAAAGACAAGAAAAATATAAAGAGAGAATTTTTTCAACCTAACCATAACATCCTTGTTTCGAGTGGTTTTGAGTTATTTTTCCAGGACTTTGTTGAACCATTGCGAGGTGCTCAATTAGATCACTCCACTTATGACAAAGATTCCTTTGTACTTCCCATTATTTCACGTCCTTCTTTTTCGGCTTGAATTTGAGGATGAATCCCTTTGAGGAGAGAGGGGATGATACATGTCAGGCAAGGCATATGCGACACTTAAACCCCTCGCAAATGCTCGACAACTTGCGGACTTGCGAATACTCTTTGAATCGAATCCCAATTCGATGAAGAATCCTTTTGAAGAGTGGGGGAATGATACGAGCATGAGAGGGGTCAAAATAATCATTTTCGAAAACAAGTTGAAACTGTTTTGCAAGTCAGAAACGTCAGTCAACTAGCGACGTATATTTGGATGGGATCCAGGCATTTATGGGTCGACATGTCTTCTTAAAACTTGTCCGACTATCAATTATCTTTCCAACACATCTTGAAATGCCTCAATCGAACATCTGAAACTCAAGATACATCTATTTAGCGAATACAGCGCATGCAGAAATTCCTATACGGGATTCATACGTGATTTTTAGATAATTACAAATTTTCAACACTTTATTTGATTATTTGTAATTTAAATCAATATAGGATTCTATAATATTTATTAATATCAGACTTATTTAATTAGGATTTTATTTTAGCATTTATTTATTATTAGAAGTTACTTATCTAATTAGGAGATTAGATTTCAACATTTATTTGTTGTATTTAATTCTTAAGTTTAGTAGGAGTAGAACTTCTCCAAGGCCTATATAAAGGAGGCTTCACCCACATTGTAATGGAGATTTGAATGATTAAATAAATCTCTCTTTTGAGTTCCAACATGCAAGAAGATTATCTTGTGTTTTAGAAGCTAATCGATTTTCAAGTTCTCCAGGATTTGTTGTTGGAGGATCTTCACACTCTTGCTTGCCCATACAATGGCGTTTGTGAGGATGGGTTATAGCCTATTGAGGTTGCTTGCTTAGATAATTGCATCTAAGAGGGTGCCGAAGACAACTACCAATTCATCACGCCATCTCCACATATTCAAGCTTCATCCATTGAAGCAACCACCATAAGCAAATTTGAATTTTTAGATTTGTTCTTTTTTGGGTTTTTTTCTTTCTTTATTTATTTAGGTCTGAGCTACTCTATTATATGGTATCAGAGCTGAGACGATTCTTGGATGATGTTTCGCATAGACAAACAATGTACAAAACAATATGACAGTTCAGTTTTTACTTCTCAAGAAAAGCCTCTCTTAACTAAACCATATTTCAAAATACCTTATTTTTATGGAAAGTATGATCCTAATGGTTATTGTGACTGGGAATATCGTGTTGATCGCTTCTTTGATTTCTTCAAATATCCTGAGGAAGATCAAGTTCCATTAGTCGCCCTAAATTTCAATGATTATGCCTCACTTTGGTGGAAATCATTGGGGCGAAATATGCGTCTCAATGGAGAAGCCGAGATAAGATCTTGAGCAGAACTCAAGAAAGTCTTGAGAGAGCGATTCGTCCCATCTATTATCAACACACTTTGGCCATCCCGAACTTTAGAATACTTTTTTTCGAGGTAAGTATGATCCTGATGGTTATTGTGATTAGGAATATCACGTTGATCGCCTGTTTGATTTCTTTGGATATCTTGAGGAAGATAAAGTTTCATTAGTGGCCCTAAATTTCAAAGATTTTGCCTCACTTTTTTGGAAATCATTGCGGAGGAATAGACATCTCAATGGAGAAGCTGAGATAAGATCTTGGGCAGAACTCAAGAAAATAATGAGAGAGCGATTCGTTCCCATCCATTATCAACAACAAGAATCCTTTTTTGAAGTCGAATCATCACCAGTACAATAGACTAATGAACCACCATCGGTGTGCCATGTAGAAAAAGAGGTGAACACCACACCAGAGACGATGATAGTCCTACAAACTGAACCATTCATTCTCACCAAGACTTCACAAGGTATTCCGTACGAGGACGAAGGAGAACAAGATGATGCACAATCAGAAAATAAAGTACTTTGTGTGTTACAAAAGTAAGTGTGATTCTGACCCTTCATTTAATATTTTTCCTATTATTATGTTAGAAACACTTCATCCTCTACATAAATTGTATTTTGATGACATTTTTTGTGAGAGGAATTGGGTACACGAGTTATTTTATTTGAAAAAGACCGAGAGTCAAGAGGCCGAGAACAATAAAAGTCCAATTAATGGCCCAATTAATGTGAGTGAAAATAAACAAAAGGTAAACATCGATCCATGTCCAAAAGAAAAAGACGAGAAAAATATAAAGAGAGAATTTTTCAACCGCTTTATCTACTACCTCCACGCTACAATCCATTATCCATAAACAAATGTGGAAATTTCAGATTTGTTTTATCTATCATTATCTTAATCTTTTTTAATCTTTTTATTTTTATCCTTATTAATCATCTTATAATCTTTCTTCCTGTCTTCGTTTCTTTGAATTCCCAACCTTGAATCTGAATTTTTCAAGAAAAGCCCATCCAATTCTTCTTGAAAATCCAAATTTGAGCCATTATTCTTGATTAAGTCTAGAACTCCTAGTTCTTGCAACAACTTGATTGAAGGCTTCCAAAACCAAGATTGCGCTACTCTATCATTTGGCATCAAAGCTGAGACGATTCTTGGAGGATGTTTAGCAGAGACAAACCGCGTACAAAACAACATGACAGTTCAATTTTACTTCTCGAAGAAAGCCTCCCTTAACAAAACCATACTTTAAAATACCTTATTTTTATGGAAAGTATGATCCTAATGGTTATTGTGATTAGGAATATCACATTGATCGCTTGTTTGATTTCTTCAGATATCCCGAGGAAGATCAAGTTCCATTAGTGGCCCTAAATTTCGAAGATTATGCCTCACTTTTGTGGAAATCATTGCGGCGAAATAGGCCTCTCAATGGAGAAACAGAGATAAGATCTTCGGCAGAACTCAAGAAAGTCATGAAAGAGTTATTCGTTCCCATCCATTATCAACACACTTTGGCCATCCTAAACTTTAGCATACCTTCTTTTCGAGGTAAGTATTATTCTGATGGTTATTGTGATTAGGAATATCGTGTTGATCGCCTATTTGATTTCTTTGGATATCCTGAGGCTGATCAAGTTTCATTAGTGGCCCTAAATTTCAAAGATTATGCCTCACTTTGGTGGAAATCATTGCGGCGAAATAGGCGTCTCAATGGAGAAGCCGAGATAAGATATTGGGTAGAACTCAAGAAAGTAATGAGAGAGCAATTCGTTCCCATCCATTATCAACACCAAGAATCCTCTTTTATTGTAGTCGAATCATCACCGGTACAGCAGATTCATGAACCACTATCGGTGTACCATGTAGAAAAAGAGGTGAACACCACACCAGAGACGATGATAGTCCCACATATCGTACCATCCATTCTCACCATGAATCCACAAGGTATTACGTGCGAGGACGCATGAGAACAAGATGATGCACAATTAGAAAATAAAGTACTTGCGTGTTACGAAAGTAAGTGTGATTCTAACCCTTCATTTAATAATTTTCCTATCATTATGCTAGAAACACTTCCTCCTCTACAGAAATTGTATTTTGATGATATTTTTTGTGAGAGGAATTGGGTACACGAGTTATTTTATTTGAAAAAGACCAAGAGTCAAGAGTCCGAGAACAATAAAAGTCCAATTAATGGCCCAATTAATGTGAGTAAAAAGATACAAGAGGTAAAAATCGATCCATGTCCAAAAGAAAAGGACGAGAAAAATATAAAGAGAGAATTTTTTTCAACCTAACCATAACATCCTTGTTTCGAGTGGTTTTGAGTTATTTTTCCAGGACTTTGTTGAACCATTGCAAGGTGCTCAATTAGATCACTCCACTTATGACAAAGATTCATTTGTACTTCCAGTTATTTCACATCCTTCTTTTTTCGGCTTGAATTTGAGGACGAATCCCTTTGAGGAGAGAGGGGATGATACATGTCAGGCAAGGCATATGCGACACTTAAACCCCTTGCAAATGCTCGACAACTTGCGGACTTGCGAAGACTCTTTGAATGGAATCCCAATTCGAGGACGAATCCTTTTAAAGAGTGGGGGAATGATACGAGCATGAGAGGGGTCAAAATAATCATCTTCGAAAACAAGTTGAAACTGTTTTGCAAGTCAGAAACGTCAGTCAACTAGCAACGCATTTTGGATGGGATCCAGGCATTTATGGGTCGACATGTCTTCTTAAAACTTGTCCGACTGTCAATTAGCTTTCCAACACATCTTGAAATGCCTCAATCTAACATCTGAAACCCAAAATACATCTATTTAGCAAATTCAACGCATGCAGAAATTCCTATACGGGATTAACACATGATTTTTAGATAATTACGAATTTTCAACACTTTATTTGATTATTTGTAATTTAAATCAATATAGGATTCTATAATATTTATTAATATCATACTTATTTAATTAGGATTTTATTTTTAGCATTTATTTATTATTAGAAGTTATTTATCTAATTAGGAGATTAGATTTCAACATTTATTTGTTGTATTTAATTCCTAAGTTTAGTAGGAGTAGAACTTATCCAAGGCCTATATAAAGGAGGCTTCACCCATATTGTAATGGAGATTTGAATGATTAAAAAAGCTCTCTTTTGAGTTCCAACATGCAAGAAGATTATCTTGTGTTTTAGAAGCAAATAGATTTTCAAGTTCTCCAGGATTTGTTGTTGGAGAATCTTCACACTCTTGCTTGCCCATACAATCGCGTTTGGGAGGATGGGTTAGAGCCTATTGAGGTTGCTTGCTTAGATAATAGCATCTAAGAGGGTGCCGAAGACAACTATCAATTCATCATGCCATCTCTACATATTCAAGCTTCATCCATTGACGCAACCACCATAAGCAAATCTGAATTTTTAGATTTGTTTTTATTTTGGGTTTGTTTTCTTTCTTTCTTTATTTAGATCTGAGCTACTCTATCATATGGTATCAGAGCTGAGATAATTCTTGGATGATGTTTTGCATAGACAAACAACGTACAAAACAATATGACAGTTCAGTTTTTACTTCTCAAGAAAAGCCTCTCTTAACTAAACCATATTTCAAAATACTTTATTTTTATGGAAAATATGATCCTAATTAATGGTCATTGTGATTGGGAATATCGCGTTGATCGCTTCTTTGATTTCTTCGGATATCCTGAGGAAGATCAAGTTCCATTAGTCGCCCTAAATTTCAATGATTATGCCTCACTTTTGTGGAAATCATTACGGAGAAATATGCGTCTCAATGGAGAAGCCGAGATAAGATCTTGGGCAGAACTCAAGAAAGTCATGAGAGAGCGATTCGTCCCATCTATTATCAACACACTTTGGCCATCCCAAACTTCAGAATACTTTTTTTCGAGGTAAGTATGATCCTGATGGTTATTGTGATTAGGAATATCACGTTGATCGCCTGTTTGATTTCTTTGGATATCTTGAGGAAGATCAAGTTTCATTAATGGCCCTAAATTTCAAAGATTTTGCCTCACTTTGGTGGAAATCATTGCGGAGAAATAGGCATCTCAATGGAGAAGCTGAGATAAGATCTTGGGCATAACTCAAGAAAATAATGAGAGAGCGATTCGTTCCCATCCATTATCAACAACAAGAATCCTTTTTTTTGAAGTCGAACCATCACCAGTACAATAGACTAATGAACCACCATCGGTGTGTCATGTAGAAAAAGAGGTGAAAACCACACCAGAGACGATGATAGTCCTACAAACTGAACCATCCGTTCTCACCAAGACTGCACAAGGTATTCCGTGCGAGGACGAAGGAGAACAAGATAATGCACAATCAGAAAATAAAGTACTTTGTGTCTTACAAAAGTAAGTGTGATTTTGACCCTTCATTTAATAATTTTCCTATTATTATGTTAGAAACACTTCATCCTCTACATAAATTGTATTTTGATGATATTTTTGTGAGAGGGAATTGGGTACACGAGTTATTTTATTTGAAAAAGACCGAGAGTCAAGAGGCCGAGAACAAAAAAAGTCCAATTAATGTGAGTGAAAATAAACAAAAGGTAAACATCGTTCCATGTCCAAAAGAAAAAGATGAGAAAAATATAAAGAGATAATTTTTCAACCGCTTTATCTACTACCTCCACGCCACAATCCATTATCCATAAACAAAGCTATAAATTTCAGATTTGTTTTATCTATCATTATCTTAATATTTTTTAATCTTTTTATTTTTATACTTATTAATCATCTTCTAATCTTTCTTCGTGTCTTCGTTTCTTTGAATTTCCAACCTTGAATATGAATTTTTCAAGAAATGCCCATCCAATTCTTTTTGAAAATCCAGATTTGAGCCATTATTCTTGATTGAGTCTAGAGCTACTAGTTCTTGCAACAACTTCATTGAAGGCTTCAAAAACCAAGATTGTGCTACTCTATCATTTGGCATCAAAGCTGAGACGATTCTTGGAGGATGTTTAGCAGAGACAAACCGCGTACAAAACAACATAACAGTTCAATTTTACTTCTCGAAGAAAGCCTCCCTTAACAAAACCATACTTCAAAATACCTTATTTTTATGGAAAGTATGATCCTAATGGTTATTGTGATTAGGAATATCACATTGATCGCTTGTTTGATTTCTTCGGATATCCCGAGGAAGATCAAGTTCCATTAGTGGCCCTAAATTTCAAAGATTATGCCTCACTTTTGTGGAAATCATTGCGGCGAAATAGGCGTCTCAATGGAGAAACATAGATAAGATCTTGGGCAGAACTCAAGAAAGTCATGAAAGAGCGATTTGTTCCCATCCATTATCAACACACTTTGGCCATCCCAAACTTTAGCATACCTTCTTTTCGAGGTAAGTATGATTCTGATGGTTATTGTGATTAGGAATATCGTGTTGATCGCCTGTTTGATTTCTTTGGATATCCTGAGGGAGATCAAATTTCATTAGTGGCCCTAAATTTCAAAGATTATGCCTCACTTTGGTGGAAATTTTTGCGGCGAAATAGGCGTCTCAATGGAGAAGCCGAGATAAGATATTGGGCAGAACTCAAGAAAGTAATGAGATAGCGATTCGTTCGCATCCATTATCAACACCAAGAATCCTCTTTTATTGTAGTCGAATCATCACCGGTACAGCAGATTAATGAACCACTATCAGTGTGCCATGTAGAAAAAGAGGTGAACACCATACCAGAGACGATGATAGTCCCACATACCGAACCATCCATTCTCACCACGAATCCACAAGGTATTCCGTGCGAGGACGTATGAGAACAAGATGATGCACAATCAGAAAATAAAGTACTTGCGTGTTACGAAAGTAAGCGTGATTCTAACCCTTCATTTAATAATTTTCCTATCATTATGCTAGAAACACTTCCTCCTCTACAGAAAGTGTATTTTGATGATATTTTTTGTGAGAAGAATTGGGTACACGAATTATTTTATTTGAAAAACACCGAGAGTCAAGAGGCCGAGAACAATAAAAGTCCAATTAATGGCCCAATTAATGTGAGTGAAAAGATACAAGAGGTAAAAATCGATCCATGTCCAAAAGAAAAAGACGAGAAAAATATAAAGAGAGAATTTTTTTTCAACCTAACCATAACATCCTTGTTTCGAGTGGTTTTGAGTTATTTTTCCAGGACTTTGTTGAACCATTGCGAGGTGCTCAATTAGATCACTCCACTTATGACAAAGATTCTTTTGTACTTCCCGTTACTTCACGTCCTTCTTTTTTCGGCTTGGATTTAAGGACGAATCCATATAAGGAGAGAGGGGATGATACGTGTCACGCAAGGTATATACGAACACTCAAACCCCCTGTGAACGCTCGACAACTAGCAGACTTGTGAAGACTCTTTGAATGGAATCCTGATTTAAGGACGAATCCTTTTGAAGAGTGGGGGGGATGATACGAGCATGAGAGGGGTCAAAATAATCATCTTGGAAAAGAAGTTGAAACTGCTTTGCAAGTCAGAAACACCAGTCAACTTGCAACGCATTTTTGGATGGGATCCAGGAATTTATGGGTCGATATGTCTTCTTAAAACTTGTCCAGCTGTCAATTAGCTTTCCAACGCATCTTGAAACGCCTTAATCAAACATCTGAAACTCAAGATACATATATTTTAGCAAATACAGCGCATGCAAAAATTTCTATACGGTATTAATACATGATTTTAGGATAATTACGAATTTTCAAGATTTTATTTGATTATTTGTAATTTAAATCAATATAGGATTCTACAATATTTATTAAGATCAGACTTATTTAATTAGGATTTTATTTTTATCATTTATTTATTATTAGAAGTTACTTATTGTTTGGTTTGATGAATCAACCGAAATTACTTGCCCAGTGGTGTAGATGTGATTTCTTGGGTGATGGTGGTGGAAGCAAAAGGATAGAAAAATTTGCACAAGGATTTAGAGTGGTTCGGCTTTCTAACCAAAGCCTACATCCACTACCCTAGCACACCACTAAGGATTTCCCAAATTCACTAAGAATTTCTTCCCCTTTTCTAGCCTTAGGAGGCAACCCCTACACACTCAAAGCTTATACCCCAAAGCTTGAGTAAACCCTCTTTACAAGAGAAAAGAAAACAAAGCAAACAAGAAATCCCTCACAAGGTAGATTGTTTGCACAAATAAGATCACTCACCCAAACCTAAACACTTGAGCAAATATAACAATTAAAGCTCACAAGTGTTGTCGATACAAAGAATGAGAATTTAAAGCCCTAAGACAATTTTGGCATCATAATGTTGTTGACAATAAGATCATTAGTTGTTGCTGAAGCTTGAAGGGTCCTTAAATACTCTCAATTGAGTTTCTAGCTGTTGGAGACCGTTGGGATTGAGTTGGAGCCGTTGGAGGCTTTATTTCCCGTAATAAATGCAGTTCTGGTGCTGCCCGTATCGGTACACGTGTACCCGTATCTGTAGAGCTACTAGCCGTTATGCTCAGTCATGCTAATCGTATCGAAACACCTTGGTCTGTTTGCTAACCGTATTGGTACGCCTTGGGTTGTTTGGCAAACCGTATCGGTACGGGTTGGTTTGTTTCGGTATGCCCTACAATTTAAATGGCCGTTGGGGAGGTTGAAAACTAGATCGGTACGCGGGTAGGCGTATCAAAATGATCCACAGTCCGTATCGGTACGCCTAGGGGGTATCAATACAGTTTTTGGTTACTGAAAAAATATTGTAGCTGAAACCCTTGGACCGTATCGATACGGGGTATACCGTATCGGTACGCCTGTGTTGAAAACGTTAGTTTAGCTACTTAAAAGCATTTAAAACATTTCCAAAAATCTCTCAAAAACTTCTCAAACTTATTTTCAAGTTGTTTGGACTTAAAAAAATTTAATTCTTTTCAAATTAATCCAAAACTATTTTTCAATTATTATATCAAAACATAAATCCTAACAATCACCCCCTTTTTGATATAATAAAACCAACTTGAAAAATTGTTTTTGAGATTCTCCTCCTTAGTAAAAATAAAATTTGAATAAGAGATTAATTGTTGAAAATCTTCTAAGCTCCCCCTTATTCATTTGAAAAATCAATTTTTCAAAATATTCTCCCTCTTTTTGTTATATCAAAAATGATTCAAACCAAAGTTTGAAAACTTTTAAGTCCAATAACAATGGAGAGTTTCAAATAAAATTTGACAAAAATAAGTTTTGTTTACAATTTGCTCCCCCTTAGTCAAGCATCATTCAAGTGTTAGTCCAACATGTATGATTAACTAGTTCAGTTAAAAAAATAAATCAAATTAAAATAAACTTAATTGAACTAATTTTACCACACTTGAATCAAAGGGAGGATGTGAAGCCTTCCTTCTTCAAGTGTTCATCCTTTGTGTGTATAGAGCTCCCATTCAATTTCATCACTTGTTGGTCATGGCTCCATCACACCTACAAAAGACAATCATTTGATTTTTGATATCCAAATTGCTTTGGATCCATAGACATTAGTAGAACATAATTTAGTCTCCTTAGGAATCCATTTTTCAGTTTCATCCCTTTTAGTTGAAGTAGTTAGTCCTTTTGGGACCCAAATACTTCTAAAACCTTTTCTATTCAAAAGTCTAGGGGCACTAGATTGTCTTTGATAAAAATTTGATTTTCTTAAATTGTTTTTCTTTTGAAGTTCATTGGAAATCAATTCTTTTTCTTTCTTAAGATTATCTATTTCAATTTGATGATCTTTTTCTTTCTTTTGAAGCAAATTTTGTAAATTCAAAACTTTAAGTTCAAAGTCCTTTAATTTTGCTTCAAAATCCAAATTGCTTTTCACAAGCAAATCATTTTCATTTTCAATTTTGAAATCAACTTTTTGTTCTTAGAAAATGAGGCTTTAAACTCAAAAACCAATTGGTCATAGGCATCTTGCAACTCATCAAAAGTACAAGAATTAGAAATAGATGAGTTAGAAGTTACCTCCTCATATTGGAGGGCCATCATGCATAGGTGGGCCATCACATCTTCACTGGTAGAGTCTTCATCACTCCATGTAGCCACATATGCTTTCTTTGATGATGATCCCTTCGTGTTGAAGCGAGGGCAATCGGATTTGGTGTGCCTCACCTTCTTGCATTTCGAGCACTTGAGGGTATCCACCATCTTCTTCTTCTTCTATTCATGCTTGGATTATTCTTTGTTGCTCTTCATGAATCAGGCCAATTCCATGAAGAGATAGGTCATCTCTTCATCCTCACTTTTCTCCTCACTTGATTCTTCTTGGTGGCTTGTGGAGGATTATAGAGCAATGATGTTGACATCGATTCCTTGCTCTTGGATTATCTTCTCCGTCTCCCTCTTCAAGGGTAGAGACATCATCTCATGGGTGAGAAAAGACCCTACGAGCTCTTCAAGCTTGAGCTTCTTCAAGTATTTGACTTCAATAATGGTCATCTTCTTACTCTCCCATGATTCGGGAAGTGAATAAATCAACTTCTGAACAAGTTTTTCTTCCGAAATCTCTTCTCCAAGACTTTTGAGTTGATTGACGATTGTAGAGAACTGGTCGAACATGCTCTTGGTGTCTTCATATGGGTCTATCTTGAAGTTTTTATATTTGAGGTTAAGTAGGTCGGTCTTTGTTTCCTTCACCTCATTTGTCCTTTCATGGATGGCTTCAAGTTTGTCCTATAACTCCTTGGCACTCTCACAAGAAGATACTTTGGCATATTCTTTCGGGCCCAATGCACAAAGTAGAATGTGCAAAGCCTTGTAATTGAGCTCTATCTTCTTACGATCTTTCGCGCTACATTCCGCTTTGCTTCGCGTTGGCACGAATGGTCCATCTTTAACTATGTCCCAAAGACGGCAGTCTTTGCTTTTCATGAAGAACATCATTCTATGCTTCCAACAAGCATAGTTGTCACCGTTGAAGAATGACAGTTTGTCAATGGATAACGCCATGGTCAGCGGTTGATTTTTTGTTGTATCGAGCTTTTCGGATCACCTCAATAGGATGTTAATCCCTCTCGATTAAGCCTCACTCTAATACCAATTGTTGGGCTCGATGAATGAACTGAAATTACTTGCCAAGTGGTGGAGAAGTGATTTCTTGGGTGATGATAGTGGAAGCAAAAAGATAGAAAAATTTGCACAAGGATTTAGAGTGGTTCGGCTTTCTAACCAAAGCCTACATCCACTACCCTAGCACACCACTAAGGATTTCCCAAATTCACTATGAATTTCTTCCCCTTTTCTAGGCTTAGGAGGCAACCCTTACACACTCAAAGCTTCTACCCCAAAGCTTGAGTAAACCCTCTTTACAAGAGAAAAGAAAAAAAAGCAAACAAGAAATCCCTCACAATGTAGATTGTTTGCACAATTAAGCTCACTCACCCAAACCTAAACACTTGAACAAATATAACAATTAAAGCTCACAAGTGTTTTCGATACAAAGAATGAGAATTTAAAGCCCTAAGACAATTTTGGCATCATAATGTTGTTGGCAATAAGATCATTAGTTGTTGCTGAAGCTTGAAGGGTCCTTAAATACTCCCAATTGAGTTTCTAGCTGTTGGAGACCGTTGGGGTTGAGTTAGAGCCGTTGGAGGCTTTATTTCCCGTAATAAATACAGTTCTAGTGTTGCCTGTATCGGTACGCGTGTACCTGTATCGGTATAGCTACTAGCCGTTACGCTCAGTCTTGCTAACCGTATCAAAACACCTTGGTCTGTTTGCTATCCGTATCGGTACGCCTTGGTTTGTTTGGCAAACCGTATCGGTACAGGTTAGTCTGTTTCGGTATGCCCTGAAATTTAAATAGCCGTTGGGGAGGTTGAAAACTGGATCAGTACGCGGGTAGGCGTATCAAAACGATCCACACTTCAGATCGGTACGCCTAGGGGGTATCAGTACGGTTTTTGGTTTCTGGAAAAATATTGTAGCTGAAACCCTTGACCGTATCGATACGGGGTATACCGTATCGGTACGCCTATGTTCAAAACGTTAGTTTAGCTACTTAAAAGCATTTAAAACATTTCCAAAAACCTCTCAAAAACTTCTCAAACTTATTTTCAAGTTGTTTGGACTTAATTTTTTTAATTCTTTTCAAATTAGTCCAAAACTATTTTTCAATGATTATATCAAAACATAAATCCTAACAATCTCCCCCTTTTTGATATAATAAAACCAACTTGAAAAATTGTTTTTGAGATTCTCCCCCTTAGTAAAAAAAAAATTTGAATAAGAGATTAATTGTTGAAAATCTTCTAAGCTTCCCATTATTCATTTGAAAAATCAATTTTTCAAAACATTCTCCCCCTTTTTTTATATCAAAAATGATTCAAACCAAAGTTTGAAAACTTTTAAGTCCAATAAGAATGGAGAGTTTCAAATAAAATTTGACAAAAATAAGTTTTGTTTACAATTTGCTCCCCCTTACTCAAGCGTCATTCAAGTGCTAGTCCAACATGTATGATTAACTAGTTGAATTAAAAAAATAAATCAAATTAAAATAAACTTAATTCAACTAATTTTACCACACTTGAATCAAAGGGAGGATGTGAAGCCTTCCTTCTTCAAGTGTTCATCCTTTGTGTGTATAGAGCTCCACTTCAATTTCATCACTTGCTGATCATGGCGCCATCACACCTACAAAAGACAATCATTTGATTTTTGATATCCAAATTGCTTTGGATCCATAGACATTAGTAGAACATAATTTAGTCTCATTAGGAATCCAGGTTTCAATTCCATCCCTTTTAGTTGAAGTAGTTAGTCTTTTTGAGACCCAAATACTTCTAAAAACTTTTCTATTCAAAAATCTAGGGGCATTAGATTGTCTTTGATAAAAATTTGATTTTCCTAAATTGTTTTTCTTTTGAAGTTCATTGGAAATCAAATCTTTTTCTTTCTTAAGATTATCTATTTCAATTTGATGATCTTTTTCTTTATTTTGAACCAAATTTTGTAAATTCAAAACTTTAGGTTCAAAGTCCTTTAATTTTGCTTCAAATTCCAAATTGGTTTTCACAAGCAAATCATTTTCATTTTTAATTTTGAAATCAACTTTTTATGCTCAGAAAATGAGGCTTTAAACTCAAAAACCAATTGGTCATAGGCATCTTGCAACTCATCAAAAGTATAAGAATTAGAAATAGATGAGTTAGAAGTTACCTTCTCCTCTTGAAGGGCCATCATGCATATGTGGGCTATCTCATCTTCATCAATGGAGTCTTCATCACTCCATGTAGCCACATATGCTTTCTTTGATGATGATCCCTTCGTGTTGAAGCAAGGGCAATTGAATTTTGTGTGCCTCGTCTTCTTACATTTTGAGCACTTGAGGGAATCCACCATCTTCTTCTTCTATTCATGCTTGGATTATTCTTTGTTGCTCTTCATGAATCGGGCCAATAGCTTGAAGAGATAGGACATCTCTTCATCTTCACTTTCCTCCTCACTTGATTCTTCTTGGTGGCTTGTGAAGGATTATAGAGCAATGATGTTGACATCGATTCCTTGCTCTTGGATTATCTTCTCATTTTCCCTCGTCAAGGGTAGAGACATCATCTCATGGGTGATAAAAGACCCTACGAGCTTTTCAAGCTTGAGCTTCTTCGAGTCGTTGACATCAATAATGGTCGTCTTCTTGCCTTTTCATGATTCAGGAAGTAAATAAATCAACTTTCGAACAAGTTTTTCTTTCAAAATCTCTTCTCCAAGACTTTCGAGTTGATTGACGATTGTAGAAAACCGGTCGAACATGCTCTTGATGTCTTCATATGGGTCCATCTTGAAGTTTTCATATTCGAGGTTAAGTAGGCTGGTATTTGTTTCCTTCACCTCATTTTCCCCTTCATAGATGGCTCCAAGTTTGTCCTATAACTCCTTGGCACTCTCACAAGAAGATATTTTGGCATATTCTTTCGGGCCCAATGCATAAAGTAGAATGTGCAAAGCCTTGTAATTGATCTCTATCTTCTTGCGATCTTTCACGCTCCATTCCGCTTTGGTTTGTGTTGGCGCGAATGGTCCATCTTTAACTAAGTCCCAAAGACGATAGTCTTTGCTTTTTGAAGAACATCATTCTATGCTTCCAACAAGCATAGTTGTCACCGTTGAAGAATGATGGTTTGTTAATGGATAGCGCCATGGTCAGCTGTTGATTGTTTATTGTATCGAGCTTTCCGGATCACCTCAATGGAATGTTAATCCCTCTCGATTGAGCCTCGCTCTGATACCAATTGTTGGGCTCGACGAATCAACCGAAATTACTTGTCAAGTGGTGGAGAAGTGATTTCTTTGGTAATGGTGGTAGAAGCAAAAAGATAGAAAAATTTGCACAAAGATTTAGAGTGGTTCGGGTTTCTAACCAAAGCCTACATCCACTACCCTAACACACCACTAACGATTTTCCAAATTCACTATGATTTTCTTCCCTTTTTCTAGGCTTAGGAGGCAACCCTTACACACTCAAAACTTCTACCCCAAAGCTTGAGTAAACCCTCTTTACAAGAGAAAATAAAACAAAGTAAACAAGAAATCCTTCACAGGGTAGATTGTTTGCACAATTAAGCTCACTCACCCAAACCTAAACACTTGAGCAAATATAACAATTAAAGCTCACAAGTGTTGTCGATACAAAGAATGAGAATTTAAAGCCCTAAGACAATTTTGGCATCATAATGTGTTGACAATAAGATCATTAGTTGTTGCTGAAGCTTGAAGGGTCCTTAAATACTCCCAATTGAGTTTCTAGCTGTTGGAGACCGTTGGGATTGAACTAGAGTCGTTGGATGCTTTATTTCCCGTAATAAATACAGTTCTGGTGCTGCCCATATTGGTATGCGTGTACCCGTATCGGTACAGCTACTAGCCGTTACGCTCAGTCTTGCTAACCGTATCGAAACACCTTGGTCTATTTGCTAACCGTATCAGTGCACCTTGGTTTGTTTGGCAAACCGTATTGGTACGGGTTGGTCTATTTCGGTACGCCCTACAATTTAAATAACAGATGGGAAATAGCCGTTAGAGAAGTTAAAAACTGGATCAGTACACAGGTAGGCGTATCGAAACGATCCACACTCTGTATCGGTACGTCTAGAGGCGTATCGATAAGGTTTTTGGTTACTGAAAAAATACTGTAGTTGAAACCCTTGGACCATATCGATACGGGGTATACCGTATCGGTACGCCTATGTTGAAAATGTTAGCTTAGCTACTTAAAATCATTTAAAAACATTTCCAAAAACCTCTCGAAAACTTCTCAAACTTATTTTCAAGTTGTTTGGACTTAAAAACATTTTTGAATTCTTTTCAAATTAGTCATAAACTATTTTTCAATTATTATATCAAAACATAAATCCTAACACTTATCTAATTAGGAGATTAGATTTCAACATTTATTTTTTGTATTTAATTCCTAAGTTTAGTATGAGTAGAACTTCTCCAAGGCCTATATAAAGGAGGCTTCACCAACATTGTAATGGAGATTTTGAATGATTAAATAAAGTTCTCTTTGAGTTCCAACTTGCAAGAAGATTATCTTGTGTTTTAGAAGCAAATCGATTTTCAAGTTCTCCGAGATTTGTTGTTGAGGATCTTCACACTCCGCCTTGCCCATACAATCATGTTTGGAATGGTGGGTTAGAGCCACTTGAAGTTGCTTGCTTAGATAATTCCGTCTAAGAGGGTGCAGATGACAACTATCAATTCATCACGCCATCTTCACATATTCAAGCTTCCTCCATTGACGCCACCACCATAAGCAAATCTAAATTTTCAGGTTTGTTCTTTATTTTGGGTTTCTTTTCTTTTTATTACAAATGATAGATTATCGCAATCTTGGATTTGAAAGCCTTCAATCAAGTTGTTGCAAGAAAGAATGATTCTAATGCAACTTTTAGTCCTACTCACACCAGAAAAGAGATTGTGTTAAATTGCGTAATAGAAGAAAGAAAAGGCAAAACAAAGGAACTTAAGAAAAACTAAGAGTAGAAAAAAATTAGTCGAGAAAGATGCTAACCCAAAAACAACTTGAAAGAAGAAATCCAATGTTGAATCCACTTCAATGTGATGCTTGTGGTGGTTGATGATGGTGATCTTGATGATTCTTGATGGTGATTGATGGCTAGGTATGAGCTTTCTCACTTTTCTTCACTTTTATTTCTTTTTCTTTTTTCTTTTCTTTTCTTTTTTTACAAGTCAAATAAACTGAAAAAAAAAACAAAAATTGAAGAAAAAAAATAATGAAATAGGGTTAAAGTAGGGGGAAACCCTAATTTTGCTTAAACTTGATCCACTTTGGTCGAGGTGTTCCCGATGTCAAAAAATTTTGAAATTTTATCTGGTGACTCCTCCAATGGTGTAGACCTGATCTGGAAAATTTCAGCTGAAAATTCGCATGATTGGTTTTGACAAATTTTCCCTAATTTTTGAGTTTTTAACCCAAAAATGCCAAAATTGTTGCCAAAAATTGTCCCAAATCTGATACGTTCACCATTGCGAGATTCTCAATTAGACCAGATAGACAAAATCAAATATGTCATTCTCATATTTTTCATGCATTTGGTACGTTTACCATTTCATTGTTACTTGTTCGAACTGTGTGAGTGCTTGGCAAAAGGGTGGAAATACGTTGGAAATGTCTGAAAATAGTGCCAAGACTAAGTCTTTTGCGTGCAAGTATACACGGTCTACAAGTAATACATGAGTAAGCTGAGTTATCGATAAGAAAAGAAATGAAAGGAAAACAGTGTTGGCACATGGAGAGTTTAAATGAGTGATGAGCGTGGATGCCTAGTTTTCACGCTATTCATGCCATGCCAGCCTTTAATAAAGTTTGTCTTAGCATTATTTTCCGAGCAGATTCAAGTTGGCATTGCCTCTCTCGATGGCAAAGCCTTAAATTAACCATGTAAAAACTCATATATATCAATAGTGTAGTTTTTCATAAATCAATTTGAATAAGTTACAATCTATACTCCTAAGTGGTAGACTCACTCCCGAAGTAAGTTCATCTACTTGAACATCTTCTGTTGAAGAATCTCACCTTAGTAACTGGCAACAATCGTTGCCCCCTAAGTCTGTTAAGATATTAAGGTGCAATGGGCTGTCAATGCCAGCAGTCGCTTGGTACATAGTTTATAAAAATCAAAGAACATGCCAAATAGGGAAAACAAAGCTGAGGGATTTTAATTATTAAAGACAAAACATAAAAACAACGTTCAGCGCAAACATCTCTCACCAACTATTAAATTAGTTCATAGTGAGGATATCAAACCAAAAACCTTCATCGTTTTTAACAAACATCATCATTTAAAAGAAATAAAAATAAAATCAACAAAGAGAATGGGCTAGAAGAGGATCGATCGATGCATCCCTTCTTGGTCCAGGCTCTCGGTCAAGCTTGGTCGAACCACGTCTCATTGGTGCAGCCGACTGAGATCAATGAAGCTCTCTCTAATTGTCTCTTCCCTCTCAAGTGCTTGCTTGAGTTATTTAAATAGGCATGCAAGGATGACCTAGGATAAGCCTTGAATTTGAATTTGAATGCTCAATGATAAGGAATGTGATCATCTTATCTATCGTTTGAATCCTAAGGCTGACATCATCAATGGTTCACCGCCCACTCGACCTGGCATGAAACACCTCTTCTCTACCAACCGGTGCTTCGGAAACTTTTAGTCCTTTGCTGCCAATAGCTACTCGACATCTTTCTTGGAATTGTTCCCTTCTTGCACTGATCTGCTCTACGGTGCCTGCAATACTACCAACAAGCAACCCTTCGCACTTCATTGTTTAATTCTAATCTCCTTATACAAATGTATGTAATTAACAACTAAATATGCTCAAAGACAAGCAAAGATACTGTAAAATAGGCATGAAAATCAGTACTTTTGGGGAGGTAACACTTCCCCAAACCTAACTCATTGCTTGTCCTCAAGTAATGCATGTAAGCTAAGGAAAACAAAAATTGTGAAAATAGTACCTCGGAAAAGTTTTTGTCAGATTGCCAACAAATGTTGGCAAGCAGAATTAAGCTCTAGCTCTATCCTCAGTAATCTTCGTGCAGTAATGCAAAGCAGATAGCAAATTCAAGTGCAACAATATAGATCTAGTCTAAGGTCATTAAGTGTGCAAAAGTGCAGGTGATATGCATCAAATTTACTTAACTCACTTAGTCAATATTTACTACCCAAACTCAGAAAAATTTATTATTATTATTATTATTCTGCCAAAGATTTTTTTATTATTGTTGTCATTAGATTAGGGTAGCGTCATGCACTCTTTGGCGTAAGACATAAGATGGAGCAAACCACGAATACCCACATTAATCCAGATTACATCATTGACTATCCTATTACACTCATACCCTAAGTCATGTTAGATTGAGAACTAAAAAGGAGCAAACCACGAATACCCAAGTTAATAATTTTCCCTAAGGTAGAGGAGTGCTGTAAAGTTCTTCAACATTTGGCAAACATTGTTGCCTTATTCCTCTTTTTTTCTTTGGCATTTCTGTCTTTTTTTTTTCTAAGTTCAATTTCAAGAGAGCCTAAGTTCATTAAACAGACTAGATGCATGCCTCATGTAAAGTGCAACCAAAGTTCCCTAAACTAGAGTTCAATTGCCAAGCAGCCATGGCATTACTACTCTACTAGCATCAGGCAACTAAAGATTTAAAATTTCTTCATTGGACAGCTTATTCTTAAAATTAATAAAACTTGCCTAACGAAGTGTTAGCATTCTTCAAAATTTGGCTGAGACAAAATTTTCTTTTTCTTTTTTTATTGGTTCAGTATGCATGGCTAAAACCTAATCTATATGGCATACATGGCATGACAAAAGAAATGTAAACATGAATGCATGGCATGGCATAAATGCAAGGCAACCCATATCCCCAAACCAAAGATGTGCATTGTCCTCAATGTATGAAATCAACACATATAAAAAATTAAATAGATAAATAAAATACATGAACATGGGAAATGCAATGACATGAAAATTATGCAAAAAGAGTTTTAGGAAGAGGAAGACTCTCATTCGGATGGTTCTTGTCTTGTGACGTGGGTCTTTCTCTTTACAAAGGTCCCACGATCAGGGGCCATGTGCTTCTTTCTTTTGAGGCTGGGCTTTGAAGCAGCAGTGGAAGCACCAGCTTCCTTAACGATCTGCACCAACTCCGATGTAGCAGGAGTGCCAGCAAACGAGGCAAGGGAATGAGATTTCTTCTGGACTTCTTCTTCAGATTCTAGTTGTGTTTCGGACTTAGCAGATTCTACTTGAACAGGGGAGACTGGTACTGTGACATCAAAGGGTGTTGGACTATGAACGATCGGGGACTGGCTGGCATGGCATCATCGTTGGCAAAGATTTCCACAGAAAAAACTAGGAAGGCTGGCATAGAGTCTGAGGATAATTTTTCAAGAATTATTTTGATGGCAACGTTCCTGGCATGAATGTAATGCTATAGCTTGCTGCTTTGTTCCTCGGGTTTTTCTAGCTTTTAGAGAATTATCTCAAGGAGTTGGTTGATTTGACAGAGCATTGCTACTGGCATAGAAGCTTCAGACTCAGCCTTTTGTGTTTTTGGCTTTAGTGTTGGCATGGCAGCCTTTCCCTAACCTTTATCATTCGAATCGGTGGCAGTGAAGTTTTTCGTACAGCCGATGTTATTGTGGTTCCTTTTACTTCTTGGATTTTTTTCCAAATCAGTATTAGGAACACCGTGCTTCATATAAATCTTAGAAATTAATAACGGAAAGAACAAACCACCAGTTGGCTTACTAGCACATTTGTACATTTCGTCTATGATGATTCGACCAACATTAATCTTTTTTCCCGTGATAATAGAATGCAGTAGTGCCGCCTTCTCCTCTGATACGGTTTTATTGTGAGTCGTTGGCATTAAGTTTGCCTTAAGGAAGTGATTCTACCCCCTCGGTTGCGATGTTAGTGCCAACCACTTGATCGTTCGGTGCCCTTTTGAGGACACAATCCACTCAGTGTCTGGCTCACATAAATCTGCCAACATCTTCTTTCTTTTGGCAACGATCATGGGGGCAATAAACTTTGCATGCTTGTCTTCATCATCTAACTCAATCATAGTGTTGATGTACCCTTCATCGAACCGAATGCATTTTCCTCTAATCATCAAGAATAGATTAACCTTGGTCGTGAGATGTACGTAGAACTCTCGAACAATGTTGGAAAAGATTTTGCCCTTTTGCTGGCAAAATAGTTTCGATTTGTGCTTGGTAACTACTGCCATGAAATTCAGGGTAAAACCAAAATTTCTCTCATTCTTGAAATCGAAGCTCTTTTCATAGCAAAACATCTTTGTTTCTTGCTTGATAAAAGAACAAAGGGGAAAAGTGAAAGGTTTTTGAACGGCTAGGGTAGATAAAGTAAAGGTTTAGTGTTTAATGGGGGTAGTTAAAGTGCTCGAATTAAAAGGGGTAATGATGGTATTATGGGTGTGTAGGGAAAAGAAAATGATTTGATTTGGTAGAGGTATAAGTGATAGGGATGATGTGATAAGGGTGTAAGTGATAAGGTAAATTTAAAGTTTTGGAGAAATAAGAGGTTAAGTTGAATTTAAATTACAACTTATCCATTATTAGGGTGGCTAGGGTTAGGTTTCAAAATTTCACTTTTCATGGGATTAACTTAATCAAGCTAGGGTAAATCTTCTTTTCCCAAAATTACATCCGCTACATGCCAAGCTTGTGCTTGCATCGTGACTGGCACACAGAATTCTCCCACTTGCAATCGTCTCATGGCAAGTCCTGCCTTGGAATTATTCTTGACACACTAGATCTGCACACACTCAAAGAAAACCTTTCAACGCAACAAAGGAAAATCAAAACTAAAAAGAAAAAATCAAATAAAGAAAATGCTAAAAAAGAAAAATATCTAACCTAATATTTACAAAAATTCAAAACCTTATGATGAAGTATTGGTACCTCTGCCAAGAGGATAACCTCTTTGGCATTCTTCTGATCATCTTCCTAATAGTGTTTTAAACGCTGGCCGTTTACTTTGAAAATTTCTCTCGACTTTAGATTTTTAATGTCCACAGCTCCATGACCATATGGCTTTATAACTTCAAACGGGCCTGACCATCTCGACCTGAGCTTGCCTGGAAATAATTTAAGCCTCAAGTTAAAGAGTAGAACACGTTGGCCAACTTCAAAGTGTCTTGGCATGATTCTCTTGTCATGCCGGCGTTTTGTCCTCTCCTTGTAGAGTCTGGCATTCTCATAGGCTTATGATCTGAACTCTTCCAGCTCGTTTAGGCCTAGTAATCTCTTTTTCCCGGCAGCTCTTCATGCCATATCAAGCGTTTTGATAGCCCAATATGCACGGTGATCCATTTCCACCAGGAGATGACATGCTTTTCCAAACACGAGTCTAAATGGTGAAGTGCCCAAGAGAGTTTTAAATGCTATCCTGTAAGCCCACAAGGATTCATCTAGTTTCAAGGACCATTCCTTCCTTGATGGATTCACAGTCTTTACAAGGATACCCTTAATTTCCTTATTTGAAATCTCAGCTTGCCTATTTGTTTGGGGATGGTATGCTGTGGCAATCCTTTGTTGAATTCCATACCTGCACAAAAGCTTTAAAAATTAGTTTGCATTTTAAATGGGTACCCTCATCATGAATAATCATTCTAGGGGTACCAAATTGAGTAAAAATATGTTTTTGCAAGAACTCGACAACGGCCTTGGCATCGTTTGTTGGCAATGCAACAGCCTCAACCCATTTAGATACGTAATCCACAACTACAAGGATATACAGATTACCAAATGATGAAGGAAATGAACCCAGAAATTTTATCCCCCATACATCAAATAAGTCCACAGACATAATGTTTTGGAGCGGCAGTTATTGTCTGCTAGAGATGTTCTCTGTCCGTTGGCATCGGTCACATGCCTTGGCATAGTTGTAATCGTCTTTGTATAGTGTGTGCCAAAAGAATCCAAACTGCAGTACCTTGGCGGCAGTCTTCATTCCGGCAAAGTGACCTTCATAGGGAGCACCGTGGCATAAATGCAAAATATTGTATTGTTCATCCTCTGGCACACATCTCCTTAATACTTGGTCGGCACACAGTTTGAACAATATTGGCTCATCCCAATAGTAATGCCTGACTTATCACAGAAAATATTTCCTGGCATTATACGCCAAATCTGGTGGCAGAAAATTGTTGACCAGGTAGTTGGCTATATCAGCATACCATGGCACAACTTGGACTGCGAGCAAAGATTCGTCTGAGAATTCATCTCTTATGGCAATGGCCTTACCATTTTCACAGTGATGTTCTAGGCGTGATAAGTGATCAGCCACTAAATTCGCATGGCCCTTCTTGGTGGCATTGTTGAGCTTCATGTAGTCCATGCACACTCTCCATCCGGTAATAGTTCTGGAAGGGATTAACTTATCCTTGCTGTTTTGAACCAAGATCATGCCACCTTTCTTTGGCATGCATTATACCGGGCTGACTCACGAGCTAACGAATATGGGATAGATTATCCTAGCATCTAGCCACTTGATAATTTTGTTTTTTATGACTTCTTTCATGCCCGGGTTTAATCTTTTCTAGCATTTAATCGTTTTGCCATGATATTCTTCTAGGATTATCTTGTGCATGCATATGGTTGGGCTAATACCTTAGATGTCTACCAAAGTCCAACCCAACGCTTGCTTGTGCATACTTAAAATCTCCAGCAATCTTCCTTCCTGATCATTGGTCAGATCAGCAGAAATGATCACTGGCAAGGTCAAGTGTTTACCTAAATATGCATATCTGAGATGGTCTGGCAATGTTTTGAGCTCTAATTTAGGTGGCTCCTCAATGGATGGTTTTGGTTCCATCATCTTTCTGGCAACCAACTCTAATAGCTCTGGTTGTCCAACATAGCTTACTTCTTCAATGTTCTTACTGGCTTCTAATTCACTATCAGTCTCACTGCATCATCATCAGCTTCTTGGCACAGCTGTGCCAGGTCCACCTTAAAAATAAACTTCATTCTATCATCTGCTTGGCATTCCTCCGATTCATCTGCACATTTCAAAGCTTGAAACACATTAAATGTAACATGTTGATCATTCATGTGCATTGTTAATTCTCATTTATGTACATCAATCAAAGCTCTACTAGTGGCAAGAAAAGGTCTTCCCAATATAATTCGGACATTTACATCAGCTTCATAATATAAAATAATAAAGTCGGCTGAGAATATGAATTTTTCTACCTTTACCAACACATCCTCAATCTTACCCTTAGGATGTGCAAATGATCGGTCTACCAACTAAAGTGTCACGGTAGTGGGCCTTGATTCAATAACAAGACTCTTGAACACCGACATCGGCATCAAGTTAATACTAACTCCCAAGTTACATAGTGCCATACCTATGAATCTGTTGCCAATAGTGCACGTGATAGTAAAACTTCCTGATCTTTTAATTTCGGTGGCAACTGATTGAGTATCCTAGCACTGCATCCTTCGGTGAGAGCTACAGTCTCAAAATCACCCAATTTTATTTTCTTGGACAAGATATCCTTCATGAATTTAACGTAATTGGGCATCTGCTCGAGTGCTTCCATTAATGAAAGATTGGTCTGCAATTGCTTAAGCACTTCAAGAAACGCTTAAATTACTGATCCTGCTTATGCTTTTGAAGCCTTTGTGGAAATGGCAGAGGTGGATAAACATATACTAGTTCTACTGGCTTTGCTAGTAGTTTGTTGGCATCAGACTGCTGTCTAGCATTGGTCTACTTGTTGACATCAGTCTGATGTCTGGCAATGCTCATGTCTACTTCTTTGTTTTCTGGTTCTTTTGGTACATCTACGGTCCCTTCTCTTCCTTTTGGCAATGAACTGGCAGTTTGACTGATGTTTCAGCCTCACATTATTTACCACTCCGAAGAGTTACAACTTTGCATTGTTCATTATAGTTTTGCCTGGCATCCTCTGTATTGCTTGGCAAAGCTCCTTGGGGTCTATTACTGAGTGCATTGGCAATTTGTCCTATATATACCTCTAAATTTTGCATCGATGCTACCAAACTCTGAACAGTTGCATCATTCTTCTACATGTATTCTGTCAAAGTCCTCTGGTTTTTCCTTTGCCCTGGATAAAAATTATTTTGTGCCCTTTGTGGCATGGCATTATGGTTGACCCCTAGCATGGCATTGTTCTGACACTGGGCATTGTATTGACGATGGGCATTGTTGTTCTGCTGCTGGGCATTATATTGGTTGCTTCCTTGATTCCCCCAAGCTAAATTTGGGTGTTGCCTCCATCCTGCATTATAAGTATTGGAATTTGGATTATAATTACGATTAAAATTACCAACAAAATTTGCCAACTCAAGGTTGGTATGGCAATCTTCCGTGTGATGATCCTCTCCATATATTGTACAGAATGAGGTTAATGCCTTAACTTCTTGGGCCTCATAAGTCTTTTGCAAAGTTCTCATCATGCTAGTAAGATTGGAAATCTCAGCGTGGATGGATGTGAGCTCATCTACCTATAATTTCCCACCAGTTTTAGTGTCGGTCCCAAGTCTAGCAGTAGGATATTCAAAATTGTTGATTAAAATTCTCTCAAGGATGTCAACTGCCTCTGTATAGTTTTTGTCAAGCAGTGAGCCATTTACCGACACATCAACAACTGTTCTGGTTTGCGCATTAAGTCCATTGTAGAAGGTCTCTATTTGGGTCCATTTTGTGAATCCATGTATGGTACATCTCCTCAACAGATCTTTGTATCATTCTCATGCATCATATAGGGTCTCATCATCAGCCTGCTTAAATGTGATGATCTTACCCCTCAACTTGGCGGTGAGTTTAGGTTGCTGGAATCGTAACAAAATTTCTGGAATAGATCTCCCCATAAGGTGACAGAACAAGGTGGCAAAGAACTTAGCCAGACTTTTTCTCTATCTCTCAGAGAAAGTGTAAATAACTCTAACTTCAATGTATCCTCTGATACTCTAGGCTGTTGAAATAGCTGGCACACTTTCATGAACTACTTCAAGCGTTTCCTTAGATCTCTAGTAGGTGCTCCATCAAATTGTTCTACATTCAAAAGCGTTTGTATCATTTCCCGTTTGAGTTCAAAATTGGGTGTATTTATCTAGGGACCAATTAGTCATGGCATCAAATTATTAATGTTTGGTGCCAAATGTTCTCTAATAGGTCTCTCTTCCTCCACATTAATAGTTGGGGTAACAAGAACTGGTGGTATTCCATTGTTATTGAGTGGATCATTGTTTAACACACTATTTTCTCCATTGCCATGTTGAGCCATCTTTCGAATCTTTTTCTTTAACCTTCGCAGGGTTCTTTCGAATTTTGGATCGTATAGCCAATCTTCCACCACAGGGCAGTTTTTGCTCATACACAGGTCAAAACAAAGAAATAAAATAAAAAACAAAATAAAAGAATACAAGTAAAAATTAAAAAACAACAAACTCTGTTGCAATCCCCAGTAATGGCGCCAAAACTTGTTCGGACTATGTGAGTGCTTGGTAAAAGGGTGGAAATTGTGTTGGAAATGTCTTAAAATAGTGCCAAGACTAAGTCTTTTACGTGGAAGTATACACGGTTTACAAGTAATACAACTGTAAGCTGAGTTATCGATCCCACAAGGATTGGCCAAGAGTTTAATTGTGTCGCTTGTTTACTTGTCAAAGAAAAGTTTGTTTAATTTGAAGTTGGTTTTGAAAATAGTTTAAAAGAAAAGAAATGAAAGGAAAACAATGTTGGCACAAGGAGAGTTTAAATGAGTGATGAGCGTTGGCAAGGGATGCCTGGTTTTCACACTGTTCATGCTATGCCAGCCTTTAATAAGTCTATCTTGGCATTATTTGCCGAGCAGATTCAAGTTGGCATTGCCTCTCTCGATGGCAAAGCCCTAAATTAACCATGTAAAAACTCCTATATATCTATAGTGCAGTTTTTTATAAATCAATTTGAATATGTTCCAATCTATACTCCTAAGGGGTAGACTCACTCCCGAAGTAAGTTCATCTACTTGAACGTCTTCTATCAAAGCATCTCACTTTAGTATCTGGCAACAATCGTTGCCCCCTAAGTCTGTTAAGATATTAAGGTGCAATGGGCTATCAATGCCAGCAGTCGCTTGGCACAGAGTTTATAAAATCAAAGAACAAGCCAGAGAGGGAAAATAATGCCGAGGCATTTTAATTATTAAAGACAAAACATAAAAATAGCGTTCAATGCAAACATCCCTGACCAACTATTAAATTAGTTCATAGTGAGGATATCAAACCAAAAACCTTCATCATTTTTAACAAACATCATCATTTAAAAGAAATAAAAATAAAATCGACGAAGAGAATGGGCTAGAAGAGGATCGATCGATGCAGCCCTTTTTGGTCTAGGCTCTCAGTCAAGCTTGGTCAAACCACGTCTCCTTGGTGCAGTTAACTGAGATCAATGAAGCTCTCTCTAATCATCTCTTCCATCTCAAGTGCTTGCTTGAGTTGTTTAAATAGGCGTGCAAGGATGACCTAGGATAAGCCTTGAATTTGAATTTGAATGCTCAAGGATAAGGAATGTGATCATCTTATCCATCGTTTGAATCCTAGGACTGACCTTATCAATGGTTCACCATCCACTCGACCGCGCATCAAACACCTCTTCTCTGCCAACTGGTGCTTTAGCAATTTTTGGTCATTTGCTGCCAATAGCTACTCGGCATCCTCCTTGGCATCATTCCCTTCATGCGCTGATCTGCTCTATCGTGCCTGCAGTACTGCCAACAAGCAACCTTTCACACTGGCATTGTCCAATTCTAAACTCCTTATGCAAATGCATGTAATTAACAACTAAATGCA
Organism: Hibiscus mutabilis; assembly: GCA_019671005.1. NCBI lineage: Eukaryota > Viridiplantae > Streptophyta > Magnoliopsida > Malvales > Malvaceae > Hibiscus > Hibiscus mutabilis. Next base: position 20,245,277 of record CM033749.1, on the reverse strand, counting down.
ACTAAATATGCTCAAAGACAAGCAAAGATACTGTAAAATGGGCATGAAAATTGGTACTTTTGAGGAGGTAACATTACTTATAACAATAAGTATGTCCTTAACAATAGGATCATGTATCCTAATGTTGACATACAATCATTTGTCACACTTAGTTGTCATCATGACAATATCTTGGTTTCAACTCTTTGTTGAACGTATGGACTATTTTTATTGATAGTCTCCAAAGTTCGTTTCATTGAACTTGGATCAATTTCCCTAATTATATATTTTCAAAGAATGAGTCATTCTTTGTTTTTGTTGTCACATTCTTGTGAATCTGTTTGTACACAAGAAATTGATATCCGTTACTATGTTTTACATAGTCAATGAAAATACAGTCCATTTATTTTCATTTACTTTGGTAATGGGAACATTACCTTTGCAGGACACCCCCACATTTTTATGTAGTTGTAGGAAGGTTTTATTTCCTTCCATAACTCATATGGTGTCTTGTCTCTTTTATTTTGAGATACCTTATTAAGGTAATTAGTTGATAGAACAACTTTCCCCACATGTTAGGCACATTTTGAAGTTTCAATTCTTATCTTCAACATCATTGTACCCTTGGATGTTTTAGCGTTACTCACATAGAGTTTCTCCACAAATTAATCAATTTATTAGGTTTGGTTTTCAACATCCAACTTATAGAGAATAATTTCTCTATAGTATCTTTGTTTTTAAGAAAATGCACATAATATTAGTTTGTGCTATCATCAATGAAGGTAATAAATTTTTCTTCAAACAATTGTCTATCATATCAATTGTTATGATAAAATTTGTCACGAAATTGATCTCGTTTGGGAGTCTATAGTTCGAAGACTTGTTCCCTATCTTATGGCAATTGAAGCATTTCTCATGAAATTTAGCTTCCTGACCACACCGCTTAATTTGCGGTTTGAAGTCATTTTTGACTTCCGCTATGTTTGCCCTAACAATATTTGTCTTAGCAATATTTGCCTTAACAATACTTGAAGATGGTAACAACATTTACCTTATCCTCTCGAATAATAGGAAAAATCTTTCTTTTCAGATATTTTGACTGAGTTTATCATGGTCAAATATGCATAAAATTTTAAAATTCTTTCAAATGAATTTTACTGGTTTTCCATTGTGTCACATAGTCACAAACCAGAAACTAGTATTATGAGTCTGCTCATTGTCAAGAATTTAGTCAGAACCTAAATTTAGAAACAGAGACACAATTTCTAACTTTTGTTAGACGTCAGGAATTTAGTAAACTAAAATCAGAAACAAAAGTTTCGACGGTCTAATAGAAAGAACAAGATTGACCAGTGCACCAGGTAGGTAACTTTTGAAAAGAGAGGTGGTGCACTAGGCATGCTTAAATACCAAGTCTTTCAAAGAACCAATCCTAGACATGCACTCTCATAATATCTTTGAACCATTTGTTTTTGGATTCTATTCTTGAAATCATTCCAAGCATAAGTGATTAATTAAAATCATTGTCTTAATTAAAACACTAACTTTGATTTACAACAATTTGAAATCAATCATTAAGAATTTGGTAACTAAGAATTTCTTAGCACTGACATCTTCCATTTATGGTCCAACGACCCTCACAATTCTTTAGCCATTTTAAACACTGTGCACTTCATAACATGCATCAGACTAGGCTTTAAGAATTTAAATTTGACATAGAGAACAAAGTTCTTCTGTACATTGATTCGAGACCTCGGTCGAAATCAAAGCTTGGAATTTAGTAACCAATGTTACTTCCAGAAATATATTCACCGATTTATTTCCAAAATAGAATCATACTTGATTCCCTGAAAATAAATTCAATGCTTTATTTTCCTTTCCAAATTAGAATCAACGCAAGATTCTAATGGGGAAATGATTTATTTTCCTTATATCTTCTGTTATACATTGGGATTAGTAGCACTAAAACCCAAAACAAAGATATCAAGGCAACGAAAATCAAAGGAAATTGATCCTTTAATTTTGTTTATTCTTGATTTTGGAGAATATCACATAAATCCGTTAAAACGGCAGGAATTAAATTTCCGAAACAAATTATTTACGAGATCTTTATTTCTAAAATTTCTCCTGAATATCCTGTAATTTCTCAAGAAAATTATTAGTACGAGGAAATAATCCACAATATTTCCTAAAAATAAAAATTAACAATTATGATAATAATTGTTAAGACCGAAATTTATAAGGTAATAACCCATGAATATCACTATAATAATACCATAATTCAAGATATTACCTTTTAACACCTTGTAGCAATCAAGGCTTCAATAGCAACAATCAGGCGTTGAATCGAAATCGAGTATTCTAATTCTGGAATGCGCGGTCGTTAATGATGAATCTCGTCAAAGATTGAGCTGAAGCACTCGTGTCCACCGTTCATATCCAATTCGAAAGGCATAATTTTCCCTTTACTTTCCACGTTGATTTAAGGCCCTGTAATGGATATAAAATTGTACACGAATATTTATTGTTTTATAAAAGGCAGCATATACATCAAGTAGAAATCCTCTTAATTATTAGGATCAATTAATGTCTAAAATTTAGCCAACTAATTAGAATGAATAGGATATATACTATACTTGAGTAATGCCATTGGTTGGCAACCAAAGTAAACAGAGCAAGTGACGCAAAGGACTCGCTCAATTACCGCTTACCATGCATCAAGTTGGCACCAATAGAAAACCATGTACGACTTTGGAATAATCCACGTATATCCTGCACCTCCAGCTGATGTAGGTTCAATGGTTAATGAAATTTTACTGATCTCTCTATCCAAGTTGTCCGATCCACAATAATACAAGAATCAAGATAACTGTTCGTCTTGAATTAAAGCTAAAGAGAAATATGTCTTAAGATTGTTAGAAATATACCCTTAATCTAAAAATAAATAATAAACAATAAATTTAATATTAATTTATTATTAAACGAACATAATAAAATATAAACCGATATAACATATGTAAAATCAGCAAACCGATTTAACCGAAATTGAAAACATGTTGAGGCCTGCACGAACGCAATTTTTTTAAGACAAATTTTTGGCCACTCCTATGGTGCTAAAGTTCATTGGTCGTCTGTCTCATAGGATACAACAACAGATGATCAGCCACAGTTGCATTGTTGTGGAGATCACGAACTTACTCTTGTCTTCGCCTACCATCGAAAACAACTTTTGAACCCACAAAGTAAAACCATAGAAAAATTTGTGGTTTTCGTTGTTTTAAAATGAAAGGAATGACATGCTATTTATAGGGGAGTGAGCTAGGTTAAATGTGAAAATTATAATGTTCTGAATTAACAATTCAACCGAATTAAATCGGTAACAATCTGTTAATACCATGTTAAAACATAATATTTCCCTAAATTGCACTTATTACCTTTTAATATCTGAATTTAAAGGAAACTAAAAATTATCCTTTTAAATTCGAAATATTCAAAATGACATGTCAATAATAAGGAAAAATTTATTTGAAGTGGGTAAAATATCAGCAAGTCCATAAAGGGCCCGGCCGGTCCGAATATCGCATCGTCCACATCGTGCGAGTGTACCCCAACCCGAATGGGTTAGATGAGCTTCAATCTGCACCCCTTACGCATGAGCGCGAGGCACAATTTTAATTCAAGTCATTCAATTACTATCAAGTTGGTAAGTGTATATAAACACTTCACATTCAATTTATCTCATCAATGTTGGATAGAGGGTTTTCACTTCGTTATTCAATTCATAACTACCGTACTTTAAGCTTCAATTTTTCATTCATCACTCAATCGTTTTTAGCATATGAGATACCGTTGTAAAGGTCTCATGGAGTAGAATAAGATCTAATAAAATCACTATTCGAATCTTCACCTTTACCCATTTGAAATATGGCTCAAAGTTGTCATTTTTCTCACATTTTTCCAACAGCCTTCAACCTTAATATCCTCACAGTAGAGAAAACCATCTAAGGATTTCGTGAAGCAGTGTTCAAAAGTGGGGTTCTGGGTTTTAGCAGTGTTTTATTCTCTTTACACCTTCACCCCTTTTCCTCTCTGTAACTACAAATAATTAACATTTTATTCTCAATTATGCTTTATAATTTTTACCAACAAAATAACCCTTTGAAAAAATAAGTTATCATCTCATGTCTGTTGGACCTTTAGCGCTTCATGCTCTTGAGTGTAACTTCATTTGTCTTCCATTTTACTTGTTTTATTTGATTATGTCTAATTAGATGGTGCCATGCGTTGCCATTTGGTTGGTTGATGAAATCTATTAAACTAAATAAATTAGAATTAAAAAAGATAGGACACGTGTCGTCATTTGGTTGGTTGGTTAATTTTTTAATTAAATTGAAATTATGACCAAAATAATATAATAGGTAAATAACATGGACTAAATTTATAATTTTATAAATTTTCGTTAACTGCCGCATCACCCCTCTGTCACTTATTCGTTAGTTTTTTAACGACGGTAGTCAAAATAAGACTAATTTAAAAGTTTGATGGTCTAATTGATGAGTTGTTTAGTGTGATGATCAAAATAGATAAGCCCAAATAATTTAACAGTTACTTGAGTAGTTTACCCAAAATTTAACTCAGAATTTCGCTCACTTTTTTATTCTCTTATCAAATTTTGTCTCCCGTGAGCCTTTGCTTTATCTTTTCTCCTCTGTGAAAACTACACGATGGTCGTCACTCATCAAACTATATTTTCTTATTTTGGTCGTCAACTATTTTTATCGACAAAAACGTTATTATAACTTTTTATTTTATTTATTTTCTACACCATTTTCTTTCTTATTATTAGGATTTATTTGTCATTATAATTATTTTTTATTGATGTAACATTTTTTAATTTAACACATTTGTCCATATAACACTACATGTAAATTTGTCACTATTGCTTTAGAAAAGAATATAAGTCAAAATGACTATTTAATTAAGATGTATTTTCTAACTTTATGCCTAGAATGATTGCCTAACACTTATCCATTGAGCTAATCTATGATTTTGCAAAAATTTCACTAAAACTTTTATTTAATATACTGCCAGACTGAATCGATGATGGAGAGGAACATTGATATCATCGAATATTATTATTATTATTATTATAGGAACATACTAGGACAGTGGCTCAGACAAACATAGCGACACAAACATACATAAAAAGTTTCAAATCTATTTCTTCACCCAAACTGGTTTGATGACAAGTAATAGAAATGTAGGGTCTTTTCAGCAATACTTTTTCAATGGGCGTTGGAGCGCCAAACGGAGAAGCAACGTCGAACATGCATCCCCTGCTTGTTGAACGTGCGTTTGCCCACATGTTTTACCCAATTTCGCCGCAGCTGAATTTTCCAGCTTCTCTGTAATTGGACGTTTGACTCTCAACGAGCGTTCACAACTAATTGCTGAATGAAGCCGTAGTTTTCCAAGTGTCTTAACATAAAAGATTGAGCTAAAGAAGGTAAAAGGATAATAAATGATCAAGGACATGTATAGAGTATTTTGCCCCACTTCTGCACCAGTATTGCTGACGTTTTCAGAACAGCCCCTTCAACAACCTTTATGCAAGAGTGATCCAAATGATCAGCTGCCATCCCTGCAAGCAACGATGATGTGGTTGGAGAAATTCCAGATGGCTTTAAAACTACAACATTACCAGCTGCAAATAGCTTCAACAACTGGATCCAGAGACAATAGTTACCCAAAACTGGGAAGAGCCCACCGTACGGCGTTTCTGGAACGGCGACTCTAATCAGAAAACGAAACGTCGCATGACACAACTCAAAACGGCTTTTATGACTTCAGGAGGAAGGAAAATAAACCGGAAAAAGAAGAAGATGAGATAGTCGAGGGAGATGGAACGGCAGTAATGTTAAAAACCCTAGCTGCTAATGTTCAACTCTTGAGCAGTCTAGAGTATAGAAATAGCCAAAACTTTTAAAAGTTATAAATTAACCCCAAATTTTTTACAAATTTCAATCTAATCCAAGGATTTAATAACTTAAAAATGATTTTTAATTTCAAAATTTATTATTATTATGTTATTATTAGTATAATTAATTATATACCCCGTCTCGTCGTATTAGATTTGGGAAGATAACATTCCGCGTTCCCGTTTTCGTTCCCCGTTTCGTATTGTATTGCGTTCCAAGCAATTATGCTAGAGACAACAGTGAAGAACAAATACAGCTATAGTCATCATTCATGTAAATTTAAGAATTAGAAATTGGAAAAGAAAAAAAGACCAAAAAAACATGATTGTGAACAAGTCTATCAGAGAAAGGAAATGTAATCAAATACAATTTCAACTGAAAAAGGAAATGTAATCAATGAAGTTTTTGCCTGCAAAAAGGGGGAGCCTGTTGATCAAATGCAACTCTTTTAAATGCCATTGCTGATTAAGACGGTATTTATTAAATAAAAGTTTTAGTGAAAATTTTACTTGGGAAAGGTTTAGTTCAGTGGCTACTAAACGTTGGACACTTTTCCAAGAGATGGGAGTTTGATTCCTCATAGACCAAAAAATCACATCAGCGCCATTATTATTTTTTAACGATCGGTGACCAAAATGATAACTCAACATTATAGATTCTTTTATCAAAAAACTTAGTTTAATAACTAAAACATAAAAATGAAAATAATTTGGTGATCACCCGTATAATTTTCCTTTTACCTTTTTCAGTTATAAAAATTGGAGGGAAGATGGTTTTTTTTAGAATAAGATAAGATAGTTCTACGGTAAGGAAGTAAGAGAAGGTAAATTAAAAAAAAAGTTAATCTAAAATAATTGTTCAATAGATCAGATTTCACTATTTTAGATTAAAATTACATTAGAAAGTTTTACAGACTTTAGAAATCTTAATAGAATGGGTTAAATCTTGTTCTCAAAAGAAAAATATTCAATTAAATGATGAGTATATAGAATCATATCCCAATTGAAAATAGAAAATATTCAATAATAAATTTTGAATATAATATAAAATAATCATGATAATAGCGATTATTATTTTTAGTGTAAAATGAAAGAAATTAGGTGTGCAAAATAAAACTATCATGTATAAAATAAAATAAAAAAAGTTAGGGGTAGTAATAGGTTTATATCAAGAGTAAACCTATATTCTTGGAATACCAATACCAAAGATTCAAGCTTTCAACATCAAGATTCAAGATTTTTAGTTTACAAATATATTTAGGTACGGTTCTGCATTTAGTATTTTATTCTTGATGATTTGACATGATAGATATTGAATTAGGCTTCATATTAAGTAATGATTTAGTTCTAATAAGTAACATTAGTGCCTCGTCATGTTGAATCATTGAGAACAAATTAATTTTCTACTGTTTTTAATGGTACTTTCTTTTAAGGCTTGATGGATTCAATTTTTAGGATTTTAAGCAATTATACAATTCCATGCCAATTGATTTGTTTGATTGAGATGTTATTCTTAAATTCTTGATATTTCGTATGAATTAAGGGAACAATATTAGCTTTTATTTTGCTAATTTTGATGAAGAGTTTTGGGTTTATCATTCGGTGTTTGATATTTTTATCGATATAATTGCTATTAATTTTTAGGGGTGCTTATTGAGTTGAGTAGCTAACAAACAACTCAAGCTCGACTCGGCCAAAACTCAGTTAACGCTCAACTCGAAATCGAGCTCGACTTGAGATCTTAGCGAGGCAAGTCGAGTAAGGTCCAACTCGACTTGATAAGTTCGTGAGCAGCTCATTATTTTTTTTTATAAATAATTGGGTAAAATACACAGATCATCACTCAACTTTCTTCTCACTCCTATTTTGCTCACTCAACTTTAAAATTTTTCAATTTAATAACTGAACTTTCGAATTGTTTATGTTTTGATCACTCTAGATTATTTTATTATTTTTTAATATGACATGGCATTGTTTACTATTTCATATTAAATGAAATTTAAAATTAAAAAGTTACATGCTAAAGTATGGTATTATTATTATATTATAGTGGTTCAAGTATGCTATAGTTAAGATATCTAATTATTTGTCTTTGAATTAGTATCATGTTTTCATTTGGCCTTTGATATAAGTATCTCATTTTAGTTTTGGAAAACATATGTAATTAATTCTTTAGGATTTATAGGTTCGATTAAGAATTTCAATTTTGATCGTTAGAATATTATGAATATATTAAAGTTTCATGTAATCATAATATGAAGTATTCATTTATATGATACTTTCTGTTTTGAATTTTAATTAAAGAATTTTTTTTAGTTTAATTTTTATTTTGGGTAAATGCATGTTTAAGAAATTTTTGAGAAACAATCGAAGATTTAGATTTTTTTGCTTCTGATAGCCCTATTTAGACAACCTTATTTTGAATTATTTCGGAAACTTAAGTGTCATCATATATTTTAGTTTTGACGGTTATAAAATTTTAAATTTGAATATTGGTATATTATATACTTTGAGATACATTTATTAAAGCATTAAGTCACCAAAGTGACATCTATTATGAAAATTATTTTATTTTAAAATATAGAAGATCTTGCGTATGTAATACAGTTTATGGTGGTATTAATCAGCCCAAAGGAAAATTAATAGTTTTCATTGTTACATGTTGGCATTGTTACATGTGCAACTGTAGCAATAAACATGTGATAATTATTCAATTTTATATATGAGCAAGAAATCAACCCAAATAAAGATTTATGTTTGACATGTTCTTATTGTCATTGTTTGATTACCGTACCAAGATCACTTACAAGTTAATGTTATGTCCAAAGATGAAATATTAATGGAGTATTCGGTATCTTGAGATGAAGTTTACCTTTATTCAAATTTATTATTATTTTGGATATCTTTTAATTTAATTGAAAGATAAAATTAAGACAAATATTTTAAAACAAATAAATTCTTATTTTGGCTTCAGATGTCTAATATTTTAATAAATTAATTGAAACATAATATCACCAAATAACTTCTTTTGTGTAGATTAATTTATTTAAAATATCAAGATGGTTATATGTTTCTGTAATTCATGTTTTCATTAATTGACGAAAGGAGAATTAATATTTGACAGAATTTCAACGACACGTGTGGCGATAAATGTGTGACAATAATGCGTTATTCTAAGGACTAATATATTGTTTGATATAGTTTATTGTCAATGTTTGATTGCTACAACAAGAGTACCACTTGTAGTTACTATTACTGTCCAAAGACTTGATATTAATGTTGTGCTTGGTATCTTAAGGAGAACTAGTCATTATTTTGAATTTATTATTTATTTATGAATAGTGATGCGAGTTTGTTTTATATTATTTATTTATTTATTTATTTATTTCTATATTTATCTAATTTATCTCATGCTGCCACAATATATGCTATTTTAGATTATATACCCATGTTTAGTGAAACTAATTTCAAGGAATAGAAAAGACACATATAATATTTAGATGAATGAACATAGACTTTACACTAAGGAAAGAACAATTTGCACCTCTCACTACGGTAAGCACCCATAAAAGGGATATTGAGAGGTGAGATTGTTCAAATCGCATGAGTCTAATGATCATAAAGAATAACTTTTTATAAGTCTGTAGGACCACAAATCTAAAGAAATTACTCATGTTGAGGGCTTCTTTGATAAAATTGAGAAACGTTTTACAAAAAAACCGTTAAGGTTAATATGACATCACTTTTGACTTACTTGATGTTTATGAAGTATAAGAGTCAAAGAAATGTAAGGCAGTATATTATGAAAATGTTTAATATTGCTTCAAAATTTAAGACACATAAGATCGAGCTTTCTAACAATTATTTGTTCTTATGCTTTTGGTATCGATTTCTATATAATTTAACCAAATTAAAAATAGTTATAACTGTAAAAAGGAGAAGTAGGCTCTAACTGAACTCATTTCTTATTGTGTTAAAGAGAAAGAAAAGTTGAAGCATTATAAGTGTAAAAGTACTCATTTGGTTAGTGCTCATTTAGTTAGTGTCTTTAAGAATAATGGCAATAAAAGAAAATACTAGAATAAAGTTTCTAAGGGTCCAACTCAAAAGAAACAACAATAACTTATAAAGTGAGCAACTACTTTTGGTTATTTTGAGTGATCTATGGATTGTAAGTTTTATGATTTCACAATTAGGAATATTTAATGAGATATTTATAACATTTTTAGGATGTTGAGTTTGGAGGGAGAAATAGGGTTATATACATTACTTCTAAGGAGGAATTGGATTATAATTTAATCCTTACTATCACTTTTCACGATGTTTAGGTTTTCAAACCTATCATTAATCAAGAAGTGAATTCAGAACCTCAATAAGAAAATGTTAAACAACTCTCATTCAAAATAAGGTAATTGCTTTAGAAGAACAAACTCCACAACCTCAAAAACAAGTGTCATTAAGAGGTCCACGAGAGGAAATAGAAATAATATTCCATATTACTATATTGTATTTATTCAAGAAAATAAGGATAATAATGGAATGATAGAAAATAGCTCAATCATGTTCTCATCAAGCCTTAAAAAGTTCTAATTGTAACACTCCAATCTCAATCAGAGTCCGAAGTGCTACATTTGGGTCACCCAAAATCCGATCTATCAAATTTCCATTTGGAAACCTCAAGTTTAGTCTTCATTTAAAAATTAGACATCTATAATTTCGCATAATAAAACCAACTCATATAAATCAGTTTAAAAAATAGGAGCTCTGAGTTTAAAATATTGTATATCAAAATAGTAAAGCAAATAGAGTTTACAGACTTAACATTTATAAGCCCAAAACTAAATACTAAGCATTGTACTTTGAAGCGATGCGGTGCTGGGATCCCTTCTCGATGTGCTCCTCGGCCACGATCAACCTACTAACTTGCAAACGGAAACAACGATTCCGAACGCTGAGCTTACAAAGCTCAGTGGTACATTTTTACTCTACCACAATTCTTGATTATCATAAACAAGCATACGAGATAAATACAATCTAGAGAGCATAAATAAGGATTCGCTACCTATGAGTCATCAACTAGCTACATAAACTAGAGTTATTAGACCACCTATCTCAAGGCATCAATAAGTCTACAAGAAGTCTTACATGTCCACAATGCTTCACCATAGTCGATATCACTCAGCCTATCGAGTAGGTTCTAAGCTATCATCTATAGCATCCACACAACATACATAAATAAATTCATACATCACCTACATAATAGCCAACGAAGCCCTACTTTACCCGTGCTCACACAGTCGTACCAATAATTTTATTTGCTCATTGAAATTTTATTTGCTCTTACATACCGGTATATGTTGATCTGTACTGATAATTACTTGCATGGCATACCAGTACAGGTCAAACACCATATCGGTACCCCACTAATAGCTCATCTTTAATAGAACAATGTCATTCAACCCAGAACACTAGGGTACCAATACGAGCTCCCCGTGTACCGGTATCAAAGCCTAGAAATGGCTTTCTAGGCTTAGAAAATCGTCCCTAAAGCCCCCATATCGCAACCATTAACTTTTTAACTCGATCCTACATCTTATGAAAGTTAATTAGGGTGGTTTGCTACCATTTTTACATGCCATTAACATTAATATCAGATTATGCCATTTTAGAGTCTCGTCTACATAAAATGCACCCAAACAACCATAAACACCAAATCTAAAAACCTTAAACCATAAAATCAAGCAAGACAATCATTTTATTATCTTCAAGAAGAGGAGTAAAAAATGTACTGACCTTAAGCAAAAATCTCGAAATGCACTCTTACCCTACGCTTCTTCAACTTTCTCTCTTGGCTCAAGCTTGAAGAAAATCCCCAAATCACTTTCTCTTGTCATACCAACATGAAAAAGAGTCAAGGCTTGAATTAACAACTATGGGAAGATTCAACTTTGAATTTGTAATGAAAGAAATGGGTTAAATCTCTTAAAACCCCAAATCCTTTAAAAACCCATTACTAGGAAACTCACATTCTCACTACAAAATTATATTTTTCATGAAGCTCTAGAAGAGTTGATTAACATACTTGAATCTTGGACTTTGATTAGAAGGAATGAGTATCAAATTTGGCTCCTTTAATTCAAAATGGCCATGGATGCTCTTGAAGAAAAGATGAAAAAGAGAGATGAAGAAAAGGGTGGGAAATCATGACCTCACCAAAAGCTCCCTTGTCCCTTTTTCCTTTAAACCCACGTGAAACCAAGCCAAAACAAGGGGAGATTAGCCTATTTTTCTCCTAAGGGTAAAATTGCTCCACCCAACCTACAAGTTTCTCCATTATTACAAAATTGTCACTACCCAAGCCCATATAGCATAATTCGCATCCAATAAGGCCCAAACTTGGCCCAATTGGTCTAATTACTCAATTCAACAGGAGGTTCATAACTCGGGTTAACACCCAACCGTTGACTTGAAAATTTGGATCGTTACACTAACTCTCAAAAGTGGATTGATTTCATATATGAAGAGTATAATTTTATGCAAGACAATAAATTTGAAAAACTTATCCCGTTACCTGAAGGTGCAAACCGGTTAGTTGTAAATGGATATTTAAAACCAAAAGGGTGCAAATGGTAATGTGGATAAGTAGAAGACACTTTTTGTATCTAAAAGATATACTCTAAAAGTAGACATTGGTTTTGAAGAGACTTTATCTCCAGTTTTATTGAAAGACTCTTACATAACAATAATAATGCTTGTTTCTCATGTTAATATTATGTTACATTAGATTGATGTTAAGAATGTGTTTTTTTTAATGGCAACATTGATGAAACAATTTATACAGTATAATCAGAAAATTTGTGTCTAACGATACAAAGTTAATGATATGTAAATTAATGAAATTCTTCTATAGGCTTAAGTATGTCTCTGTAAATGGTATTACAAGTTTCACCAAGTGATTACTACCTTGTTCAATTTTGAGATGAACTTGATTGATGATTGTATACACTACAAGTTATGTGGAAGTAAATCAAGTGATACTCATATTACTAAAAAATATTTTTATTCAATATCCTTAAAAGTAACCTTGAAATTTAGAAAACAAAAGATTTCATACACATAACCTATTGAAAATCTAATTTATGCTCAAGTATGTACGCGTTCGGATATTGTGTACATTGTTGGAATGTTAGGCGAATATTTAAGCAACCGTAGTATGGACCATTGGATAGCAGTCAATAGGGTTATGAGATATATTTAGAGAACACAAATTATATGATCACATATTGGAGTTCTGGTAAGTTAGAGATCATCAGGTTTGCAGGCTGCAATTCTAATAGAATATTGATGCAAAGGAATTTTGTCACATGGTCTGCTAATTATAGATTGAATAGAAATGTCATTTCAGTTATTTTGTGACAATAAATATGCATTCATTTATTCCATAAAAATAGGAACACTTCGGAATTGAAGCACATAAATATTAAGATCTTAATTGTTAAAGAAAATTCAGAGTGGTTGTGTGTTTATAGGGCACGTTGGTACAAAATCCATAACTGCGTGCTTATTAAGAAACTATCACCCTAGGTCTTTCATGAGCACACTATTCATGTGGGTGTAATGTTATTTAAGGATATTCAGTTTCAGTATGAGTTTGTAATTTTTGAAAAAAGATATTCATTTTAGACACAATTTTAGTTACTTTAGGTAATGATATTTTAAGATTATTTTCTGCAGAAATAAAGTTATTTTACTTTATACACATTCTAAATTCAATAAAGTTTGATCTCACTAAGGTTTAGGAGGACCAATTGGAAATAGGGATGTTCGGTTCATATTTCATGTAATTTTCCATGCTACGCGTCCATGATTGATATATGTCATTTGACTATATTTGTATATGTGATCATTGATGGGTCCAGTCATGATTTATATGACGAGGACTGCGTTGATCCTATATGGATATAGTTAATGGACGAGATTATTGTAGAATACCTATTATATAATAGCAAATTCTGAGCTCATAAGGTTGTACTTTTGTCAGAAAACATATGTTGTGCAATTGGGAGATTGTTGGAATAAAATATGCAATTGTAGGCATATATGTATAATGTATCTTTTTGGAAGATCAACTATATAGAAAGGTAGTGGTCCCCAAGAAATATGTTAACTTGTTTTTCTCTCATTTCCGTCAGAGAGTTTTACATCAAGTGAAAAGCTATGTTCTCACTTTAAAGATATATTCAGGTATGCTTCCGCATTTTGTTTTTATAGTTTATGTTTTCTTTGAACAATTTCTACCTAGGGGATGGGAAACGAGAATTTTCTCCTAACGGGTTTTGAACCCACAACCTACGGGAGATGGGAGGATGTCAACTTAGAACTTTAACCACTTGCTCTAGAGATTGTTGACTTATCTAATTGTGCTATAAATGCCCTTTCGTTCATATTTCACTATTCAAACTTTTTTTAAAATTTTTATTCTAAAGGTCCGTTTGATCAAACAAAATATGTTCGTTTGCTATACTTAGAGTATCAATGAGTGTAAAAGATAAAACTTGGATTGTCCAACTTCTGTAATCTCCCTGAATGAAATCTATTTCTAAAATAAATTCATTTCTTCTGAAATTTGTTTTGGATCACTTTGATGGTCAATTTGACTTTCAGAATTTGATCTTAAAGCCTGAATCGGGTCAAAAGGATTACACATGTTGCAATATTATGCAACAGCATGAAATGTAAAAAAAAAAGGTCATTTTCTTGTAAATGGGGAGCACATTGGCAATCTGTAAATCATTTATAAATATTAACCCTTAATCTCTTTTCAAGTATGATCTCTCTCATATGCTTTTACTCCATTATCATCTTTTACGTAATTTTCTCATTGTCGAAACATTGGTTTAAGCATCAAAGAGCTTTCGGACGCATAAACTTTGGTGCCTCTTATATCAACTTGTTTTACACATATCACAATCACACAACTAGTCTACTATTCGATCGAACTCGTTAGTGTTCAATTACTTAAGAAAAGAGCAAGGACGAAAATGATAAATGTTAAGGGCTAAATATATAATTATACCTTTTATTGTTAGAAAAGTGAACTAAGTTATTCTCAAATTCTTTAATCGTATCTTTTAGCAATGTATAATAGAAGATTAGCAAGTTGTATAGGCTTGGACATCATGACCATATGATCGGATCCTTTGATAACTTCTACTTGATGGGGCGGGTTTTTCTGGATCATCCACCATACAAAATCCTGCTTTGAGACCATGTCATTCTCTGAAATAATAAAAACCCGATTAACAGACCCGTATTTCTCCTGGGAGAGTACTAGTTCTCTTGACATGTCTTCTCCCCTATACAAACGTATCGGTCTCATCAACGTACTTGCCAATGCACAATCCTGTAAATTTTTTCAGAAAACTTGTAATGTGACAGTTGAAAGCATTTAAATAATAATTTGATCTCAGTTACGAATACTTAACCAAATTCGATATTTTTCTTAATAATCCGTGCGTTTCGAATACATGATTTGAAAGTATAATGGCAAATTAAACTTTTTATAAAATAGTGCAATTCGTTGTTATTAGATTTCTTTTGTCCAATCGAGAATTGTAATTTTTTTAACTTCATTTGTTGGATATGTTTGCCTTGACCTGACCTGACCTATAGACCCAAATTCACTATTTGTTTAACATTAAAATTATTTTTATAACAATATTTATCATTAAATCAAAATAAAATTTTAAATTTATTAGATGAGTTGCAGATGCATTAGCTAACTATCAGCCGAGTCGCCGTTTGATATGCAAGTATTTTACAGGGTAAATTATTTTGAAAATCATGTTTAATTTAATATTATTTTTTAGTTTTTTAAATTTAATATGTAAATGTAAAAAAAATCAACATACTCATTTGAAAAAAAAATTAGACCTCATTTTAATATATATATATATGGTAAACTACCTATGTGACCACATAATTATGTGGTCTGTTCTATTTTGATCACACAACTAAAAAAATGACAGTCACACCATTGAACTTTTAAAGTGGTGTGATTGTCCATTTTTAGTTGGGTGGTCACAATAGGACATACCACATAATTGAGTGGTCACACAGGTAATTTACCCTTTTTAAAACTATATATAACAAAAATTATACAAAGTGATTTGACTTGATCGTTTAAAATGGTTGAGAAGTGACTTGAACCTAGATCACTTGTTATGTGTAACAACACATAAACTACTTAATTAATTTAAATCTTTTAATTAAAACTGAAAATATTTAAAATATAGTTAAAGAAAAATTTAAAATAAGAATAGATTTATGATTTTTATATTAAATTAAATATATTTTCACATTTATTTTAATAATTTCAGATACATAATAATGAATCGAGTTTTTTAATTTAATTAATAATTTTTATTTTTTATTAAATATCTTATTTCAATGATTATATATATATTATATTAAAAAATTTAAAAAGTTATATATTAAAAGTTTTAATATAATTTAAAAATTCTATTAATGAATTTTGAGTATAATTTAAAATTTTCATTATAGTTAATAGATACAATAATTGAATTAAGATATTTTATTTTTATATATTTTAAAATTGTAATATAGTTTTATTTTTTAAAAAATTTTAATATAATCATTGAATTAAGATATTCAATTAAAATTAAAATTATTAATTAAATTAAAGAACTCAAGTCAATATTACATATATATATGAAATTATTAAAATAAATGTGAGAAAGGAAAATATTCAATTTAATTTAAAAATATAAAAATCATAAATCTTTTTAAATATTGCTTTATTTAAACTTCAAATATATTTCAAATATTTTCATTTTTATTTTAAATATTTGAATTGATTTAGTGGTTTGTATGTTTTTACATATCATAAGTGATCCAAGTTCAAGTCCCTTCTCAACTATTTTTACTTCTTTTTCCTAACATTTACTACATTATACGATATATATAAAAAGGTGAAATTTGTATTAACAAAAATAGATTGGTGTAGTGGTAATGACTTGAGTTTTTAACTTAGAGGTCCCAAGTTCATTTCACGCCAAGCACATTTTGTTTTCATTAATTCTCCTTTGACATAAGGTGTCACCACATGATTAGAGAAAAATAAATATATTAACTACAAAAAAAATTAGAGTAAATTCATCTAACAAGTGTCATGGCATGTGTCATCATCCAATTTGTTGATTAATTTTATTTAATTAAATTAAAATTAAGACCAAATTGATATAATAGGTAACTAACAGAGACCAAATGTGTAATTATACAAAATTTTGTTAACTGATAGGTCACTTTCTTTGTCAGATTTTAGCTGGTGGTGGTCAAAATAAGACTACTTTAAAAGTTAGGTGGTGTGATTGTCTATTTTTTAGTTGGGTGGTCAAAATAGGACAAACCACTTAGTTGGGTGGTCACACGGATAGTTTACCCTTTAAAAAATAGATTAACTATGAATTTACTACTGCTTTTCAATATTTATATTTTGTCCCCTCAACCCAACTTTGGCTCCGTAGCTAGCAAGCAGCAACCAATCGCTACACCAAGGCTAACTACTACTCTCTATGTCCTATTAAATTTATACTTTATTGACATTTTTTGGGTCATTTTTTTTTAACATTGACTCATTATTATTTAAAATTTATTATTGATAAAAATATGAAAAAATATATTTTAAAACCTTCAATCAAGTAGAACTTAGATATGTATTTTATAAAATTTAACTATTTAAAACATTTAAAATAATAATAGTCAAAGATTAAGAAAATTAACTTTTTAAAAGTCAATAAAAAAACAAATTTAAGACGGATAAAATATTTAAGTTTTGACCAAAATTCAAGTAAGAGGGGATTAATTTGAATTAGTAAATATTTAATCCAAAACTCAGCCCAAATAGACCAAACCTATTGACCTGAGTCCATGATATGACTCCAATATGGTTGAAATGATATCTTACCTCAGGTGGGCTTAGTTGGTAGACTTTTGAACAGAGGAACATTGGCCCAAAAGTGAAGGTGGTTGGAGGGCTGCTAGCCCCATCATCATATGCATAACGGTTGTCCATTTGGGAATCTTGATCACTCAATGCCTTGTGACAAAAATCAAACAAGGTTTTCCATCTCCATCATCACTAATAAAAACATTTTAAATTTGACAAATACCAACATAATTTTTTAACAATGAAACGGATCATTGCTTGCGTACCTTTTGAATGAGAATAGAAACATTTGAGTGTTGGACCAGGCATGGTCGCAGTGACAAAAACCGCTGCAGAGATCTTGTGAGGGAACCTTTCCATGGCTTGAGAGATAGCCAGACCGCCTAAGCTGTGACCAACCAGGACCACTTTTTCTTTATCAGGTAGCACTCCCATGAATTCCATTAAGGGCTTGATGTAATCGGAGATGGATCGTAGAGTGTTCGCTTGTTGTGGATCAACCCCTGAGCCTGTCAGATCTATGGCGCTCACATTGTGGCCGCCTGATTTTAGCAGTGGCACCAGCTTATACCATGTCCATGCTGGTACCATGACAAGACCCATGAACCAGCACGAAGTGCTTTGCCAGTTCCGGTGATCCAAAATCCGTGGATGGAAAGTAGGAAACAACAAGTGAAACTAAGATCACGAGTTTCTGACTCTCATGCATGTTTCCGGGTTGGGTTTTTGGAGAAAAAGCTCTTCAGTTGAAGTTTCAGATAGGGTTGAAGCAACTTTCAAGCAAACGGGATTTATCTTGTAAATGAAATAATTGATCCTCAAAAGTCAAAAGTTTATAAAATATAATATTCATTGAGAATATTGTTTTTTTTTTCCTAAAGCGCAGGCGAAGTTGGGAAAAAAAAAGCTGAATCATTTAACAATAAATAAAAAAAGCTGAATCTTTTAACAAAAAATTTAAATTTTGAAAGGTGTAGGGGACAAATTCATAATTATTCTAATTTTTTTAAAAAATATATAAAAAATTAAAGATTAAAAAATTGAACAAGTATGCATTTTAAATTCAACATATCTAAACACCATCATCACGATTCGACAACGGATCTCTAAAATCGAGAGGGGTAAATTTCAAAATTGAAGTCATAGATCTTCTTTACTTTGTTTAGATTTTGGTAAAAAACGAACCTAGGCTTCAAGGTGAAAAGTTGAACAAGTATGCATTTTATGGGCTTTTCAATTGTCGTAAATGGTGGCAAACGATGTCGGTGAGCTTTGTGCAACATCATGTTAGAGGGTAGAGTGTTCAAACAAGTATGCATTTTATGGGCTTCTCAATGTACGCAATTTAGTCCTTTGCATGTATGTTATTCATCATTTACACTTTCACATCATCATTCATTTTCTTGTTTTTTTATGTATTACTTGGATCATAGCTAATCATGTCCTCGTAACAATATTTAGAGACTACTTAGCCCTTTCAGGTACTAATTTTTCAGGTGCAGTTGGGGTGCTCCAACTTTGTCCACGTGTAACTGATTACCAAATCTGACCACGATCCTGGAATATACGCATAACAAATTTAAGGGTATTTGGTCGTACGCAATCTCAAATGACCCAATGGCGACTTCATCCTTTCGACGAACTTTCAAGGATCAAACATTTTCGAGCTACCTAAAAACGACATCAACAAAAGATTTTAGGAATTTCTTTTTAGAAAATTAAAGATTTATGATTTTTTTTAAATTAAAAATAGATCAAATGTCATACACTCTTTGGGTGAAAAAATTAACCGGCATTAACAACTCACCTTAAAATGGTAGTTGTTAACCCTATAAAAGGATAGATTTTATGTCCTTTTACTTGAGTTATTACTTAGTTTCAAGTTCATTTAGTAGTATTCAAACATTCTTGTTGGAGTTTATATTACGGACGTTAAAGATTTATCAAATAATGCTATGATGAGGCGAAAGTAGGGTGTTGGTGGTTATTTTGCATGTTTTTAGGTGATTAAGTAAGGTGGTGGATTGATGTAGCATTTCGAGAACAAAGAAGCAAGCAACTGGTAGTATTTCCAGGGTGCAAGACGACAAAAGTCCTAAAAGATGTCACTAATTTACTAAATGAACACTTTAGATTTACCTTTGGATTTGATTGATTTATTGAAACTTAAGATCATGAGTGTGATGATTCAATTTATTTTTAAGGTTGCATTTTTGTTATTTTTTAGGAAGGGTGGAGCCTTGCAAAACTTTTCTATGTCCGTTGTGTTGTTCTTGCTCCTTATGTCGTTCCTTATTGGTAAATGAATGAATTTTATCTTATATCTTAAGAATGAGTTCTATATGTTATTATTTCTCTTTCTCTATAAAAAGGCCTACAATATTTCCCCTGGAAATGGAATTCACTTGTTGGGGTTTGTCCAATGAATTAACCAGCTGAATGAGGCAAATCCTGAATTATTGTCAGTGTCTCAAGTTCAAGTTATTATATCGCAACTTATTTAATATGTTGTGTTTACAATTTGTTGTATAGTGCACCTTCATTCTTTGAGCATCACTTCAGAAAAGAGTTTTCTCTTTTGTACAAATATTTCCAAGAAGCTCCTGCTGATAAGGTAGTTGAATCATATATATTAAGTGCTTGACAAATCAACTGGTTTTCCCTTTGCACTCTGATATAATTTATTTATCATTTCTTGTTAATATGTTTGAAGATGCATCTTGCATATTAACTCCTTATTGGTGTATGGACATAGGTTTGTTGGAAAGATGTAATTCATTGGATGGCCACTTTTTAGTGAAAATTGGGAGTCATGGAGAAGTGAGGATTTGAATCTGAGTCCATATCCTTTTACTGTTAGTACTTCTATTTTGGAGCTCATGTACTTATTATATAGTTAAAAAAACTACCTAATTTAAGACGGTATTTGATGTTCTAAGCAGGATCCGGTAACAGGACTTCCTACTTGGCATGATAGGCCACCATCTTTCTTACTTTTGTAAGTCTTGTTGTTTCACATAGGAAGTTTATAAACTAAATGACTTATTGAATGATCGAAAAATTAATTGCAATAATGCTTCACTTTTATTATCCAACTGAGTCAAGGTGAATACATGATGCAATCTCTGATTATCAAAGGCTTCTACGTCACAAGTATAGCTTTAGCAAAGAAATTGTTGAGTGTCCTGGTAACTCCTAAATTTCTGTACTTCTTGTTTCAGACTCCTTTCACGAAACTTTCGACATTTTTTGTATGTGCTGAATTTTGTTGGATAGGCCTTTGTGATAAATTTTTCGGATAACTAGTTGATTCTGCAAACTTATCTGTAACACTACTCCCTTTTTTTTTTTTTGTTCCTTCTTCCTTATATTTGGATTTCTCATGATTCAATGTGTTAACAGATTATTGGCCATCAAATACTCGAGCTTGTGGGTTTTGGTTCCTCCCTATAGAGTGACAGTTTTCCTGCCTGGAATGTGGAGAAATTTCGTCATTGCTTTCCTCAGGGCATCTAACCACTGATGACCTGTGTTCAGCTCATGCCGAGTTACAATATTTTCTAAAAGACCCTTTGTCAAGGCACCAATTTTCATAGGGCTGAGTTCTATTGGAAGGTAGGTTCAGAAGCTTTGTCTGATATCTTAGCTGTCTACAGAAAGTGCCTTTGATCTTCCTCGGTTGCTCTGTTATCTCTGTATATTGGTGTTTGTGTAACTTAATTGTTTTAATTTAAAATAATGACAGAACACAGTTTGGTATTCATAATATGGTGGAATTGTAATGTGTATGGATCCTGGAAATGAATGGATAATAGCTTGAAAGTTTCTTTTCTATTTCTTTCCTGAACTAAGTGTTCATTTTCTGTTTGCAGCATGGGGTTTATGAGGAATCCTCGAGCATTTCTAGAAGTTTTCCGAACTGTTCTGCAGGTTACATGTCACAGATTCATCCTCTTTACTGCTGGCTATGAACCATTAGATGCAGCAGTCCAGGAAATTGCCTATGAAGCATCTTCTATTTCAAATCAAAGGTGGTCAATTCAAAAGGGGTTATCGCTTTTTGATAGCTGGCTCTTTTGCTTTTCAGGGTGAGTATTTCTAGTTTCATCTGGATACCAGAATAAAAAAGATAATTGAACTTGAAGACTAATAGAAGCAGCAATAACTTTGGGACAATAGGCTAAAGAATTCAAAGATAATTTATTGATAAAGGTTGTCCTTATGGAGAGGACCAAACTCCTAATACAAAGCTGATGAACAAATCAAACATGAAAACCAAAGTTAGGACCCATTAGCATACTTATAAGCAAATAGCTTTGAGGGTTCAGTTATTTCATTGCAACAAAATCAATAAGTAAGCAACTAATATAGTTTGATGTAGTTGTGGGAGGCATAACTTGGGGAAGTGGAAGATCAGAGTGAGAAACCTCCCATATTTCCTCTAACAGCTTCTTATATGGGTCTTGGAACAAGACAATCCCCAAGGGGGACAAAGCTGTAAGTTGATTCACCTTAGGTGGCTTCCAAAGAGATATGCTCACAGGTGTCAACGACGTATGAAAAACTTGTTAATTTAGAAAGTAACAAGAAAACTAACTTTTACAATTCACAATTTCTTCGAGATCTTAACGATACAGATTTGAAGTTGATAGATAACTCAAGAGTAATTCAATAGCATTTACTGCCAATGGCAGATTACATGCATATTTCTTGTTACACACTACAAGTTACTATGAGGGACCTTTTTTTTCCTATTTTTAGGTAACTGGAGAATAATTCAATAACATTTACTGTCAATGGAACATTACATACATAGTTCTTGCTACACGCTACAAGGTACTTCAAGCGACAAATTTCCTCCAAAAAAACTAACCACAAAAACTTGCCCAGGTTTTCCAACCTTCCAAAATAATTGTTGGTAATTGCTTGGGATTTTAACAAACATAAATTGAACACAATAACTGAGGATATTTACTAGAGTCCATTAATGCATAATAAATAACATAGTGTACTAGATCTTATTGCCAGCCTTGCTTCTATGGTGGAGCTCCTTAGTAACAACAGGTGTAACAAAGACGTGGATGATAAGCTTCTTGGACTTATTTTTAAACATCACATTCCATAACTATTTCTAAAACTTAACATTTTTATGTTAAATTTTATTGTTGTAAAATTAGTATGATACCCTACAATTCATCATGGAGAGAGGTGAGAAATTTTCCCTCATATTTATTTTCTTTATGTGGACATCTTATTTCAGTTGAATGCAAAGCAGTAATCATTTTATTAGTTGCATTATTTTTCTTCAATGGAAATTCAGTGGATCTACTGCTGCAGCACTACATGCTGGTATCCCTCAGGTCAGTTGTATGGTAAATCCCATTCAACTATACTTATTGTTGCAGCTCTCCATTATTGTTAGAGCAGATTTTTTGTTTAGCATTTTCGTAGCTTTTACTTGTGATGGCCATTTGACAAAGCTGATGAGCATCTTATATGGGATGCAACAACAATTTCGTATAAATTCATTCAAGTCTATATGCATTCTTTTTACCGTAACTGTAGTTTACATCTGTATTGTGTGTATTGTTATGGTGTTTGTCATCCTATTGTTTCCGTACTTCTCATCTCACACATAACTGTCATCGCATGGCAGATTATACGTCCATTTATGCTGGATCAATTATACTGGGCACATAAAATGTTTTGGCTTGGAGTTGCTCCAGAACAATTGAGTAGAAACCAGCTCGTTCCAGAAAATATTAGTAACACAAGTATCAGGGTCGCAGCAAATGTACTGTCACAAGCAATACATGACGCATTATCTTCTAGAATCAAAGCACGTGCATTAGATTTAAGTAACAGAATTTCTTCAGAGGTAATGGCTGCCTCTGTAATACATTTTTACTGTCCATTCATTTAATCGAAGCTTATAAATATTAGATTTGTAATAATTATGTAAAGTATGGTCCATAAGTGAATGCCAGCACATTTACCTCAGTGATTCCTCTCATTTTTGAGATCGCCTCTTTATGTAATGTGCCATTATGAATAATACATATCATTGTCGTTGATGCATCATGCATTTACTTGGTGAAACTGCATAAAATACTAGCCTGGTTATAGCAATAACAGTAATAAACTGATGGCAGCTAATGGTTCATCTTTTGTAAAAGATCTTGGCCGGTGTTTGGATGGAAAATCAACATTTCAAAGAACTTTGTACAAATCATATTGTTTGAGACACATCAACTGTCCAAATCCTAATTTCCCACCCATTTCCAACCAACCCCATTGAAGCATCTATTTTCTGTGGACTTGCTCTCTTTTTCAATTTTTGATTATATTGGGGGTACTGACATTATCTGAAACTTAATTCATTTTCAGGACGGAGTTTTAGAAGCTGTGAAAACCCTGAGGGAAGAGATCGGTTGTACAGTTGATGATGAACATAGAATGGACAGGTAGTTGTATTGTACATCTTTTTTACTCTAGACTCGTTTACTATAATCTCTTCCTTGCTACTTTTTTTTCATGTTAGAAAGTACTAGGTTGAATCATTTAGCTCTGAGACAAGGTATACCAATATTAAAGGATGAATTATGAAAATTTTATGGAGTATTGGATAACATTTGAACATAAAATATTCAGTAAAGGATGACTGGTTGAGTTTAGGTGATGGGTCATTGGGGCTGGTCTCCTGTTGGAGCTCATTACTTTAATTTGGAATGGATGGGTGAATTACATCATATTTAATTCAAGAATTCATTCAATTTTTTATTCAAGAATATAAAAAAAACACTGATTCGCCTTTTATGTACCATGAAAAATAAGTGAAATATTAGTATGGACTGTCTTATGGGATGAAATTGTAGAAACTAAGAATTTGGAACAGAGAATAATAACTGTTCTCTATTTTTTTCATTCAAAAATAAACGAAAAAAAGCCTATTAATAATAGGTTCATTACAACCAACAATCAGTTGGTCTTGTGGGATGAGGTGTTAGATCTTTTAAGCAATGTCACTGATTTGAATCCTAACGTTGTGAATGGAAAAAATTAAGTTGAGAGAGTCGCCCTCATAATGTGTCTCTAATGGATTGAATACCAATGATTAGGGGTGTTCAATCGGTTGGTTCGATTAACCGACTACACTGAATTAGTTGAAATCTATTAGCCAAAATTTTTTAGGCTTTAACTGTTAACCGAACCGAACAAAGTTCGATTAATTCGGTCGATTTTTGAATTAATCGAAATTTGTTATAAGTTTTTGGTAAAGTACACAAATGATCACTAAACTATGCTAAAAATAATCTTTTTAATCTCTGAACTTTCAAAAGTTACAAGACAATCACTAAACTTAACATACTATTACAAAATGGTCATTACACGTTATAAATTATTGATAAAATTTGAAAAGTTTAATAACTATTTTATAACATATCGAAAAGTTTAATAATCATTTTATAACTTTTAAAAATTTAGTGATCAAATATATATATATATATAATATTTAAAATACTGATAACCAAAGTTTGAAAAAAAATCTTAAAAGTTAACCGACCGACTAATTGAAAAAAAATTGGTTCAATCAGTTAATTCGATTAAAATTGAGTTTGAACACCCTATCGGCGATTAAACAAAAAAGGTCGATTACAACAAAGTTTTAATTTACTTTCAGCTAAACTGTTTTTTAGAAGTAAATCTATACGGTTAACCCTTTTTTATCTAATCTTTATTTTGGATAAGACTTAGGGTATAAGTTAAATACTAACTAAATTACTGGTGCACAACAATTATTTTTTTTTGAATAACTGGTGCACAACAATTAGAATACTAATTATTAACTATACACTACTTCAATTACACTTCTCTCAAGTTGGTGAGTATAATAGAGTCCTAACTTGGTTGTAAAACTCATTAAAGTTAAGTCTTGGAAGAGCTTTGGTAAGAACATCAACAAGTTGTTTCTGAGTGAGAATATACGCTAGTTTTATGGAACCATCATTGACCTATCTTGAGATGAAGTGTCTGTTATTCCAACATATTCATGATGAACAAATGATAGTAGATTAGTTATCACAACTCAAATTGCTCATTTAAGTCTAACTTGAGTTCTTTTAGCAACATTTTGCATCCACGTTCCTTCATAAATCCAAAGGACAAATGTTGATATTCAGTTCTTACACTGTACTTTTACTTTTCGCTCCTCCGTGTAATTAAATTTCTCATACAAATGAACAATAACCACTTATAGGCCTTATGCATGTCAATTCTCCGGCCCAATTAGCATTAAAAAAAATTATATTCTTATGTTCTCAATTTCCCTAAAAAATAAACTGCATCCTAATATCATTTTGAGGCATCTCATAATTAAATGCATTGTTCAAGGTGTTCTTCTTTGGAGTCATTCATGTTCTGACTCACGATATCTATAGAGAATGTAATATTTGGTCTAGTTAGAGACCAATAAATTAATTTCACAATCAATATTTGGTATTGGTCTTTATTCATTGGAATTTCCATATCGTCCTTCTTTAATTTTATGTTAGAATCCTAGGAGTTTCGACAGGCTTGTATACCAACATACTAGTTTCATTAAGAAGATTCAATATATATTTTCCTTGAGAAAATTACAATTTTAGCTTGTGATCGTGCAATCTCCATCTTCAAAAATACCTGATACAACCAAGACCTTTAGTTTCAAACTCACCAGCTAAAAGATCCTTTTTATCTTGATGATTTCCTTAGTGTCATCCCATGTTAAGATTATATCATCCACATAAATTATGTTAATAGTTTTCTTTCTTTTTGAAGGCAATTTCAAAAACAATGTATGGTCAGATTTACATTGTTTATAGTCATGTTTGATGAGAACTTTTACAAATCTATCAAACCAAATTCTAGGTAACTACTTCAAACCATGCAAGAAATTTTTTCAGTTTGCATACCTTGTGATATGTCGAGAATTTATCCAAACATGGGGAATTTTCACATAGATTTTTTTTTCAAATTATCATTAGAAAGTCATTTTTGATATCCAACTGGTAGAGTGGTCAGTCTTCATTTACTATTAGTAATAACAAAACTATGACAAAGTTTAGGTTGGCAACTGGAGAAAATAAGGGTGAGCATTTGATCAATTTGAGTAAAAAATTGAGTTAGTCGAGTTGTCGAGTCTTATTTTATCATTTAAATTTTATTTAGAATTTTTCGAGTCAAGTTGTTTGATTTTCTCTTGAAATTTAATTATAAATAATTATAATATCAAGGTATTGATTGGTTTCATTTAAACTTTCTAGAATTAAGGAAAATCATAGTTTTACTTCTAATGAGAGGAAACACGAGACTACAATCCTCCTATGTCAAACACTTCTTGTCATCTCGGATATCTGGAATGGGGATAATATAAAAGGAAGTGAGCTTGAGAGTTTAGTGTGGTCTAAGTAGTGCATAATATAACAAAAATAAACATTCAAGCATCCTCTCTGTTGGAAACTGTTTTCTCTTTCATTTTGTAACCTCGAGGTGAGCTGTTTTCTGGCGGTCCAGGGTTTGCCGGTGGCCGTCGGGCCCCTGTCGTCTTCCTCTTTCTCTCCTCTTTCGTTTCAACCTTCTCGCTTCCTCTCCCATTGCTGTCTTCTCTTTCTTTCTCGGCTTCCCCTTCTTTCTAGCGTTCGTTTTCTCCGATCACCTCTTGGTCTTCTTGCTGCGGAACCCCTTCCCCTGGTGACCAGAGCTCTCTTCAGGTTACGTTTTTGTGAGAGAATGTTGGGTTCGTCGATGGGTTCAAGGGAGCGGCACCTTGCCCCGGTTCTGCCGGACTTCTTGTTGGGGGTCTTGCCCTTTGTCTTGCTCGGGGGTCTTTTTGACCCTGGTTTCTCGTCGTCTCCTCTTGTCATCATTGTTTCCAGATCTTTCGTGATGATTCGGTTGAATCTCTTCCTGCATTACTTTCAGTGCACTCATTCTCTGCGCCATCAGAATCGACATGCAGGCTAAAGAGCGGCAGCTAGCTTGGTATTTTCCCTCCCCCCTCGGCGGACCTTGCTCTCCCTCGTGTTGGGAGTTGAAGCTCCACCCTTCTATCGTGATTTTCCTTTGTTTGTGTTACGTGTTTTGTTCTGTTTGGTTCTGTTTGTTGCTTCCTTGTACTCTGTTCTTGTCTTTGTTTTTATTTGTTTGTGTGTAGTTTGTCTGCAACAATGTTACCTAATTTGTCCAGCACCCCATGAATCTCGTTTCAATTCGTAGCGTTCCAATTTACGGTTCGTTTTCATTTTAATTCGTTTAGGAACGTGAATTGGAACGAACAAATTGATGTACCGAAGGTGGAGAGAGTAAATAAGAAGGTGAGAAGTCAATAGTTTAAGATTGATTTTGAGGCTTTGGAGACCTTTACAAAATACATTCTCATATAATAAAAAAGATATCGAGGGGAGTCGATTGGTGCTTAAACCGATGACGGGAAGTGACTGGAACGATGACGACGGCGGATTAAAGCGGCGCAGGGAAAGGAGAGTTTTAGCTTTTAGGTTAAAAATTTTGTTTTTAACGACCAAGATAACATGGAAAATGGTCTTAATATCCACATATTTTTTAAAAAAATTGGGTAATTATAAGCCCAGTCATTTTATATTTTTATTTCATACAATTTTATCCTTTTTACATTTTTTATTTATAATTTATGCTTTTACTTTTATATTTGTTTCAATTATGTCCTTAATTTAATTTCTACCTTTATTTTTTTTAATTTTAATTTTGTCCTTAAGTGTTTTTAATTTAGTTTGTAAGCTTTGAGTTCATGTAATTTAGTCCCTAATTATTTATACTTTATTTAGATTTAGTTTGTTAATTTCATCATGTTTGCATTTTAGTCCATGGCATTCATTTAGCCTCTATATTTATGTTATTTAGTATATCATATATATTCCTATTTAATATTTTTCTATTTATTTGTGTATATTTTTAAATTTTAATTTGTAAATAATCATAATAGAATTACAATTTTTTTAAATAAAGTCTCACTTCACTTTTAAACATTCATATTAATAAAAGTTTATAAGTGTTAGAAAATACTCTAAAAAGATTCATATTAAATGTGTTGAGCCATTTGAAAGTTATTTGAATAATAATAATAATAGTTTCTTCGAAAAAAAAGAGAAAAAAATGAACGTATAAATAAATTATTAAAAATTTATCAACAAACCAAATAAAATATCATCACGAATTATGATCCCAAATTACATTTTAGAGAAGACTATCCCAACGAACCGCAAACGGTAAAATTAATGAATTGCGATCCCGTATCCGTTTCGCGAATTAGGTAACACTGGTATGGAATGTTCTTCTTTTCTCCCCTTGTTCTTATGGTGTCTTTGTTTGTTGTTTTTTTTTTTTTTTGAATGAATGAATGGCCGACGTATTGTTAAAAAAAAGCATCATTTCAAAATGTATAAAACGAAACATTCAAACAAATCACTATATCTCGAAAAAAACATATTTCGAGTAATCTAGCAATATCTGCATTCGATTATTATGTTACAGATGTCATGCACCATTAAGGAGGTTCCAGGGAACCTCGTAATCAGCACATGCTATTAAAGTTGATAATCAGATGAACCAACCGTCTGTATGTGAATTTATAAACCATGTAGGAAGAACCACGAGTCTGTAGGTAGGTTTACCAAAAAAATAGGTGATATCTATCCCATCCTCAATGAACAGTAAAAAACATGTATGTCATGTCATATAACCAATATCAGAGTTTTAACAGTTCACAAGCGTGAAAGTTCTGTATTCATTCCCTATAAGATCATGCCATGATATCATTTATTGTAGACATGAATACAATGGTAAATAATATATTATGCATTTTCTGTCATTACATTTCATTTATAGTCACAAACCAAAATAACAGTAGATCATGCAGCGTGTACAACATGAATCAACAATATAACACAAACATAAGGTAAGTAGGTTCAAAAATAATATGTGAAATACATCATGTACCTATTGTTTAATAATTCAAGTAAACCAATAAAAATTATATAATAATCAACATTTAGTGGAAAATAAAAGTTTTAACACACCTATTACGACAAGGTATGATACTAGCAAAACTATACTAAATTTAGCATAGAATAATAAAACTATTCAAAATACGACCAAAGACTATTTCTAATTACTTATTCAACAGATTTACTAATTCTAAATACTCATCTGATTCAATTCCTAAATTGTCGTTTATCCCAGCACATGATTGAAATGAACGATACAAATCTCTAGAGTCGATTAAATACCGACAAAATTTCTGAAAAAAATGTATTAATACTGGAAGATTTTGGATAAAATTGAACAAAAACAGACTGCA
Source organism: Hibiscus mutabilis (assembly GCA_019671005.1). Taxonomy (NCBI): domain Eukaryota; kingdom Viridiplantae; phylum Streptophyta; class Magnoliopsida; order Malvales; family Malvaceae; genus Hibiscus; species Hibiscus mutabilis. The sequence continues at coordinate 20,214,980 of CM033749.1, read as the reverse complement.
TTATTGAAGTCAACATGTTAAACGGGTCAAACCTTATTCAACATGGCAAACGTTTTAAAGTCAACGATTCTGATTTAGTTTACGTCAACTCAGGTCGATCTCGTCAACATTCAAGTCAAGTAATATGTCGAATCAGGTCTAGGGGTGAGCATTCGATCGAGTCGAGTAAAAAAAATTCGAGTTTTCGAGTTGACGCGCCATATTTTACAACTCAAACTTTATTTAAATTTTTTCTATTCAAGTCGAGTTTAAGAAATTTGAGTCGAGTCGAGTCGCGTTTTCGAGTTCATATAAAAATTTAATTGTAATTATTTATCATGTTATAGTACGGTTTGATTCCAATTTAAATCACTTTCTTTAATCATATAAGATATGCATATATATATATATATATATATATATATTTCTTCATATTTTTATATATCGGTATATATATAATAATAAAAAATTGAGAGTCTCGTCTCAAATTTAAAAATAAATCTATTAATTACTAAAAATTTTGAGTTATTCGAGTTTCTATTTTACAACTCAAACTTTATTTGAAATTTTTTCGAGTCGAATCAGGTTTATGAAATTTCGAGTCAAGTCAAGACGAGTCGAATATTTTTCCCTCAAGTCGAGTCGAGTTATTCAGCTTTTTCGAGTCGAGTCGAGTTTTACTCCCCTAATCAGGTCGGACGGTTGGGTCGAACCAAAATGGGATAAGACAAAGGCCTTGGTTTACCAATTCCCTAACTTGGACCGAGGTCAGATGGATCTAATAATGCTTGATATTCAAAGGTATTTTCGATTTCATGTAATAGATCAGCACAGATTTGGGCCTAAACAAGTTCGATTCGACAGTCAATTGGGTTAAGGCCAGTTTAGGTCTTGACAAATGAGTTGAGATGGTGACACAGACTAAAGTAAGGCCTTTAGGATATATGTTTTATAGCCAGGTGATGGTATTCTAAAGAACATGTGTTTTGACCTTATTTATTGGTTAATTTATTTTTATTTAGTTAGTCTTTGTATGCATTTTAACATTTTCATCTTAGTTAATTGTATTTCTTAACTCAGTTGTCTTTGTTCGAATTATCTTTGATTTTGTTACATTTTGCTGCTAATTTCGTTGCATAAGTTCTTCTAGTATCGCAGCCAACATTATCGCCACATTAGCCAGCTGTCAAGAAGCTTTTATTCGGACAAAATCAAATGACAATAAGCTCGCAGTTAGTTACAACAACTTTTGTTTGGACATGATGTCGCCGCATTGAAAACATGATTGTCGGTGCATTGATAGCTGACAAGAAGATAAGATCAAAGGACGATGTGTTGGCAAATTAGTACAACTGCCTTATAAGAAATTTACAACTGCAAATTCATAAGGGACACATGTATTTACCCTATTGAAAAGAAATATATATCATCTTATCCTTACTATAAGAACCCAATTCTGTCCGGGCCTTTGAGCCCAATAATAACAAAATCCATAATCCATTAGAATTCAAATACTCAAATACCCATTACCCAATAACCAAACTCAAGCCTAAACCTAAATTAACCTACTATAACCTAACCCTAAAAACCTAAACTGCCACACCCGCCACGATCTGCCGCCGCCTCGTCGGTTTTGACCGCCTCCGTCAAAACCCTAAAATAACTTCAGCAAAACTCTAAATCAATCCCTAACTAAGTCCTAAACGGTAACCAACTAAATATTAAACCAAACCCCAAATAACCTAAACCTAACATCACATCCATTCTTTCTTTACCTGCCACCTGACAACCGCTTATCACCACTGCCCTATGCACTCGTTTAAAGCCCCCTCTTCCTCATTTCACTACCTCCACCGCCCAAACTCGGCCTCATCAAACCCCGACCTATTCCCATACTTTCCAAATAACCCGAATCAAGCCCTAAAGTTTGTCTACACCAAATGAAGATTTTGAGGGGGATCGAAGAAAAAAGAATAAAAAAAAGATTAAAAAAGAGGGGTAAATTTTTTTTAAATAACACGTCGTTTTGTTAGATCTACTTACCTAAGATGATATCTGGGAAAACTCGACTATAGATCCGACTTTAGGGGAAAAACCGAATCTCTCAACCCTTTTTGCATGAACTCTGACCGCCGGAGGCGGTGATTCGTCGTCGCTGATGAACGACGACTTGCGGTGGTTCGCATTTCAATTCTTGCTTTATTTCATTTTGGTCACTATTTTTCTTCTCTTTTAAGCTTTTATTATTAATTAATTAATATTATTAATTAATTAATATATTATTATTAGTATTATTATATTGTTATTATTATTATATTATTATTATTTCTATTATTATATTATATTATTATATTATTATTATTATTAAGATTATTACAGTTATATTATTACTATTATTATTATTATTGCTATTATATCTATATTATTATTATTATTATTATTATTACTACTAATTATTATTATTTTTAAGTATTAATGCTATTATTATTGTTATTACCATTAATATTATTACTTACTTATTATTTATATTTTAATAATATATCTATTAACATATATATATATATATATATATATCTTGCATTCATTTTTTAAATCGGATTTTAAATTAAAACGACTTTCGTTATTAGGGATTCTCGTGAAAACGTACCTCGAACTTAAAGTGATGATGCTTTCTTGTTAATATCTAATATAAAAACATCTTTTTAATCCTAAATTATAATATTTAAAATAGTATTCTTTTATTCGGGGTCTTGTAAAATTATGTCTCGAACTGAAAGGGGCATAAGTTTCTCATTAGTCCCATATAAATAAGTATTCTTTTAAATACATTTTACGATAAAAATCATATATTCAAAGATAACAATTTCCAAATTAAATTCAAATTCGTAATTTCCATTGTTAAAACACTACGTAATTGACTAGGTACCAATTTTTGGACATTGTGGAGGTGCTCGCCCTTCCCCATACGTAACCGACTTTCGAACTCATTTTTCTAGTTTCGCAGATCAAAACTTGTTGTTTTAATAAAAATAATAAAAACAACATTTATTAAAATAACCGAGTTTTTAGGTGATCCAATCTCACCTAAATTAAAAGATTGGTGGCGACTCCTTTTAAAACCATTTTTTTTGTAAAAAAACGCCAAGCTCGCAAGCTCCTTAATACAGTTTGGTGACTCCATTGGGGACTTTTTTTAGAGAGTCAAGCCACAAGTCGATTACTTCTTGTCTTAATAGATGGAAATTGTGACTTCGATTTAATTTAATTTGTGATCATTTCTTTTTTTATTTTGTAAATTTATACAAATTTTTTTATAAAATATGTTTTTTTCTGATTTTTCATATCATAAGCTCTGCACCCGAGTTTCGTCCCTTCTAAATGGGAGTGAGAAGCTATTTCTTCACGAGGTATCGCCTCCGTGCAGGATAGTGGATCACTTATAGGATACATATGTACCTTTTTTCTTCGTGAGATCTTCATCTCCGTGCAAACCTAGAGAAATGTATCCCCCTGAATTGAACTTGCTAGTCTTAGCAGACGATAGCGAGAACAGTTTGTGCACCTCAGTTAGAACCAAACTACATGTAATGAACCGCAAGAGCCTACCTTATTTAGAGCCATACTGAACCTCTACCCGTTTAAAGAGTCGAGCTGAAAAGACAAATGGTTGAGATGATGAATATGATGACCGCCATGGCTGAGGGGAAAGAGCCCGATATACAAAGAGAGAAAGATGAACTGAGTGGAAGACAAAATATATAGTCTAATATTCAAGATTCTATAACTGAACAAGTCGAATCTAGTAAGCCCAAGGGATTGTGCACTGTCATGGTCGACATCAACAAGATGCCCAAAGATGCAAAGGTGGCAAGCTCAAAGAGAGTAGCGACAAGCCAAAGAAAAGACCGAAAGGAAGAAGCTTGAGAGAAACCCATGTTTCATATTCCAATAGCATGTACAGATTTGCTTCCGATACTAGTCAAGGAAGGTCTTGTGACTCCAATTTAGTCAAAGCAGCCCTCTTATCCTAAATGTTACGATGTCAAAGCCATAGGTAACTAACATCTAGGAGGTACGGTTCATACTACTGAGAATTGTGGAGCTCTGAAGAATAAAGTCAGAAATCTAATTGAAGAAGGGCTACTAAGTTTTGAACAAGAAAATCCCAAAATTTCCAAAAACCCAAGCAATATTGGAGTGCTAGAGTATGCAGAGAGGAGTCAATATCCAATACTCGTAATCCAATGCCAAGGCCAAAGTTTGAATTCTAGTGTCCAATATTTGGAATCATCTTCGACTGGCAACCCAAAATTAAGAGTCAGTGTTTCTTTTGATCCCATACCCATTTCGTATGAAGAATTATATCTGCAATTACTAGAGGCACGATGTCATCCCATGCCTCTACAACCTCCATACTATAAATGGTATGACGCCAAAGCTCATTATGAGTATCAAGCTAGAATTATGGGGTATTTGTAACACCCTTAACGTATACTCGTAAACCGAATATACATTAAAGATATTACAGAGTCATTTAAAGAAACCTTAACTTATGAAATCTTTCTTGAAATTATATATATATATATATATCAAAATTTCCAACCGTTTCTCTAAGTCTATACTTTAGTAACAATGCATATATACGTTGTAAAATTTAAACTTATAAAACAATTCACCTTTAGAAATACTACATGCCCACTAGTCTATCAAATTACGGTAAAGATGTACTTACTGAACTTACTGTAGTAACTTGAGTTTTCCCAAGTTTCTGCTTCTCCTCGCTAGGCAATTCCAGAGAACCTACGTGTGACATAAGACACACGTTAAGTACGAACTTAGTGAGGCAGTTAAACTTATTTATTTAAACATGAGTAATATAACATATTATGTCATATAAAAGTGCATTTCATTTCTCTATAACATGGCAAGTATATCATAATGTATATATATATATATCATGTATCATAGCTATCATATGGATCATGTATCATTTCTAGCATATAAATCATGTATCATCTTTATCATGTAAATCATATATCATGCTATGATATTCTCTATCATGTACATGCTTTCATCATGTAATTATTCGCATAACATATGCTTTATCATAGTTATGCTTTTATCATGCAATCATTTGCATATTCATATTTTTCATATAATCATCTTGTAGTGTTACTTACTGAAAGGTCCATTTTGACCCCATAGCCTTCGTTACTTGTTGAAAAGTCCGTTACGACTCTATAGCCTTAGATATTGCACTGTAATACTTTACTGACTGAAAAGTCTGTTAAGACTCCATAGCCTTAAATAATGCACCGTAGTGCCATACTAGCTGAAATGTCCTTTAAGACTCCATAGCCTTAAATAATGCACCATAGTGCCATACTGGCTGCAGAGTCCTTTAAGACTCCATAGCCTTAATACTTCTGGCTGAAAAGTCCTTTAAGACACCGTATCCTTAATACTTCTAGCTGAAAAGTCCTTTAAGACTCCGTAGCCTTAATACTCGAGTACGTACTCGAGGACGCTCTTTGCTCCTCATAAAATGACACTCTTTGCTCCTTATAATCGCACTTCTTTAGTGATCTTGGCACCATGGGCGTGGATCCCCAGGTGCAACACCAAGGGCGTAGGTCCCCAAGGTGGTTACTTGTTTCATTTCAATCATATCATTATTCATGTAATTCATGTATCATATTGTCATATATATAAAAGTGCATTTCATTTTAATCTTACCACTGTCCATGTAAACATAATGCATCATCATTTATGCAAATAGTAGTTCGTACCTTGTACTCCGTCAAGCTTGCCAACTATACCATGGACTCTCATACACAATACTTGGGCATTTATTTCATTATCAATTAATCATCATAATCGATCATATATATAAACATTTCCTATCTCATGCTTCATCATAAATGTTCATGGCAACCATAATTTTTAAATTTACCTATATTGTAACATGCATTAGCTCAATATATATATAGATAGTGTAATGCTATTTTTAAATTAAGGTCGACTATTCGCAAGTCTTCCTAATTACCTTTTGAAACACATAAATGCACTCACCTGGGCCATGTAATAGTTTACCTCACTAAGTCTTACTCAATCATTTCCCTCATAACACCTCGAATCCTCTCTGATTCGTATTCTACTGAAAATCGAGTTTCAGGGCTTGAATCAAACTTGGAAAATTTCTCCTTTCTTCCCCCTCATTTTCAAATAGCTTGAATTGGATGAGAAAGATTTTTCTCATCTTTTTAATATTAATCCATATGTTTAAAATAAAATGAATTTTAATTCATTTTACATAGTGAAATTACTACTTTACCCTTTTCATCCAATGGCCAAGATTCAATCTTATCAAAAATAAATGTCTATGATGAAATCCATGTGTTATTCACCTTCCAAATTTTCCCTCAAAGTTTCAAAATATTTCAAAAATGCCATCCATGGCAAATGTCCAATTTGCCCTCCAACTAGTCTTTATTTACAACAAGTCTTGAAAATTGCCATTCCATCCAAATTGAACCAAATTGGTTCCAATCCAACCGGAATGTCCCAAAATATCTTAGATTTTTATTTATGGCATTTATTCGGTCCAAATATTCAAATTTCACTAAATACGATTTCCAAATTTTCATCCTTTGAACTTTAAAGCTTTATGGCCACTAATATAAGCCTCGTACGAAAAATCCGAGTAACACGAAAGTGTCACTCTTGAGGGTGAACTATTCATTTACGGGGTTAAAATACATAACTTTTAAAATTACACATTGGTCCCTAAACTTTTCCAAAGTTTATACTTTGGCCACAAAACTTTCAAAATTTCCATTTTGGTCACTAAACTTCAATTCCCATTTCAAATTTCCTCAGATTTTTACCAAACTTTGAAAGTACCCAATTTAGCTCACTATCTATCACATGATACTTTTAAACCTTAAAAATTTCTTTTCATAAAGACTTAGACTGAATTTTCTTATCTTAGTCTATTATTCCGATAATTATTGAAAATTTTCATAGAATAAAATTTCTCTTAGAAATCCTTTATCGATAATCCATACGAATATTCTCTACTCTTACTGAGTCCAAAATATCAATCAGAAATACTTTTATGGGACCTTCCTAGAGGTCACCCATCCTAACATTTCCCTGGCCTGAGCACGCTTAACAATTTTATTCGATCCAAATTCAGTACCTTCTGCTGCATTTTAATTCTCAAAACTGATATCAAGGTACTTATTTCGATCTGATTCACTCTTATACTGAATAAAATTACTTGTTGGGGAAATTTAAACTTTAGTCCCCAAACTTTTCCAAAGTTTATACTTTAACCCCAAAACTTTCAAAATTTTCAATTTGGTCACTAGATAAAAAAATTGGGATATTACAGTATTCTATTAAAAATTGCACTACCTTCAAGCGTCGAGTTCAGAACCTCCTAGAGTGTAAGATGTGGATGTTCAAAAAGGAGCATCAACATGATTCGTCTACTGTTTACCCAACTAGAGTGAAACCAAAAGAGTTCAAAGAAAATCATTTAGAACATGACGCCCAGGACAATATATTGAGGAAAGAAAGAGACGATTTGAGCAAAGAACTAAAGAGCTTGCAAGATAACTACTAAGAGCTTTGCTTAGTATTCAGTTATGTTGGTTTGGGAGATACTCCAAATCAATGGAAGAAAAGGGTCATCTAATTATAAAAATGATTCCAAGGACAATGAAAAGTGAGCTAGGACCTTATCTCTCAAACTACAAGCAATAGAAGATCAGTGCATTGCTCTCAAGGATGAGTTGAAGAGTAGTCAATCCAAGTATGAGGTTTTGAACATAAGCACGCGTCTGCGTGAGAATACCGTTGTTGAGTTAAAAAATAGTCAAACTGAAGTTGAAATCCAAAAAAAGAAAGTAGATGAGCATAACAGTGTTCTACTGATGTATAAGGATATTGTAGATGAACTTAAGAAAGCCTTAAAAGAAAATGATGAGAAGTGTTGTTGTCAACTTCAAGAGATGAAGGAAGTGATAAAAGAAAAAGACAACCACATTAAAGATGTCATTTTTGAAGCACGAAAAATGTCTCGAAAAGTGGCGGACTTGGCTGATGTAGCAACTGAACTGAGTTAGAATGATGACATGTTCTCGGATCATGACAAGAAGCTGGCTTGGCTTTTGAGGAAGATAGATAAACTGGGTGCTAGGGCTCGTTATTATCTATAACCTTGATACATGATTTAACGAGACCTTTTACTTAAAGAAAGTTCTCTTATGATGGTTACTCTTTGAATCAATACCTTTTTTTGCACACATCATCCAACATTGCACCTTCATTACATTTTAGTAGCATTGCATATCCATTACATATTTAACAACATTGCATTTACATTCATAAAATGAACCTGAATTATTTATGGGTTAGATGGCAGTAATCCAAGATTTGGTAGTAAATCTAACAAGTTTGCTACCAACATGGATGATGAGATAAAAATGATCGAGCAACCTCAGGAAGGGCTGTAAGAACAATTGTCCAAGATGAAACAAGATACAAAATACCAAATATTGAAGTCCTTACAAGAAATGATAAACCAAGTAACTCAAGCATCGACTGCAAAAGGTATTGATGAAGTGAAGGGTACCACCGTATACGAGAAGTGTCCGTCGATAGCGCCCTACCAAGCTGACACATTGTTTCCGATAAATTACTCTGGGCATCCAAATCGAATTTAAAGATGAGTCATGCTAAACCTTTTGTCTCTAGATTAGACGACCAGACAGAAATAAAAGGATTGAGAATACATCTTTTTAAGCAGTTTAAAGATAAATTGAAGAGCCATGAAGAAATGATCAATACAATAGAAGACACTAAGATATTCCACAAATTAGAGGCCAGATAACTCTGTTTGGTCCCTGAATTGGTTATTCCACTTGAGTTTAGAGTCTCCAATTTTGAGAAATACGATGGTACCAGTTGTCTTTTGATTTATATGAGAATGTTTTGTAGGAAGATGAAGGGTTACCTACATGATGACAAAATGTTGATCCACTACTTTCATGATAGTCTGGCTAGAGTAGCCTTGGAATGGTATAATCGACTTAACAAAGAGCAGATTCGATCGTTGTTTGATCTAGCCACTGTATTTTTTGGAGCAATACAAGTATGATTTGGATTTGGCTCTAGACGGTCAGCTTTGTAGCGATGTCCCCCTCGCTAAAAAAAGAAAGTGTTTTTTTTTATTTTTTTGAAATGATGTCTTTTGCGGGGAGTTTTATAAAACCCGTGTTTTATTTTGAAAATGGAGTCGCCACCGCCATTTAGGTGGGCAGGACACCGTAAAAACCAGAGATTTAAAATTGATGGGTTCGGGAGTTGGTTACGGATGAGGAAGGATTAGTACCCCCACACCGCCCAAAATTGGTACTTTAATAATTACCGCTTTATTAATATTAGACTTTCCGGATTAAAATGACGATTAAATTAAAATTTGGTTATATGTGCGAGTATATTTTAAAGGCCCCATTGTTCGAGAGTAAACGCCCAACCACTATCACTACGCCTGATATTGGCCCCGTTTATGCTCGGATAAAAGGGCACCGCATTGACAATTTATATCCAAAATGCAACTTAAAAAAACATGGCAAATACAAATAAATACGATAAACATATAAATAAATATCAACATAATAAAACACTAATCTGACATAAATACATAAGTATTAATCTAACACATAAAATATAATAATAATAATAATAATAATAATAATAATAATAATAATAACAACAACAACAACAATAATAATAATAATAATAATAATAATAATAATGATGGTGATAATAATAATAATAGTGCGTGAATTAAGATATATACAAAGCATAATGTAAATAAATGCTAAGAATTAAAATGCACTAGTATTTAATTGCATGGTAATGACATAAAGAGGACTAAAATGCATGGATTAATAATTTACATAAGCAAAGACAATAAGGACTGAAATAAAACAAATGCAACATGTATGGGCATAACTATAAATGACAACAAATAAGGGGCTGAAAATTAAATAAACATGTGACCAAATTGAAATAAAACAGAAATTAAAAGCCAAAACAATGGCGATATTAGACACGCGTGAAAACTGAAGGATCAAAAACATAATTATCCCGAGACTAGAAGTGAAAGCGGGAAAAGAGTTTGGGGACCACTCGTGCAATTATCCCATTTAAAAAAACGTGGATCTTCCTTTGGGTAACCGGGTCAAAACGCGGGTTGAGGACAAAAACGGTGTCGTTTTGTTAGTTATCAGTTTAAAACAAATATTATCCTTTCTTTTTGTTTAGTTTAAATAAATAAAAAAAAAACCAAAATTTAAACTTCCTCTCATTTCCCTCTCAACCAACAACGGCGGCGGCCTCTCTCTCTCACGCTCAACCGTTCATCGTGAAAAGGCCTCACGGCGAGGGTATCGGCGACCCTCGGTGGAGGTAAAGGATTCAATTCCTTCTTATTTATTTATTAGGTAAAAAAATCCTTTGATTCTTGTTACAAACAAGAACAAAAGAAAAAATTTTGATTTTTTTGAAAATAAAAATAAAAGTTTGATTTCAAGAACAAAGAACCCTTTTTTTTATTTTTTTTTGTTTTTGATTACAAAAAACAAACATGCAAAAAAAAAAAAGAAAATTCTTTTGATTTTTTTTGAACCAAAATTTCAAAATTTTCTTACTTTGATTTTTACAAATTTTTTTTTTTTTTGATTTGAATTTTCCCTCTTTTTTTTTTCTTTATTTTTTGAGTTGAAAACCTTCTAAATTTCTTTTTTTTTCGGTTCTTATTGCCCCCGATCTAAAACCATAACCACTCCATTATTTTAATCTTGCAAATCTGATGAAGGATGGGGCGGATTTTGTGGGTATGGGGTTGTTTTAGGGGTATGGTATGTTAAGTATGGTGGTGTTGGAGGCATGGGTGAGGTTAGGTTTTAGGTTTGGGTATATTTTTTAGGATAAGGTTATTTATTATTATTTTTTTGGATTGGGATTAGATTTGGGGTTTTTATTTTGGGGTTTAGATGAGTGGTTGGTGATTGGAGGCGTGTGGTAGGGTGAGGAGTGGCGGCGGCAAGCGGGAGGGTATAAGGGTTAGGATTAGGTTAATTAGGGTATGGTTTTTGGTATTTTAGTTTTAGGGTTTTGTTTTTTCTGGTTCGGGTTAGGTTAACCTTAAATTTGAGTCGGTTTAGTTTAGGGTTTGGTTAAAACGGGTTATTATAGTTGCCCCCTTTGCTCATTGTTGTGTAACAGCAATAGAGCAAAGATTAAAAATAACCCGTTTTGTCTTGTCCGGCTGAGTTTCTCCCTTGTTGACACATGTCTTCATTCTTCGGTAGATCTTCTTTCTCTTCAATACATGTCTTCTTTCTTGTCTTGATTGATCTACCTTGTCATTCTAGGGAAGCAAAACCGTCAAAATGGGGGGTTGTCTGTTGGGGAAGCCAAAATGAGTTCAGCTTGCTACATTATTGACGACGATAATACCTAGAGAATATTTGACCCAGCTGCAACACTGACGAAGAAACAGGGTCTACAAAATTCGATCCAGCTGCGACATTGACGGGGAGGCAAGATCGATGGATGAAAGTTCTGATGTCTGATCCAACTACAACTCTGACGAAGAGGCAAGATCAGAAAACTGGCAAATTTTTTCTTCTTTTCTTGTTTGTTTGTTTTTTTTTGTTGTTGTTGTTTTTTTTTTTTTTTTTTTTGCTTTTTTCATCATGGTAATATGAGAGTAAAAATGACCTGGCTACAACACCGACGAAGAGACCCGGTCAAAAGATAGATGTTAGACCCCACTATTCCATCAATGGAGAAGTAAGATCGGAGAATGTTGGTAACATAGACTCAACCACCCTCATCAGCGGAGGGGCTAGATTGGATAATTGCGACCTGGAACCGACTACACCATCAGCGGAGAGCAGGATCAGAGGACGACTGCAACTTAGACCTAGCCACGCCATCAGCGGAGGACTAGATCGGGCGATGAAGGTTGATAAATTTTGAATTTTTCTTTTCTTTTCATTTTTTTTCTCTTTTTTCATTTTTTTCTTTTTATATTTTTTTGATTTTTTCTTCTTTTTTCTCTTTTTCTTTTTTACTTTTTTTTTAATAAAAGGACTTGAAAATCAGTAAAGTTGGATTTATCAACGGAGAAGCAGAAACATTAACTGGAACCCTACTACACCATCAGCGGATAAGTAGGACGGCAGCAACTGTGACCTAGCCACTCCATCAGTAGAGGACTGGATCGGATAATGACGACCAATAATCGGCTATACCATCAGCGGGGAGCAAGATTAGAGGACGACTACAGCTTGGACCTAGCCACTCTATCAGCGGAGGACTAGATTGGATAACAACGACCTAGAATCGGCTACACTATCAGCGGAGAGCAGGATCTGAGGATGACGATAGCTTGTACCTAGCCACTCCATCAGCGGAGGACTAGATCATATAATGACGACCTGAAACCGGCTACACCATTAGCGGAGAGCAGGATGTGAAGACGACGGGAGCTTGGACTCGGCCACTCCATCAGCAGAGGACTGGTTTGGATAATGACGACCTAGAACCGACTACACCATCAGCGGAGAGCAGGATCTGAGGACGACGACAGCTTGGACCCGGCTACTCCATCAGCGGAGAGACTTGATCGAGCAATAAAAGTTGATATTTTTTTTTGATTTTTTGACTTTTGATGATTTTTTTATTTCTTCGATTTTTTCCCTTTTTTCTTTGTTTTTCAATTATTTTTTTGATAAGTTTTTCAAATTTTCAATTTTTTTGATAATTTTTCCAATTATTTTTTTGATGATTTTTCTTTTTTCTTAAATTTTACAAAGAAGTAAAACTCGAGAAAATTAGGTATGGCTGCACCGTCAGTGGAGAAACAATACCTGAATAGAAATTTGATCTGCTTGGGGAAAGGTTCGGATCTGTTGCACCATCAACGGAGAAACGAGATCTTCAGGATATCTATACTGCTGTACCATCAGCGGTAAAGCAAAATCTGGAAATGTTGGCCTATCAATAATGACGAAGGAAAGATCTGAAGATGCTACTTCTGCTACTCTACTGGCGGAGAGGTGTGACCTAAAAATGGAAAAAAACATTAAACAGTAAATGTTCACAAAATTTGTCATTGTTACCTTTTATTGATGCTTCAACATCCTCTTTGTGTTTGGCCTTCTTCATAGCTAGAGGTTGGCAGTTGTGTTGTTGCCCCAATGGCTGAGGTTCTTTGGTTTATTTCGATCCTGTTTGTATGTACAAGCAAAAATGCATGAATTTTAGGCCTAAATGCATGTGTCTATCCTAAATGCAAGGTGACTTTAGTGTATGCACTGAACATAGATGTGTGACGTATGCAAAATGATTTAATGCAAGATGAATGCAACTAAATGCATGAATGTGATATGATTTTTCTTGCCCTCAAAGGGATGCCCCTGACGCCTCACTGGTCTCGTCAGGATCTTGGTTTTTTTTCATGCGGCGGTGCCCCGACTTTGTCCTGAGTTCTATCAGCTTTCATCTGAGTAGATGCCCCAAAATTTTGTTCATTACATGACATCATCTGACACTGTTCTCGTAATATTTTTGAAACTTTAGGGTGATGTATTTTGGATATTCAAGACTCAGATATGAACAAAAGATGTTTGCATTGCTATTTGTAGTTTTGATCCCTTACAAAATACTCTCACCACTATTGTACTTAAGATGGCGAGGTTGGTTTACAAAAAGTATTACTCTGAAAGTGATAAAAACTACAAGGGGACCTACTATGGTCAAGACAGTGCAATACTTAACATGGTCCAGTTCAAAAAACCTTTAACACACCCTCAGTTGGCATCTTCATGCTTCGGTAACGGGTTCCCACTTGTGGCTGAACTTGTAGGGTTTTCAATACTTATAACACCGAGCTTGAGATACCTTTCTATCAGTCTCTTGAAGCCCCAACAATTTTCAATCGTGTGCCCCACTTGTCCAGCGTGATATTCGCAACTCGCGTTAGGATCATACCACTTAGGGAATGGGGGTTGCGTCGGAGCCTGGTGGAAAGGTACCACTATATGTGTTTTTAGCAATTCCTTATACAGATCTCCATACGACATCGGTAGGGGAGTGAACTCTATCTTCTCAGTGTTCTTACTCTTACCAGAACCTTGGCTTGAGGCAACGTGAGCACTTGGCACGGCCTTAGATTGCACAACTGTGCTGGGCTTGGAATAATTTGCATTGTAAACTCCTGGAGAGTTCACTTCCTGGTCTTTCCTTCCATGGTAAGGCTTCTTATGGGACGAACTACCCCCATCGTCAATTTTGCCAGTCTTGAAAGCATTCTCGATGAGCTCACCGGATAACATGAGGTCGGCAAAATTGGTAGTCGCGTTGCCTATCAAGCGACCCAAGATCGGACCCTCTAAAGTTTGTACAAATGTGACCACCGTCTCCCTCTCATTGAGCGGGGGTTTGACCTGAGCTGCTATATCCCTCCAGCGCTGAGCGTACTGCCTGAAGCTTTCATTATGCTTTTGTTTCATCTGTTGCAATGTCCACCGGTCTGGCATCATATCATTGACATGTCGGTACTGCTCCAAAAAAGCTTTGGCCAAGTCTCTCCACGACTTAATTTGATGACAGCTCAACTGATTATACCATCGGGCAGCAGATCCCGATAGACAGTCCTGAAAACAGTAAATTAACAGCTTATCGTCTCGGTCGTATCCAGTGATCCTCCGACAGAACATAGTGAGGTGAGCGCGGGGACAGCTTGTCTCGTTATACTTCTCGAGCTCTGGGACCTTGAATTTAAGATGTAAAACCAAATCTGGGACAAGACTGAGTTCACTCGCATCGAATCCACTGAAGGTATCCTCTACTCCCATAGCCTCTAGCTTCTCTTTGAGTCTCTTACATCGATCTTCGATTTCCTTTGAAGCTTCTACCTTCGACCCATCGGTCTCAAACAGATGATCTATTTCTGAGATAAATTTTTCAGCTTGATTGCCCCCGGGTTTATCTTTCGATGCAGATGGCTGATTTATAGGGATCGAAGTACCAGCCTGATGTAGATGAGACTTTCCCCGAGAAATTATCACCTGGGGTTGAGTTTCTGGTTGTATCCTGGTTTGAACGAGCGTGAACCCCGGTGGATACATAAGATCCTCGTTTACAACAGAGGCCTCTCCAAGCTCGGGATGCTTCAATCCCAACATTTGTGCCATTTGGCCCAGCATGTCTTGTTGTGACTTTGCAAGTTGTTCCCTCATATCCTGTTGGACTCTCGCCAACTGTTCTTCAACCTGCTTAGCTATGTTCGCTTGCAATTCTTTATGATCTTGCTCGATTTTTTTCAATCTTTCATCGTTCACCATCTTTTTTTGTACCGGGTTCCGTATGGGTGCTGAGCTGATTGATCTTCTACTTTATCCAGTATCACTGTCATAGGGCACCCCTAGAGTCAGTTTTCTTATTTTGAAAATGAATGTATATCCATGCAAAATGTGTCCTAAATTGATGCAATGCAAAATCAAGATTGTGATTATGTTGTGCAATGATGCAGGTGAAATCAATGCGATGAGAATAAAATGAAACGAGTTAGTACCAAATGAAAAATAGAGTAATAAAAAACTATACATAAACAAGAAAGAAGACACCCGAGCCTAAATAGGGTGACCACTAATCGGGCAGAGTACCGACATGGCTCTAAAAGGTTGGCTCCTACGGCTTACTATATGTAGTTTTGGTGCTAAGAGGTACCCGAATTGTCCTTGCTGTCCTCTACTAAGAGTAGCAAGGCCCCCGGTCATCACCCATTATAGGCTCCTTTCAACCGAGTTCAATTCAGGGGGACCCATTCGCTTATGCCTGCACGAAGGAACGATATCCTTACGAAAGCGTAAGGTACTCGAGCCCCGAAGGTACTTGTTAGGCCTACACGGGAGAACGATATCTCCACGAAAGCATTAGCGTTTTCCCCTACTTAAAAAATGGTTTATATGCCATATTTTAAATGCGTTAAAATAAATCGCAATTATAACCGAATGTTAATTTAATAGTCACTTTAATCCGGAATTTCCAATATTAATAAAGAGGTAATTATTTGAAAAAAATCTCGACTCTCTTATTTTTTGAAAAAAACAAAAATATCCCCATCGGAGTCGCCATCTGTAGCGATGTCCCCTCGCTAAAAAAAGAAAGTGTTTTTTTTATTTTTTTGAAATGATGTCTTTCACGGGGAGTTTTATAAAACTCGTGTTTTATTTTGAAAATGGAGTCGCCACCGGCCACTTAGGTAGGCCGGACACCGTAAAAACCAGAGATTTAAAATTGATGGGTTCGGGAGTCGGTTACGGATGGGGAAGGAATAGCACCCCCACACCGCCCAAAATTGGTACTTTAATAATTACCGCTTTATTAATATTAGACTTTTCGGATTAAAATGACGATTAAATTAAAATTTGGTTATATGTGCGAGTAGATTTTAAAGGCCCTATTATTCGATAGTAAACACCCAACCACTATCACTACGCCTGATATTGGCCCCGTTTACGCTCAGATAAAAGGGCACCGCATTAACAATTTATATCCGAAATGCAACTTAAAAAAACATGGCAAATACAAACAAATACGATAAACATATAAATAAATACCAACATAATAAAACACTAATCTGACATAAATACATAAGTATTAATCTAACACATAAAATATAATAGTAATAATAATAACAATAACAATAACAATAACAACAATAATAATAATAATAATAATGATGGTGATAATAATAATAATGGTGCGTGAATTAAGATATATACAAAACATAATGTAAATAAATGCTAAGAATTAAAATGCACTAGTATTTAATTGCATGGTAATGACATAAAGAGGACTAAAATGCATGGATTAATAATTTACATGGCATAAACAAAGACAATAAGGAATGAAATAAAACAAATGCAATATGTATGGGCATAACTATAAATGACAACAAATAAGGGGTTGGAAATTAAATAAACAGGTGACCAAATTGAAATAAAACAGAAATTAAAAACCAAAACAATGACGATATTAGGCACGCGTTAAAACTGAAGGATCAAAAACATAATTATCCCGTGACCAGAAGTGAAAGCGGGAAAAGAGTTTGGGGACCACTCGTGCAATTAGCCCATTTAAAAAAAATGCAGATCTTCCTTTGGGTAACCGGGTCAAAACGCGGGTTGAGGACAAAAACGGTGTCGTTTTGTTAGTTATCAGTTTAAAACAAATATTAGGGTTAATGTTTATTTGAAATAGAACAAAAAAACCCTAAAATTTTAACTCTCCTTTCCCACTCGAGCCAGAGACAGCGGCGGCCGCCCTCAACTGCGCTCGACGCCGTTCATCGGCAAAGGCCTCACGGCGGACACGGCAACCCCCAACCGGTAAACTTTGAACTTTCCTTCTTATTTATTTATTTTTTTAAAAAAACTTTGATTCAAACAAACAAGAACAAAAGAAGAAAAAGATTGATTTTAAACTATAACGAAATTCAGCAGACCCTTTTTATTTCGGAATCTCCTTACAAAATATTTAGAATTTAAAAGCCCTATTCTTTTGATTTTCTTTGAACCGAAATCCCCCCCCACAATTGCTCTTACTTTGATTTTTGACTCTTTTTTTCTCTATTTTCGAACTGAAAAACCTCTTTTTGAACTCTATGATTTTTTTCAGAACTCAGACCTCCCTGTTACATTTGTGATTTTCGGTTCTTATATAACCGATCTAAAATCATAACCACTCTACTATTTTAATCTTGCAGATCTGATGAGGGATGGCCGGATTCAAGCCGGATTTCATGGGGTTGTTTTAAGGCAGGGTATGGGTGAAGGTACGGTTAAGTTAGGGTGTTGGCAGTGGGTGGTTAGGTTTTAGGTTTGTTTATATATTTTTTGGATTTTCTGGATTTTGTATAGATTTTTGGGATTGGGATTTTATTTGGGGTTTGTTTTGGTTGCCGGTGAAGTGGCGGCCGGAGCGTGACGGCGGTGACAGTAGATGAGGGTGGCGGTGGCAGTGGAGGGTATAAGGGTTAGGATTAGGTTAATTAGGGTAAAGGGCATTTTGGTAATTTTAGATTTGGGTCGGGTTAGGTTATGGATCCAGGTCGGGTCGAGTTGTGGATCCGGGTCGGTTTGGTTGAGTTGGGTTAAAACAGGTTATTACAAGCTTCTTCGAATTATGAAGATGGGGTAAATGAAAGCTTCAAAAAGTATGCATTGAGAATGCGAGGGGTGACAGCTCAAGTTCAACCTCTCATGATGGAACGTGAAATGTCTCATATGTTCCATAGCACTATTTCAGCTCATTTCTATGATATGATGCTCAAAACTTCAAGAGGTAATTTCTGCGATCTTATGATAAGAGAAGAGCTAATAGATGATGCAATCCAAAATAGAAGTTTGAGCTCTTTGTCAGAAGGCCAAATTGGTCGAGAAATAACAAGAGAAGAAAAGATGAATAAATGTCATATGCAATGCACTCGTGGTCACAAAAAGAAAAGATCATCTAATAGTCATTGCCCATAAAGGAAATCTCATCGAACAAACGCGGATCTTGAAATATTCCAAATGTCCATCTCATATTTGTTTCCTTATTTTGTAAAAAGATGATATCTTATTCCTAGACCAATGAAGGTAACGCTAAACTCGACTATCTACACTTATGATCCGAACCGTACTTGTAACTTTTATATAAAGGCACATGGGCATTCGACCAAAAAGTGTAGGCTGCTATTGAAAGAGATAAAAAAAAAGCTTGTTGATAAAGGAATATTAACAAGAGAGTTAATTGAACAACGGAAGACAAGCTTAAGATAGGACGAGCTATCCTTGGTGTTAAGGGGATCAAAAGACCAGGATAAACAACTCTTAGGATTAGTTGAGTTCCTTTCTGTTAAGCTTTCTTATAATGGGTGCTTAGTTTGCTAAGATATCCACATAATTTAAATTTATTTTCAAGTAATGCATAGAACCAACCATTTACCTAAGCCCGAAGGCAATTAGATCTTTTTGTAAGGGCATGGTTCTGCTTGTTTTGGTTTCAATGAATTATGCATTCTTTTACATTCATTTGTCGAATATTTTCTAAAAAATAATTTTTACATTACTCCATCTATTTTATTATAAGTTAATTTTGGTTCTTCTATACATATTTTTTTAGATTCCTGTATAACGACATTGATTTCAATCCGATAGTTGATCCGAACAGTCTTGTGTCTAGAGAAAATCAAAAGATGTAAAGATGAAAAAGATGTGACCTATCTTTCAATCTACTTAGGTTAACAAAAGGACTACTGAGTGTGCTAAGGAGTGATGGAAAGGTCCCAAACACAAATTTTGAGTGAATGTTTCCTCTCAAGCATTATTGTCTAAGATTTTTGAATGTCATGTTAACTCCAACATCTTTCTAAATGAATATTACCTTTCCTTGATTATATCTGTGTAGGAGATGATATCTGTCATTTCCCAACCAAAGATCACCGCCATACTGGGGCAAGAGATATGAAAGGCTTGTTCAAGTGGAAATATATTTTTGATCGTATGGAAAAGACAACGTCCATCAAGGGGCATGAAATGAAAAGATGCACATCAAATGCAAAAAGTAATTTGTGCTCGAAGAGCATGCCGAAATGAATTGAGAGTCTTGAACTCGAAGCTGAGAATAAAAAAGCATTGGAAAAAAGAGAAAAATAGAAGAAAAAAGGAAACCAAGACGAAAACCATAAAAGGATGCCAGGTAAAAAAAGAGAAGAAAAAGAAAAGAAAAACCAAGGCAACAAATAAAAAAAGCGCTTTAGGAAAAAAGGAAAAAGAAATAAAAAAGTGAATGTGTCAGATAAAAAATGAAGCCTTCAAGGGATAAGCAAATGCAGAATCTTTCAGCCAAAAAAAATTATACCTAAAAAAGATATAGAAGACTACTCATCTGAAAAACTAGAGCATACACCGATTTTCGGCCATAGTACAAGTTTCATTGAGCTACAAATTTCCAAAAAATAGAGGAGTGGAAATGAACTCTAGGGTGAAAATCCAAAAACAGGCAGTCTAGAGTGATCTGAAAGATGAAAAAATGATGCATCTAAGAATTTTCAGATCAAGTATTGCAACAATGTCATTTCTTCCATAATCGTGAGCCCTGGTCTTTTTTATATGCCTTCAAAGTCCATACATGGATATCTGAGTTGGAGGAGTTTGTCTTCAGATTACATTCCACCTTATGGAGATATCCTTTCTTCAAAGATGTCGAAACTTCTAATGCTTGATTGAGATTAAAAAAGAGGAGAAAATAGAATGTGGGAGTTCGTGAGTCCAAGAGAGCCACCCAAACTATTTAGAAATTAGGTATATAGGAAATGACCTCCTCGAAAGCCTAATAGTCTCAAAGAAACTTCACATCTTTAGACATCGACACAACATTCGAGGTCCTCTAGACACAAGCTACACTTGGGACGACCATTGACAAGTTAGTTCAAAGTCACTCACGCCTTTGATATCTGGCACATAATTTTAGTTTTATTTGCAAATGTTTGTCATTTTACAAAAAATCTTATTTTTGAAAGAATAAATAATCATTCATATTGATGATTCATACAAGCGTCATTCATTGAAAGGAAAACAAGCAGACTAATATTTTAAAGAAACAACAGATTTCTTTGCATTACTTTGTAAAGAGATTTAAATGCAGAGATTCAGAAGCATATGTTCACCCCTAACATATGATCTTGTGATCAAAAAGAGGCACGGTAAAGCATCGAGAGACTGCTTATGTACAAATGTTCAAATTGGCCTTTCACCCAAAGATGGTGGAAACATTTTCGACAAGTGACTGAGTGTAGGAATGATAAAGATAATTTGCACAAAAAGAAATTGACAACAATACTCCTGAATAAGAGCGGTTAACAATCCAGATAAATGTCCAATCGACAAAATAGAACTATGGAGAATGATCTATCATTGTTGAAATCAAAGAAGGTGGTACTTGAATCCAAAAGTAAAAGGGGCATCACCATATAAGAGATGACAAAAGTGTTCATGCAAGGACTGTGATAAGTGCCCACTTTGTTATTAAACTTCACGGGGGAAGACCTTCCAAGAAAGTTAAAGACAAGAAAATAGTTAAACCCAAGTTTGAGTGGGGCAAAGCTGTTAGAAGCAACAATATTTATTTTAAATAATCAAAGAGTTCACAAGTCATAGTTTTCAAGAAATGATAATGATGATGGAAGAATAAATTGTCCAAAAGAGAATACAAAAGTCTTAATTTGAGGATCAAAAATGATGATCAATGTGAATGCATTTTTTCATGAGGGCATTGTGCATTTAAGATAGATGCATACGTGATGATAGAAATAGATGCATCGAAGATAAATGCACTTAAATTGATTGAAACAGGTTTCCAAAGAAGAAAAGAAATTCAAGACACCATTTTCGCGTATTAGGCTGCCGAAGAAAGTAGTGTCTAAAAAGGGACGAAGTCAAAACCTTCGGGCCATCACCTTCGGGAGTAATGTCAAGTCCTTAGGGCCATCACCTTTGGGGGTGATGTCAAGTTCTTAGAGCCATCACCTTTGGGAGTGATAAAGTGTTTTCAAATATCCACGTATAAAGATAGTGGGTCAAAATATTTTCCAAAAAAGGGAAAATGAAATGACGCTTTTCAAAATTTTAAGTCATTCGGGCCATCACCTTCGGGAGTGATGTCAAGTCCTTCGGGCCATCACCTTCAAGAGTGACGTAAGACTTTTGGCCATCACCCTCGAGAGTGATGTTAAGACTTTCTTACAATTAAAAAATAAAATTGCTAGAAAGAAAATGATAACTTTCTTAGATTATGCCTCTTCGTTAGAGTTGTAGCTTGATCATAACTAACTCCCAGACCATGCCTCTTCGTCAGAGTTCTATCTTGATCAGAACTAACTTCCAGATCATGCCTCTTTGTCAAAGTTGTAGCTTGATCACAACTTTCTTAGATTATGCCTCTTTGTCAGAGTTGTAGCTTGATTAAAATTAACTCCTAGATCCTGCCTCTTCACCAGTGTTGTAGCTGATCAAACTCTCAGATCATGCCTCTTCATCAGAACTGTAGCTTAATCAAAATCAAACTCTCAAATCATGCTTCTTCGTCAGTGTTGTAGTGGATCAAACTCTTAGATCATGCCTATTCGTCAAAGTTGTAGCTTGATCAAAATTGACTCCTAGATCATGCCTCTTCATCAGAGTTGTAGCTTGATCAAAACCTTTTTTCTAGATATTGCCTCTTGGTCAGTGTTGTAGCAGATCAAAGTCTCTTTTCTAGATCATGCCTCTCTGTCAATGGTGTAGCGGGTTGACTTTTTTTAGACTCTGCCTCTCCACTAGTGGTGGAGTAGATCACCCTAAATTTATAGATTCTACTTCTCCAAGATTGATGGAGTGGATAAACTAAATTTTAATTTAGATTAAACATTTTATTTTTGTAATTTTAAATAAAACAAGTTGAAACTCAGTCTGACATAACGTTCATTTACTCTTGTAGATCCTATCTTCCTAGAAGGAAGAAAAAGTAGAATAACCGACCAAATTCTATCTCCCTAAAGTTGTAGTAGAATAGACACCACAAGTTCATCTCCCTGAAGATACAGCAGAATGAACCCTACGTCAAATCTGTCTCCCTGAAGATATAGTGGAACAAGTAAAGCTACAATAGTCTCATCTCCCTGGAATTGCAACGGAATGAGCACAATGACAAGTTCATATCCCTAAAGATGCAACGGAATGAGCATAACCACAAGTTCATCTCCCTAAAAATACAGTGGAATAAGTACAACGGTAAGTATGTCCCCCCAAATTTACAGTAGAACATATAAAGCTATGAAAAGTTCATATCCTAAAGTTACAATAGAATAAACCCAATGGCAGATCTGTTTCCCTGAAGATACAATAGAACAAATAAAGATACAACAGTCTCATCTCCTTGTAATTGCAGTAGAATGAACACAACAATAGATCATGTCTCCTTAAAAATACAATGGAACGGGTCACCCAATTTATGTTTTACTTCTCCAAGAGCCGAGAAGAAGGTTGACCGAGACAGAAGACATCATACTGAGTATAGTAGAACTGAACCAGACATAATTGGTTTTATTTTAGTCTTTGCTCTATTGCCGTTACACAACAATAAGCAAAGAGGGGCAGCTGTAAGAACCCAATTCTATCCGGGCCTTTGAGCCTAATAATAACACAATCCATAACCCATTACAATCCAAATACCCAAATACCCATTACCAAATATCCAAACCCAATAACCAAACCTTAGCCTGTACCGAAATTAACCTACATAACCTAACCCTAAAAACCTAAATTATCGTTGCCGCCATGATCTGTCGTCACCTCACTGACTCTGACCGCTACTATCGAAACCCCAAAATAACCTAAAAAAACTTAAACCAATCCCTAACTAAGTTCTAAACGGTAACCAACTAAACATTAATGCTATTATTATTATTAAGATTATTACTGTTATATTTTTACTATTATTATTATTATAATTGCTATTATATCTATATATATTATTATTACTAATTATTATTTATAAGTATTAATGCTATTATTATTATTATTACCATTAATATTATCACTTACTTATTATTTATAGATTAATGATATATCTATTAACATGTGTATATATATATATGTATATATCCGTATAGATCCTGCATTCATTCGTTTTAATTGAATTTTAAATTAAAAAGACTTTCTTTATTAGGGATTCTCGTGAAAAACGTACCTTGAACTTAAAGGGGCGTAAGTTTCTCGTTAGTCCCTTATAAAGAAGTATTCTTTTAAATACATTTTACGATAAAATTCATGCATTCAGGGATCATAATTTCCAAATTAATTCAAATTCATAATTTCCATCGTTAAAACAATATGTAATCGACTAGGTACCAATTTTTGGGCTTTGTAGGGGTGCTCGCCCTTCCCCACACGTAACAGACTCTCGAATCATTTTTCTGATTTCGTAGATCAAAACTCATTGTTTTAATAAAAAATGCTAAAAACAAGTTTTATTAAAATAATTGAGTTTTCAGGTGATCCAATGTCACCTAAATTAAAAGATTGGTCGTGAATCCTATTAAAACCAAATACTTTTTGTAAAGAAAACATCAAGCTTGCAGGCCTGTTATTACACTTACTTTTTGGATATTCATAATCTTTTGGAGAATAATCTTTTCCTTCATTTTGGGAGCTTTTCCCTCTTGGATATGGCGGGTTAAGCTCTCTCATGGGTGAACCAAAGTGAAATCGATGCAGAACTTCTCATGACAAGAAGATCCAAGTACGAAGCAAGAGGAAAATATCAACGAGCAATCAAGTTAGCTAGGAATAGCTTTCCCCATTCGGTATGTGAAGTCACAGTATGTGAACAATGTATTTCATCAAGTTGCCAATCTCGAACGTTCCCCTAAATTAAAAATGTATGATCGTTCAGCTTATATAATATCATTTAAGCTCCGTTCGACGTAGTTTTTGGGACTACTTTTGACTGCAGAACGAAAATGTTCTGCCAAAATTCCCCAGCTTTTGCACCGCTTCACCCCGCTTTCCCACCAAATTTGGTCTTAAACGCAACTGTTGAAAAAGCTAAATTTGCTGCTTCTCTCAAAACACTTCTCCACCCAACTTAATTTTCCAACAGCTCCACCAAACATAGCCTTAATCTGATTGTAGAACGTTAAAGAGTATATGTTTAGAAAACAAAAATGATAAAATACTTTGGTACATCTTTCTGTGAGAATGTAATATTGTTTTTTTTATTTATTTCCAGTTTTGATTATTTCCCTACATTTCTTAATATATGCTCCCAAAAAAATTAACAAAGGCCACCAGCTAAAAAGATGAAGCACATGCATTCATCAGTTTTAATTCAAACCAAATGCTCTTCAATTGATTCTCAAGCTGCTTGGGTTTGCGACGCAAACTACAACTGCATGTCGTGCATTGCTGACTCCTAGCTTTCATATTTTAAGGTTTTTAAGCTTCTCGTTTGCAGCTACAAGTTCAGCAGCTATTCCTGGTTCGTTGGCTGAATGCCCAGCATCTGGAACAACCTGTGACCACACAAATAATGCAATTTGTGTTCATTGCGCTAAAAGGTTATCAAAGGTTGTAAAACAAGCCTCCAAAGTCGGGTAATTGCATGCAAATGCAGACTGAACAGACACCGAAAACATAAAATATCAATGAGATTATAGCATCCAGCAAAAGGCTTTGATTTGTTCCGTCAACCCAAACATGTAAAACATCATCTTCAAGAGATATTTTAGTCTTACCTTAAAATATGCCTCTGGAAATGCTTTGTGGAGATCCCAGGCTGACATCATGGGACAGCAAACATCATATCTTCCCTGTTCAAATGGTTCAAGGGGTATCAAACAAAAGTTGATCTTAATTCAGCACACTGGAAAATTTTAAGGGTAAGATGGCATGGGGCCTCTTCTTTTAGTATTACCATGAAGCAGTTAGGGTCCACTGCTTACAAGTACCAAACTGACAAAGCGAAGCAAATAGAATTTAAATAGAAGTACTTAAGCATACAAAGAGTTGAAATTCATTGGCTTGAAGCACTTTTTGAGCTAAAAAAATCTTTTTGAACAAGCAGAGGATGTCTTGTCTGCAATGCTTGGATGGTAAATATTACATACCTGTACGATTGTAGTGTTAATGTGCCTTATTTTGTCAACATTTTCCAACAAGAACGAATCTGAAGGAAAGAATCCTTTATTCACAAAGTAATGGTTCTCGATCCTTGCAAAAGCCTAAACACAACAAAGAATAGACATGCATCAAATTTGCATTAAAACTTTACAATCTAGTTTAGAGGTCTCCTAGGGTATGTGACTTACCAGTGAAAATTGATCATCATCCCCTTTCTTAATGTTTTCTTCATTTGGTAGAAGATGGGCAGTCATCATTTCCCATTTGGTCCATGCCCTAGCAGCTGCATACTAGAAGTTACCCAAGAGAGTTAACAAAGAAAAAAAATTAACCTTTTTTTACATAAAAACACTGCACTCAAAAGTAGCAGGCTTGATGAATAAGGGTACAGGAAGGAAAACAATGTATCCAAAACCAGACAACTCGTCTTACCTGTATTTCCAAATCATCAGAATTCAGTCTCTTGTGGTAAGCAGTAATAAAACTATCCCTCTCATTTTCTGGAATAAGATCCCTAAATGGTTCCCAAGCTGCATATTTTGAACAAAAAACTAACTATTCAGTGATTAATTTTGCATATTTAATCAAGCATTCATAAGAAAAATATAAAACAAAATAGTCTCAAAACAATGCACATAAAAAAGGGTTTAATCAGTTGTTCCTAATCAGTTTGAAATTCATTAAAATGTTCCGAACTAAACAGCTTTCCATGTATCTTGAAATTAAAATCTCATGGAAAAATTACCAACTTATCGTACAACATTAGAACGACTATCCTTAAAAAACAGAGCAGCAAAGAATACATATGGAACATACCATCAGGATAAATAGCAGCAGCACCCCCTTCGTAGAACCAATCGATCTCTTTCTTCCGCAAAAGGAATATCCCTCTTAGCACCAGTCCAGTAACCTTAAAATAAATGAGGGAGGCTATCAATTCAAGACAAATGAAGGAACTATTGGAACTGCTGCTGACCTGATTGTATGTTTCAAGAAATTCAAGCAACAAAATTTTGCACCTTGTCGGGATGTGATTCACTGTAAGCAAGAGCAAGTGTACTGCCCCATGAACCACCAAAGACCTGAACAAGCAGAAAGCCGAAAAAAACAGTAGACTTAACTCGTACCAAACAAACCTGATATTGGTTAAGCAATAAAAAAACAGTATAACTGTACCTGCCTTTCTGGAATTTGCAAGTGTTCTCTTAGCTTTTCAATGTCATCTATTAGATCCCATGTAGTATTCTCTTCCAAGCAAGCATGGGGAGTACTCTTTCCAGCACCACGCTGCACCAGTATATATAGATAGATAGATAGATATAGAGAGAGATCTTATAATTAGAGGTTAAAACAAGAAACATTTTTTAAGAGTTTAACATGAAGGAACAAAGAGTCACCTGATCAAATAAAATGATCCTATAAAATTCAGGATCAAAGAACCTCCGGTTACTTGAGGATGTTCCTCCTCCAGGTCCACCATGAAGAAATACAACTGGCTGCAAAATATGAAAAGAATGGGTACAAAACCTAAGGCAAAAAATATCCCATTGCATTCCTAATTGATGGATACTCACATAGCCATTTGGGTTTCCTGATTGCTCCCAGTAAATTGTGTGTACATCAGAAACCTTCAGAAAACCTGTGCTATAAGGCTCTATAGCTGCATAAAGATTCCTGTTAAATTCTTGAATTTCCCTGCTTGACTCCATTTTATCACTTAACTGCGTCTCGGTCTTATATCCGACCCTTCGCACCCACAAAGATTGCTTCTTTTTCCCTGCAGAGCGTGAAACCAAACGAATTTTTCAACAAACCCATATCCAGAAATTGATGGTAATAAAAAAAAAAAAGTGAACTCGCATATTTTCAGTGAAGAATAGATCAATAGCAGCAAGGAGAAAACCTGAAAAGGTGATTTTTTTGAAAGCTGGAGGGAAGGATCGATAAAAATAGGGAACGGAAGAAGAAAAAGTGGGTAGTGAAGAGTGAGTAGAAAAAGTGATTGATTTTGAGACGAATTTAAACCCTAATCTCATTCTCACTTAAGGAGGAAGCTTTGGTTTGCTTAAAAATAACGATAATAAGGAAGATGCTTTGGGCCAACAGATAAGCAATACATTAGGCGTTGGAATTGGATTCCTAGGCGAATAAAACCGACTCGTTTGGAATATTAGGTGATTGTCTTCGATTGAATTTTCTATTATCTATACTATATTTTATAGGATAGTGTTCACTATTTTAATTCTATCTAGTTTTGATTATTGATTTTGAAAAAAAAAATCCTGGCCACCAAGCATGCATCATTCGAAATGGTTTATGGTTTTAATCTTCTGACCCCTCTTGATTTAATTCCTTTACCAATTGATCAGTTTGTGATGTAGATGGCAAAATAAAGGTCGATTTTGTGAAGGATCTACACCAACGGGTGAAGAAAAACATTGAACGAAGGACTAACAAGGAAAATAAAGGACTCAAGAAAGTCATATTCGAACCCAGAGATTGGGTTTGGATTCACATGCGAAAAAAGCGATTTCGCGCTCAACGAAGGTCTAAGTTATTACTTCAAGGGGATGGCCCTTTCTAAGTCCTAGGAAGGATTAATGACAATGCCTACAACTTAGATTTGCCCGTAAGTATAATGTCAGTGAAAGCTTTAATGTTTCTGACTTATCGCCTTTTGACGTAGGTGACGATTTGAGGACAAATCGCTTTAAAGAGAGGATGATGCAAGCATCGTGACGACAGCCAAGAGAGATCCAATCATACTTCCTCAAGGTCCGATCACTCGGGCACGAGCTAAACAATTCAAGGATGCCCTTATGGGACTAGTCAAGCAAGTTTGGGACGTTGGGCTTCACCAGGGCGTTGGGCTTGAAGGCATTGGGCTCAAGGAGTTTTACAAGCCATGCATTTTGTTTCATGTGGTTTAAAGGCTCATTTTTTAGTTTAATTACTATGCATTTTTATTTAAGTAATTTTGGGACATTTTATTAAGTTGCTTTGTGTTTAATATTAATGTCAAGTTGTCTTTAATTCTGATACATTTTATTAGATTAAAGTGATGTCACATGTTTTCATGTTTACGTTGCATGTCCATGTTACTTTAATATGTTTCATTTTTATTTTTTGGACAAATAGGGCATGTCATTGCTAGCAACTTGAAGCATGAAAAGAAGCAATTTTTGGTGCATTTTGAAACATTGGACCGTCCATGCATTGGAGGAAACTTTAAGCCAACCTTATTCATACATGTATGAATATTTACATCCATTCACCTACTTGTATCACGGCTTGGATAACAAGAGGGGGTTTGGGAGCCACTTTGGAGGATTCAAGAAAGCAACTCTTCACATTTCAAGAGGTTTCTTTCATTCATTCAAGCAAGTTAATACATTGAAGGCAACTCTACACATTCTAAGGGGTTTCTTTTCATTCATACATACATAAATTGTAACGCCCCAATTTTGGGCCTAATGTTTTAAGGCTAGTTAGGCGGTCTGGTGGGCCGGGTTAGGGATTCGAGTCAGATTTAGGAGTAAATATTTTTGAGTAATATAAAAATATGAAAAATGGTTAAAAATTATATTTTAATATATGAATAATATTGGTGAAATCAATTTTGGAAAATTGGATTTGGAAGTGTGACATTTTGGTTGGTGACCAAAATGTAATTTTTGAAAACTATTTTAAATGGTGGCTAAATTGTAAAAGATCAAATTCTTAGAATCCTTAAGGAGCTATATTACCAAGTTTTGGCTAGTGATTTCTCTCCTCAATTAAGACTTTTTAACATGTGGTTTATAAAGTAATTAAAAGGGATTTTATAACAAAAAGGTAGTTATCGATTTTAAAGAAATTTGACGTAAACTTTTCTCTCAACTTTTCTCTCTACTTCTTTTCTGCCAAACACTCTTGTTTTCATCAAATCTTAGAGGCGAGAGATCTATTTTCTTAAATTCTTGATTTATAATTGATTCTTCATCTTTGATTTACAAAACCTTATGGAAATCTTGTGTTTTTCAAGCTTTAATCAACCAATTGAGGGAGAAATCACACAATAAAGGTAAGGTTCATTTTCTCCTCTATTAAATGGTTATTTATTGATATTCCTAACTATTTGATCCTTGATTTATGATTTATAATCTAATTTTATGATTTTGTAATGATTGATTGATTTAATTGGGTTTAATTGATGAGATTGAGGAAGATTCGTATTGGATCTGTTTTCCAGTGTTGAGGGTTGATTTTAATCATATATTGGATGTTTTACAATGTTGATAAGTTGTTTTTAACTTTGGAATCTCAAAACTCTTTGAATCCATAATTGTTTAGGTTGTTAGATATGAGTTTTTGGAGTATTGTGGTGGTTATTTAGTTGCTGGAGATATAGGGATGTTATATTCCTATTTTAAGTGTTGATTGATGATAATGGAAGTGTTAGTTTGTGGCTGGGTTGTGTTTGAAAAAAAGAGTTAGATGATGATTTCGGTTGTTGTGGTTGGGTAATTGTGAAAGAATTGTTGAGGGATGTTGTTGCGGTGTTTTGAATGCACTGAGATGCATTAATCCTCTATTGTCATGTGGTTAAAATAGGGGAGGTTGATCTAGAAGTGATCGGTGAAGCTTTAGAGGCATTAGACGCTTGAATTCGCATCGGCGAATTGAGGTTTCGCGTATCGGTGAGTGAGAATGTAGATTTCAGCTTTGAAATGATTTAAAGGTGATTTATGGGAGTTTAAACTTAGCTTGAAATGGTGGTTTAGACTCGAAAGTAAGTATCAGAAATATTTCTCTCTCGGTCGTGCTTTTATGAAATGATTTTATGCACTTGTTTTGAATTACATGGAACCTACTATTTAAGCATGTTTTAAAGTATGTGTAATACTGTTTTTAATCATGAGATAATGAAGGATGCATACGGTAAGTGGTCCTTGTAAGTACGAGAAATACTTGTTTAAAGCATGGTTTGTTGCTTTGATAATAATTTGGGTTAATGCTTATAAAAACAGTGAGGTATGTGGTAATTGTGAATTATATTGGCAAATGATGAGTTTAAAAATGTTATCGGATATAGTTGGCCAGGCATAAGATTGATAGTGCACTATAATAAGTCGCCTTGGATGTCGAGGGGTTTTATACGGTGTACCGTGATAAGTGTTCAAAAGTACTATTTTTATTACCCTTTTTACTCATATTATTGTTAGACTTAAGCTCATATTAGTTGCATAATTAGTTATTCATGCATTAATTCATGTTTCTTTCCACCGTTGAGCTTGATTACATAACTTGGTGAATTTTGTGGAAAAAAATGCTGCTTTGGTGTGTTTTTGTGTGTGTGCAGGATCACTTGCCAAAGCAAGGCTAGTGCTAGTTGCCAGGGCAATGCATGAAGGAGACGCCGAGCTAGTTGCCAGGGCAATGCATGAAGGAGACGCCGAGCCAGTTGCCATGGCAATTGTCGACAAGAGCAAAGGTGATATGGTAGTCGAAATTGATGACTAAACAAGCCCAAGATGACGTGGAGCAAAGCCCAAACCCAAAGGGATTTGATTTCCATGCAGAGATTAAAGAAGAATTAAATTCCAAGAAGATAGGAGAAGTTCTAGTAGGAATACAATTATAATAAAGAATTATATTCTTTAAAGATAATTTAATTCCAAATTAAACTCCTCCTCAAAGAAGGACTTTGGCCTAGCCCTATAAATAGCAAGGAGATTTTGACAATCCAAGAGAGAGAAAAGAGAGGGAAAATTTCGACAACTCCATAGGGCAAGAGGAGAGAAATTTCGACAAGAGAGCAAGGGGGAGAGAGTTCGATTTCTTCTTCTTCTTCTTTGCTTCCATTAGATTTATGGTTTGGGGATTATTCTTTGTATATCTTTTGAACCCAACCAGGAACTAACTTAATTGGTTGGGGTTATTGTGTTTTGTTGTTGTGAGAAACAATTGGATTTTGTTTAGGTAATAAGAGTTTGCACTTTTCTATTCAAGGTTTACTCATTCTTTGCTTTTATTCTTGTTTGCGAGTGAATTGGGAGAGGATCTCGTAACTTCATCTATTTATCTAATATCGGGAGAGTTAGATTCAAGAAACGAATGAGTATGGTCTTTATTCAATCTATTGATGGTGAAGATTAATCTGGCTTAGGAATAAGTTAAGGATTTCAACGGCTAAGAGGAGCGCAAGATTGGTTGTTATTCACCCTTGATTCACGCAGGGATGTATTATCAAGGCATGCACAAGTAGCTAGAGTTTCGACTTAGGGATAAGAAGAAACCATTGAAGAACGCTCTGCCGAACCTTGAAGTTGCTGCCCAGACGCCCAAGTAGTTGCCCAGCTAGTTGCCCAGGCAACCATCGATTAGTTGCCAAGGCAACCCCGCTGTGCAAGTTGCCACGACAACTGAGTTGCCCTTGCACTCTTTTACCAAGATGATCAAATCGGCTATCACACCTCAACTCACGATAACCTGACCTATTCTCTCTTTTTCTTTCATCTATTCTTTTAGTTTATTGCTTTTACTTTTCTCGTTAATTAAAACCTCTATTATCAATTGTGTTTTTATTTTCACAGTGCAGTAACTTAAGCAAAGTGGCCCAAACCAATCCCTGTGGAGACGATACTCGATACTCATATCACTTTATTACTTGCGACGTGTATACTTGCACATTTGCGTAGCACTTATCACACGCAACAAGTTTTTGGCGCCGTTGCCGGGGATTGGCAATTGGTGTTAGTTGTTTTTGTTATTGCTTTTTTTCTATTAGTTTTACCAAGTTTTCTTTTTGTTTGTTTTATCAAAAAAAAAAAAAATTAGGTGCGCTACAAGTTAAGGGACGCCAACATGTCGGGAAATAAAAGCCAATCTATTCGAGAGATGATGTTGGAAGATATGAATCAATCCAATCAAGAGTTTCTTGCACCCTTTGATGATTACCTATACCAACCGAGAAAAGCCCAAAGAACTTATCTTTGTGGAAAAATCTTGTGCTATGTGTGGAGAACATCATGAGTTTGAAAATTGCCCTCACATTTTCGGTGCATATAACTACATGGAGGACCATAGAGGGAACCAGCAGCAAAATTCTTCATGGTATGGTCAAAAAGCTCAAATTTGTTTTTACCATAACAATTTTGCCACAGCAACAGATATGCCATGGCAATGTAGTCCTTTTCAAGAGCATTCCAATTCCTTGGAGGAAACGTTACTAGCTTCCTTGGCTAGACTTGACGGATCAATTGAAGAGATTCGAGAACTATCAAAATCTATGGATACGAGGATAGCTCAGTGGGATGCAACCTTAGGTGATTCAGAAGATCAATTGGGGAGATCCACATATGTCATGGATAACATGCACCAACAATTCATTCCTAGGAATACTGACGTCCCAAGACAAGAAATCTCTCAGATGTGTGAGGAACAACTAGAACCTCAAAGTCAAGATGATGCCAATGAAAGAGACTGTCCAACACATGATGAGCCTGAACAACAAATTGCTTCGGCAATGATTGAGGAGCCTGAACAGAGCAATGCCGCGACAACACTCAGTGAAGCTGAGAACAACAATACTACAGCAAATTCTGAGGAACCTGATGCCCAGAAAGTTACAACGTTGATGTTGAAGCAGGAATGTGTAGATTGCTCTCATCTACAATTACCACGGCAATTACACGACCACATGCAAGATTAACGAGATGATAATACTTTGCCAATGGAATATGAGCAGGTAATAGTTGAACCTTTTGAATTCTTTAAAAACTCACCTCGTCCATTGCAGGTATGTCTTGAGGAACCGAGGTTGGAAGATTTGAAGCCATCGAAATCTCTACTGATGGAGATGTTTGAGAGGCTAAAAGAAAAAGGTGTTTGGATCCATAAAGCCCTTCAGAAAATTGGTTCTTCCCTTGACTTAAAGCAAAATTTGATAACTGATTGCCACGGCAATTGGCTTGAGCAGCAATTGCCACGACAACAAAGGCTACATCCAACCATGATAGAAGTCGACAAGAATGAGGTAATTGAATGGTTGAGAATGGATATAATTTTTCCTATTAATATATTTGTGCCTTCAGGAATAGTAGCAAGGTGGAGAGTATACATGGACTACAAGCGAACAAAGAAGAAAGACACCTCCACCATGGTAACGCAAAAGGGAGTAGTGGCAAGCACATTGGCCAAACTCTTTTTGGGCAATATTATCACCCGATGGAGGGTGCGGATGGACTATAAGAAGTATCGAAAACGGCAACCTTCAACACCGCAGCAACTCCTGATACGTACGCCTCGGCAACCATGGACGCGCACGCCTCGGCAACCCCTGACGCCTCGGCAACCCTCGACGCCACGACAACTACTGACACATTTATTTTTATTTTTATTTTTTGAACTATTTTGATCTATTATTTTTGGTTATTTTTTCTCTTTATTTTTTAGGATATATTTTATTTTTCTTTATTATCTTTAGTTTCCAGGTTTTCTTTTCCACAACAAGACTCACAACCACCATGCTAAGGAAATTCACTACCGACTACTTGCCACAGCAACCACAACAGAAATTAGCGATGCCCAAGCAACAACTATGGCTTCGGGAACTACTGATGCCCATGCAAGTGAACCTGTATCGGCAAACATGGATCAAATCAAAGCAATGCTATTCACACGGCACCAACATTCAACCACCGACTGAAAAATGAATCAAGCAAACGGCACGAAGGAAACTTATCACTCGAGGTGACGACCTCTTCGACTAACTCATTTCATTTAGTTTCTTTTAAATTTTGTTTAACTCTTACATGCATTGAGGACAATGCTTCTCTCGAGTTTGGGGGGGTGTTGGTTTCTAGTTAGTTTCATGTTTAGCTGCATTCATCTTTAGCAATCACATATAGGTTGCATATGTTACTTGCCATGCCTTTAATTGGATTTAATTGCTTAAGACTTGTTGAATATC
Organism: Hibiscus mutabilis; assembly: GCA_019671005.1. NCBI lineage: Eukaryota > Viridiplantae > Streptophyta > Magnoliopsida > Malvales > Malvaceae > Hibiscus > Hibiscus mutabilis. Next base: position 20,180,255 of record CM033749.1, on the reverse strand, counting down.
CAATGATGAATTTTTGCCACTGCACTTAATTGAAATAACCTTTAATTTTAGGATTGCATGAAAAGAACTTAGAATTTTACTATGATGCTGAATTTTTTTTACACGGTTGTGGGTTGTTGATTCAAAGAAACTTAGTGAACTTAGGTTGCTTAAAATTTGGGTAAATTTAAAATTGAAAATTAAAAGTTAATTTCTTGCTAGAGGTGCCCAAAACTAGCCCTAGTAGTAAATACACTTTCTTGCTAGAGGTGCCCGAAACTGGCTCTAGTAGTTAATGCACATTAAAGAATCGCTAGAGGTGCCCAAAATTGGCTCTAGTCGACTAAAATAAAATAAGAAATTGCTTACTTTGCTAGAGGTGCCCGAAATTGGCTCTAGTGAAAATGAAAATAAATGCCCCGGTAATTAAATTGATAAAAGCCTATTGTTCACATAGAATCTTAAAAATCAACTTGCACACAACTACGCACACACATTGTCATGAGCATTATAGTTTTGTTCCGGGAAATTTTTGTGCTATCTGAAAAATTTAAAAGGTGATCATACTTTGTGCCATGGTTCCGAGGTTTGAATTCAAGTTTGAAGCATGTCTTTGATGATTAAAGTCTTGGCATGTAATTGTTAGTTTGCATTGCTTGAGGACAAGCAATAGTTCGAGTTTGGGGGCGTGATAAGTGTTCAAAAGTACTATTTTTATTACCCTTTTTACTCATATTATTGTTAGACTTAAGCTCATATTAGTTGCATAATTAGTTATTCATGCATTAATTCATGTTTCTTTCCACCGTTGAGCTTGATTACATAACTTGGTGATTTTTGTGGAAAAAGATGCTGCTTTGGTGTGTTTTTGTGTGTGTGTGCAAGATCACTTGCCAAAGCAAGGCTAGTGCTAGTTGCCAGGGCAATGCATGAAGGAGACGCCGAGCTAGTTGCCAGGGCAATGCATGAAGGAGACGCCGAGCCAGTTGCCATGGCAATTGTCGACAAGAGCAAAGGTGATATGGTAGTCGAAATTGATGACTAAACAAGCCCAAGATGACGTGGAGCAAAGCCCAAACCCAAAGGAATTTGATTTCCATGCAGAGATTAAAGAAGAATTAAATTCCAAGAAGATATGAGAAGTTCTAGTAGGAATACAATTATAATAAAGAATTATATTCTTTAAAGATAATTTAATTCCAACTTAAACTCCTCCTCAAAGAAGGACTTTGGCCTAGCCCTATAAATAGCAAGGAGATTTTGACAATCCAAGAGAGAGAAAAGAGAGGGAAAATTTCGACAACTCCATAGGGCAAGAGGAGAGAAATTTCGACAAGAGAGCAAGGGGGAGAGAGTTCGATTTCTTCTTCTTCTTCTTTGCTTCCATTAGATTCATGGTTTGGGGATTATTCTTTGTATATCTTTTGAACCCAACCATGAACTAACTTAATTGGTTGGGGTTATTGTGTTTTGTTGTTGTGAGAAACAATTGGATTTTGTTTAGGTAATAAGAGTTTGCACTTTTCTATTCAAGGTTTACTCATTCTTTGCTTTTATTCTTGTTTGCGAGTGAATTGGGAGAGGATCTCGTAACTTCATCTATTTATCTAATATCGGGAGAGTTAGATTCAAGAAACGAATGAGTATGGTCTTTATTCAATCTATTGATGGTGAAGATTAATCTGGCTTAGGAATAAGTTAAGGATTTCAACGGCTAAGAGGAGCGCAAGATTGGTTGTTGTTCACCCTTGATTCACGCAGGGATGTATTATCAAGGTATGCACAAGTAGCTAGAGTTTCGACTTAGGGATAAGAAGAAACCATTGAAGAACGATCTGCCAAACCTTGAAGTTGCTGCCCAGACGCCCAAGTAGTTGCCCAGCTAGTTGCCCAGGCAACCATCGATTAGTTGCCAAGGCAACCCCGCTGTGCAAGTTGCCACGGCAACTGAGTTGCCCTTGCACTCTTTTACCAAGACGATCCAATCGGCTATCACACCTCAACTCATGATAACCTGACCTATTCTCTCTTTTTCTTTCATCTATTCTTTTAGTTTATTGCTTTTACTTTTCTCGTTAATTAAAACCTCTATTATCAATTGTGTTTTTATTTTCACAGTGCAATAACTTAAGCAAAGTGGCCCAAACCAATCCCTGTGGAGACGATACTCGATACTCATATCACTTTATTACTTGCGATGTGTATACTTGCACATTTGCGTAGCACTTATCACACACAACATACCGAATACTCCATCTAAGTACCCTAACGGTCGAGGGGTTATATTGTACCGTAAACTCCCGTTAGTGGGTTAAGTATCTAACCGAGGGTTGGGGTTAGTGTCCTCGTGGGTTGTAAGTGTACCCAGTTGTAATGTACTGCGATTGTGATGGTATCGCTATTTCGGTTGAGATGGCTTGAAGTATTGAGAGGACACTTGTTGAATCCGTGTATCCGATGAACTATTTTGGTAAAGAAACTTGGTTATGATCACTTGTAAGCCAATATAATTGTTGATGTGTCATGTAATGGTTTATGTTGTGTAATGTGATTTATACATGTTTACTCTTTAAGCTATGCATACGGTTCGTTATGCATGGGAAGGCTTAAATTGAGGGTTAGCAATGAGATTTATTGATGGTTAATGACACATGTCGTATATGGTTTAATATGTTGGTTTTGGAAGTGTTATGTTCGTGGTTTTCAATACATGGTTGTTTAAATGTTGTTTAAACATGGTTTGAAATGAGATTTCAATGTATTGTTGAGAAATGGTTTTAAATGCATTGATGGTGTCATGTTTTTAAGCACTCCTCACTAAGCCTAGTGTGCTTACGCTCTCTTTGTCCATCAATGCAGAAAATTAAAGTTTGGAAGGCAGCAGGAACCAAGGGATCACCAAAGACTTGATACTAAAAGTATGTTTTGATTTAGACTATAAGTAATAAGGGCAATGGGGTTTCTATTGTTGTTTTGGGAGGTGATTTGTTAAACCTCCTGGTTGAGCAATGTTGTTTTGCTGCTCATGGTTTGTAAATGGCCATTTTGGATTGTTGTGGTGATGGTTTGGAATTTCATGTTTTGCTTGGTTTGGTTTCTAGGAAGCATGCCTCTAGATTTACCTTTGAAGCTTGATGCCATGATTTGATGTTGAATCTGAGATTTTTCATTGTGGAATGATCCTTGAATGTGTTACATGTATGTTTGAAGCAAGCTAGGGTGTTCTGGTATGTTCAAAAGCATGTTAAACCAGCAAAAGAGAACATTTCAGGTCTAGACGTACCGGTACGGGTGTCCCTATTTTGGTACAATTAAGCCATTCCAGGCTTAGCGTACCAGTACGCGGGCAAGCATTTCGGTACGGGCCTAAGCAAACTGAGACCTGCATTTCGATACACGCGGATTTATACCGGTATGGTGTAAGCGTATTTGGTAAGGCGTATCGGTACACGGGGGCGTATTGATACGAGTTTTGGCTACTAAAAAATGGGGATTTTGGAATAACAGATTTGTACCCATACGTGTGTACGTGTACCAATACGGCTACCGTTAATTCAGTTATTTGAAAGTTCTGAAGTTCTATTTTCTTTCGTTTTAGTCCCTAAATGTGGTGGATGAAATTTCATGAGTATGGATGATCGTTTTGAGCTGAGTCTTAACATGGATGCATGAAATTGGAATAATTAAAGGTTGGCAACATAATAATGGGTTAAGACCTTGTATTGACCTAGATTTGCAATTTGGTCCCTAATGTGCAATTGTGTTCAATTGGGCGTCAATTAGGTGCCCGATTGAGTTGAGTTTTCACCCGCTGCTAGTATGAACATGTATGACCATAATTTGCATCTAGATAAGATAAAAGGAAAAAATAGATGCTTTTTGAGTTTTTTCTTCACGATTTACTTCAGTAAACCTAATATGGCCCGCTCGGTTCAGTCTTGAGACTAGGCCGGGTCAAGGGGGTTATATTTGGTGGTATCAGAGCTAGGTTTGCAATAGTTGGAAGTTGGTATAGTTGTTGTAGTGCTATTGTGGGTTGTATTATGATGTTTGCTATGCACGGTAATTGAAATATGCACATTGATTGCTTTATGCCATGTTAGGGGAAAATACGGGAAACCATTGCCTTATTATTATAGTCTGAAATATTTTGATTTGAGATGGAAGTCTTGGATTCTTGCTTGAAGCTGGCCTAACTGTGTCGTTTTGAAATGGTTATCATGCCTTAGATATACTTTTAGCACGATAGGACCGAGAAGATAGTTACGATCTGGTATGATTGATGCTTCCATTGGGCAAAAAAATAAGGAGAATGTTTTACCTCATAGAGGATTGCTGCCGCCCCCTCCTGATCCACCCACGGGAGTGGATCAAGTATCACTTGTGCTAGATGAGCCAGGAATGGATGATATGGCTCCGTTGATTCAGGCCGTGATATGTGTTTTCTAGGCAGTAGTTGCTGGTGTTTATGTGCAGGCACCAGTGGTTGGGCAGATGGTTTTGTCGTTAGAGCGTCTTCATAGTTTGGGCAGAGTTGAGTTCTGTGGTCTAGCACCAGAGGCTTCTGAGAATTGGTTGGCTAGTACAAAGAGGATTCTATATCAGATAGGTTGTATAGATGCCCGTAAGTTGGGTTGCACTATGTCCCAATTGTAGGGAGATGCTTATACCTAGTGGACTACCCTAACAAATGGGATGGAATCCAAGGACATATCTTGGGAGTTTTTTTGTGGTGCTTTTTTGAAGAAGTGCTTGGGGGTTTGGTACCAGGACGAGAGGAAGAGAGAGTTTATGGCTCTAGTGAAGGGCAGTATGTCTGTTTCTGAGTATGAGGTACATTTTGTATGGTTAAGCCGATATACTCTCGAGTTAGTTTCTGACAAGCGACAGTGTTATGATCGTTTCTGCTACGGGCTGGTTTAAGAGGTTAAGGCATACATGCTTGCTGCTGATTATTCAGATTTTGACGTTTTGGTTACGCGAGCCAAAGATGTTGAGCAAAATCTTGGTTTAGCTTTTGGGTCTCGAGGCTTTAGCTCTAGAAAAAGAGTGGCGGATTCTAGTTTTGGCGGTGGTCAAGCCAATAGACATCGTGATAGGAGGTATCGCCCAGATCAGAGGCGTGGTGGCAGTGCTGTTGGGCGTGGAGCATAGGGGCAGGGTGTCTAGGTTTGAGCTTCGTACAATACTTGTTGGGCTTGTGGATTACGTGATCATCTGAGGCGAGATTGTCCACGTTTGGCCAGAGAGGGTCAATTACCTGCGGCTGTTGTGGCTAATGCTTGTTGGAGTTGTAGGTCTGGCAACCACCTGAGGTGTGACTATCCTTTGTTAGCGGGAGGTAGGCAGGGTGTTGCACCTATTGTTGTTCCGTAGAGAGGTCATGGTCATGGCCGTGGCCCGTTTTAGCACAGAGATGGTGGACAGAGGACTGTGGCTCATACAGTTACTATCCAGCCTGAGAGAGGTAGACCAGCTAGGGTGTATGCGCACCGTGAGGGTCGTAATGACTCTAACGTGGTTGCAGGTACATTCACTATACAGTCTTTGCCGTTGTATTCGTTGGTTGATTATGGTTCTTCTCATTCATGTATCTTGAATGAGCATGCACAATTGCTTGATATACCTATTGAAATTCTTAATGTGGGTGTTAGAGTGACTAGTTCTCTGAGAGAGACAGTTGTGGTTAGAAAGTTGTATCGTAGATGTCCGCTGATGGTTTAGGGATACATGTTTGTTGTGGATTTGATAGTGTTGCAATTCCAAAGTTTTGATGTTATTTTAAGAATAGATTGGTTGACCGAGTATAGGGCTGTGGTGTATTTTGAAACCAATCAGATATCCCTAAAGTTGTCAGATGATTTTGAGGTGGTGGTTGTAGGTGAGAATGCTAAGTTCTTATCTAATGTTGTTTTTGCTTTAGAAGCAAGATGGATGATGGATTCGGGATGTCAGGCTTTCTTGGCCTATGTTATAAATCTTGGTTTGAAGGAGTTAAGAGTGTAGAATATTCGTACGGTGTGTGAGTTTGCGGGTGTTTTTTTGGAAGAGTTGCTGGGGTTGCCACCAGATTGAGAGGTGGAGTTTGGCATTGAGATCTTTGCAGATGCGGTACCAGTGTCAATTGCTCCGTATCGTATGGCCCCGAAGGAACTAAAAGAGTTGAAAATGCAATTGCAGAAATTGCTCGATCAAGGGTTTATTAGGTTGAGTGTTTCACTATAGGGTGCACGGGTATTGTTTGTGAAAAAAATGGATGGTACGTTACGTATGTGTATAGATTATCGGCAACTGAATAAATTGATGATAAAGAATAAATATCATTTACCGTGGATTGACGATCTGTTTGACCAGTTCAAGGCTACTTCGGTGTTCTTTAAGATAGATTTGAGGTTTGGGAACTATCAGTTGAAGGTGAAGGGTGTGGATGTACCCAAGACAGCTTTCCGTACGAGGTACGAGCATTATGAGTTTTTGGTGATACCGTTCAGTCTAACCAATGCACCGGCTGCTTTCATGGATATGATGAATTAGGTGTTCCATGAGTTTTTGGACCAATTTGTGGTTGTCTTTATCGATGATATTCTCGTGTACTCTCGTACCGAGGAAAATCACGATAGACATTTATGGATAGTGCTTCAGATGTTGTTGGTTAATCAGCTTTATGCCAAGTTAAGCAAGTGTGAATTCTGGCTTAGAGAAGTTGTTTGCCTTGAGCAATGGTGTCAGGCAAGGGGATTCGTGTTGACCCACACAAAATTGAGGTCGTGATGAGTTAGAAATCGCCTAAATCTATGACAAAGGTTCGGAGTTTCCTAGGGTTGGCTGGTTATTACCGTAGGTTCGTTGAGGGGTTCTCCAGTATAGTTGCTCCTTTGAGCAAGTTGTTACAAAAGAATGTTCATTTTGAGTGGACAGAGGATAGACAAAGAGCTTTTGAAGGGCTGAAGGAAGCTTTGACACGAGCTCCGGTCTTGATTCAGCCAGAATCAGGGAAACAGTTCATCGTCTATAGGGATGCATCCTATGTTGGACTTGGTTACGTGCTAATGTAGGAGGGTAAGATAGTTGCCTATGCATCTAGGCAGTTGAAGGTGGATGAGCATAATTACCCTACTCATGATCTTGAGCTTGCCGTGGTTGTTTTTCCATTGAAAATCTGGAGACATTACCTCTATGGTGAGAAGTGTATGGCATATACGGATCATAAGAGTTTAAAGTATTTGATGTCGTAGAAAGATTTAAACCTTAGGCAGCGAAGATGGTTGGAGTTACTTAAGGATTATGATCTTACCATCGAGTGTCATCAAGTAAAGCTAACGTTGTGGCTGATGCTTTGAGTAGAAAAGCTGTTGTTGAGTTGAGGGCTATGTTTGCTAGGTTGAGTGTAACGCGTGACGGTGGGTTGTTGGCTAAGTTGTAAGTGAAACCATCCTTGTCACAGTTGATTAAAGAGAAACAACCGCATGATGAGAGTTTGGTACCGCATGAGGAGGATATCATGGATGGGAATCCCTCGGATTTTCATTTTAGTGATGATGGGGTGTTGTGTTTTAAAGGTCAGATTGTGGTGCCTGAAGATGAAGAGTTGAGGCATACCGTTTTGGTTGAAGTGCATGCTAGTCCTTTGGCTATGCATCTCGGTAGCACTAAGATGTATCAAGGTTTGAAGGAAGAGTACTATTAGGTTGGTTTGAAGAAAAATGTGGCTGATTTTGTTGCTCGATGCATGGTATGTTAGCGTGTAAAGGCTAAATTTCTTTCTGTATTGTTGCAACCGTTGAGGATATTGGAATAGAAATAGAAAAGAATCACCATGGATTTTGTGTCTAGGTTGCCTTGGACACCGACCAAAAATGATTCCATTTAGGTGATTGTTGATCGATTTACAAAATGAGCGCATTTTGTGCCAGTGCATACGACATATACCTTGGATAAGTTGGCCAAGCTGTATATTTCTAAGATTGTGCATTTGCATGGGGTGCCTAAATCCATAGTTTTGAATAGAGATCCGTACTTTACGGTGAGGTTTTGGGAGTGTTTGCATCGTGCTCTTAGTACACGACTGAATTTTAGTACTTCGTATCATCCTTAGACGGATGGTCAGTCGGGGCGTGTGATTCAGGTCTTAGAAGATATGTTGAGGTGTTGTATTATTGAGTTCCACAGAACGTGGGAAGAGTAGTTGCCATTGGTGGAGTTTTCCTATAATAACAGTTATCAAGCTAGTATATAAATGGCACCGTATGAGGCTCTGTATGGTAGGAAGTGTCATACACCGTTGTGTTGGGTTGAGGTTAGAGAAAAACATGTTTCTATACCTGATGTGTTGAAAGACACCAATAAAAAGGTGAAGCTGATTTGTAAGCGCTTGAAAGCGGCTTCGGATCGGCAGAAATCCTATGCGGATTTGAGGCGTAGAGATATAGAGTATGCTGTTGGTGATCGTGTGTTTTTGAAAGTGTCACCGTGGAAAAAAGTGATGCGGTTCGGACGTAAGAGTAAGCTTAGTCTGAGGTTTATTGGACCGTATGAGGTTGTGGAGCTTGTTGGTCCTGTGGCTTATCGGTTGAGGTTACCTCCCGAGTTGGAGAGAATTCATGATGTGTTTCATGTATCGATGTTGCGGAGGTATCGGTCGGATCCATTGCATGTTATTCCGGTAGAGGATGTTGAGTTGAGGCCGGATTTATCTTATGACGAGGAACCAGTAAAGATCCTTGATACCAGCAGTAAGGTTCTGCGTGGCAAGTCGGTCGAGCTTGTTAAGGTGTTGTGGAGATATCGCGGAGTTGAGGAAGCCACGTGGGAACACAAATCGAATATATTGGAACAGTTTCCGCATCTGTTTCCTCTAGGTAAATTTCGAGGAAGAAATTTCTTAAGTGGGAAAGGGTTGTAATGCCCCGATTTTGGGCCTAGCTGTTTTAAGGCTAGTTAGGAGGTCCAGTTGACTGGGTTAGGGATTTGAGTCGGATTCAGGAGTAAATATTTTTGAGTAAGATAAAAAATATGGAAAATGGTTAAAAATCATATTTTTAATATATGAATAATATTGGTGAAATCAATTTTGGAAAATTGGATTTGGAAGGGTGACATTTTGGTTGGTGACCATAATGTAATTTTTGAAAATTGTTTTTAAATGGTGGCTAAATTGTAAATGATCAAATTCTTAGAATCCTTAAGGAGGTATGTTACCAAGTTTTGGCTGGTGGTTTCTCTCCTCAATTAAGACTTTTTAACATGTGGTTTATAAAGTAATTAAAAGGGTTTTTTTTAACAAAAATGTAGTTATTGATTTTAAAGAAATTTGATGTAAACTTTTCTCTCAACTTCTTTTCTGCCAAACACTCTTGTTTTCATCAAATCTCAGAGGTGAGAGATCTATTTTCTTAAATTCTTGATTTATAATTGATTCTTCATCTTTGATTTACAAAACCTTATGGAAATCTTATGTTTTTCAAGCTTTAATTAACCAATTGTAGGAAAAATCACACAATAGAGGTAAGGTTCGTTTTCTCCTTTATTAAATGGTTCTTTATTGATATTCCCACGTATTTGATCCTTGATTTATGATTTATAATATGATTTTATGATTTTGTAATGATTAATTGATTTAATTGGGTTTAATTGATGAGATTGAGGAAGATTCGTATTGGATATATTTCCAATTTTGAGGATTTATATTAATCATATATTGGATGTTTTACAACGTTGATAAGTTGTTTTTAATTTTGGAATCCCGAAACTCTTTGAATCCCTAATTGTATTGGTTAATAGATATGAGTTTTGGGGGTGTTGTGGTGGTTATTTGGTTGCTGGAGATATATGGATGTTATAATCCTGTTTTTAAGTATTGATTGATGATAATGGAAGTGTTAGATTGTTAGTTTGTCGCTGGGTTGTGTTTGGAAAGAGTTAGATGATGCTTTCGATAGTTGTGGTTGGGTAATTTTGAAAGAATTGTTGAGGGGTCTTGTTGCAGTGTTTTGAATGCACTGAGATGCATTAATCCTCTATTGTTATGTGGTTAAAACATGGTAGGTTGATCCTGAAGTGATCGATGAAGCTTTAGAGGATTCGGACGCTTGAATTCGTGTCGACGAATTAAGGTTTCACATATCGGTGAGTGAGAACATGGATTTCAGCTTTGAAATGATTTAAAGGTGATTTATGGGAGTTTAAACTTTGCTTGGGACGCTGCGTTAGACTGAGAAGTAAGTATCGGAAAGATTTCTCTCTCGGTCGTGCTTTTATGAAATGATTTTATGCACTTGTTTTGAATTACATGGAACCTACTGTTTAAGCATGTTTTAAAGTATGTGTAGTGCTGTTTTTAATCATGAGATGATGAAGGATGCACACGGTAAGTGATCTTTGTAAGTACGAGAAATACTTGTTTAAAGCATGGTTTGTTGCTTTGATAATGATTTGGTTTAATGCTTATAAAAACAGTAAGGCATGTGGTAATTGTGAATTATATTGGCAAGTGATGTGTTTAAAAATGTTATCGGATATAGTTGGCCGACCATAGGATTGATAGTACACTATAATAAGTCACCTTGGATGTCGAGGGGTTTTATAAGGTGTACCAAATACTCCATCCAAGTACCCTAACGGTCGAGGGGTTATATTGTACTGTAAACTCCTATTAGTATGTTGAGCATCTAACCGAGGGTTGGGGTTGGTGTCCCTGTGGGTTGTAAGTGTACCCAGTTGTAATGTGCTGTTGCGTGATTTGAATGCAACGCAAACGGTGCAAGTGTGCACGTCGCAAGTAAAAGTATAGTAAAGATATCGTCTCCAGAAGGATTGGTTTGGGCCACTTTGCTTAAGTTATTACACTATAAAAGAAATACTATTGATAGATGTCAAGTAAAATAAACTAAACAAAATAAAGTAAATAGAAAGAAAGAAAGGATAAAGTAATCGAATAAGAGAGTAGGCCGGGTTATTATGAGTAGTGGTGTGATGATTGATCGTGGTAATTGATTGCTAGATTCACTCAATCGTTCTGTCAATTGGCTCTAGTCGGATTGCCTGGTCAATTCTGCGATTGCTTGGGCAATTGGGCATGGAGTGATTGCCTGGGCAATTGGGCCACAACCTTTAAAGTTCGGCGAAGTATTCTTCAATGGTTTCTCGTTATCCCTAACTCGAAACACTGTTAATTGTGCATGCCTTGATAATACATCTCTGTGTGAACCAAGGGTGGACAATAACCGATCTTGTTCTTCTTTTAGCCGTTGAAATCCGCAACTTATCCCTAAGTTGGATTAGTCTTCACAATCGATTGATTCTATGAAAACCATGCTCATTCATTTCTTGAATCTAGCTCTCCCGATATTAGATAAATGGATGAATTCACGAGCTCCTCTCCCAATTCACTCGCAATCAAATATTAGAACTAAGAATGAACAAACTTTGAATTCAATTGCAATCAAGAACCTAAACAATCTAAATGTTTATCAAAACCACAAACCCTAAATAACCCAAGCCAATTTACATCAAGTCATGACTGGGTTCAAAAGATATACAAAGAATAATCCCCAATCATGAATCGAATGGAAACAATAAAGAAAAAGATGAAGATGCATGCTGCTCTCTCTCGAACTCGACTCCCATCTCCCCTCTCTTCGGTGGCTGCGGCTATGTCTCTTTTATAGGGGATGATTATGTAAAGATCTTTGTTGACGAGGAGGATTTTGATTTGGAATTAAATTGAATAAAAGAAATAATAAATCTCTTTTATCTTTTTCCTTAAAAACTCCTCACAAATCTGAATTTAAGTCTTCATTAAATGTTGTGTATAAATCCAAATCTTTGGGATTTATCCCCTAATTTTCGTGCTTATCCAAACAAGGCAGATTTGTCACGAATTGCAAAGGCAATTAGTTTGGCATGTCCTTAAGGAATTCTCCTCAATTGCCACAACAATTTCTTACTTGTTTCGATAATTCCTATCCTGCATAAAATAACGCACAAAGTAGCGATTTTTCTACGAAAAATAATAAAAGTGTAATACCAAGCTCGTAATGATGGAAAATAGGAAATTATGCATAATTTCCTAACAATGCAACTGAAATGTGCCTAAGTCTAACAATAATATGAGTAAAAAGGCAATAAAAATAGTACTTTTGAACACTCATCACACCCCCAAACTTGAACTATTGCTTGTCCTCAAGCAATGCAAAACTAACAATTACCCGCCAAGACTTTGACCATCAAGAATTTGCGTCATACCTGGCTTCAATCCTCAGAACCGTGGCACAAAGTATGATTACCCTTCAATTTTTTGGATAGAACAGGGATTACTCGGAACCAAACTATAATGCTCGTGACTATGTGTGCGTGGAGTTGTGTACAAGTCGATTATCAGGATTCCATGTGAGCAATAGGTTTTTATCAAATGAATTACCGGGGCATTTAAATTTTTATTTTTACTAGAGCCAATTTCGGGCACCTCTAGCAAAGCATGCAGTTTCTTGTTTTAATTTTTGTCGACTAGAGCCAATTTCGGGCACCTATAGTGATTTTTTAATGTGTAACAACTAGAGCCAGTTTCAGGCACCTCGAGTGATTCTTAACTAGAGCCGGTTTCGGGCACCTCTAGCAAGAAATTTTAATTTCAATTTACCCAATTAAGCAACCTAAGTTCACTAAGTCACCCTTAATCAACAAGACACAACTGTGTCAATTTATATTTAGCATCATAGTGAAATTCTAAGTTCTTTCCATGCATATCCTAAAATTAAAGGTTCTTTCAATTAAGTGCAGTGGCAAAATTTTATCATTAGATATCCAACAAGTCTAGGCAAATTAAATCCAATCAAAGGCATGACAAGTAATATATGCAACCTATATGAGACAACTAGATGAATGCAGCTAAAGATGAAACTAAATAAAAACAAACACCCCACAAACTCGAGAGAAGCATTGTCCTCAATGCGTGCAAGTAAAAAAAATTAAAATGCAAATGAGTTAGTTGAAAAGGTCATCACCTTGAATGATGAGTTTTCTTCGAGCCATTTGCTTGATTATTTTTTCGGCTCACGGTGGTTGAGTGCGTGTGGCTGGTGGTGCGTCTTGAACCCTTACTTCCGCAACCTCATCGCTTGCTGTATTCTCTTGATCAGCCTCTTCAATGATCGAAGCTTTAAGCTTAGTCTTTGGTGGTACAGCCGGTGGCAATGTCACTTTATCATGTGCAGTAGTTACCGCGACATCCTGAGTTGCCAGGGCATGTAGTTCGATAGGAACATCGAGAAAGGCACGGTGCCATCAGGATACTTTTCCAAAATCACTTGAGTGATGGTCGTGTTGTGGTCCTTTATGTACTGCATGAATAGCAGTTGACGAGCCTCCATTTGCTCCAATCGATGGGATAATGGGCAGAGCATCTCTTCGATTCGATTCATGTTCACCAAGGTAGGTTCGCTTGATTGGGCATCAGGACTTGCTAATGCATCAGGAATTGGCGAGGCATTTTTGGTTGCCTGGGCAATTGTCAGAGCATGGGATTTCTTTGGTAGCATTGGTTCTCTCGTCGGTTCCTCGCCCATGATTCGTAAAGTATGTGTTGATGGCAGCAAAATCAACAAGAATCGCTCTACCTCGCACATAAACATAAGGGTTATCTGGATTAGAAATATGAGAATAAAATTCCCTTACCTATGAGATGTCTCCCGGTTAGAAATCACCTCTCAATGAGTGGAGACACAAATCGTCGGCAAGAAGACTCGAGTGCTTGGGACGAACTTACTATAGGCATGGTTTTGAGGTTCTTGTGGGTTCTTGATTGGAAAAACTAAGTAAACAAGAAAGGAAAAACTTAAGAGTTCAATAGGGGAAAGAAGTAAAAAAAGATGAAATAGATGGGTAAGAAATCGGCTTAAGCTCAACTTCTTTTCCCTTAAAACTCTTATCCTAAAAAAATAAAAAGAAAAGGATAAATATCAAAAATAAAATAAACAAAAAACAATGATATTAAATAAAAATATAGAGAAAGCTTGAGGAGAGTCATTTTCGATATTTCTTATAGTTCATCTGCACCCTCCATCGGGTGACAATATTGCCCAAAAAGAGTTGGGCCAATGTGCTCACAACTACTCCCCTTTGTGTTACCATGGTGGAGGTGTTTTTCTTTCATGTTCCCTTATAGTCCATGCATACCTTCCACTATGCTACTATTCCTGAAGGCATTAATATATCATTAAAAAAATTATATCAATATCCAACCATTTAATTACCTCATTCTCATCGAATTCTATCATGGGTGGATGTAGCCTTCGTCGTCATGGTAATTGCTGCTCCAGCCAATTGTCGTGGCAATCCTCTGCCAAAATTCTGTGTAAGTCAAGTGAAGGTCCATCTGTCTTGAAGTCTTCAAGCATCCACCCACCATTTTCTTTAGGCTTCTCAAACATCTCTATCAGTAGAGATTTTGGGGCGGCACTAATATTAGATGGAATCACCATGGATAGAATGTCATCTTCCAAACAATCACACCCTTATTTTGATGGCTTCAAATCTATCAGCGTTGGTTCCTTAAAAGATACCTGTAATGGAAGAGGTGATATTTTAAAGAATTCAAAAGGTTCAACCATTACCTTCTCATATTCCATTATCGAAGTATCACCATCTTGTTGACCGAACATGTAGTCATGCAATTGCCGTGCCAACTATGGTAAGAGCAATTCATAGATTCCTGCTTCAGCATCAGTGTTGTTGTAACATTCTGGGAATCAAACTCCTCAAAATTTGCTGTGGTATTACTATTCTCAGTCTTACTGAATGTTGTCGTGACATTACTCTGTTCAAGCTTCTCAACCTTTGCCGCGGCAATTGGTTGGTTAGGCTCATCAAGTGTTGGGAAATCTTTCTTATCAACATGTTCTCGACTTGGAGGTTTGAGTTGTTCCCCACACATCGGGGAGTGCTCTTCGCATTGCTCCTTGTCTTCTTGTCCTGGGATTGCAGTATCCCTAGGAATGAATTGTTGGTGCATATTATCCATATCATATGTGGATCTCCTCAATTGATCTTCCGAATCCCTCAAGGGTGCATCCATCTTAGCTATCCTCGCATCCATAGACTTTGATAGCTCTCGAATCTCTTCAATTGATCTGCCAAGTCTACCCAAAGAAGCTAGCAACGTTTCCTCCAAGGAACTGGTATGCTCTTGAAAAGGACTATACTGCCTTTGCATATCTGTTGCAGCAACAAAACTATTATGGTAAAAAAAATTTGAGCATTTTGATCATACCATGAAGGATTTTGCTGATGGTTCCAACTATGGTCCTCCATGTAGCCATATGCACCGGGATTTTGAGGGAAATTCTCAAACACATGATGCTCTTCACGTATAGGCTCTTTGGGCTTTTCTTGGTTGGTATAGGAAATCAACGATGACTGTAACGAATACTTGATTGGATTGATTCCTATCTTCCCATATCAACTCTCGAATAGATCGACTTTTATTTCCCCTCATATTGATGTCCCTTAACTTTATAGCACACCTGATTTTTTTTGATAAAACAAACAAAAAGAAAAGTTAGTAAAAATAAAAAAATGCAATAAAAACAACTAACACCAATTGCCAATCCCCGCAATGGCACCAAAAACTTGTTGCATGATTTGAATGCAACGCAAACGGTGCAAGTGTACACGTCGCAAGTAATAGTATAGTAAAGATATTGTCTGCACATGGATTGGTTTGGGCCACTTTGCTTAAGTTATTACACTGTAAAAGAAATACTATTGATAGATGTCAAGTAAAATAAACTAAACAAAATAAAGTAAATAGAAAGAAAGAAAGAAAGGATAAAGTAATCGAATAAGAGAGTAGGCCGGGTTATTGTGAGTAGTGGTGTGATGATTGAATGAACCGTCGTGGTAATTGATTGCTAGAGTCGCTCAATCATTCTGTCAATTGGCTTTAGTAGGATTGCATGGGCAATTCTACGATTGCTTGGGCAATTGGCATGGAGCGATTGCCTGGGCAATTGGGCGGCAACCTTCAAAGTTCGAGAAGCGGTCTTCAATGGTTTCTCGTTATCCCTAACTCAAAACACTGTTAATTGTGCATGCCTTGATAATACATCCCTGCATGAACCAAGGGTGGACAATAACCGATCTTGTGCTCCTTTTAGCCGTTGAAATCTGCAACTTATCCCTAAGTCGGATTAATCTTCACCATCGATTGATTGTATGAAAACCATACTCATTCATTTCTTGAATCTAACTCTCCCAATATTAGATAAATGGATGAACTCACGAGCTCCTCTCCCAATTCACTCGTAATCAAATATAAGAACCAAGAATGAACAAACTTTGAATTCAATTGCAATCAAGAACCTAAACAATCTAAACGTTTATCAAAACCACAAACCCTAAATAACCCAAGCCAATTTACATCAATTCATGGTTGGGTTCAAAAGATATACAAAGAATAATCCCCAATCATGAATCGAATGGAAATAATGAAGAAAAAGATGAATATGTGTGCTGCTCTCTCTCGAACTCGATTCCCTTCTTCCCTCTCTTTGGTGGCTATTGCTATGTCCCTTTTATAGGGGATGATTACGTCAAGATCTTCGTTGATGAGGAGGAGTTTAATTTAGAATTAAATTGATTAAAAGAAATAATAAATATCTTTTATTTTTTCCTTAAAAACTCCTCACAAATATGAATTTAAATCTTCATTAAATGTTATGTATAAATCCAAGTCGTTGCGATTTATCCCCTAATTTTCGTGCTTATCCAAACAGGGCAGATTGTCCCGAATTGCCAAGGCAATTAGTTTGGCATGTCCTTACAAAATTCTCCTAAATTGCCACGACAATTTCCTACTTGCTTCGGCAATTCCTATCTCGCATAAAATAACGCACAAAGCAGCGATTTTCCACAAAAAACAATGAAAGTGTAATATGAAGCTCGTAACGATGGAAACTAGGAAATTATGCATAAATGCCTAACAATGCAACTAAAATGTGCCTAAGTCTAACAATTATATGAGTAAAAAGGGCAATAAAAATAGTACTTTTGAACACTCATCATGTACCGCGATTGTGATGGTATCGCTATTCTGGTTGAGATGGCTTGAAGTGTTCAGAGGGCACTTGTTGAATTCGTGTATCCGATGAACTATTTTGGTAAAGGAACTTGGTTATGATCACTTGTAAGCCAATATAATTGTTAATGTGTCATGTAATGATTTTTGTTGTATAATGTGATTTATACATGTTTACTCTTTAAGCTATGCATGTGGTTCGTTATGCATGGGAAGGCTTAAATTGAGGGTTAGCAATGGGATTTGTTGATGGTTAATGACACATGTTGCATATGGTTTAATATGCTGGTTTTGGAAGTGTTATGTGTGTGGTTTTTGGGGCATGATTCTTTAAATGTTGTTTAAACATGGTTTGAAATGAGATTTCAATGTATTGTTGAGAAATGGTTTTAAATGCATTGATGGTGTCTTGTTTTTGAGCACTCCTCACTAAGCCTAGTGTACTTACGCTCTCTTTGTCTATTAGTGCAGAGAATTAAAATTTGAAAGGCAGCAGGAAGCAAGGGATCGCCAAAGACTTGATACTAAAAGTATGTCTTTGAATTAGACTGTAAGTAATAAGGGCAATGAGGTTTCCGTTGTTGTTTTGGGAGATGATTTGTTAAACTCCCTGGTTAAGCAATGTTGTTTTGCTGCTCATGGTTTGTAAATGGCCATTTCGGATTGTTGTGGTGATGGTTTGGAGTTTCATGTTTTGCTTGGTTTGGTTTCTAGGAAGCTTGCCTCTATATTTACCTTTGAAGCTTGATGCCATGATTTGATGTTGAATCTGAGATGTTTCGTTGTGGAATGATCCTTGAATATGTTGGATGTATGTTAGAAGCATGCTAGGGTGTTTTGGTATGTTTGAAAGCATGTTAAACCAACAAAAAGGAAATTTCAGTTCCAGGCATACCGGTACGGGTGTCCCTATTTCGTTACGAGTAAGCCATTCCAGGCTTAGCATACCGGTACGCGGGTAAGCTTCGGTACGGGCCAAAGCAAAATGTGACCTGCATTTTGGTACATGCGGATCTGTATCGGCACGATGTAAGCATATTTGGTAAGGCGTATGGGTACTGGGGGTGTATCAATACGAGTTCTGGCTACTGGAAATTTGGGATTTTGGAATAATAGATCTTTACCGATACGCGTGTATGTGTACCGATATGGCTACCGTTAATTCAGTTATTTGAAAGTTCTAAAGTTCTGTTTTCTTTCGTTTTAGTCACTGAATGTTGTGGATAAATTGCATGAGTATAGATGATCGTTTTGAGCTGAGTCTTAACATGGATGCATGAAATTGGACTAATTAAAGGTTGGTAACATAATAATGGGTTAAGACCTTGTATTTACCTAGATTTGCAGTTTGGTCCCTAAAACGCAATTATGTTCAATTGAACGTTAATTTGGTGCCCGTTTGAGTTGAGTTTTCACCCACTGCTAGTATGAACATGTAGGACCATAATTTTCATCTAGATAAGATAAAAGGAAAAAAATGGACACTTTTCGAGTTTCTTTTTCACAGTTTACTTCGGTAAACCTAACGTGGCCCACTCGGTTCAACTTGCAACTAGGCCAGGTCGAGGGGTTATATAAATTGTATACGAACCCTTTCATATTCATCATAGCCTATAAAATATAGGCCATGAGTTTATTTGTAAGATGACAGCTTGAAAGAAATACATATTTGAGAGTGTTCTTCTCATTGTTCTTAAAACATCTTCTTTGGCTTATCAAACATAGCGTTCTGGCGTCAAACCCTTCTATCGAGCTTATCACTTCCCTAAAGTGTAGCGTTCGTCCTTTAAGTTATAACAACGGTTCCTAATTCAGTATAGTTAGAGGGTCTCGTTCCATCCTTCACTCAAGAATTCGATTCCATTTCCAAACACAATCACAAAGCCTACCACCATCCATCTTCATCTTTCCCACCGAACAATTTGCAAGCATCCATCATCATCAACCATGAACACTTCGATTTCGATCGGGATTCAACACAACTCTACTTTATCCAACGAAGGCGAGCACGCATCACATGCACTCATACTCGAAATCTCACCTCGAGTATCTTCGAATGAGGCCCAATGTCATATTGCCTCATGACCATATATTTGGTGTCTCTTACCATGGTGTTGCAACACACTCTCTGAGTATCCAAATCTCGTCAACCAAGGGTGACTCAATCAAACAAGTGCCCACTTGGCACATAACATCATCTCAATTATCAAGACTTGTTAGTTACAATTATTAATAAGTCACTCATCAATATTACCAAATTGTTATCCAATATGCTCTTAAACAATAATAGAATCTCAGTTTCTCAATTTTACAAGTTATTTTATCTCATTAGGAGTTAATTAGATCATAGCCCATAATTTTTTGACCTCTCAAACTCAAAATCATAGTTTTCTTACTGATTGCCCAATCGGTACCAGTACTTGACTTTGCATACCGATACGATACATCAGGTATCAGTACTTACTCTTCGCATATCGATACTCTTACCCTATAGAGAGGGTTTAATAAACACTTGGTATAGATACTCCAACACGAATATCGGTATGACCCTCAGTACCGATACACTCCCTTGCATAACGATACGAAACATGCTCACTAGAATCTTAATCCAATATTGGGTATCGATATGGATTGACCCATACCGATGCGGCTCATATAGCGTACTGGTACATGTTGAAGCTCGTATTGGTACTTTCCTCTCAGTTCACCAGTGTTATTCAACAAGAACACGAGGTGCTAGTACAGACACCTCGCGTACCTGTAACGCCCAGAATTTGGGCCTATGAGTTAGCTAGGTAGATTAGACAGTTCGGGTAAACTAGATTAGTGAGTTCGATCTAGTTTTTGGAAGTAATTCGTAATAAATATTTTTAACATGAAATAAAATATGGAAAATGGTAAAAAATACTTAATTATTATTTTGAGGGTTTTGGTAAGCTCAATTTGATAAAATAAGGTTTGAATTATGGACATTTTATCCTAGTGACTAAAATGTAAAGTTTGGAAACTATTTTTTGTGACTAAATCGTAAAAGGGTCAAAACTTAGAATCTTTAGGAAGCTAGTAAGCCAACTGGTTTTATCATACTTTTCCTTAATTTGGCTATTTTAAAACGGTTTTAAAAGGATTTAATAAAATGGATTAAAAGAGTTTTGATTAGTTTGTTTTTAATTAGCCAAATCATTTTCTCACGTAATTATTTTTTCTTTGAATCTTTTCTCTCAAATTCACAGCAGCCAAACTATCTTTTCTTTTCTAAAAATCTTAGGAATCAATCTTTTCAATCTTACTTTTGATTTCAACGCTTGATTCCTTTGTTCTACTTTGGACATTCGATTTCTACTTTGGAGATTTCATCAAAATCAATCTAATTGAGGGATGAGTCTACCATTAGAGGTGATTTTTGTTTCTCTCCTCTAATAAAAGGTTCTTTATTGAAATTCCAAGTTCTTGATCCTTTGGAATTGATTTATGTTATGTTTTAATGATTAAATCAAGATTTAATGGTTTAATGTTAATTCTGTTAAGAAATTTATTGAGTTTGGTTATTGATTTGAATCATTGCAATCTTGATTGGTTTAGATCATGATTAAAGTGTATTTTGATGATATTTAAAGGGATTTATAAAAGGAAACCCAAAATTAGTTGAATTGCTAATTTTCTAGGTTGTGAATAGTTAGTTTTTGAGGTGTTTATGGTGTTAAGATGTTGCTGGAGGTATAACATGAAGTTGCAAGTGTTTTTAGATGTTAATTGATGTTGATTAGATGTTCAAATCGTTTGCTTATGGCTGGGCTTTGTTTAGGTTGTATTTGGTGGTGTTTTCGGTTGTTTTAAGCTGGCATTTTATGGTTTTTGGTGAGGCGATGCTGGAAATTGATGTTATTTAGATTACGGATGCATAATGATGCATTAATCCTCTGTTATGATGTGAATAAAATAGGGGAGATCAATCCTACAATGATTGACGAAGGTTTGGAAGCGTAGGACTCTTTATTTCACATCGGCAAGTGAAGTTTTATGTTATCTGTTGCGTGTAATAAGTGCTATGAAAATGTGCAAGTATACACGTGGCAAGTAATAAAGTGATACGAGTATCGAGTATCGTCTCCACAGGGATTGGTTTGGGCCACTTTGCTTAAGTTACTGCACTGTGAAAATAAAAACACAAATGATAATAGAGGTTTTAATTAACGAGAAAACTAAGAGCAATGAACTAAAAGAATAGATGAAATTAAAATAGAGTGAATAGGCCAGGTTATCATGAGTTGAGGTGTGATAGCTGATTGGATCGTCTTCGTAAAAGAGTGCAAGGGCAACTTAGTTGCCGTGGCAACTTGCACAGCGGGGTTGCCTTGGCAACTAATCGATGGTTGCCTAGGCGACTAGCTGGGCAACTACTTGGGCGTCTGGGCAGCAAATTCAAGGTTCGGTAGAGCGTTCTTCAACGGTTTCTTCTTATCCCTAAGTCAAAACTCTAGCTACTTATGCATGCCTTGATAATACATCCCTGCGTGAATCAAGGGTGAACAACAACCAATCTTGCGCTCCTCTTAGCCGTTGAAATCCTTAACTTATTCCTAAGCCGGATTAATCTTCACCATCAATAGATTGAATAAAGATCATACACATTCGTTTCTTGAATCTAACTCTCCCGATATTAGATAAATAGATGAAGTTACGAGATCCTCTCCCAATTCACTCGCAAACAAAAATAAGAACCAAGAATGAATAAACCTTGAATAGAAAAGTGCAAACTCTTATTACCTAAACAAAATCCAATTGTTTCTCACAACCACAAGACACAATAACCCCAACCAATCAAGTTAGTTCATGGTTGGGTTCAAAAGATATACAAAGAATAATCCCCAAACCATGAATCTAATGGAAACAAAGAAGAAGAAGAAGAAATCGAACTCTCTTCCCCTTGCTCTATTGTCGAAATCTCTTCCTTCTTGCCCTTTGGAGTTGTCAAAAATCCTCTCTCCTTGCCCCCTTGGAGTTGACGGCTTGGTGATCTATTTATAGGGCTAGGTCAATGTCCTCATTTGAGGAGGAAGTTATGTTGGAATTAAATTATCTTTAAAGAATATAATTCTTTATTATAATTATATTCCTTCTAGAACTTCTCCTATCTTCTTGGAATTTAATTCTTCTTTAACCTCTTCACGGAAATCAAACTCCTTTGGGATTTAGCTTTGCTCCACGTCATCTTGGGCTTGTCTAGTCATCAATTTTGACTACCATATCACCTTATTCTTTGTCGACAATTGCCCTGGCAACTGGCTCGGCGTCTCCTTCATGCATTGCCCTAGCAACTAGCTCGGCATCTCCTTCATGCATTGCCCTGACAACTAGCTCTAGCCTTGCTTTGGCAAGTGATCCTGCACATACACACAAAATACACCAAAGCAGCATCTTTTCCCACAAAAACAACCAAGTTATGCGATCAAGCTCAACGATGGAAGGAAACATGAATTAATGCATGAATGACTAATTATGCAACTAATATGAGCTTAAGTCTAACAATAATATGAGTAAAAAGGGTAATAAAAACAGTACTTTTGAACACTTATCACACCCCCAAACTCGAACTATTGCTTGTCCTCAAGCAATGCAAACTAACAATTACCTGCCAAGACTTTAATCATCAAAGACATGCTTCAAATTTGAATTCAAACCTCGGAACTGTGGCACAAAGTATGATCACCTTTTAATTTTTTGGATAGCAAAAAAGTTACCCAGAACCAAACTATAATGCTCGTAACAATGTGTGTGCGTAGTTGTGTACGAGTTGATTTTCAAGATTCTATGTGAACAATAGGCTTTTATCAATTTAATTATCAGGGCATTTTTTTATTTTCACTAGAGCCAATTTCGGGCACCTCTAGCAAAGTAAGCAATTTCTCATTTTATTTTAGTCGACTAGAGCCAATTTCGGGCACCTCTAGCGATCTTTAATGTGCATTAACTACTAGAGCCAGTTTCGGCCACCTCTAGCAAGAAAGTGCATTTACTACTAGAGCCAGTTTCGGGCACCTCTAGCAAGAAATTAACTTTTAATTTTCAATTTTAAATTTACCCAAATTTTAAGCAACCTAAGTTCACTAAGTTTCTTTCAATCTACAAGCCACAACCGTGTAAAAAAATTCAACATCATAGTAAAATTCTAAGTTATTTTCATGCAATCCTAAAATTAAAGGTTCTTTCAATTAAGTGCAATGGCAAAAATTCATCATTGGATATTCAACAAGTCTTAAGCAATTAAATCCAATTAAAGGCATGGCAAGTAACATATGCAACCTATATGTGATTGCTAAAGATGAATGCAACTAAACATGAAACTAACTCGAAACCAACACCCCCAAACTCGAGAGAAGCATTGTCCTCAATGCATGTAAAAGTGAAACAAAATTTAAAGGAAACTAAATGAAATGAGTTAGTCGGAGAGGTCGTCACCTCGAGTGATAAGTTTCTTTCGTACCGTTTGCTTGATTTATTTTCCGGTCAATGGTTGAATGCTTGTGGCTGGTACCGCGTGAATAACATTGCTTTTATTTGATCCATGTTTGCCGAGTTCACTTGCCTGGGCATCAGTAGTTGTCGAAGCCATTGTTGTTGCTTGGGCATCACTAGTTTCTGTTACCGTGGCAACTGCTGAGGTAGTTGCGGGGGCATCCTCTGTTGCGGTTGCCGTGGCAAGTAGTTGGCAGTGAATTTCCTTAGCATGGTGGTTGTGAGTCTTGTTGTGGAAAAGAAAACAAAGAAAACCTGGAAACTAAAGATAATGAAGAAAAATAAAATATCTCCTAAAAATTTCCAAAAATAAATAAAGAGAAAAAAATAACCGAAAATAATAGAAAAAAATAGTTCGAAAAAAATAAAAAGAAAAATAAAAAGAAAATATCGAAAGGAGAGCATGCTCATGCATCTCCTAAGGTGTCAACTTCTTTGTTACGTTCTACATGGGCACCATTGTAGTGCTTCAATCTTTGTCCGTTAACTTTGAATTCATGTTCGTCGGTAATGGACTTGATTATCACGACACCATGGGAGAATAGTTTGACAACATCGAATGGTCCCGACCATCTTGATTTTAGTTTTCCCGGGAAATGTTTCAGCCGAGAATTGAATAAGAGAACTAGTTGCCCTAGCATGAATTGTCTCGACAATAGTTTCTTGTCCCGCCATTGCTTTGTTTTCTCCTTGTAGATTCGTGCATTGTTATAGGCGAGTGAACAAAATTCTTCTATCTCGTTGAGGTCCAACAAACGCTTTTGCCTGGAACTTTCCCAATCCATATTCACGGTCTTGATTGCCCAATATGCCTTGTGTTCGATTTCCACTAGTAGATGGCATGTTTTGACATAGACAAGTCAGAAGGGGGACATACCTAAGGGTGTTTTGAATGTA
This sequence comes from Hibiscus mutabilis, assembly GCA_019671005.1. NCBI lineage: Eukaryota > Viridiplantae > Streptophyta > Magnoliopsida > Malvales > Malvaceae > Hibiscus > Hibiscus mutabilis. The sequence continues at coordinate 20,155,792 of CM033749.1, read as the reverse complement.
GTGCGATATGCCCAAAGTGTGTTATCTAGTCTTACTGACCAATCCTTCCTAGAGGGATTTACAACTTTATCGAGTATACCCTTCAATTCCCGGTTGGAAATTTCTGCTTGCCCATTGGTTTGTTGGTGATATTGCCCGTCCTCTGGCAACGATCACATTGCTTGTAAAACTCTTGGGCATCTTTGTACAGTGTTGGCCAATACAAACCGGATTGCAAAACTTTGGCCGTGGTACGAGTTCCTCCAAAATGTCCTCCATAGGGTGAAGAATGGCATTGCCGGAGTACATTCTACTACTCTTCTTCAGGGACACATCGACGTATGACCTGATCTGCACATTGTTTAAACAAAAGAGGCTCGTCCCAAAAGTAAAGCTTAGCATCATGGCAGAACCGCTTCTTCCCTTGGTGAGTAAGGCCATAAGGTAAAATACCATAAACAAGGAAATTAACTAAATCCACGTACTAGGGTATCGCCGAGGCATGTGCTGCCGTAGCGACTGCTCCCAAGATTGCCGAGGCGTGTGCGTCTAGAGTTGCTGAGGCATACGCGTCCATGGTTGCCGAGGCGTGTGTATCAGTGGTTGCCAAGGCGTGCGCATCTGGAGTTGTCGAGGCGTGCGCGACAAGAGTAGTTACTACGACGTCAAGGGTTACCGAGGCATGCGCATCCATGGTTGCCGAGGTGTGCACGTCAAGAGCTGTTGCGACGTCGAGGGTTGCCGAGGCATGCACATCCATGGTTGCCGAGGCGTGCATGTCAAGAGTTGCTATAGCGTCGAGGGTTTCCGAGGCATGCGTATCCATGGTTGCCGAGGCGTGCACGTCAAGAGCTGTTGCGGCATCGAGGGTTGCAAAGGCATGCGCATCCATGGTTGCCGAGGCATCAAAGGTTGTCGAGGCGTGCGCATCCATGGTTGCTGAGGCAACTAAAATTTGCTCATCCGGGAATGCATAGCATATCTCTAAATCCGTATCCTCCTCCCTGTGCGTTGGCCTAGGATTGCTCCTACTGCGAAATCACTTGCATCACACATGAGCTCAAAAGGTAGCGTCCAATCTGGTGGAACGATAATGGGTGCCGAGGCAAGCTTTTCCTTTAGGGTTTCGAATGCTTGGGCGCAAGAATCATCAAAATTGAAGACTTTATCTTGTTCAAGCAAATTGTACAAGGGTTTAGTAATTTTAGAAAAATTATGAATGAACCTACTATAAAAACCTGCATGTCCAAGAAAGTTTTGAATTCCTTTAATCAAACTTGGTGTGGGTAATCTCTCGATCACGTCCACCTTGGCTTTGTCTACTTCAATTCCCTTGGATGAAATCTTGTGGCCATGCACTATTCCTTCATCTACCATAAGATGGCACTTCTCCCAATAAAGGACTAAATCGGTTTCTTCACATCTTGCCAACACCTTCTCTAAATTGCCGAGGCAACTGTCGAAGTCATTACCAAAACGAAAAAAATTATCCATGAAGATCTCAAGGAAGTCTTCGACCATGTCTGAAAAGAGTGCCATCATGCATCTTCTAATGTTACTGCATATCTGAGAAAACTTGAGGAGAGTCGTTTCTGATACTTCTTATAGTCCATCCGCACCCTTCATCGGGTGACAATATTGCCCAAAAAGAGTTTGGCCAAAGTGTTTGCCGCTACTCCCTTTTGCGTTACCATGGTAGAGGTGTCTTTCTTCTTTGTTCGCTTGTAGTCCATTTATACTCTCCACCTTGCTACTATTCCTGATGGCATGAATATATTAGTAGAAAAAGTTATATCAACACCCAACCATTTAATTACCTCATTCTCGTCGGGCTCCATCATGGTTGGATGTAGCCTTCGTTGTCGTGGCAATTGCTGCTCGAGCCAATTGCCGTGGCTATTAGTTGTCAAAATTTGCTGTAAGTCAAGGGAAAAACCAATTTTTTGAAAAGCTTTATGAATCCAAACGCTTTTTTCTTTTGACCTCTCAAACATCTCCATCAGTAGAGATTTCGATGGCTTCAAATCTACCAACATCGGTTTCTCAAGACATACCTACAATGGACGATGTGAGTTTTTAAAGAATTCAAAAGTTTCAACCATTACCTGCTCATATTCCATTGGAAAAGAATTATCATCTCGTTGATCTTGTATGTGGTCTTGCAATTGCCGTGGCAACTGTAGATGAGAGCAATCTAAAGATTCCTGCTTCAACATCAACGTTGTAACCTTTTGGGCATCAGGTTCCTCAGAATTTTCTGTAGTATTGTTGTTCTCAGCTTCACTGAGTGTTGTCGCGGCATTGCTCTGTTCAGGCTCCTCAATCATTGCCGAGGAAATTTGTTGCTCAGGCTCATCATGTGTTGGGCAATCTTTCTCATCAACATACTCTCGACTTTGAGGTTTTAGTTATTCCTCACACATCGAAGAGCTTTCCTTGCATTGTTCCTTGTCCTTTTGCCTTGTGACTTCAGTATCCCTAGGAATGAATTGTTGGTGCATGTTATCCATGACATATGTGGATCTCCTCAATTGATCTTCTGAATCCCCCAAGGTTGCATCCCACTGAGCTAACCTCGTATCCATGGACTTTGATAGCTTTCGAATCTCTTCAATTGATCCGTCAAGTCTAGCCGAGGAAGCTAGCAACGTTTCCTCCAAGGAATTGGAATGCTATTGAAAAGGACTACATTGCCATGTCATATCTGGTGTTGGGGCAAAATTTTTATGGTAAAAACAATTTTGAGCTTTTTGACCATACCATGAACAATTTTTCTGCTGGTTCCCTCTATGGTCTTCCATGTAGTCATATGCACCGAAAATGTGAGGGCAATTTTCAAACACATGATGTTCTCCACACATAGCACAAGATTTTTCCATGGTATAAGCTCTTTGGGCTTTTCTCGGTTGGTATAGGTAATCATCAAAGGGTGCAAGAAACTCTTGATTGGATTGATTCATATCTTCCAACATCAACTCTCGAATAGATCGGCTTTTATTTCCCGACATGTTGATGTCCCTTAACTTGTAGCGCACCTAATTTTTTTTATAAAACAAACAAAAAGAAAAGTTAGTAAAACTAAGAAAAAAATGCAATAACAAAAAACAACTAACACCAATTGCCAATCCTCGGCAACAGCGCCAAAAACTTGTTGCGTGTAATAAGTGCTATGCAAATGTGCAAGTATACACTTCGCAAGTAATAAAGTGATAAGAGTATCGAGTATCGTCTCCACAGGGATTGGTTTGGGCCCCTTTGCTTAAGTTATTGCACTGTGAAAATAAAAACACAATTGATAATAGAAGTTTTAATTGAAGAGAAAACTAAGAGCAATAAACTAAAAAAATAGATGAAATTAAATAGAGTGAATAGGCCAGGTTATCATGAGTTGAGGTGTGATAGCCGATTGGATCGTATTGGTAAAAGAGTGCAAGGGCAACTCAGTTGCCGTGGCAACTTGCACAGTGGGGTTGCCTTGGCAACTAATCGATGGTTGCCTGGGCGACTAGCTGGGCAACTACTTGGGCGTCTGGGCAGCAACTTCAAGGTTTGGCAGAGCGTTCTTCATTGGTTTCTTCTTATCCCTAAGTCGAAACTCTAGCTACTTGTGCATGCCTTGATAATACATCCCTGCGTGAATCAAGGGTGAACAACAACAAATCTTGCGCTCCTCTTAGCCGTTGAAATCCTTAACTTATTCGTAAGCTAGATTAATCTTCACCATCAATAGATTGAATAAAGATCATACTCATTCGTTTCTTGAATCTAACTCTCCCGATATTAGATAAATAGATGAAGTTACGAGATCCTCTCCCAATTCACTCGCAAACAAAATAAGAACCAAGAATGAATAAACCTTGAACAGAAAAGTGCAAACTCTTATTACCTAAACAAAATACAATTGTTTCTCACAACCACAAGACACAATAACCCCAACCAATCAAGTTAGTTCATGGTTGGGTTCAAAAGATATACAAAGAATAATCCCCAAACCATGAATCTAATGGAAGCAAAGAAGAAGAAGAAGAAATTGAACTCTATCCCATTGCTCTTTTGTCGAAATCTCTTTCTTCTTGCCCTTTAGAGTTGTCGAAAATCCTCTCTCCTTGCCCCCTTGGAGTTGACGGCTTGGTGATCTATTTATAGGGCTAGGTCAAAGTCCTCTTTTGAGGAGGAAGTTAAGTTGGAATTAAATTATCTTTAAAGAATATAATTCTTTATTATAATTATATTCCTTCTAGAACTTCTCCTATCTTCTTGGAATTTAATTCTTCTTTAACCTCTTTATGGAAATCAAACTCCTTTGGGATTTAGCTTTGCTCCACGTCATATTGGGCTTGTGTAGTCATCAATTTCGACTACCAAATCACCTTATTCTTTGTCAACAATTGCCCTGGCAACTGGATCGACGTCTCCTTCATGCATTGCCCTGGCAACTAGCTCGGCATCTCCTTCATGCATTGCCCTGGCAACTAGCTCTAGCCTTGCTTTGGCAAGTGATCCTGCACATACACACAAAACACACCAAAGCATCATCTTTTCCCACAAAACAACCAAGTTATGCAATCAAGCTCAACGATGGAAGGAAACATGAATTAATTCATGAATGACTAATTATGCAACTAATATGAGCTTAAGTCTAACAATAATGAGTAAAAAGGGTAATAAAAATAGTACTTTTGAACACTTATCATTATTGGTGAGTGGAATCGAGATTTACAACCTTGTAAAGGTTTGAAAGTGACTTTTGGGAGTTTAGATTAAGCTTGAAATGCTTGTCTAGCTCGAAATTAAGTATTAGACAATTTTGCTCTCAATTTCGGTTTGGCAAAGTTGATTTTCTCATGCCTATGTTTATGATTTGATACCTACTTTATATGCATGTTTTGTAAATGGGTTATGATACAAATGATCTTATATTGATGATATTTAAGCATGGTAAATGATTTATAAAAAGTATTTCGATGATATGAAATGTATGGTTTGTTGCACTAGAAATTGGTTTAAATGATACATATGAAAAACAGTGAGATATCTTGTTTAATCTAAAATGTATTGGCAAGTGACAATGATTAAATGTTATCAGATATAGTTGTCATGCCATATGTTTAAAGTGTACTATAATAAGTCACCTCATGTATGTCAAGGGCTTGTGATTGTACAATATTCTCCACCATGGGTACCTTAGTGATCGAGGGGTTATGATTGTACCATTTTCTTCTGGTGAAGGGTATTATATATTGTAATTGTCGAGGGGTTTATTATACCGTTTCCTCCAGTTAAATGTATGGTTAAGTGGTCTAAGAAACCACTTGTGAAATTCGTGTAGCCGATGTGTTTTGATAAAGGAAAGATTTAGTTTTTGGGTCACTTTAATGCCAATATGTGAACTAATATGTCATGATGGAGGATTTATGTTTGTACAATGCGATTTATACATGTTTTGCTTTTTAAGCCTTTTTATAGGATGAATAAGCATGTGAAGGCTTAAATTAAGGTTTTACATATGGGATTATGCATAAGATCCATGATACATATTTTTACATATGGTTTAATATGCTTGTTTTGGAAAGGTAAAAAGGGCATGCGATGTTTTAGCATGAAGTTGAAAATGTGGTTTGACTCAAATGGTTTTAAATGCACTGATAAATGTTTTTAGAGCGTCCATCACTAAGCATTATATGCTTACGCTCTCCTTTCTCATCATTGTAGAGAAGTGAGTTTTCGGGGCAACAACCAAGCAAGGAGGAATCCAAGAATTGATTTACTTTAAGTATGGTTTTAATAATTGAGTTTGTAGTAATAAAGGGCAATGTGACCAAATTGTAATTTGGAGGGGTGTTTGCTTGCTCCCTATTTTGGAAATGTTCTATTTGGTATTTTGGACTTATGAGGTTATATGGTTTGATTTGTGGGTTTGGGATAAGAATTGCCTTCTTGGGTAGAAACAATGCCTATAGGTTCTCTTGATTGATTTGCTATGGATTTAATGTTCATCTAGCATGCTTGGTTGGTTGTGTAAAAGATGTTAAATATGTTATATGGTGTTTGTTTGTTGTTTGAAGCATGCTAGACTGAGCCTAAGTGTCATACGTTTGGCCAATAGGTTATTGCAAGCCTAATCATACCGATACTGGTTCCCTAGGGATCGGTTCGCAGGGTCTGATCGGCTCATACTTGGGGAAATTAACAAAAGGGTATCGTTACGAGTAGCTACTGTATCGGTACGCCTTTGGGAAAGTTTATACTGGGATTAGTACACGGGGTATCGTATCGGTACAAGTTTTAGCTATTAGAGTCCTCGATTTTGAAATATAGCAATGGGTATCAATACTCGACCAAATATATCGATACGGTAAAGCCACGTGGACTCATACCGATACTGTTTAAGCTTGTATCGGTACGAGATAGTTAATTCTGGTATTTTATGCTGTGTTTTGAATTCTTTGCAAATTGATCACTATTTTTGTAATGCTCAATTAATGATACTATTGTGATGCTATTATGATCCAATTTGATGCAAATTTACATTTTGGTCCCTAAAGTGTTAAGTCTTGCAAATTGAATGCTTGATTTGTCTTCCGTTGTTGTACATCATACCATAGGGTTAATTAAGCATCTAGGCAAGATAAAAAGGAAAAAATGACCGATTTAGGTTATTATTTTGGGTTTGCTCAACAAACCTAATATGACGTCCTTGATTTAGTTTTAGCGGCTACGCCAAGTCAATGGGGGTACATTTAGTGGTATCAGAGCCAGGTTTACGAAAGTTGGAAGGTAAGTTGTGTTTTTTTTAGAGGTTGTTGATTGTTGTATGAAATGTACAATGTTTGATTATATGATATTATGACTAAAGTGTGATATGTTGAGGTAAAATATTGGGGACAAATTGCCTTATTACTAGAAGTGTAAAAGGATTTTGTTTTCGAAACGTGAAAATCTTGGATCCTTGCTTAAAGCTAGCTTAATTATGTTTTTGGTTATATTTATAGATACATATTTTGAGTATGCCACCGAGACGAGAGCTTAGGTCGAATACGAATAATACTGTCGATGGGCAGAAAGTTGAGGGTGAGATAATGTATCCTGATAAGTTGCCACCTCTTCCTCCTAATCTGCCAGCTGGAGTAGATGCTGGGCAAGTGCCAGCAGTTCTACCTGGACCAACTTTTGGGGATATAATGCTATTGATTTAGGCTATTACTAGAGCTTTCCAAGAAGCTGTGGCTAGAGTTCATATTTAGGCACTGACACCGACAATAGCTATTAATCCAGGACTTTCGTTGGAGCATTTGCGTAGTTTGGGAGGTACTAAGTTAAGAGGTTTAGCTCCTGAGGCAGCTGATGAGTGGTTTACGAGTACCGAGAGGATTCTTGATCAGATGGAGTATACAAATGTACATAAGCTAGGTTGCATTGTATCCCTACTTTAGGGAGATGCCTATAGTTGGTGGACTACCACTATGGTGGGAAATGGTACCCGAAGATGTGACTTGGGAATTCTTCGGTGCTACTTTTTAGAGAAAGTATTTAGGTACTCGATGCCATGATGAGAAGCAGTTTGAGTTTATGTTTTTGGTTCAAGGCAATATGTCTATTTCAGAGAATAAGGCTCAATTTTTTCGATTTAGCAGTATGCACCTGAGTTGATTCCTGATGATCGACAACGATGTGATCATTTCTGATATGGTTTGGTCAAAGAGGTTAAGACCTATATTGTCTTCAGAATATGCTAATTTTGATGTCTTGGTTAGCCGAGCCAAGGATATTGAATATAATTTTTGTTTGTCTTCTTGTTTTAGGGCTCGAGTTCTGACAAAAAAGTTGCAAAATTAGATGTTAGTGGTGTTCGGTTCAAGAAGAATCTAGATAAGAAGTATCGTCCCAATCAGAGACGTGGTAGAGGTAATGTCGAATGTGAACAATAGGGCTAGAACACCTATTCTGGAGTACCCAAATATAGGTATTGTGGAAAACGTCATCCAAGAGAGTGTTGGGCTAAACACAATACATGTTAGAGCTGTGGTTTGCGGGATCATTTGAGACGTGATTGTCCTCAGATGGTTAAGGATAGACAGGCTTCTACACTTGTTGTTGCACGCAGAGAGGCCTTGGTCGTGGCCGAGGTAATTTCCAACATCGAGAGGAAAGTCAAAAGATTGTTGCTCATATAGTGTCTATTTAACCTAAGGGTAATAGACCTGCGATGATCTATACGTATCGCGAGGAAAGAAATAACACAAATATGATTGTATGTACTTTTACTTTATAGTCCATGTCATTACTCTCTTTGATAGATTTTGGTTCTCAACATTCATATATCTTGCTAAAAAATACACGCTTGCTTGATATACCTGTAGAAGTGTTAGATGTGGGTATGCAAGTAACTAGTTCTTTTGGAGAAACAATAGTCGCTAGGAGGTTCTTTAGAAGATGTCCTTTGATGGTTCAAGGTCATATGTTTGCGGTTGATATGATAGAGTTATCGTTTCATGGTTGTGGGCGATTTCAAAGCCAAACGAGTTTCGTTGAAACCTGCAGATGATTATGTGGTGGTGGTTGTGGGCAAGAATGTTAAATTCTTGTCCAATGTGGTTTTGGCTTTAGAAGTGTAGAAGTTGTTAGAGCTTGGGTGTCAAGCATATCTAGCTTATGTTATGAACCCAAAAATGAAGGAGGTGCGTGTTTAGGATATCCGTACAATTTGTGATTTTTCGGGAGTGTTTCTAGAGGAGTTGCCTAGGTTATCACCGGATAGGAAAGTAGAGTTTTGTATCGAAACATATATGGATACAACTCCGGTGTCGATTACTCCGTATCGTATGGCTCCTAAAGAGTTGAAGGAGTTGAAGATACAACTTCAAGAGTTGCTGGATCATGGTTTCATTAGACCTAGTGTTTCGTCGAGGGAAGCACTAGTGTTGTTCGTGAGAAAGAAAGATAGCACTATGAGAATGTGCATTGATTATCGGTAACTGAAAAAGTTGATGATTAAGAATAAGTATCATTTGCCATGAATTGACGACTAGTTTGATCAATTTCGGGGTGCTGTAGTGTTTTCCAAGATTAATCTAAGGTCTGGATATTATCAATTGAAGGTAAAGGATACAAACGTGCCAGAGACAGTTTTTCGCACACTTTATGAGCATTATGAGTTTTTGGTGATGCCTTTCGGGTTGACGAATGCACATGCTGCTTTTATGGATATGATGAATAGGGTGTTCCATGAATATTTAGATCAATTTGTGGTTGTGTTCATTGATGATATCCTTGTGTACTCTTGTACCGAGGAAGAATATAATCAACATTTGTGGATTATGTTACAAGCTTTGCTGGATAATTAGTTGTATGCCAAGTTGAGCAAGTGCGAATTTTGGTTAAGGGAAGTAAATTTCCTTAGACATGTTGTGTCGGAAGAAGGTATTCGTGTGGATCCGTAAAAGATTGAGGCAATGGTGAGTTGGAAGCCACCTAAGTCTGTATCGGAAGTTCATAGTTTTCTTGGGTTAGCAGGATATTATCGTTGTTTTGCAAATGGTTTCTCAAAGGTTGCTTCTCCATTGACTAAGTTGTTGCAAAAAGATGTTTGTTTTGAATGGACGGAGGTTAAGTAGCAAGCTTTTGAGGAATTGAAGGAGGCTTTGAAGCGAGCTCCGATCTTGATTCAATCTGAATCGGGTAAAGAGTTTATTGTATATAGTGATGCATCCTATGTTGTTTTGGGGTATCTATTAATGAAAGACGGGAAAGTTGTGGCTTATGCATCTAGACAGTTAAAGGTACAAGAGCATAATTATCCTACGCATGAGTTAGAGCTTGCCGAAGTAGTGTTTGCATTGAAAATTTAGAGACATTATTTGCGTGGTGAGAAGTGTATTGTGTACACAAATTACAAGAGTTTGAAGTATTTGATGTCACAAAAAGAGTTGAATCTTAGGCAACATCGATGGTTAGAGTTGCTTAAGGATTCTTATTTGGCGATCGAGTACCACCCTAGCAAGGTTAATTGGTAGCCGATGCCCTGAGTAGGAAGGCTGCGATGGAGTTAAGGGTAATGTTTGCATGGTTAAGTGTGACACGTGATGGGGGTCTGTTGGCTGAGTTGCAAGTGAAACCGTCATTGGTACAATTAATCAAGGAAAAGCAACCGTACGATGATTCGTTGGTTCCACATGTTAAGGATGTGATAGAAGGCAATCCGATATATTTTTGTTTTAATGATAATGGTGTTTTGTGTTTTAAGGGTCGAATAGTTGTGCCAGATGATGTTGTTTGAGGCGCACTATTTTGACGAAGGCTCATTCTAGTTATTTTGCTATGCATACGGGTAGTACGAAGATGTACCAAGATTTAAAGGATGAGTAATTTTGGGTTCGTTTGAAGAAGGATGTAGAGGTGTTTGTTGGCCGATGTATGGTGTGTCAGCGTGTTAAGGCTGAGCATCAGTTTCTTTCTGGATTGTTGCAACCGTTAAGAACTTCAGAATGGATGCGGGAGAGAATTACCATGATTCATGGATTTTGTGATGGGTTTGCCTTTGACGCCGTTTAGGAAGAATTCTATTTGGGTAATTGTGGATCAATTTACGAAGTGTGCATATTTTCTGGTAGTACATAGACGTATACATTGGATAAGTTAGCGGATATGTATATTACTGAGATTGTGAGGTTGCATGGGTACCTAAGTCTATTGTGTCAGATAGGTATCCACGTTTTACATCAAGGTTTTGGGAGTGTTCGCATAGAGCTTTGGGTACAAAGTTGAATTTCAATACTCGTATCATCCTCAGTCGGATGGTCAGTCTGAATGTGTTATCCAAGTGTTAGAGGATATGTTGTGGTGTTGCACCATTGATTTTCAAGGAACGTGGGAGAAACAACTATCATTGGTAGAGTTTGCTTATAACAATAGTTATCAAGCCAGCATTCAAATGGCTCTGTATGAGGCTTTGTATGGTAAGAGGCTTTGTAATCCCCTCGACCCGGCCGACCTAAACGCCTGACCAAATCGAGCGAGCTACATTAGGTTTGATGAAACAAACCGGAGGAAGATTACAAAACCGGTCCATTTTTTCTCTTTTATCTTGTCTAGATGAATATAATTAATCCTAAGTGTTCATGCTTGTAGCAGATGAAGTTACAAAGAAAACGGACCACAGAAAGACAACCGATTACGTACAATATGGTTTAGGGACCAAAACGTAAAACTAGTAAATTGTAAGGTCATTAGTGAAATTAAGGTTACCAATCCTCAATTAATCATATTACAAGCTTACATGTCAATTCTCATATCATTCCGACCATTCAAGCATACACCATTGCCAACACAAGATTCAATGACTAAAATGAATATCTCAGAAACCTTCTAAACACCCAAGTAACTAACTTAACTGCATACTATACCGGTACACATATAGGTGTTCGGTACGCCTAGCCAATTTATAAAGCTCATATTCCAGTAGCTCAAAACCGTACCGAAACACTCCCCCGAGTATCGAAACGACAAGCCTGCAATGGCTTACCCGTATCGAAACACCTCATCGCATATCGAAATGCTATGCCTGTATAGGCTTTCCCGTATCAAAACACTTCCTCGCGTACCGAAACACTATGCCTGAAATGGCCTAGCCGTACAGGTACGAGGGGATGTGTTTCAATACGCCTAAACCTGAAACGTCCACTTATGTTGATTTAACACACCTTATTGGATTCCAAACCACTTAATCAAGCTTCAACATTCATACAACATTACCAAGGATTGATCCAACCCATAATATCACAGAACCATCCTTAATTCATGGCAAACATGCTTCAAAGATAAACTATAGACATGCTTCCTAAAACCACATTTTCACATATACCAAAACACTCACTTGAACATTTTCCAGCATAATCAACATACCAACATATCTCTAGAGTCAATATCAACTTGCTAGAATCAACAAAGCAGGGCAATCAACCAATGCTAATCAAATGTGTTCCTAAGAAACCACTTAGCATCAATCATAAGCGAAATCTATCAACATGCTTATCAACATCAATCAAACTCCAAATCACAGCATTACACATGCTCAATTACCAGGCGAAAAACAAAATTACAAATCCCAAAACTTGGCGAACACATTGCCTTATTAACCGAAAACTTAAACCGAGTTCATACTCAAAAGAAGTATTGGTTCTTGGATCACTTCAAACCTTGCCTTTACTGCCCCAAACCTTAATGCTCTGTATCATTAAGAAAAAGATAGTGTAAGCACACATGCTTAGTGAGGATACTCGTAAAACAATGATGCATTTAAACCCTTTAAAAACTAAACACATGTTTTCAAACCATGCTTATGACCAAAGCATTTTCACCGATTCCAAATCAAACATAAAAAATAGATTCAACACATAAGCTTTCATATATTGGCAATTATAGTGACCCCGGATAGTCGACCACTATCCTTGATTAGCCGACCGCTAACCATTGGTTAACCGACCGTAACCTTACATATCGGATACACGGATCTCACATTATGATCGACCGCCATCAAAACTCATACCATACCAACCGCATGATATAACCACCTTACCGACCGCAAGATTAACATCAACAAGGGGAATCGACCGCTCAACCCAAGTGATAACATCATAGTCCGAGTAGCTGACCGCTATACCTCAAGGACCTCTAACCATGACCGATTTTAAACAAATTATAGTGCACTTTATCCTATAGCATGCCAACTATATCCGAATGTTTTCCTATCATGACATGTGGTCAATATATCATTTACAAAACCATTTACTCACCGTTTTACAATGCATTATACAAACCACCACATATGCAAAACACATTGCCAAGCAATACTACATTCCAGACCGGAATGAAAACCATTGCTCACTAGCATTTCATATAATTTTAAACCACTGCATATGTACTCAAAATCATTCATTTCCAGTAAGTAAAACAAACCATGTTTACGACCAAAACATGAATTACACATGCTCATATCCGAACTGATATTAAAGAGCAAAAGAGGGGAAACTTACTTCTGAGCTTAGGTAAGTGTTTCAAACTTAAACCAAACTCCCAAAACCATTTTCAAACCTTTGAAAGACTTTTTAAAACCGTTTCCACTCACCAATTTCACCTCGTCTTGCCCGCTAATGTAAATTGAGCTCCCGGCAAGCAACAATCCACCTCAAGCTACATCGCCTTGATTATCCCCTGTTTTGGTCACACAAAACCAAAGGAAACATGCATCAAAATGCATCCAAACCACTGCCTCAAAGCAATTACCCGCAACTCACAATTTGCCCACTCAAAAACCATTCGAAACTTATCGAAATCAACCTCAAACACTTACCAAACTTAACCCAGCCACAATATAAAGATTCGATACATTAAACCTCATCCAAAAACATATAAAACCCCTTTACAACGTCTTTTTACTTCCAAAAATGATTAAGCTCCATTAACAATAACCCTTAACTATCAACCTTTAACATTAGAGATTCAACTAGTTTCGAGATTACAATGATAAATCCAAGCTATTAACATTATTAAACATCAAAATCATGATCTAATCTGATCAAGAACCCAGCAAAACAGATCTCATTCGAAAATCTACCAATCCCATCAATAAAAACACAATTAAACCATTTTTCCTTAATTAAACAATCAAAACACATTAGAAAACAATTATAAAGGATCAACAACTTGGGAATTTCAGTAAAAAACCTTTCATTAGAGGAGAAGAACGAATCCTTACATCCAATGATGATTTCTCCCCTTAATTGCTTGGTAAAACATGAAAATCAAGATAGTAATAATAAATATTTGATAGAAAAGCTTTAAGAAATCAATTAGAAATCAAAACTCTTTGAAATCTTGATTTTTACCTGAAGAAATTGAAGTTGGAAAGGTGTTTGGATGGAGAGATGTAACGCCCCGATTTCAGTCCTAACGGTTTTGAGGATTATTAGACGGTCCGGTGGACCGGGTGAGGAATTCGAGTCAAGTTTGGGAATAAATATTTTTGAGTAAGATAAAAATATGGAAAATAGTTAAAAATCATATTTAAATATATGGAAAATATTGGTGAAATCAATTTTGGAAAATGTGTTTTGGAAGGGTGACATTTTGGTTATTGACTAGAATGTAATTTTGAAAACTATTTTTAAAGGTGACTAAACTGTAAAGGATCAAATTCTTAGAATCCTAAGGAGCTATTTTACCAAGTTGTTGCTGGTGGTTTCTCCCTTCAATTAATACGTTTTAACATGTGTTATTAAAGGTATTTAAAAGGGATTTTGATAATAAAAGTTAGTTATTGATTTTAAAGAAATTTGACGTAAATTTTTCTCTCAGCTTTTCTCTCCACCACTTTTCTGCCAAACACTCTTGTTTTCATCAAAATCCAGAGGTGAAAGGTCTTTCTACTTGGATTCTTGATTTGTAATTGCTTCTTTACCTTTGATTTACAAAACCTCATTGAAATCTTGTGTTTTTCTAGCTTTAATTCATCAATTGAGGGAGAAATCACACAATAGAGGTAAGGTTCGTTCTTCTCCTCTATTGATGATTCTTTATTGATATTCCCAAGTATTTGATCCTTGATTTATAATATGATTTTATATTTTTATAGTGAATAATTGATTTAATTGGGTTTAATTCGTGAAATTATGGAAGATTTGTAATCACTCATTTTCATCCGGTCTGTAAATATTGTGTCAATATATTAGTTTAATAACTGATGTGTTATTGCATGCATACATATATAGTATTAATCGGTGTGTTTATTATGTACGTGTGACTAATATGTATGTAGTACATGTATTATCTTATGTATGTATTGCTTGCTTGTATTTTATTATGTCATTAATAGTATGTTTGTGCATGTTTATTATATATGTTTGTACGTGCATATGATATATGCTTGAACCGCGTGTGCATATATTATCATTGTGTGTATTATCTATATATCACATATGTATATACTATAAGTATGTATGTATATATATTGCATGTATATGTTTATCATCATTATTATTAATATTATTATTATTATTATCACTTTATTAACATTATTATGAGTTATCAATTAAAAAAATAGATCTATAATATAAGAACCCAAATGTCATTAAATGTTCAACCCAGTGTCCAAATATTACAAACCCAAACTTAATTACACATGGCCCATTCGGCCAAGCCAACCCAATCCTATTAGCTAAATAACCCTAGAATCTGACTTGATATCTTCTCATTCTTTATAGCCGCCATCATCATTAGCCGTTGGATCAAGTTTTGATCCAACGACCCAGATTAAATGGAGCGTATCCAGCTGGCGCGCGTGTGACACACTCGAGGGGCCCTTCAGTTCTCACTCACGCATGCAATGCACGCACGAGACTGCTCAGCTGCCACCCGCCACGTGGCACAATCCAGTGCTTCTGCAGATCGCATCTGGGCCGCTCAATCTTCAAACCATCTTAGCCGTTGGATCAGATCTGATTCAACAACCAAGAACATTTCTGGCAGTGATAATCTTTTCGTCTTCCAGACGCCAATACACGTGGCCGAGCGGTCATCTCCACTACGACGCTCCCCATGCCGGCCGTACCAACCACCACATCAAATCATTCGTGTCAAAATTGCCAAAAAAGCAAAGATTATGTCAGTTACCCAGTCCAAAAATATATGTATTTTCAGATATTAGGTCTACCAAAAAATCATCAGAAAAAAGAACAGATATATATGTAAATATAGCAAAAATCAGGGATGAATCTTGGGTTTTCAGAAATAAAAAAAATAGAGTTGCCATTGGTAATACTTTTTTTCCTCTCTCATTTTTATGTATGCATGTAAGTAAATAGCCAAAAGAAAAGGAGATAGAGTTTACCGGGAGAAAACCCTTCCCTGCCGTCGATAAACTCCGAGGAGTGAGCCACAAAAAGGAGTTTTCTTCTTTGTTTTGTCTCGAAACGTCAGGGATCTGGGCTCGCTGTCTCAAAATAGAAGTATTTTGGTTTGGTGTTTTCAAAAGTAGAGTATTTTTTTGGTTTTTTTAGAGGTGTCTAGACTGGGTTTTAGAACTCTTCAAGCGTTGAAGGTGGTGGCCGGAGTAGCCGGACCACCGTCGACCTCTATAACCGCGGCGGTTGAAGGGTTTGTGGGTTGCGTTTTTGGGAAAAAGAGGGAAAAGTGATTAAAGGGGGCTGGTTATCGTTTTTATAGGGGAGAAATAAAAGAAATGGGAAAATAATGTCATAAATCCCCCTACGTTCTTGAGATTTTCATTTCCGTCTTGCCGCATGGGATATTCGCAGCCCCAGTCCCCCTCCTTCTTGAAAATATTTCAATTTGGTCCTCAGATAAACCGAAATCCATTTTCAAATGGTGAAATTACCTCCCTGGTCCTTTCGCGTTTTGAATGTTTGCACTTTGGGCTGGCCCCTTGGTCATATGACATGTTCAGTCCTCTTAGGCTTTCTTTGTTTTGTAATTACATCCCTGAATTTGCTTTTGTTTTGTTTTATTTATTCCTTTTGCTTCTTTTTTTTCATTTCAGTCCTCTTGCAGTTTCATTAATATCGTCAATGTATCATGTTTAACTATATTTTATTTTGTTTGTATATTAGGATCATTGATGTTTTATTGCACGTGCTTTTATGATTATGTTTTTAGTATGTTTGCTTTGCCCATTGTATGTTCTTATGTTTTTATTTCATGTTTTCAATTTTATAATATCTGTTTAGTTGATCATATTTTACCTTTATATTTTCGTTTGTTAGCTCATATCTTACATGTTTGATCGGTGCTTGTCTAGTTTATGTGTAGATAGCACGTTTTAGCATGGATTTTATGTTCATCTTTCTTTTTTGGTTATATGTTAATGTGGTGTTTTTATCATATTTAAATATCATGTTAATTTGCGGATGTAAATTATGTTATATGATAGAAGTCAAGTTTTAATTTTTTTATGTATCAGCATGTTGTTATGTTGGTTTAGCATTACATTTCACGCATGTCACGTCATATGTTCGTGTGATCAAGCATATTAGAATTAATTAGTTTAGTTTTGGAAATATGATCTTTTTACATTTACATTTATATTTTTGTTTATTCATTATGGTATGTTATGTTATATTCATGTTTCATATTATTTTTTTTAAAAGTTTATAATTTTCTTTTTTTATGTTTTTCATACCATGTTCATGTGAATGTTTTTTATATATTATTTCACTAAGTTTGCATAATAGAATATATAATGTCAATGCGGTGCCTTTTTATCCGAGCGCAAACGGAGCTAGTATCAGGCGTAGTGATAGTGGTTGGGCGTCTGCTCTCGGATAACAGGGCCTTTAAAACTTACCCGCACTTATAACCAAATTTTAAATTAATCATCACTTTAATTCGGAAAGTCTAATATTAATAAAGCGGTAATTATTAAAGTACCACTTTTAGGCGGTGTAGGGGTGCTAATCCTTCCCCATCCGTAACCGACTCCCGAACCCAATAGTTTTTAAATCTCTGGTTTTATGGTGTCTGGCCTACCTAAGTGGCCGGTGGCGACTCCAGTTTCTAAATAAAACACGGTTTCTTTAAAACCCCACGGAATAAACATTTTTATACCAAAAAAACCACAAACACTTCGAAACACCATTTTTTTAGCGTAGAAAGACATCGTTACAGATGGCGACTCTGTTGGAGACATTTTTTTTGTTTTTTCAAAAACAAAAAAGAAAAGTCAAGCTTTTTCAAATAATTACTACTTTATTAATATTAGAAGTTCCGGATTAAAGTGACTATTAAATTAATATTCGGTTGTAATTGCGCGTTTATTTTAACGCATTTAAAATATGGCATATAAACCCGTTTTTTAAGTGGGGGAAAACGCTAATGCTTTCGTGGAGATATCGTTCTCCCGTATGGGCCTAGCAAGTACCTTCGGGGCTCGAGTACCTTATGCTTTCGTAAGGACATCGTTCCTTTGTACGGGCTTAAGCGAATGGGTCCCCCTGAATTGAACCCGGTTGAAAGGAGCCTATAATGGGTGATGATCGGGGGCCTTGCTACTATTAGTAGGGGACAACAAGGACAATTCGGGTACCTCCTAGAACCAAGACTGCATGCAGAGGATACGTAGAAACCCACCCTTTTAGAGCCATGCAGATAACCTTAGGTTTTAGACGGGATAAATAGGGTTGTTTTGTGTGTTTATTCCATTTAATTCGTCCTTTTATTTATCTATTTATTAATTTTATCCGATACTGACTTTTTTTCTTTTTTGCTTTGTTCATACATTATTGCATTTGCATTACATAAAGGTACTGGATCAAGTGGTTTACCCTATCAGAAAGTCTTTCACCATGGAAAAAGGTATCTTAGGAAAGAAGAGCTTAACTTGTCAGTCAGGCATTGGTCAGAGGTCAATCAGAAGGCCCAAGGGGACAGTTCGCCGAGCGAGCGCATAGTAGTAGGGTATACCTATGTGAGTCTCCAACAGAACAACCTATGGGATCTTCAAAGCATCTGGGAAGGATGGGACCGAAGACTACAGGACATGTTCTGCGATAGTTATGGCAATATTGCATAATTGTTATACGTTCGGGTTAACCAGCCCCTGCTCCGAGCTATTTTTCAATTCTGGAATCTTGCCTTTTGCTGCTTCACCTTCAATGGACAGAACATGATGCCTATAGTAGAAGAATACTGATAAGTGTTCAAAAGTACTATTTTTCTTACCCTTTTTACTCATATTATTGTTAGACTTAGGCTCATATTAGTTGCATAGTTAGCCATTCATGCATTAATCCATGTTTCCTTCCATCGTTGAGCTTGATTACATAACTTGGTAGTTTTTGTGGAAAAGATGCTGCTTTGGTGTGCTTTGTGTGTGTATGTGCAGGATCACTTGCCAAAGCAATGCCGAGCTAGTTGCCAGGGCAATGCATGAAGGATATGCCGAGCTAGTTGCCAGGGCAATGCATGAAGGAGACGCCGAGCCAGTTGCCATGGCAATTGTCGACAAAGAGAAAATGCAATAGGGATGTCGAAATTAATGACTTTACAAGCCCAAGATGACATGGAGCAAGGCCCAAGCCCAAAGGAATTTGATTGCCATGCAGAGATTAAAGAAGAATTAAATTCCAAGAAGATAGGAGAAGTTCTAATAGGAATAAAATTATAATAAAGAATTATATTCTTTAAAGACAATTTAATTCCAACTCAAACTCCTCCTCAAAGAAGGACTTTGGCCTAGCCCTATAAATAGCAAAGAGATTTCGACAACTTGATAGAGAGAGCAAGAGGGAAATTTCGACAAGTCCAAGGGAGAAAGCAAGGGATTTTCGACAAGCTTCATCTTTTCTTCCTTGTTCGATTGGGTTCATGCTAGGGATTGTTTATCTTGTGTTTCTTTGGAACCTAGCCATGAACTAAATTTACTTGGCTATGGTTATTGTGTTTTGTGGTTGTGAGAAACTATTGGTTTTTGTTTAGGTAATAAGAGTTTGCACTTTTCTATTTCAAGGTTTATTCATTCTTGGTTCTTATTCTTGTTTGCGAGTGAATTGGGAGAGGATATCGTGATTTTATCCATTTATCTAATATCGGGAGAGTTAGATTCAAGAAACGAATGAATATGATCTTTATTCAATCCAATGATGGTGAAGATTAATCCGGCTTCGGAATAAGTTAAGGATTTCAACGGCTAAGAGAAGCGCAAGATTGGTTGTTGTTCACCCTTGATTCACGCAGGGATGCATTATCAAGGCATGCACAAGTAGCTAGAGTTTCGACTTAGGGATAAGAAGAAACCATTGAAGAACGCTCTGCTGAACCTTGAAGTTGCTGCCCAGATGCCCAAGTAGTTGCCCAACTAGTTGCCCAGGCAACCATCGATTAGTTGCCAAGGCAACCCCGTTGTGCAAGTTGCCACGGCAACTGAGTTGCCTGTGCACTCTTTTACCAAGACGATCCAATCGGCTATCACACCTCAACTCACGATAACCTGGCCTATCTCTCTCAATTGAATTCATCTTTTCTTTTACTTATTTGCTTTCTAGATTAGTTAAACTTCTATAATCTTTTATTTGTGTTTTTATTTTTACAGTGCAAGAGACTAGATTCTTGAAGTAGCACCAATCCCTGTGGAGACGATATCTTTTATACTATAACTTGCGACGTGTATACTTGCACATTTGCGTAGCACTTATTACGCGCAACAAATACACTGCCTTACTTAATCAGAAGAACGTTCAGGAAGATTGGATCTACGCGAAGCCTTTGAGGAATCAGAATTACACTTCGAAGCTCAAAACCTTTGCCGGAATGAGTGACAATTGGGTTAATGGCCTAATTCAACTTTGAAGAGACAGTACAATCTTTGCATGAGAGAGTATTCAAGACATCATACCTACACATCCAGATGAGGGGAAGAAGATAGAGATATTTGCCTTGGGAATATATGGTTTGGTGATCTTTCTGAGAGCTCTTGAGAACATAGATGTAGACATTCTGGACCTGTTTGAGCGTATGAACTGGAGGGCAAACCCAGTACCAACGATCTTGGCCGAGACCTTTATTTCTTTAAATGCCAGTCGGAAGCACGAAGAAGGACATTTTCGAGGATGTGCACAGCTGTTACAGGTATAGATTCAGAGCCACATGTGGAAGACACCGAAGAGGGTCCTACCGAGGATATCCTTGCAAGGCTTTTCACCCTTGCAGGAGTACTTAGCAAAAGAGTGGCGAGAAAACTTGAAGACGAAGAGATGGTCCAGTTTCTTCAGGAATATTCAAGATGAAGACATAGTCTGGAGAGTTCCGTGGCTCGGTAGAGTTAATTACTTCTTGTATAGTTGCGGTGATTGCGACTGGTTGATGTTGTTGGGGCTGCATGGCGGGATTGCTTGTGCTCCGCTTCTGGTGTCTCGATAGTTCAGATCATGACAGTTTGTTCCCAATACCGCCGTATTGAGCCAAAGTGAATTTCCTTTCAAATGTGAGTTCAAAGAAAAATTTCAGACTATCATGAGGGTCTGGGATCATTGTTACCGGATCAGAGGGGAAGGAGACACCGAGCATATGACCACTCCGGACTACAATCTTTGGAGGCGTTTGAGGATTAATGATGAGATTCCAGAACCTGATCAGGGACCATTTGTGTCACTTGAGGAGCTTATGAGGGTAGTACCGTCTGAAGTTGATATTTTACGGAATAAACTCGAAGAAATTAAGAGGAAAATGGACACCCAACAGACTCAGCATGCGGGTGAGCTTTATAAAGTGAGCTTAGAGGTCGACGAGTGGGACATGATTATTAGGCAATTGAAGAAATTGAATGCGGATTTGAGCGAGAAAAATGCTTTTTACCAGAAGGATACCCTCCTACTCCAAGCGAAAGTACAAAAGGCCAGCGAAGTCAGTTCATAGCTGTGGAAAAAGAAAGAATGAATGGTATCCGTTTGGTGGAAGAAGAACGAGAGATCGGCAAGTGAGCGATCGAGAAATAGATAGAATGATGTAGGTTAGCTATCGAGGAAGAAAGACAATCTTTCAAAGAGGCCATCGATCAAGAAAAGGAAAGAACTAGGTAGGAGATCAGCAAAGGAAAATAAGCAGTCAACTACGAAAGAGAGAACACCGCTGCTTGGAAAAGAAGGTCCATGGGTAGCAGGAATAGACTGTTAGACATGCAAATATTGTACGACGACACCATCCAAAGCCTGAATCAGAGCCAAAGTCAGAATGTCGAGTTACAAGGAAGGTTGGCAGAATTAGAACACTCCTTTCAAACTTGCCGTCAGAGGAATGGCTTCATTGAACTACAAGAAAGGGACCGTGAAGTAGGCACGTTGCGAGCCCAGATTGAGCCGCTTGAAGCAACTGTTTAGGATTATAGGGAAAGAATCAGAGTATTCGAAGAGGCTGCAGCCGGAGCAGACAATTATTGGCAAGAAAGACTGCGTGATGCTGCCCGGATGGTGCAGGATAGGGACCAATATTATGCGAACCTAATGGTGGACATACAACAAGTCGCAAGGCATGTGAGTGACTTAGCTCCGAAGCCAAAGCACTTCGACCTTTCGTAGCTGCAGGCATGAAAGAAGCACCCAGGTTCATCAAGCTGCTCAGGGCTATTGGAAAATTAGGGGATAGAGCTAGGGCTTATCTGTAGGACTCTGTGTTGTAATTAGGACTCTTTTGTATTAGAAACCCTTCTTTTGTAATATGAACTATATTGTAATCTAGATCTTTTAATTCCCGTGGAAGTAGTTCAAAAGGTTGATTACCAGCAGAATCAGTACCTTTATTTGCATACATTCATGCATTGCATCGTGACATTTGCATCATTATACATGCATTATTTTCCTTGAAATCATATTAATATTGTAAATATTGTGGCAGCGTGAAAATAGAAGTTAAGCCGCAATCATTCATCATCCATACCTTACCCGACTGCAAAGCAAGCTCATGGAAGACAAGATAATCAGTCTAGAGAAAGGACAAAGGGATCTAGAAGCAAGGTTTGATGAGGCCTAAAGAAGCTTCAGTGACCAAATTGATCAGTCACAAGCGTCGATAGTTTCTGACATAACTACGTTGTTGGCTAAGAGCCTAGGAAAAAGAGTCGAATGAGAAGTTGTTCAAGAGCTGGAAAGTACCCCAGCTCACAGTAAGGTTCAACCGGCTATGCCAAATCTGGCCAGAAGGGTATATATCGACCCTGCTGGGATGCCTGCTAATCTTCAGGTAGGGGCACCTGAGAATCCACCCCTTGACACATAAGCACTCTACGAGGAGGAGGTGCCAAACCTGAACTTTGTTGAAAGGATCAGGACAGAGGTAGAAAAGAAATGGGAGGAGAGGTTTCGCCTCATGGAAGAAAAATTTAAAGCTCTGCAAACTATGGAAGAATCGGGAGGTGATGCCAGTGACTTAAGTCTGGTATCCGATCGTGTCCTAGCACCAAAATTTAAGATGCTAGAGTTCGACAAATACGATAGAACCACGTGTCCTTCCGTGGACGTGACAATGTATTTTCGGAAGATGGCGGCCTACCTCAAGGATGAGAAACTATTAATTCATTATTTCCAGGACAGCCTGACTGGGGCAGCACTGCGGTGGTATACCCAGTTGAGCCGAATAAACATTAAAACCTGGAAAGATATTTCAAGAGCATTCATCGAGCAATACAAGCACCTGACAGACATGACGCCCAACAGAATCATGTTAGAAAATATTGGGTAAAAGTCCAACGAAAGTCTGCGATAGTACGCTCAGAGGTGGCAGGAAGTGGCCGCCCAGATTCAGCCACCCCTCCCAGAACATGAAATTATGCCATTATTTGTTAATACTCTGAAGGGGACACTGTTTGATCGCCTCATTAATAACATGACTCAGAGTTTTGCTGATTTAATTAGGACCGGGGAGTCCCTTGAATTGGCAATCAACAGCGGTAGGATTGATAGCGGGGAAGGTTCTCAGAAGTACAACAAGAAGAATGAGGTGAACACTGCCAGTACTTACACTCCTCTGAAGAATTTTACAGTCTCGCAACCACCATCGTCTACTGGGAAAGCACAAAACTCGAACCAAAGAGAGGAAAGAACCTTGAGAAAGGAGAAAGAGAGACAAACTTTTACTCCACTACCGGTTTCGTACTATGAGCTTTACTCTCAGTTGTATAAAGCAGATTTGCTCCATCCGTACTACGTTACTCCTTTCAAATCGCCATTCCCGTTCTGGTATAACCCGAACACGTATTGCGATTATCATGGTGGTGCCCATGGTCATCCCACTGAGAACTGCCTTGCTTTCAAGAAGCTTGTGAAGAACCTAATCGATTTTGGGATACTGAAGTTTGAAGAACCAAGTGTAGCTGCTAACCCATTGCTTAACACGGGAACAGAGGAGTAAATTCTATTGAGGAGTGCTCTACCAGGAAAGTTAAGGAGAATTTGTCAGAAATCAAGTCACCTTTGTGGTGGATATTTCAGCAATTGTGCATGGCCCGCTTGATCGACAAGGGCATGGTAGTATCACAGAAGGGATGTGAAGCGTACTGTGAATTGATGAACGACAAGCAAATAGAGTTCTTCAAAGAGCCTACAGGAAGGAAGGGGTCAAACGTACATATGACAGACAACCCCAACGTTAAATACGGGAGAGATAGACCTTTTGTCATCGCCTCCAGGCTGAAAAATGCAAGTTCCTCCCAAGCAGAAACTACTAAGGTGACTCCCAAGATCATCATCTCAGCACCATCTCCGTTCCCATTCAAGGATATGCGGCAAACTCCCTAGAACCATGCTGTAAATGTGACCATACCAGAAAAGCCAGAATCTGGTGAGGTAAAAGAGCAGAAGGTTGAAGAAGAGCCAACACCGAAAGACGATCAAGACAAGAGTGATGTGAATGCCAGTGAGGTGGGCCATTTCACGATGAGCGGAAAATGTTACTCCTCAGAGACCTTAAAGGCTGCTGAACTGGCCAAAGATAAAGGAAAGGATACATCGGCTACCCCCGCGCAAATATTCGGTGAGGAACCACCCCCAAAGATAAATGAACCAGTAACCGAGGCTTAGGCCAAAGAATTTCTAAAATTCCTGAGACATAGCGAGTACAGCGTAGTGGAACAACTACGAAAGCAACTGACAAGGATTACAATGCTAGAGTTGCTCTTGAGTTCAGAAAAACACCGTGAGGCACTCTTAAAACTGCTAAACCAGACTTTTGTACCCCATGACATTTCTGTATCAAAGTTGGACAGGATAGTGGGGCATATCACCGCCTATAACCATATAACATTCAGTGATGATGAAATCCCTGAAGGAGGAATGGGGTCTACCAAAGCTCTTAACATCACGACCCACTGCAAGGGGTATGTGTTACCGGGGGTTTTGATTGACAATGGGTCAGCACTGAACGTACTACCTATGGTGACTCTGCAAAAGCTACCAATAGATAGTTCTCACCTAAAGCCCTGCCATAACTCCGTGAGAGCCTTCAACGGCACACAAAGAGGAACACTGGGAAAGATTGAGGTACCTCTATTGATTGGGCCAACTGAGTATGTGGTTGACTTCGTGGTGATGGACATAAAACCATCATACAGCTACTTATTAGAAAGGCCATGGATCCACTCTGCAGGATTCGTCCCATCATCACTGTACCAGAAATTAAAATTTTTGATCGAAGGCAAGTTGGTCACAGTAGAGGCTGAGCAGGAGATTATTGCTTCGGTGACATCAGACGCCCCCTACATCCAAAATGATGAGGATGCTGCAGAATACTCTTTCCGGGCATTAGAGCTGGTGAATGCTGTTGCGTGTAATAAGTGGTACGCAATTGTGCAAGTATACACGTTGCAAGTTATAGTATAAAAGATATCGTCTCCACAGGGATTGGTGCCACTTCAAGAATCTAGCCTCTTGCACTGTAAAAAGTAAAAACACAAATAAATGATTATAGGAGTTTAACTAATAACTAATCTAGAAAGTAATAAAGTAAAAGAAAAGATGAGATCAAATGAGAGAGAGATAGGCCAGGTTATCGTGAGTTGAGGTGTGATAGCCGATTGGATCATCTTGGTAAAAGAGTGCATGGGCAACTCAGTTGCCGTGGCAACTTGCACAACGGGGTTGCCTTGGCAACTAATCGATGGTTGCCTGGGCAACTACTTGGGCGACTGGGCAGCAACCTTCAAGGTTCGGCAGAGTGTTCTTCAATGGTTTCTTCTTATCCCTAAGTCGAAACTCTAGCTACTTGTGCATGCCTTGATAATACATCCCTGCATGAATCAAGGTGAACAACAACCAATCTTGCGCTCCTCTTAGCCGTTCAAATCCTTAACTTATTCCTAAGCCGGATTAATCTTCACCATCAATAGATTGAAAAAAGATCATATTCATTCGTTTCTTGAATCTAACTCTCCCGATATTAGATAAATAGATGAAGTTACGAGATCCTCTCCCAATTCACTCGCAAACAAGAATAAGAACCAAGAATGAATAAACCTTGAATAGAAAAGTGCAAACTCTTATTACCTAAACAAAATCCAATAGTTTCTCACAACCACAAAACACAATAACCATAGCCAAATAGATTTAGTTCATGGCTAGGTTCCAAAGAAACACAAGATAAATAATCCCTAGCATGAACCCAATCGAACAAGAAAGAAAAGGATGAAGAATGAGGCTTGTCGAAATCCTCCTTGCCCTAGATGCTTGCCAAAAATTCTCTCATCTTTCCCTCCTTGGAGTTGTCGAAATTCCCTTCTCTTGCTCTCTCTATTTTGTCAAAATCTCCATCTTATTTATAGGGCTAGGCCAAAGTCCTTCTTTGAGGAGGAAGTTAAGTTGTAATTAAATTATCTTTAAAGAATATAATTCTTTATTATAATTATATTCCTACTAGAACTTCTCCTATCTTCTTGGAATTTAATTCTTCTTTAATCTCTGCATGGAAATCAAATTCCTTTGGGTTTGGGCTTTGCTCCACGTCATCTTGGGCTTGTCTAGTCATCAATTTCGACTACCATATCACCTTTGCTCTTGTCGACAATTTCCATGGCAACTAGCTCGGTGTCTCCTTCATGCATTGCCCTGGCAACTAGCTCGGCATCTCCTTCATGCATTGCCCTGGCAACTAGCTCTAGCCTTGCTTTGGCAAGTGATCCTGCACATACACACAAAACACACCAAAGCAGTATCTTTTCCCACAAAAACTACCAAGTTATGTAATCAAGCTCAACGATGGAAGGAAACATGGATTAATGCATGAATGGTTAATTATTCAACTAATATGGGCCTAAGTCTAACAATAATATGAGTAAAAAGGGTAAGGAAAATAGTACTTTTGAACACTTATCACACCCCCAAACTCGAACTATTGCTTGTCCTCAAGCAATGCAAACTCATAATTACCTGCCAAGACTTCAATTTTCACAAACTTAGCTTTGAACTTGATTTCAATTCTCTGAACCGGAGCACAAAGTATGATTGGCTTTTAATTTTTTTGGAAAACTTAGGAGTTACTCAGAATCAAACTATAATGCTTGTGAGTGTGTGCGGAGTTGTGTACAAGTTGATTTTTTGGATTCTATGCAAACAATAGGTTTTCAAACTACTTCATTGGGTTCTTTTTAACATGTTTTAACTAGAGCCAGTTTTGGGCACCTCTAGTGTTTTGTTTTTAGTTTTCTTAAGTTAATTTATTCGACTAGAGCCAGTTTCGGGCACCTCTAGCTATCGATTTTTTTTAACACATACTAGAGCCAGTTTCGGGCACCTCTAGTGATCAAATTTTTTTGCACATGCTAGAGCCAATTTCGGGCACCTCTAGCATTCATCCAATTTTTATTCTAATCCCCCAATTTGTTAATTATCAACCTAAGTTCACTATAATTCCTTAAATCAATCAAACCACAACAGTGTTTCATCAACTTTAGCATCATAATAAAATTCTAAGTTTTTCCAGGGTTATCCTAGAATAAAAATTCTATCAATTGAGTGCATTGGCAAAGTCATCATCGGATATTCATCAAATCTAAGCAATTCTTGTTCCAAATAAAGGCATGGCAAGCAATTTATGTATCCTAAATGTAATACTTACGATGAATGTAACTAAACATGGTAACTACTAATAACAATCCCCCCCAAACTCGAGTGAGGCATTGTCCTCAATGCATGCATTAAAGAAAAATAAAAATAATGAAAAATAAAATGCATACGAGGACTTACTCCAAGAGTTCATCATCGTAGATGATTAGTTTCCTTTTGGTCGGTGTCTTGATTCTCTTGCTTGAACGCGATGGTTTTTTTCTTGTTGCCGGTGGTGGAATCGATCCTCGTACGGGGTTGTCCTCATCGTCCTCTTCATCAATGTTATTGGCTTTTTGCTTGGAGGATTCAATTGGTGCGGTGTTTGTTGGTGCAATGGAGGACTCATCCGAATCTGAAAAATCAGAAAATGATTTCGTAGGAGTTGATTCGGGCATAGGTGCTTTACCTTTGGCTTTTTCAGTGGTTGCCGGTATATCTTTAGCTTTGGTTGCCATGGCATCTTCAGGGTTGGTTGTTGTGGCATCAGCTTATGCAGGCACGATGTAGGTTGCCGCGACATCATCTGTTGCGGTTGCCGTGGCAACTACTTCATTGGGTTGCCGGGGCAAGGATCTCGGCAGGAAATTTCCTTAGCATAGTGGTTGTGAGTCTTGTTGTGGAAAAGAAAAAGAAAATATTGAAAGGAGAGCATGCTCATGTATCTCCTAAGTTGACCACTTCTTTGTTACGTTCCACATGGGCACCATTGTAGTGCTTTAATCTTTGTCCATTAACATTGAATTCATGGTTGTCAGAGATGGACTTGATTATCACAACACCATGGGAGAATGGTTTGACGACTTTGAATGGTCCCGACCATCTTGATTTCAGCTTTCCCGGGAAAAATTTTAGCCGAGAATTGAATAAGAGAACTAGTTTCCCTGGCGTGAATTGCCGCGGCAATAGTTTTTTGTCATGCCATCGCTTTGTTTTCTCCTTGTAGATTCGTGCATTGTTATAGGCGAGTGCACGGAATTCTTCTATCTCATTGAGGTCCAACAAACGCTTTTGTCCGGCACTTTCCCAATCCATATTCACGGTCTTGATTGCCCAGTTCGCCTTGTGTTCGATTTCCACCGGTAGATGATATGTTTTGCCATAGACAAGTCGAAAGGGGGACATACGTAAGGGTGTTTTGAATGCAGTGCGATATGCCCAAAATGCATCATCTAGTCTTAATGACCAATCCTTCCTAGAGGGATTTACAACTTTCTCGAGTATACCCTTCAATTCTCAGTTGGAAATTTCTGCTTGCCCGTTGGTTTGTGGGTGATATGCCGTGGTAATCTTGTGTGATATGCCAAAGCGTTGCAACATCTTGGCAATTAGTCTGTTGTCAAAATGCTTGCCTTCGTCACTGATAATTGCTCTCGGCATCCTAAACTGTGTAAATATGTTTTTCTGCAAGAATTGTTGCACGGTTTTGGAATCGTTGTTGGGAACTGCAGCTGCCTCAACCCATTTAGACACGTAGTCGATGATAAGTAAGATGTAGAGGTTGCCGAATGAAGGTGGGAAAGGTCCCATAAAATCGATCCCCCACACATCGAACAATTCCACCTCCATGATGTTCTTGAGTGGTATCTCATGTCGTCTAGAGATATTGCCCGTCCTCTGGCAACGATCATATTGCTTGTAAAAGTCTTGGGCATCTTTGTACAATGTTGGCCAATACAAACCGGATTGTAAAACTTTGGCCGCGGTACGAGTTCCTCCAAAATGTCCTCCATAGGGTGAAGAATTGCATTGCCGGAGTACATTCTGTTGCTCTTCTTCAGGGACACATCGGCGTATAACCTGATCTGCACATTGTTTAAACAAAAGAGGCTCGTCCCAAAAGTAATGCATAGCATCATGGCGGAACCGCTTCTTCCCTTGGTGAGTAATGCCATAAGGTAAAATACCACAAACAAGGAAATTAACTAAATCCGCGTACCAGGGTATTGCCGAGGCATGTGCTGTCGTGGTGACTGCTCCCAAAATTGCCGAGGCGTACGCGTCAAGGGCTGCTGCAGCGTCGAGAGTTGCTGAGGTGTGTGCATCTATGGTTGCCGAGGCGTCGAGGGTTGCCGAGGCATGCGCGCCCATGGTTGTCGAGGTAACTAAAAGTTATTCATCCTGGAATGCATTGCATATCTCTAGGTCCGTGTCCTCCTCCCTATTACGTTCCAAACGTGATAAGTGATCGGCCACTTGATTTTCTGTTCCTTTCTTTTCCTTAATTTCAATATCAAATTCTTGTAAAAGTAATATCGAACGAATCAAACGAGGTTTGACATCCTTTTTAGCAAATAGATATTTGATTGCCGAATGGTCCGTATGAACAATTACCTTTGTACCAATCAAATAGGATCGGAACTTGTCAAATGCGGAAACTACAGCTAGTAACTCTTTCTCCGTTGTTGTGTAATTCACTTGAGCACTATTAAGAGTTTTACTAGCGTAGTATATCACATGGAAGGTCTTACCTGTGCGTTGGCTGAGGACTGCTCCTACCGCGAAATCACTTGCATCACACATGAGCTCAAAAGGTAGCGTCCAATCTGGTGGAACGACAATGGGTACAGAGGCAAGCTTTTCTTTTAGGGTTTTGAATGCTTGGGTGCAAGGATCATCAAAATCGAAGACTTTATCCTGTTCAAGCAAATTGCACAAGGGTTTAGTGATTTTAGAAAAATTATGAATGAACCTCCTGTAAAAACCTGCATGTCCAAGAAAGCTTCGAATTCCTTTAACCGAACTTGGTAGGGGTAATCTCTCGATCACGTCCACCTTGGCTTTGTCTACTTTAATTCCCTTGGATGAAATCTTGTGGCCGAGCACTATTCCTTCATCTACCATAAAATGGCATTTCTCCCAATTGAGGACTATATCAGTTTCTTCACATCTTGCCAACACCTTCTCTAAATTGCCGAGGCAGCTGTCGAAGTCATTACCAAAACCAGAAAAATCATCCATGTAGATCTCAAGGAAGTCTTCGACCATGTCTAAAAAGAGCGCCATCATGCATCTTTGGAAGGTTGCCAGGGCGTTACACAATCCAAACGGCATCCTTCGGAAGGCATAAGTACCGTATGGGCATGTGAAGGTTGTTTTTTCTTGATCTTCTGGTGCTATGGCAATTTGATTGTAACCTGAATAACCATCAAGAAAACAATAAAAGGGTTTACCTGCAAGACAGTCAAGCATTTGATCAATAAAAGGTAATGGGAAGTGATCTTTCCTAGTGGCTTTGTTTAGCTTTCGATAATCCATACAAACCCTTCAACCGGTCACAGTCCTGGTTGGAATGAGTTCATTGTTTTCATTACTTACCACTGTTATACCTCTCTTTTTCGGTACACATTGTATCGGACTTACCCATGTACTATCAGAGATAGGGTATATAATGCCGGCGTCAAGCCACTTGATGATTTCTTTCATTACAACCCCTTTCATGGCATGATTCAATCTCCTCTGGGCCTCAATTGAAGGTTTGTGATCATCTTCCAACAAAATCTTGTGCATGCACACTGCCGGGCTAATTCCCTTTAAGTCGTCAATTGTCCACCCTATTGCCCTTTTGTGTAGCTTCAAAATCTTGATCAGCTTCTTTTCCTGCTCAGGCTATAACTTAGAAGAAATAATTACAGGCAATGTATTATTGGTTCCTAAGTATGCATATTTTAGTTGCTCTGGCAATTGTTTCAACTCAAGAATCAGTGGTTGTTCAATAGAGGGCTTTTCGAGCTTACCTTCCTTACCTGAGTAATCCAGTGGTTCAAAGTATGTACTTGGTCGATTGACTAGCCAATTTGCCTCTTCTTGTTGTTCCTCATCGACCGGTTCTTCATACTCCTCAGGTTCCTCTTGTTTGGCAATGTAGTTGCCGAGGCAACTAAATTCCTCGTCAAAGTTAAACTCTGCCGTGGCATGAAGAAGTTGGCATTTTTCTGGATCATCGACATGCCTTAGTGTTTGGAACACATTTAGTTTAACTTGCTGGTCATTCACTCTCATTGTGAGTTCTCCCTTTTCAACATTGATCAAGGTTCTCCCTGTTGCTAGGAATGGTCTCCCGAGAATGATGGGTGCATGCTCATCTACTTCACAATCCAAAACAATAAAGTCAGCGGGAAAAAAATTTATCAACTTTTACCAGTATGTCCTTGATTTTTCCCTCTGGATGCACATAGGATCTGTCGGCTAGCTGCAGCATAACTGTTGTAGGTCTTGCCTTCTCGATTCCTAGTTTCTGGAAAACTGATTTAGGCATCAAGTTTATGCTAGCCCCAAGGTCGCATAGTGCTTTCCCGACATAGTGGTTTCCAATAGAACAAGGTATTGTGAAACTTTCGGGATCCTTCAACTTGGGTGGCATACGATTGTGCAACATTACCATGCATCCCTCTATTGCGGCAACTGTTTCAAACTCTCATAGCCTTGTTCTCTTGGACACAATGTCTTTAAGAAACTTGGCATAGTTTGGCCTTTGTTCAATTGCTTCCACCAATGGCAAGTTGATGGGGACTTGCTTTAGGATATCAAGAAGCTTCTTGAATTGGTATTCTTGCTTTTGTCACTTCAACCTTTGTGGGAATGGTGGTGGAAGTCGGATATCTTCGATCCTTTCATTGGTTTGGAACCTGATTGACGGTATTGTCGGGACAACTGGAGTTGCCGAGGCATGCTTATCGCAAGT
Organism: Hibiscus mutabilis; assembly: GCA_019671005.1. NCBI lineage: Eukaryota > Viridiplantae > Streptophyta > Magnoliopsida > Malvales > Malvaceae > Hibiscus > Hibiscus mutabilis. The sequence continues at coordinate 20,123,539 of CM033749.1, read as the reverse complement.
TGCCGAGGCATCTTTATCATCGGTTACCGAGGCATGCTTATTACCGGTTGCCGAGGCAATTCCTGGTTCAACATCTGAGGCTTTGCCGCTAGGTTCGTTTTGATCTTTTTGTGGAGTTTTGTTTGATGAGCGGGTTTGAGCCTCTCTAAGTTGTTGGCCACTTCTAGTGGTGATTGCCTTACATTGCTCATAGCCAGTTGCTCTTGCGACTTCAGTATCGCTAGGTAAACCTCATTGCGTTCTAGTATTCAGATTTTGAGCAAACTGTCCGACTTGATTTTCCAATGATTTGATTGTCGCCTCTTGGTTTTGCAATCTCATCTTGGTCCTGATAATAAAAGCATCAATTCTTTTTATGAAGTTACTATTCTCAGCCATATAAGATTCAGTTTTCATCATAAAAACATTGAGAGAATTTTCTAAAGAACTAGATGTTGTCGGTTGTTGATGCGGCAACTGTTGCCGTAGCATATTATGCTGGAATCCCGATGCTTGTGCATTCTGATTTTTCTGGTTTAGAGCATTGTTGGGATTACTCCATGAAAAATTTGGGTGCTTCTTCCAAGCTGGATTGTATATATTGGACATCACATTGTTGTTCCGATTGTAATTCCCCACATAGAAGCTGGATTCCGGATTCTGGATACATTCAGAAGAATTATGGTTATCACCACATAACTCACAAAAAGAATCCATTACCTTGACTTCATTTGTGTTGTTTGGTTTTTGCATGTTCTGGACCATCTTGGTTAAAGTGGCCAATTGTGCCGAAATTGAATCTGATGATCCTAGTTCATGTATTGTGGTTTGGCATCTAACTCCTCCTCTTCTAGTAGATGGAAATTGATAATCATTCTTGGCCAGCCTGTTTAAAATTTGCATTGCTTCCCTCGGCGACTTATCTATGAGTATGCTGTTTGCTGAGGCATCTAGCATCATCCTTGTTGGTGTATTCACGGCGTTGTAAAACATTGTTACTTGAGTCCACACCGGGAATCCGTGTAGGGGGCATTTGTGTAGAAGTTCTCTATATCGCTCCAAAGCCTCGTACATGGATTCATCATCTACCTGCCGAAAAGAAGTAATGACGTTACGAAGCTTATCAGTTAAATTTGTAGGATTAAATTGAGCAAGGAAATCACGACAAAGATCGGTCCAAGATGCTATTGATCCGACAAGAATGCTATTCAACCATGCTTTCGCCCTATCCCTCAATGAATAGGGGAATAATCTTAATCGTAAGACATCGGGTGACTCCGTGTATTTTGAACGAGTTGCAAATCTCGAGGAAAGATTTCAGATGTTGCCGTGCATCTTCAGTTGCAGAGCCGCCAAATTGACCAATTGTGTTAATCATATTAAACATTACCAGTTTTAACTCAAAGTGGTCGGCTTCAATTTCAAGTGCGACAACTCCTGGATTAAGTCCATCAAGATCTTCTTCAAGATAGTCTCGAAGAGTTCTGTTTCGTGCAAGAATCACTCCTCCTCCTTCTAGAACATCTTGATTCATATTGCCGTCTTGATTAGCCATTGCTACTCTTATCCTTCGTCTAAGTCTTTGTAAGGTTCGTTCGATTTCTGGATCAAAGGGATATTCTGGTGAAGTCGGTATCGCCCTGGTCATATACCAATGCAAAACCAAAGTTTGTTAGCCCTTTGAATTTTAAACAAGAAAAGTAAAAAGAAAGTGCAAGAAAATAAAAACAAAGTCGCTATTGCCAATCCCCGGCAACGGCGCCAAAAACTTGTTGCGCGTAATAAGTGCTACGCAATTGTGCAAGTATGCACGTTGCAAGTTATAGTATAAAAGATATCGTCTCCACAGGGATTGGTGCCACTTCAAGAATCTAGTCTCTTGTACTGTAAAAAGTAAAAACACAAATAAAGATTATAGGAGTTTAACTAATAACTAATCTAGAAAGCAATAAAGTAAAAGAAAAGATGAGATCAAATGAGAGAGAGATAGGCCAGGTTATCGTCAGTTGAGGTGTGATAGCCGATTGGATCGTCTTGGTAAAAGAGTGCACGGGTAACTCAGTTGCCATGGCAACTTGCACAACGGGGTTGCCTTGGCAACTAATCGATGGTTGCCTGGGCAACTAGTTGGGCGATTGGGCAGCAACCTTCAAGGTTCGGCAGAGCGTTCTTCAATGGTTTCTTCTTATCCCTAAGTCGAAACTCTATCTACTTGTGCATGCCTTGATAATACATCCCTGCGTGAATCAAGGGTGAACAACAACCAATCTTGCGCTCCTCTTAGCCGTTGAAATCCTTAACTTATTCCTAAGCCGGATTAATCTTCACCATCAATAGATTGAATAAAGATCATATTCATTCGTTTCTTGAATCTAACTCTCCCGATATTAGATAAATAGATGAAGTTACGAGATCCTCTCCTAATTCACTCGCAAACAAGAATAAGAACCAAGAATGAATAAACCTTGAATAGAAAAGTGCAAACTCTTATTACCTAAACAAAATCCAATAGTTTCTCACAACCACAAAACACAATAACCATAGCCAAATAGATTTAGTTCATGGCTAGGTTCCAAAGAAACACAAGATAAATAATCCCTAGCATGAACCCAATCGAACAAGAAAGAAAAGGATGAAGAAAGAGGCTTGTCGAAATCCTCCTTGCCCTAGATGCTTGTCAAAAATTCTCTCCTCTTTCCCTCCTTGTAGTTGTCGAAATTCCCCTCTCTTGCTCTCTCTATTTTGTCGAAATCTCCATCTTTTTTATAGGGCTAGGCCAAAGTCCTTCTTTGAGGAGGAAGTTAAGTTGTAATTAAATTATCTTTAAAGAATATAATTCTTTATTATAATTATATTCCTACTAGAACTTCTCCTATCTTCTTGGAATTTAATTCTTCTTTAATCTCTGCATGGAAATCAAATTCCTTTGGGTTTGGGCTTTGCTCCACGCCATCTTAGGCTTGTTTAGTCATCAATTTCGACTACCATAACACCTTTGCTCTTGTCGACAATTGCCCTGGCAACTAGCTCGGCGTCTCCTTCATGCATTGCCCTAGCAACTAGCTCGGCATCTCCTTCATGCATTGCCCTGGCAACTAGTTCTAGCCTTGCTTTAGCAAGTGATCCTGCACATACACAAAACACACCAAAGCAGCATTTTTTCCCACAAAAACTACCAAGTTATGTAATCAAGCTCAACGATGGAAGGAAACATGGATTAATGCATGAATGGCTAATTATTCAACTAATATGGGCCTAAGTCTAACAATAATATGAGTAAAAAGGGTAAGGAAAATAGTACTTTTGAACACTTATCAAATGCCACATTCATCGCGGAAGGTAATCGGATCCCTTGCCCCAGGTTATCTAATTGTACCAAGATGACTGTTGCTGAAACTCTAGGCTGAGGAGCCAAAGCAGGAAGAGGGTTAGAGAGAAGATTGCAAGGGAGCCTACGAGCCAGGAGCGTAATAACCAAGAAAGACCGCTTCGGGCTAGGTTACAAACCAAGTGCCCAGGAAAGAAAGGAAGAATACAAGAGAAAGGAAGAACAAAGAAGAGCTAGATTTAAGGGAGAGGACATTCCATGGAGACCAATGTCTTTCCCTAGTTTGAAAAATACTTTTGTCTCCGGAGGATTCTGCCGACCAGGACAGGAAGTTGAAGAAGCAATTAAGGAAAATGACATACTCAATGAGAAAGAAATGTTTAGTGAATCACTTGAGGGGATGTCCATCAACATGGTAGCTGGAAATGACCAAGTCAGTAGTATGTTGACCAACATCCGCCCCTGCCGCCCCGGGGAAACTGTTGATAACTGGAGCCACGTTGATCTACCTGTGGTTTTTAGGACTAGATCAGAGTAATGCTCCGAATCAACCTTTTTTGTTTTTGCCCATAAACAATAGGGATCTTTTGTATAGGGCACCTATGTTAACTTTTTGTCTGAATTGAAAAGATATCTTCCCCATTTTCTCAAATGGCAAACATCTGATTTATTTCATTCATTCATTATTCATACTCATTCACCTCATATAAAACCATTCTCTTCCCAATGCATCCATTCTCATTTAAAGCAGGTCTCCCATAATTAACTGTATGAACGATGCCAAATCCAATCCCGAAGCAGATTTTGAATGCCCTGATATCTCAGCAGGAATCGAAGAAGAGGATGACGAAATAGAATGCGAGGTCCCTGTGGAGTTGATGAGGATGATGGCCAACGAAGAAAGGCAAATCATGCCCCACCAAGAAGAAACATAAGTTGTAAATTTGGGGACTAAAGAAGAGAGAAAAGAAGTAAATATCGGGACTACATTTTCCTCAGAAACCAGGCACGATCTGATAGCCCTACTCCATGAATTCAAGGATGTTTTTGCATGGACTTATCAAGATATGTCAGGTTTGAATACAGACATAGTGGTACACAAACTGCCGACGAAGCCAGAATGCAAACCAATACAGCAAAAACTCGGGAGAATGAGACCGAACATGTTGTTAAAGATCAGAGAAGAGGTTAAAAAGTAGTTTGATGCTGGCTTCTTAGAGGTGGCTAAGTACCTTGAATGGGTTGCAAACATTGTACCAGTACCGAAGAAGGATGGGAAGGTTCGTATGTGTGTAGATTATAGGGATCTCAACCGTGCTAGCCCTAAAGACAACTTCCCCCTGCCACATATTGACACGCTGATGGACAACACCGCGGGACACTCTTGGTTCTCATTCATAAATGGCTTCTCGGGGTACAACCAGATAAAGATGGACTCGAACGACATGGAGAAAACCATATTCGTAACCATGTGGGGCACTTTTTGTTACAAAGTGATGCCTTTCAAGATCAAGAACGCGGGAATGACTTATCAAAGAGCGATGGTGACTCTTTTCCACGACATGATGCACAGAGAAATAAAGGTATACATGGATGATATGATCGCTAAGTCCCGAACAAAACAAGAGCACCTACAGAACTTGAGAAAACTATTCTAAAGACTACGGAAATACCAACTGAAGCTTAACCCGGCCAAATGCACCTTTGCCATTACATATAGAAAACTCTTGGGGTTCATGGTGATCAGGAGAGGGATTGAGATCGATCCAGATAAAGCGAAAGCCATTCAGGATCTCCCACTGCCCCATACTCAGAAGAAAGTTCATGGTTTCCTGGGGAGGCTAAATTATATCTCTCAGTTAACAGATAGGTGTGACCCAGTCTTCAAACTACTCAGAAAGAATAACCCCGACGTCTGGGATGAGGAATGTCAAGAAGCCCTAGAGAAGATCAAAAGGTACCTGATGAATGCTCTGGTTTTAGTCGCACCGGTACTAGTCAGGCCTTTAATCCTCTATCTGACAGTCTTTGACAATTCAATGGGTTGCGTATTGGGGCAACACGATGAGTCAGAGAAGAAGGAGCGAGCCATCTACTACCTAAGCAAAAAGTTTAATGATTGCAAAACGCGGTACCCGTCAATTCAAAAGCTATGTTGTGCTTTAGTTTGGGCCACCAAACGGCTTAGGCAGTACATGCTATACCACATGGTTGATATCCAAGCTAGACCCTTTGAAGTTCCTAATGAAAGCGCCAGCCCGTTGGCAGATGCTCTTATCCAAATTTGACATTGTGTATATAAGCCAGAAAGCCGTGAAGGGAAACGCCATAGCGGATTTCCTAGCTAGTCGTGCATTAGACGATTATGAGTTGTTGAACTTTAATTTATCTGATGAAGACTTGATGTGCATTACAACGAAGGAAGATGTTTCAGATAACAACTCATGGAAGCTTTACTTTGATGGAGCCTCTAACGCCCTCGGACACGGGATAGGGGTCGTGCTGATTTCTCAAGAGAATGTCTACCATCCCTTCACTAGCAGACTAGAATTCTTCTGCACCAACAATATAGCTGAATATGAAGCCTGTGTTATGGGACTGAACGCAACTATTGAAAGAAAGATTAAGGAACTTTGAGTATTCGGAGATTTATCCTTAGTGATTTACCAGTTGCGCGGAGAATGGGAAACCAGGGATTCAAAGCTGGTCAAATATTTTGAATTGATCCAAGAGCTCACCAAGGAGTTTGAAAAGATCAGTTTCACTTACCTTCCTAGAGAAGAAAATTAGATGGCAGATGCCTTGGCAACCTTGGCTTCCATGTTCAAAGCAAACATGGGGGCAGAAATGAAGCCCATTGAGATGCAGACTTTTGAAAGGCCGACTCATTGTTGTAATGTGCAAGAAGAGATTGATGGCAACCTGTGGTACTATGACATCTTGAAATATGTCAAGCTTCAAAAGTATCCTGAAGGGGCAAATGACAATGACAGAAAAACACTCAGATAAATGGCAGCAGGATATGTTCTGGATGGGGAGATCCTATATAAAAGAAGCCATGGTCAGACATTATTGAGATATGTGGACGCCTGGGAGGCGATGGAGATTTTGGCGGACGTACACGATGGTTTATGTGGGACGCACGCCAACGGGCTATCTATAGCCCGAAAAATTATGAGATATGGCTATTTCTGGTCGACCATGGAGGGAGATTGTATCGATTATGCCAAAAAATGCCACAAATGCCAAATTTATGCTGACAAGATTCATGCCCCTCCGTTACCTTTACACACCATGAATTCTCCGTGGCCTTTTTCAGCGTGGGGCATGAACGTCATTGGGCAGATTCACCCGAAGGCTTCCAACGGGCACCGTTTTATTTTGGTCGCCATAGACTACTTCACTAAATGGGTGGAGGCAACATGTTATGCCAACATCACAAGGATGACAGTATGTAAATTCCTAAAGAAAGAGATCATTTGTCGATACGGTTTGCCAGAAAGGATTATCACCGACAATGCTTCCAATCTGAATAACAAAATGATGACGGAGGTGTGCAACCAATTCAAGATAACACACCATAACTCCATAGCCTATCACCCTAAAATGAACGGGGCAGTGGAAGCAGCAAACAGGAACATAAAGAAGATCATCGCGAAGATGACGGATACCTATAAGGATTGGCACGAGAAGTTGCCATTCGCTCTTTTTGCCTATAGGTCATCCGTTCGTACATCGACATGGGTAACGCCCTATTCTTTAGTGTATGACACCGAAGTAGTACTCCCCATTAAGGTTGAGATTCCGTCGCTTCGGGTCCTAAATGAAGTAAAATTGGAAGAATCCGAATGGGTGCAAGCCAGATTCGACCAGCTGAATCTCATCAAAGAAAAAATGCTAAAGGCCATCTGCCAGGGTCAAATGTATCAAAAACGGATTATGCGGGCATACAACAATAAGGTGCACCCGAGAGAATTTAGAGAGGGGATCTCGTGCTTAAGAAGATCCTCACAATTCAGAAAGATTCTCAGGGAAAGTGGATGCCCAACTGGGAAGGGCCATACGTTGTTAAGAAGGCATTTTCAGGATGAGCCTTAATCTTAACCGAAATTGATGGAGACGAGTTGAAAAATCCTGTAAATTTTGATACCGTTAAGAAATACTATATTTGAAAAAGAAAAAGAAGAAAAAAGAAGAAAAATGAAAGAAAAAGAGAAAAAGAATGAAAAAAAAGAAAAAGAGGAAAAAGAAAAAAGAGAGGTGGAATGAAAACCTGAAAGGGCATTTCAAAAAAAAAAATAGAGAACTTAGGGCGAAAACCCGAAAAGGGGCGTCTTGAAGCAAAGGAAGGATCCGAGTTGAAAACCCGTAAAGGGCGACTTAGATAAATTGGGAGGTTGGACCTCCAGAGAAAGGATTCGTCCCCATGAGCCCCATGAAAAAAAAGTTCCAGACAAAGATTCTACCCCGGTTGACAGGATCGTGCATCATTCATACTGTCGATACTAGGAGGTTTTGCATTTCATGTTTGGCTTTTCCTTTTCCTCAAGTTTGCTATGACCTTCTCAAAATTGTTTCAAATCCTTAATCATAATAGAATCACATTTTTGAGCTTCCATTCCTTGTCTTCTTGTTATTTGCCATAAACATCATGCAAGTAAGTTAACATAGGCTTATGATAAACAAAAGATTTCTGAGCATTACTGTGATCTAACCCTGAAGATGCAGGTGATTAGAAAATGATGTTAACCTTGCCCTCCAGCTGCCTACATGATGTATGTTGAAACAAGGTGAGAAGAAGGTTTCGAGCACCAGGGTAAGATGACCAATGGCACATGCCCTGCTTGTTTAAAGAAAGCATTTGAGACAACAAGAGAGATTTCCTAGGTAAAAACCCAGAAGGGCACCTAAAAAACAAAAAAAATAGAGGAAAAAAACACAAAAACAAAAATCTCTAAGGTGAAAACCCGAAAAGGCACTTTAGAACCCCGAACCAGAAATTCAAAAAAAAGGTTGGAATGGTTGAACCTGACAGTGAAATGGGGTATCGCATCTAGAATAAGAAAAAAAGAGAAGCAAGCAGCGTAGATTCGAGATTGACTGAGGGCCAAAGCAGGCCCACCAAGATATTGACACTCATGCATCATGAATAGTTAGACATCCCTAGGATTAGGAGTATGCTAACTCATTTGTCATAGCATTTTGTCTTATTCTAGATAGGTATCTGCAGATTTAAAGAAGCATCCGTAGCCATTTTGGCGTGAATCCCAAATGTGAAAATAGAGGCTCTATATAGGAAGGGTCTATATTTTCAAGTACCCGCAGTGAGAGGTTCTATATAGGAAGAATCTGCCGCTCCGAGGCTTCAAGAGCTAAAAGTTTTTGCAGCTCCAGGGTGAAGACTAGCAGTTCTATATAGGAAGAACCCCCAGCCGAAGGAATTCACCCATAACACAGAAGGTTTTATACAGGGAAAACCCGTTGTGTTGAAGGCGAAGAGTCCTATATAGGAAGGGCTCTGAGCTTTACTGTGTTAGAGTGAGAGGTTCTATATAGGAAGAGCCCGTAACTCTGAGATTTTAGAAGCTAAAAGTTCCATATAGGAAGGATTGGCGGCTCTGGGGTTTGAAGACTAGCACTTCTATGCAGGAGGAACTCTCAGTCGGAAAAATCCATTTGTGGCGTAGAAGGTTTTATATAGGAAAAACCCACCGCGTTGAAGGCGAAGAGTTCTATATAGGAGGGACTCATAACTCGAGGCTTCAGAGTGAAGGGTTCTATCTAGGAAGGGCCTGTAGCTCCAAGATCGGAAGGTGAAGAAGCACTATATAGGAAGAACTTACGAGCCCAAAGATTCAGCCGAGGAAAAATGGAGAGTTCCAGAAGAACATGTGTTTCCAAAGCTACAAATAGGGAAGTCAGATAAAAATGAGTGCTTATAAATCTTTGCTTTGTACCCATTCCACGAGAACAAGCAAAGAAGGGGCAACTGTAATCACTCATTTTCATCCGGTCTGTAAATATTGTGTCAATATATTAGTTTAATAACTGATGTGTTATTGCATCTATATATATATAATATTACTTGGTGTGTTTATTATGTACGTGTGACTAATATATATGTAGTACATGTATTATCTTATGTATGTATTGCTTGCTTGTATTTTATTATGTCATTAATAGTATGTTTGCGCATGTTTATTATATGTGTTTGTACGTGCATATGATATATGCTTGAACCGCGTGTGCATATATTATCATTGTGTGTATTATCTATATATCGCATATTTATATACTATAAGTATGTATGTATATATATTGCATGTATATGTTTATCATAATTATTATTGATATTATTATTATCACTTTATTAACATTATTATGAGTTATCAATTAAAAAAAAACAGATCTATAATATAAGAACCCAAATGTCATTAAATGTTCGGCCTAGTGTCCAAATATTACAAACCCAAACTTAATTACACATGGCCTGTTCGGCCAAGCCAGCCCAATCCTATTAGCTAAAAAACCCTAGAATCTAACTTGATATCTTCTCATTCTTTGCAGCCGCCATCATCATTAGCCGTTGGATCAAGTTTTGATTCGCCGACCTAGATTAAAGGGAGCGTGTCTAGCTGGCGTGCGTGTAACACACTCGACGGGCCCTTCATTTCTCACTCACGCATGCAATGCACGCGTGAGACTGCTCAGCTGGCACCCACCACGTGGCACAATCCAGTGCTTCTGCAGATCGCATCTGGGCCCCTCAATCTTCAAACCATCTTAGCCGTTGGATTAGATCTAATCCAACGACCAAGAAAAATTCTGGCAGTGATAATCTTTTCGTCTTCCAGACGCCAATACACGTAGCCAAGCGGTCATCTCCACCACGCCGCTCCTCATGCTGGCCGTACCAACCACCGCATCAAATCATTCGTGCCAAAATTGCCAAAAAAGTAGAGATTATGTCAGTTACCCAGTCCAAAATATATATATTTTCAGATATTACGTCTACCAAAAAAATCATCAGAAAAAAAACAGATATATATGTAGATATAGCAAAACTCAGGGATGAATCTTAGGTTTTCAGAAATAAAAAAAACAGAGTTGCCATTGGTAATACTTTTTTTCCTCTCTCATTTTTATGCATGCATGTAAGTAAATAGCCAAAAGAAAAGGAGATAGAGTTTACCGGGAGAAAACCTTTCCCTACCGACGACAAACTCCGAGGAGTGAGCCACAAAAGGGGTTTTCTTCTTTGTTTTGTCTCGAAACGTCAGGGATCTGGGCTTCGCGGTCTCAAAATAGAAGTATTTTGGTTCGATCTTTTCAAAAGCAGAGGTTTTTTTGGTTTTTTGAGAGGTGTCTAGACTGGGTTTTGGAACTCTTCGAGCGTTGAAGGTGGTGGCTGGAGTAGCCAGACCACCGCCGGCCTCTATAACCACGGCAGCTGAAGGGTTTGTGGGTTGCGCTTCTGGGAAAAGAGAGAGAGCTCTCTCTTTAGGTAAAAAATTGAAGGAAAAGTGATTAAAGGGGGCCGGTTATCGTTTTTATAGGGGGAAGAAATAAAATAAATGGGAAAATAATGTCATAAATCCCCCCACGTTCTTGAGATTTTCATTTCCGTCTCACCGCATGGGATATTCGCAACCCCAGTCCCCCTCATTCTTGAAAATATTTCAAATTGGTCCTCAGATAAACCGAAATTCGTTTTCAAATGGTGAAATTACCTCCCTGGTCCTTTCGCGTTTTGAATGCTTGCACTTTGGGCTGGCCCCTTGGTCATATGACATGTTCAGTCCTCCTAGGCTTTCTTTGTTTTGTAATTACATCCCTGAATTTGCTTTTGTTTTGTTTTATTTATTCCTTTTGCTTCTGTTTATTTTCATTTAAGTCCTCTTGCAGTTTCATTAATATTGTCAATGTATCATGTTTAAGTATATTTTATTTTTTTGTATATTAGGATCATTGATGTTTTATTGCACGTGATTATGTTTTTAGTATGTTTGCTTTGCCCATTGTATGTTCTTATGTTTTTATTTCATGTTTTCAGGTTTTATAATATCTGTTTAGTTGATCGTATTTTACCTTTATATTTTCGTTTGTTAGCCCATATCTTACATGTTTGATCGGTGCTTGTCTAGTTTATGTGTAGGTAGCACGTTTTAGCATGGATTTTATGTTCATCTTTCTTTTCTGGTTATATGTTAGTGTGGTGTTTTTATCATATTTAAATATCATGTTAATTTGCGGATGTAAATTATGTTATATGATAGAAGTCAAGTTTTAATTTTTTTATGTATTAGCATGTTGTTATGTTGGTTTAGCATTACATTTCACGCATGTCACGTCATATATTCGTGTGATCAAGCATATTAGAATTAATTAGTTTAGTTTTGGAAATATGATCTTTTTGCATTTGCATTTACATTTTTGTTTATCCGTTATGGTTTGTTATGTTATATTCATGTTTCATATTATTTTTGCTTAAAAGTTTATAATTTTCTTTTTTTTATGTTTTTCCTACCATGTTCATGTGAATGTTTTTTATATATTATTTCACTAAGTTTGCATAATGGAATATATAATGTCAATGCGGCGCCCTTTTATCCGAGCGGAAACGATGCAAGTATCAGGCGTAGTGATAGTGGTTGGGCGTTTGCTCTCGGATAACGGGGCCTTTAAAATTTACCCGCACTTATAATGAAATTTTAAATTAATCGTCACTTTAATCCAGAAAGTCTAATATTAATAAAGCGGTAATTATTAAAGTACCAATTTTGGCCGGTGTGGGGGCGCTAATCCTTCCCCATCCGTAACCGACTCCCGAACCCAACAGTTTTCAAATCTATGGTTTTATGGTGTCCGGCCTTCCTAAGTGGCCGGTGGCGACTCTAGTTTCTAAATAAAATGCGGTTTCTTTAAAACCCCACGGAATAAACATTTTTATACCAAAAAAACCACAAACACTTCGAAAACACCCTTTTTTAGCGTAGAAAGACATCGCTACAAGATTCATACTGGAACTGTTTTCTAGCGTTGAGGATTGATTTTAAACATATTTTGGATGATTTATAATGCTGATAAGTTGTTTTTAACATTGGAACCCTGAAACTCCTTGAATCCTTGATTATTAGGTTGTTAGATTTGTGGTTTTGTGGAGTTTTGGTGGCTGTGTTGTTGCTGGAAGTTTAAGGATGATGTAATCCTATTTTTAGATGTTATTAGATGTTAATTGAAGTGTTAAATTGATAGATTGTGGCTGGGTTATGTTTGAAAAGAGTTAGATGATGATTTCAGTTGTTGTGGATGGGTAATTGTGAAAGGATTGTGAGGTTTTGCAAGGAATTGTTCTTGTAGTGTTTTGAATGCATTGAGATGCATTAATCCTCTGTTTTAATGTGGTTAAAATAGGAGAGGTCGATCCGGAAGAGATCGGTAAAGCTTTGGAGGCTTCAGACGCTTGATTTTGCATCGGCGAATTGAGGTTTTGCGTATCGGTAAGTGAGAACATGGATTTCGGCTTTGCAATGATTTAAAAGTGGTTAAACTGAGCTTGAAATGCTGGTTTAAACTCAGAAGTAAGTATGATGTGGTTTTCTCACTCGGTCCTACTATTGTGAAATGGTTTTATGCACTTGTTTTGATTTACATTGTACCTACTGTTTAAGCATGTTTAAAAGTATGTGAGATATTGTTTTTGATCATGAAATGATGATGGATGCACGTGGTAAGTGATCCATGTAAGTATATGGTTTATACTTGTGTTTTAAGCATGTGTTGTTGCTTGGGAAATGACTTGGTTTAATGCTTATAAAAACAACAAGGCAAATGGTATATAATGAATTATGTTGGCAAGTGATGTGGTTTAAAAATGTTATCGGATATAGTTAGCCGGCCATAGGATTGATATTGCACTATAATAAGTCGCCTTGGATGATTAGGGGTTTTGATTTGGTGTACCAAAAACTCCATCCAAGTACCCTAACGGTTGAAGGGTTATATGGTACCGTAAACTCTCGTTAGTGGGTTAAGCATCTAATCGAAGGGTGGGGTTGGTGTCCCTCTGGGTTGTAAGTGTACCCGGTTGTAATGTATTGCGATTGTGATTGTATCGCTATTCCGGTTGAGATGGCTTGAAGTGTTATGAGGATACTTGTTGAATCTGTCTATCTGATGAACTATTTTTGGTAAAGGAACTTGGTTATGATCACTCGTAATCCAATATAATTGTTAATGTATCATTAAAAGGTTTATGTTGTATAATGTGATTTATACATGTTTACTCTTTAAGCTTTGCATATGGTTGTTATGCATGGGAAGGCTTAAATTGAGGTTTAGCAATGAGATTTGCTATTGGTTAATGATACATGTTGCATATGGTTTAATATGCTGGATTTTAATGATGTTAAGTGCATGGTTTTCAGGGCATGATGGTTTTAATGTTATTTGAAAATGGATTGAAATGGGATTTTAATGTGTTGTTGAGAAATGGTTTTTAAATGCATTGATGGTGTCTTGTTTTGAGCACTCCTCACTAAGCCTAGTGTCCTTACGCTCTCTTTGTCCATCAATGCAGAGAATTAAAGTTTAGAAGGCAGCTGGAAGAAAGGGATTGATAAAAACTTGATACCAAAAGTATGTTTTTGAGTTAGACTATAAGCAAGAAGGGCGATGGGGTTTCCGTTGTTGTTTTGGGATATGTTTTGTTAAACTCCCTGGTTGAGCAATTTTTTTGCTGCTCATGGTTCGTAAATGGCCATTTTGGATTGTTTGTGGTGATGGTTTGAGATTTCATGCTTTGCTTGCTTTGGTTTCTAGGAAGCATGCCTCTATATTTACCATTGAAGCGTGATGCCATGTTTAGATGTTGAATCTGAGATGTTTGATTGAGGAATAGCTCTTGAATGTGTTGGATGTATGTTAGAAGCATGCTACGGTGTTTTGGTATTTCGAAAGCATATTAAACTAGCAAAAGAGGACATTTGTGGTCCAGGCGTACCAGTACGGGTGTCCCTGTTTCAGTATGAGTAAGCCATTCCAAGCTTAGTGTACCAGTATGTAGGCAAGCATTTCGGTACATGCTTAGGCAAATTTGGCAAGAATTTTGATACGCGGAGAGCTATTTAGGTACGGCATAATGTTTTTATGAAGGGCGTTTCGATACTTGACGGCATATCAAAATAGGTTTTGGCTACTAGAATTTTGGAGTTTGAAATAATAGAGGTGTATCGATACATATCTTGCCTGTACCGATACGGTGACAGTTAAATCTACTATTTGGAATATTCTGAAGTTCTATTTTCTTTTGTTTTAGTCCCTAAATGTTGTGGATGCAATTGAATGAGAATGAATGACCTTCATGAGCTAATTTTTGACGTGTAGGCACGAAACCTCCTTAATTAATGTCTGGTAACCTTAAAAAGGGTTAAGTCCTCGTAGTTCTCTAAAATTGCAATTTGGTCCCTAAATTGCAATTGTGCTATATTGGATGTCGATTCGATGCCCGATTGAGTTTTGTTTTCACCCGCTGCTAGTATAAACATATAGGATCATAATTTGTATCTAGATAAGATAAAAAATATATTTTTGAGTTTTTTTATGGCTTACTTTGGTAAACCTAATGTTGCTCGCTCGATTCGGTCTTGCGACTAGGCCGGGTCGAGCAGGTTACATTTGGTGGTATCAGAGATAGGTTTGCGATAGTTGGGAGTTTGTATGGTTGTTGTAGTGATGTGTGAGTTGTATTCTGATGTTTGCTTTGTACGGTGATTGAAATATGAACGTTGATTGCTTTATGCCATGTTGGGGGGAAATTTAGGAATCCCATTGCCTTATTATTATAGCCTAAAATGTTAAGATTTTGAAATGGAAGTCTTTGATCCTTGCTTGAAGCTAGCCTAACTATTCTGTTTTGAAATGATTATCATGCCTTAGATATATTTTTAGCACGATGGGACCGAAAAGAGAGTTACGATTTGGTACGATTGCTACTGCTATTGGGCAGGAAAATTAGGAGGATATTGTACCTCTTAGAGGGTTGTCGCTGCCCCCTCTTGATCCACCTGCGAATGTAGAGTAGGTACCACCTGTGTTAGAGGGGCCAGGATTGGGTGACATGGCTCCATTGATTCAGGCTATGGCCGGTGCTTTTCAAGTAGCAGTTGCGAGTGTTCATGTTCCGGCACGAGTGGCTGGGTAGATGGGTTTTCCGTTAGAGCGTCTTCGTAGTCTGAGTAGAGTTGAATTTTGTGGTTTAGCACTAGAGGCTTCTGAGGATTGGTTGGCTAGTACAGAGAGGATACTAGGCCAGATGGGTTGTTCTGATGCCCGTAAGCTGGGATGTGTTGTGTCCTTGTTGTAGGAAGATGCTTAAACATGGTGGACTATTACGATATTCAAGATGGTAGCCGAGGATGTAACCTGGAAATTCTTTTATGGTGCTTTTCGAAAGAAGTACCTGGGGGTCCAGTATCAGAACGAAAGGAAAAGAGAGTTTATGGCTCTTGTGCAGGGTAGTATATCTGTTTCTGAGAATGAGGTGCAGTTTGTGAGGCTGAGACAGTATGCACCTGAGTTAGTCCTTGACGAGCGTCAGCAATGTGATCATTTCTGTTACGGGTTTGTGCAAGAGGTTAAGACATACATGTTTGCTGCTGATTATATCGATTTTGACATGTTGGTGGCGCGAGCCAAGGATGTTGAGCGGAATCTTGGTTTAGCTTCTAGGTCTCAAAGCTTTAGCTCTGGTAAGATAGTAGCAGATTCTAGTTTTGGCAGTGGTCAGGCCAAGAGACAATATGATAGGAGGTATCGCCCAGACCAGAGGCGTGGTGGTGGTGTTGTTGGGCATGGAGCGCAGGGGCAAGGTACCCAGGTTCGAGCTCCGCACAATACCTGTTGGGCTTGTGGATCGCGTGATCATTTTTGGCGAGATTGCCCTCGTTTGGCCAGAGAGGGTCATGCACCTACGGTTGTTGTGGCCAATGCTTGTTGGAGTAGTGGGTATGGCGATCATCTGAGATATGATTGTCCTTTGTTAGTTGGAGGTAGGTAGGGTGCTACACCTGTTGTTGTTCCGCAGAGAGGATGTGGTCGTGGCTGTGGCCCATTTCAGCGCAGAGATAGTGGGCAGAGGATTGTGGCTCATACCGTTGCTATCTAGCATGAGAGAAGTTGATCGGCTAGAGTGTATGCGCACCATGAGGGTCACAATGACACTGATGTGACTGCAGGTACTTTTACTTTACAGTCTTTACCGTTGTATTCATTGGTTGATTTTGATTCTACCCATTCATACATCTTGAGTGAGCATGCACAATTGCTTGATATACTTGTTGAAATTCCTAATGTGGGTGTTAGAGTGACCAGTTCTCTTAGAGAGATGATTGTGGTTAGGAAGTTGTATCATAGGTGTCCACCGATGGTTCAGGGACATGTGTTTGTCATAGATCTGATGGAGTTGCCATTCTACAGTTTTGATTTTATTTTGGGGATAGATTGGTTGACCGAGCATAGGACTGTGGTAGGTTTTGAGACCAAATGAATATCCCTGAAGTTGTCTGATGATTTTTAGGTGGTGGTTGTAGGTGAGAACGCTAAGTTCTTATCTAATACTATTTTAGATTTGAAAACGAGACGGCTATTGGATTTTGGATGTGACACTTTCTTGGCCTACGTAATGAATCCGACTTTGAAAGAGTTGAAATTGCAGGTTATTCGCACGGTATGTGAGTTTTTGGGTATTTTTCTAAATGATTTACCGGGGTTGCCACCAGGTCGAGAGGTGGAGTTCAGAATTAAGGTTTATGCAGATATGGCACCAGTGTTTATTGCTCCGTATCGCTTGGCCCCGAAAGTGTTGAAGGAGTTAAAAACGCAACTGTAAGAGTTGCTTGATCAAGGTTTCATTAGACCTAGTATTTCAGCGTGGGGTGTATCGGTGTTGTTCGTGAAAAAGAAGGATGGCACATTGTGGATGTGTATAAATTATCGACAACTGAACAAGTTGACGATAAAGAACAAGTATCCTTTATCGTGGATTGATGATCTGTTTGACCAGTTCAGGGGTGCATTAGTGTTCTCTAAGATATATTTGAGGTATACGTACTATCAGTTGAAGGTGAAAGATGTGGATTTGCCCATGATAGCTTTTTGTACGAGGTACGTACATCATGAGTTTTTGGTGATGCCTTTTGGTTTGATCAATACGTCAACTACCTTCATGAACATAATGAATAGGGTGTTCCATGAGCTTTTGGACCAGTTTTTGGTTGTGTTTATCAATGATATTCTCGTGTACTCTCGTACCGAGAAAGAGCATAATAGGCATTTGTGGATTGTGCTTTAGACGTTGTTGGTTAATCAGTTGCATGCCAAGCTAAGCAAGTGTGAGTTCTGGCTTAGGGAAGTTGTTTTCTTTAGGCATATGGTGTTGGCCGAGGGTATTCATGTTGACCCACACAAAATTGAGGTCGTGATGAGTTAGAAGGTGCCTAAATCTGTGATAGAGGTTCGGAGTTTCTTAAGGTTGGCTGGTTATTACCGTAGGTTTGTTGAGGGGTTCTCCAGTATAGTTGCTCCGTTGACCAAGTTGTTGCAAAAGAATGTTCGCTTTGAGTGGTCAGAGGATAGGCAATAGGCTTTTGAAAGGCTGAAGGTAGCTTTGACGCCAGCTCCAGTCTTGGTTCAGTCTGAATCAGGAAAAGTGTTCGTTGTTTATAGTGACGCGTCTTATGCTGGGCTTGGTTGTGTGTTGATGCAGGAGGGTAAGGTAGTTGCATATGCATCTAGACAGTTGAAGGTGCATGAGCATAATTACCCTACTCATGATCTTGAGCTCGCCGCGGTTGTTTTTGCTTTGAAAATTTAGAGGTATTACCTTTATGATGAGAAGTGTGTGGTTTACACGGATCATAAGAGTTTGAAGTATTTGAAATCGCAGAAGGAGTTAAACCTTAGGCAACGAAGATGGTTGGAAGGATTATGGTCAAAGGATTATGCTTTGAGTTGGAAGGCTACTGTAGAGTTGAGAGCTATGTTTGTTAGGTTGAGTGCGATGCGTGACGGTGGGTTGTTAGCTGAGTTGCAAGTGAAACCGTCCTTGTCGCAATTGATTAAGGAGAAGCAACCGTATGATGAAAGTTTGGTACTGCATGTAAAGGATATCATTAATGGGAGTCCTATAGATTTTCATTTTAATGATGATGGGGTATTATGTTTTAAAGGTCAGATTGTGGTGCCTGAAGATGAGGAGTTGAGGCATACCATTTTGGCTGAAGCGCATGCTAGTCCTTTTGCTATGCATCTCGGTAGTACTAAGATGTATTAAGGGTTGAAAGAATAGTACTATTGGGTTGGTTTGAAGAAGGATGTAGCTGATTTTGTTGCTCGATGTGTGTTGTGTCAGCGTGTAAAAGTTGAACACCAGTTTCCTTATGGGTTGTTGCAACTGTTGAGGATACCAAAATAGAAATGGGAAAGAATCACCATGGATTTTGTGTCTGGGTTGCCTTTGACACCAACCAAAAAGGATTTGGGTGATTGTGGATCGGTTTACAAAGTGTGCGTATTTTGTGCCAGTGCATACGACATATACCTTGGGTAGGTTGGCCAAGTTGTATATTTCTGAGATTGTGCATTTGCACAAGGTGCCTAAATCCATAGTTTCAGATAGAGATCTGTATTTTATGGCAAGATTTTGGGTATGTTTGTATCGTTCTCTTGGTACTCGGCTGAATTTTATTACCTCGTAACATCCTCAGACGGATGGACAGTCAGAGAGTGTGATACAGGTCTTGTAGGATATGTTGTGGTGCTGTATCATTGAGTTCTAGGGAATGTGGGAAGAGTAGTTGCCATTGGTTGAGTTTGCTTATAATAATAGTTATCAGGCTAGTATACAGATGGCACCGTACGAGGCTCTGTATGGTAGGAGATGCCGTACACCATTGGGTTGAGCTGAGGTTAGAGAAAAACATGTTTCTATACCAGATATGTTGAAGGGCACCAATAAAAAGGTGAAGCTGATATGTGAGCGCTTGAAAGAGGCTTCGGATCGTTAGAAATCCTACGCGGATTTGAAGCGTAGAGATATAGAGTATGCTGTTGATTGTGTGTTTTTGAAAGTGTCACCGTGGAAAAGGTGATGCCGTTTGGACGTAAGGGTAAGCTTAGTCCGAGGTTTATTGGACCATATGAGGTTGTGGAACGTGTGGGTCCTGTGGCTTATCAATTGAGGTTGCCTCCCGAGTTAGAGAAAATTCATGATGTGTATAAGTATCAATGTTGCGGAGGTGTAGGTCGGATCCATCGCATGTTATGCTAGTGGAGGATGTTGAGTTGAGGCCTGATTTATCTTATGATGAGGAACCGGTAGAGATCCTCGATACCAGCAGTAAGGTTCTGCGTGGCAAGACGGTTGAGCTTGTTAAGGTGTTGTGGAGGCACCGCTGAGTTGAGGAAGCCATGTGGGAATGCAAGTCGGATATGTTGGAACAATTTTTGTATCTATTTTCCTCCAAGTAAATTTTGAGGAAGAAATTTCTTAAGCGGCGAAGAGTTGTAACGCCCCGGTTTTGGGCCTAGCGGTTTTGAGGCTTGTTATACGGTTCGGTGGACCGGTTGAGGGATTTGAGTCGAGTTCGGGAATAAATATTTTTGAGTAAGATAAAAATATGGAAAATGGTTAAAAAATATATTTTAATATATGGAAAATATTGGTGAAATAAATTTTGGAAAATGTGATTTGGAAGGGTGACACTTTGGTTAATGACTAAAATGTAATTTTTGAAAACTGTTTTTAAAGGTGACTAAATTATAAAGGATCAAATTCTTAGAATCCTTAAGGAGCTATTTTACCAAGTTGTTGCTGGTGGTTTCTCCCTTCAATTAAGACTTTTTTTAACATGTGTTTTTAAAGGTAATTAAAAGGGATTTTGATGATAAAAGTTAGTTATTGATTTTAAAGAAATTTGACGTAAACTTTTCTCTCCACCTCTTTTCTGCCAAACACTCTTGTTTTCATCAAAATCCAAAGGTGAGAGGTCTTTCTACTTGGATTCTTGATTTGTAATTGATTCTTTGCCTTTGATTTACAAAACCTCATTGAAATCTTTTGTTTTTCTAGCTTTAATCAACCAATTGAGGAAGAAATCACACATTAGAGGTAAGGTTCACTCTTATCCTCTATTGATGGTTCTTTATTGATATTCCCAAGTATTTGATCCTTGATTTATGATTTACAATCTGATTTTATGTTTTTATAGTGAATAATTGATTTAATCGGGATTAATTGGTGAAATTATGGAAGATTCATACTGAATCTGTTTTCCAATGTTGAGGATTGATTTTAAACATATTTTAGATGATTTATAATGTTGATAAGTTGTTTTTAACATTGGAATCCCGAAACTCCTTGAATCCTTGATTATTAGGTTGTTAGATTTGTTTTTTATGGAGTTATGGTGGCTGTGTTGTTGCTGGAAGTTTAAGGATGATGTAATCCTGTTTTTAGATGTTATTAGATGTTAATTGAAGTGTTATATTGATAGATTGTGGTTGGGTTGTGTTTGGAAAGAGTTAGATGATGATTTCAGTTGTTGTGGATGGGTAATTGTGAAAGGATTGTGAGGTTTTGCAAGGAATTGTTGTTGTAGTGTTTTGAATGCATTGAGATGCATTAATCCTCTGTTGTAATGTGGTTAAAACAAGGGAGGTCGATCCAGAAGTGAGCGGTGAAGTTTTGGAGGCTTTGGATGCTTGATTTCACGTCGGCGAATTGTGGTTTCACGTATCGGTGAGTGAGAATGTGGATTTTAGCTTTACAATGATTTAAAGTTGGTTTATGGGGGTTTAAACTGAGCTTGAAATGCTGGTTTAAACTCGGAAGGAAGTATGATGTGGTTTTCTCTCTCGGTCGTGCTATTGTGAAATGGTTTTATGCACTTGTTTTGATTTACATTGTACCTATTGTTTAAGCATGTTTAAAAGTATGTAAGATACTATTTTTGATCATGAAATGATGATGGATGCACGTGGTAAGTGATGCATGTAAGTATATGGTTTATACTTGTGTTTTAAGCATGTGTTGTTGCTTGTGACTTGGTTTAATGCTTATAAAAACAGTGAGGTAAATGGTGAATTATATTGTCAAGTGATGTAGTTTAAAAATGTTATCAGATATAGTTGGCCGGCCATAGGATTGATAGTGCACTACAATAAGTCACCTTGGATGTTGAGGGGTTTTTATTTGGTTTATCGAAAACTCTATCCAAGTACCCTAACGGTTAAGGGGTTATATGGTATCGTAAACTCTCGTTAGCGGGTTAAGCATCTAACCGAAGGGTGGGGTTGGTGTCCCCGTGGGTTGTAAGTGTAACCGGTTGTAATGTACCGCGATTGTGATTGTATCGCTATTTCGGTTGAGATGGCTTGAAGTGTTGTGAGGAAACTTGTTGAATCTGTGTATTCGATGAACTATTTTTGGTAAAGGAACTTGGTTATGATCACTTGTAAGCCAATATAATTATTAATGTATCATTGAAATGTTTTGTACAATGTGACTTATACATGTTTACCCTTTAAGCTTTCCATATGTTTTTTATGCATGGGAAGGCTGAAATTGAGGTTTAGCAATGGGATTTGCTGTTGGTTAATGACACATGTTGCATATGGTTTAATATGCTGGTTTTTAAAGATGTTAAGTGCATGGTTTTCAGGGCATGATGGTTTTAATGTTGTTTGAAAATGGATTGAAATGAGATTTCAATGTGTTGTTGAGGAATGGTTTTTAAATGCATTGATGGTGTCCTGTTTTGAGCACTCCTCAATAAACCTAGTGTTCTTACGCTCTCTTTGTCCATCAATGCAGAGAATTAAGGTTTGGAAGGCAGTGGGAAGCAAGGGATCGACAAAGACTTGATACCAAAAGTATTTTTTGAGTTAGACTATAAGTAATAAGAGCAACGGGGTTTTCGTTGTTGTTTTGGGAGATATTTTGTTAAACTACTTGGTTGAGCAATTTTTTTTGCTGCTCATGGTTTGTAAATGGCCATTTTAGATTGTTTGTGGTGATGGTTTGAGATTTCATGCTTTGCTTGTTTTGGTTTCTAGGAAGCATGCCTCTAGATTTACCTTTGAAGCATGATGCCATGTTTAGATGTTGAATCTGAGATGTTTGATTGAGGAATAGCTCTTGAATGTGTTGGATGTATGTTAGAAGCATGCTAGGGCGTTTTGGTATGTTCGAAAGCAGGTTAAACCAGCCAAAGAGGACATTTCTGGTCCATACGTATCGGTACAGGTGTCCCTATTTCGGTACGAGTAAGCCATTCTAGGCTTAGCGTACTGGTACGCGGGCAAGCGTTTCGGTAGAAGCTTAGGCAAATTTAGCCAGCATTTCGGTACGCAGAGAGCTATTTCGATACGACATAGTGTTTTTATGAAGGGCGTTTTGATACGCGGGGGCGTATCAGAACGAGTTTTGGCTATTGGAATTCTGGAGTTTGAAATAATTAATGTGTATCGATACATATCTCTCATGTACCAATACGATGACAGTTAAATCTGTTATTTGGAATATTCTAATGTTTTGTTTTCTTTCGTTTAATCCCTAAATGTTGTGGATGCAATTGAATGAGAATGAATGACCTTCATGAGCTGATTTTTGACGTGTAGGCATGGAAACTACTTAATTAATGGTTGGTAACATTAAAAAAGGTTAAGACCTAGTAGTTCTCTGAAATTGCAATTTGGTCCCTAAATTGCAATTGTGTTTAATTGGATGTCGATTCGATGCCCGATTGATTTGAGTTTCACCTTCTGCTAGTATGAACATATAAGATCATAATTTGCATCTAGATAAGATAAAAAAAATAGATGCTTTTTGAGTTTCTTCTTCATGTTTTACTTCGGTAAACCTAATGTGGCTCGTTCAGTTCGGTCTTGCGACTAGGCCGGGTCGAGGGGGTTACAAGAGAATTTGAGAGAAAGAAGTTATAAAGTTTGTTACGTGAATTTTTATTAAAAGCTTAATTATGATTTATTAATCCTCTCCACTATTTATAGCTCTTAAAAGTCATTTAAAAAAAGCTAATTGAAGGGAGAAATCTGATGAAAACATTTAGGATAATTAGCTCTTTAAAGATTCAAAGTTTTGATCTTTTTACAAAATCACTAAAAACAGTTTTCATTTTGGTCACTAATCCAAATTGTCCGATTCTCAAAACTCATTTTCCAAAATTGATTCCATTCTAATCATTAACATATTAATTAAGGATTTTAGAACATTTTTCCACATTTCTATCATATTCAAAAATATTTAATCTGATTTAATCTTGAAACCGACTTGAATCTCTAATACCGATCCACCGGACCCTCAAAATGACCCCAAAACATCTAGACCCAAAACCAGGGTGTTACCTCTCCAAAAGCACTATTTTTAATGCCAATCTTACAATGATTTTGCTTGTTTTTAGGTGCATTTAGTTGCATTAGGATGTTAAAACCATGCATTTGCATAAGGAGTTTAGAATTCTATCTATACCAGTGTGAAGGGTTGTTTTGTTGGCAGTTTTGCAGGTTTGGCATTGGATTTGGCTCAGAAAAGTAACAACAGGAAGGAATGCCAGAGAAAATGCCGGGCACTGTTGGCATAGATGGACCAGACAATGCCAAGAACCGGTTGGTAGAGAAGTGAACTTGATGCCACTCTAAGAAGTTGTTGGACCTCGAAAAAATAGGAAATGATCAGGCTCCGAAAAGATAGCAATTGGATCAATCTCCGTAAGATAGCGGATAAGATGGTACCAAGACTTGTTGGCAGATTCATGCCAAGCTTGGACGCCAAGGCAGCATCGGCAGTATGACATCAGCCCTAGCCTGATCAAAGTTCATTCAAATTTGGATAAGATGATAATCTCTTATCCCTTGGGCATTTGAAGTTCAAAAATTGAAGAGCTAATCCTATCCCTTCCTCGCACGCCTATTTAAACACCAACCAAGCTAGCATTTTTTGAGAGCGAAGAAGAAGATCAGAGTGAGGAGTTGGTGTGTGACGATTGACAACTGGCTGCACCTAGGAAGGGTGGTCTGACCAACTTGGCCGAGAAGCCTAGATCTTGAAGGGCTGCATCGAGAGACCCCTTCTAGCCCATTTTCTCTTTCAAGTTATTTTATTTTAAATGATGATGTACTTGGGAAACGTTTGTGGTTTTTTGGTTAAGTCCCTCACCATGAACTAATTTCATAGTTGGTGGGGGATGTTTGCGTTGAATGCTATTTTTATGTTTTAGTTTTTAATAATAAATCTACTTTGGCAATGTTTTATCTATTCGGCATACTCCAATGTTTCCTAAATACTATGCGAAGCGAGAGCTGACACTGTTGGCCTATTGCTCTTCAATATCTTAACAGACTTGGGGTGGCAACGATTAAGTTGTTGAATACTGAGGAGAGAAGCTTCGAAAGAAGTCGTTCAAGTAGATAAACTTACTTCGAGAGTGAAATCTACCCCTTAGGAGTATAGATTGGATTTTAATCAAATTGGTTTATTTAAAAGCGTGCACTATAGAGATATAAGGGTTTTTACATGATCAATTTAGGGCAATGACCATTGAGATAGTCTTTGCTAATTTTGAATCTGCTCAGCAAACAATGCCAAGACAGGTTGTTATTAAAGGCTGGCATGGCATGAATAGCGTGAAAACAGGCATTTCCTGCCAACGCTCATCATTCATTAAAGCACATTCCTTGCCAACGACTTACTTTACTTTTAGTTCTTTTCTTTTTAATTATTTTCAAAATCAACTTCAAAACAAATCAACTTCTTCTTAAGGAAAGTAACAATCAAAGCAATTGAGTTCAAGTCAATCTCTGTAGGATCGATACTCAGCTTACCAGCTGTATTACTTGCAGACCGTGTATACTTGCACGCACAAGACTCATCTTGGCACGTTTTTATACTTTCCAACACATATGTTTTGCCACTTTTGCCAGTATTTCACCTAGAGAGTCTACAAGCTTTTGGCGCCGTTGCCTGGGATTGCAACAAAATTGATTGTTTTTAAATTCTTACTTGGCTTACTTTTATTTTTGTTTTTGTTTTTACCTTTTATTTTTGTCGGTGTATGACCAGAAGCCATCCTGTGGTGGACGAGTGGCCATACGATCCAAAAATTGAGAAAACCTTGCAGAGGTTAAAAAGAAGATCTCGAGAGATGCAAAACCAAGGTAATAGAGGGAATGGTCTGGTGAACAATAGAGGAAATCCACTTAATAATGAGATACGACCACCACCTGTTGTCCCAGTTGTTAATGAGAGACCTATTAGAGAACATTCGACAACAACCATTGACAATTTGATGCCAGGACTTGTTGGCACAAAGGTAAACGCTGTCAATTTCGAACTTAAGTCGGTAATGATTCAAACTCTTTTGAATATAGCCCAGTTTGATGGAGCACTTACTGGAGATCCGAGGCAGCATCTGAAGTAGTTCATGGAGATTTGCCAGCTATTCCAACAAAATGGAGTACTTGAAGATACCGTGAAGATGAAGTTATTTACTTTCTCTTTGAGAGACATAGCAAAGGCTTGGCTTAACTCCTTTCCACCTGGCTCAGTTACTTCATGTGTAGACCTATGCCAGAAGTTTCTGACAAGATTCCAGCATCCAACACTCACTGCCAAGCTGCAAGGTGAGATCATTACATTCAGGCAGGCTGAGGACGAGACCTTATATGATGCATGGGAACGATTTAAAGACCTGTTGAGGAGGTGTCCTATGCATGGATTCCTAAATTGGACCTAGATCTAGACCTTTTACAACAGATTGAACGCACAAACGAGGATTGTCATTGATGCTTCAACAGCTGGCTCATTGCTTGACAAGACATATACTGAGCCTGTTGACATTTTAGAAAGGATTGCAATCAATGATTTTGAATATCCAGTTGCGAGACTTTGGACCGAAACTAAAACAAATGGGAAATTTTAGGTCGACGAACTAACTTCCATTCATGCCGAGATTTCCAACCTTACAAGTATGGTAAGAACGTTGCAAAAGAACAACGAGTCCCAAGAATTCAAAGAATTAGATCATTTTTGTACAATTTGTGGAGAGAATCATCATGTGGATGAATGCCCTACCAACTCTAAATCGGTAAACTTTCTTGGCAATGTTAATCGTTATTATCCTAACTCCAATACTTATAATGCAGGTTGGAGATAACACCCTAGTTTAGCATGGGGAAATCAAGGAGGTAACCAGTACAATGCCCAGCGCCAGAATACCAGAGGCAGAATAACAATGCCATGCCAACGTTCTATCAGAATGCCATGCCACAGAAAGCCCAAAACAATTTTCAGCAAGGGCAGAGACTCAACCAAGGAGGCACACTCACAGAGTACATGGAGAGGAATGATGCCACAGTCTAGAGTTTGGCAACATCAATGAGAAACTTGGAAGTCCAAATAAGGCAGATTGCCAATGCACTCAGCAATCGACCCCAAGGAACATTGCCAAGTGACACAGAAGACGCTCGTCACAAAGAAAATGAGCAATGTAAAGCCATAACTCTTCGGAGCGGTAAGCAGTGTAGGGTGGCAAGGGGAAGGGAAAGGCAAGTGCACCCACTCCAAAGCCCAAGGACAAGGGGAAGGGAAAGGCAAGGGCACCCACTCTAAAGCCTAAGGAGTCAAAGGCCGCGCCAGCAACCATGCCAGAAACTGTGCCAGACAGTTCAATGGCAATGCTGTCCCAAATTCACCAACGCTAGGAGATTATTCTCCAAAAGGTGGAAAAGGCTGAGGAGCTCAATTGTCAACTTATTTTGTGCCAGAATTTCTAGATTTCCTTGCTGAGCCCTCTGCCAGCGACAATACCATGCCAGCTAGTCCAGTTCATACCCCGTCCAATGCCACAGTCCCGTTGTCTCCAGTTCAAGTCACGTCTGCCAGTTCTGATTCTACATCTGAATCAAAAGAAACCAAAGCCAAGTCTGCCAAATCCAATTCTCCAGTGAAACATACTATACATACGCCATTTGATGCCACTGATGCACCTGCTGGATCGAAACCTGCCAAGGAAAAGGAGGAAGTTGGAGCCTCCACTGTCGCTTCAAAACCAATCCTGAAAAGAAATAAGCACAAGGACCCTGATCGTGGGCCATTTGTGAGAAGAAAAACACGTGTCGCACGATAAATAGTCTCTGAAGGGAAGTCCTTTTCTTCCTAAACTCCTTTACATTTCATTCATTTGCATTTACATGATCATGCATTTTATTTCATTCAGTTTTTCTTGTATATATGTGTTGTTTCATGCATTGGGAACAATGCACATCTTGGGTTTGGGGGTGTGTATTTCTTCACATTTATGCCAAGCCATACATTTCATGTTTAAATTATGTTGTCATACCATCTTGCTATGCCATTTAGGATAGATGCATACCGAACCACTAAAAAAAGAAAAAGAAAATTTTGCCTCGCTTTAATTTTGAAAAATATTAACACTTGTTAGGCAAGTCTAATTTGATCTAGGTGTCTGTCCAATGAAGAAATTTTAATCTTTAGTTGCAATGCCATGCCAGCAGAATAGTTATGTCAGGTTTTCTTGGTAATTGATCTCTAGTTTAGTGAATTGAACTTACTCTTAACACGTAGTATGTATCTAGTTCCTTAGCAAACTTAGACCTTTTGAAACTATGCTTAGATTTTAAA
The DNA here is from genome assembly GCA_019671005.1 of Hibiscus mutabilis. Taxonomy (NCBI): domain Eukaryota; kingdom Viridiplantae; phylum Streptophyta; class Magnoliopsida; order Malvales; family Malvaceae; genus Hibiscus; species Hibiscus mutabilis. The sequence continues at coordinate 20,095,517 of CM033749.1, read as the reverse complement.
AAAATGATGCAGGGTAAAAGAAATAAATAAGGCAGCAATGTTCTGCCAAGGCAAGAAAAAATAGAACTCTCTTATGCCTTAGGGATAATAAGCTACTTGGGGCTTCGTGGTTTGCTCCCTCTTAGTTCTCAAGTCCAAAACCTTAGAGTATGAGTTGAAGAGAAAGCCTAGTGATGTCTAGATTAAGGTGGGGATTCGTGTTATGCTCCCTCTTATCTCTCACGCTAAATAGTGTCACAAAGCAAGCTTAAATTAATGCCAACAAAAACCCTTGGCAAAGAAAAAAAGGAAAAAAAAAGAAGAGAATCTAAGTTTAGGTAGTAAGATTGTCTAAGAGAGTGAAAGTATACTTGATGCATATTGCCTACACAACATGCACTCTTCATGAACTTAGACTAGAGTTATATTACTGCACTTGAATTACTACTTTCTTGGCATTATTGCACTGAGATACTGAGGACAGAAATAGAGCCAAATTCATCTTGCCAGCACGTGTTGGCATTCAACCAAAATTTGGTCGAGGTAACTTTTTCATAGTTTTTTTGTTTTTATTTTGTTTGCATTACTTGACGACAAGCAATGAGTTAGGTTCGGGGGTGTGTTACCTCTCCAAAAGTACTATTTTTAATGCCAATCTTACAATGTTTCTGCTTGTTTTTAGGTGCATTTAGTTGCATTAGGATGTTAAAACCATGCATTAGCATAAGGAGTTTAGAATTTTGTCTACGCCAGTGTGAAGGGTTGTTTTGTTGGTAGTTTTGCAGGTTCGGCATAGGATTTGGCTTAGAAAAGCAACAACAGGAAGGGATGTCAGAGAAAATGCCAAGCACTAGTGGCACAGATGGACCAGACAATGCCAAGCACCGGTTGTAGAGAACTGAACTTGATGCCACGCCAAGAAGCTGTTGGACCCCGAAAAAATAGGAAATGATCAGGCTCTGAAAAGATAGCAATTGGATCAATCTTCGAAAAAATAGCGGATAAGATGGTACCAATACTTGTTGGCAGATTCATGCCAAGCTTGGATGCCAAGGTAGTGTTGACAGTATGACGTCATCCCTAGCCTGATCAACGCTCATTCAAATTTGGATAAGACGATAATCCCTTATCCCTTAGGCAGTTGAAGTTCAAAATTTGAAGAGCTAATCATATCCCTTCCCCGCATGCCTATTTAAACACCAACCAAGCTAGCATTTGTGAGAGCAAAGAAGAAGATCAGATTGAGGAGTTGGTGAGTGACGATTGACAACCGGCTGCACCTAGGAAGGGTGGTCTGACCAACTTGGCCAAGAAGCCTGGATCTTGAAGGGCTGCATCGAGGGACCCATTCTAGCCCATTTTGTCTCTCAATTTATTTTGTTTTAAATGATGATGTACTTAGGAAACTTTTGTGGTTTTTTGGTTAAGTCCCCCACCATGAACTAATTTCATATATGGTGGGGGATGTTTGTGTTGAACGCTATTTTTATGTTTTAGTTTTTAATAATAAATCTGCTTTGGAAATGTTTGATCTATTCGGCATACTCTAATGTTTCCTAAATAATATGCCAAGCAAGAGCTGGCACTATTGGCCTATTTCTCCTCAATATCTTAATAGACTTGGGGTGGCAACGATTAAGTTGTTGAATACCGAGGATAGAAGCTTCGAGAGAAATCGTTCAAGTAGATGAACTTACTTCAGGAGTGAAATCTACCCCTTATGAGTATAGATTGGATTTTAATCAAATTAGTTTATTTAAAAGCATGCACTATAGAGATATAGGGGTTTTTACATGATCAATTTAGGGCAATGACCATCGAGAGAGGCTTTGCTAATTTTGAATCTGCTCGGCAAACAATGCCAAGACAGGTTGTTATTAAAGGCTGGCACGACATGAATAGTGTGAAAACCAGGCATTCCTTGCCAACGCTCATCATTCATTAAAGCACCTTCCTTGCCAACGACTTACTTTACTTTTATTTCTTTTCTTTTCAATTATTTTCAAAATCAACTTCAAAACAAATCAACTTCTTCTTAAGGCAAGTAACAATCAAAGCAATTGAGTTCCAAGTCAATCTTTGTGGGATCGATACTCAGCTTACCAGCTGTATTACTTGCAGACCGTGTATACTTGCACGCACAAGACTCATCTTGGCACGTTTTTATACTTTCCAACACATATCTTTTGCCACTTTTGCCAGCATTTCACCTAAAGAGTTTACACAGGGCGTTACAACTCTCCCCCACTTAAGAAAGTTAGTCCTTAAAATTTACCTAGAGGAAACAAATGCGAAAATTGCTCCAACATATCCGCCTTGCTTTCCCAGGTGGCTTCTTCGACACAACGATGTCGCCACAAGAACTTAACAAGCTCAATCGTCTTACCATGAAGAACTTTACTACTGGAATCAAGGATTTCCACTGGCTCCTCATCATAGGATAAATCCTACCCCAACTCAATATGCTCCACCGGTATAACATGCGAGGGATCTAACTAATACCTCCGCAACCTAGATACATAGAACACATCATGTATTTTCTCTAGCTCAAGAGGCAACCTCAACCGATAAGCTACATGACCAACCCACTCCACAATCTCATATAGTCCAATAAACCTCGAACTAAGTTTACCTTTACGTCCGAACCGCATTATCTTTTTCCATGATGACACCTTCAAGAACACACGATCACCAACCATATATTCAATCTCCCTACGCTTCAAATTTGCATAAGATTTCTACCGATCCACAGTCGATTTCAAGTGATCACACATAAGCTTTACTTTCACATCCGGTAAGAAAACATGCTTTTCCCCTACCTTAGCCCAACACAGAGGCGTATGAAACTTTTGGCCATACAATGCCTCATACAGTGCCATCTGTATACTCGCTAGATAGATATTGTTATAAGCAAACTCAACCAAAGTTAAATGCTTCTCCCAAGTTTCTTGGAACTCAATAATACAACAACTCAACATATCCTCCAAAATCTGGATAACACGCTCTGACTATTCATTCGTCTGAGAATGATACGCGGTACTGAACCTCAATCTCATACCCAAAGCCCAATACAAACACTCCCAAAATCTTGATTGTAAACCTCAGATCCCTATCCAAAATAATGGACTTAGGTACCCCGTGCAAACGCACAATCTCAGCGATATACAAATATGCAAACTTATGCAAGGTATATGTCGTATGCACTGACAGAAAATGCGTACACTTTGTAAAGTGATCAACAATCACCCAAATGGAATCCTTTTTAGCCGGTGTCAACGGCAACCCTAACACAAAATCCATGAGGATTCTCTCCCATTTCTATTCTGAAATTCTCAACGGTTACAACAACCCGGATGGAAACTGATGTTCAACCTTAACCCGCTGACACATCATGCACTTAGAAACAAACTCTGCCATATCTTTTTTCAAACCAATCCAATAGTACACTTCCTTTAAATCACAATACATCTTGGTACTACTGGGATGCATAGAAAAAGGATTAGAATGTGCTTCGGTCATAATAGTATGCCTCAACTCCACATCATCCGGCACCACTATTTGACCTTTAAAACACAAAACCCTATCACCAACAAAATAAAAGTCTATCGGTTAACCATCTGATATGTCCTTAATGTAACCCCCTCAACCCGGCCTAGATGCACGACCGAACTGAGTGAGCTACATTAGGTTTGCTGAAGCAAACCGAAAAAAGATTACAAAAATTGATCCAATTTTTTCCTTTTATCTTGTCAAGATGCATATTATTAATCCTAAGTGATCAGGCTTACAACGGATGAGATTACAAAGGAAACGGGCCACGGAATATCATCCAATTGCATACAATTCACTTTAGGGACTAAAATGTAAAACTGGTAAATTACAAGGGCTTTATGGAAGTTAGGGTTACAAATCTTCAATTAGTCAGATTACATGCTTGTATGTCAATTCTCAATTCAATCCGACCATCCAAACTTACACAATCGCCAAAACAAGAATCAATGACTAAATTGAAAGAATACAAAACTAAACTCCATGACATTAACAAAAATAACAGTTAACCGTATCGATACAGACCAAGCCATATCGATACGGTCCTCCTATATCCTATTTCGACACTCCGTATAGTGTACCAGTAGGCTCGGTTTAATTTAAAATCCAACTTAAAAGATTAAATAGTCGTACTAATACGGATACTAGGTGTTTCGGTACGCGGGTTTGTCCCAAAAGTAATTTTCTAGTGGCGTAAAATCGTACCTATACACCTTAGCCCGTATTAAAACTCGAGCCTATTCTTGCCTAGCTGTACTAATTCGGTCTCTCGCGTATCGGAACGCCTGGGCCTGTAATGTCAACTTCAGCTAATTTTCCAATCGAATCTAGATGCCTTTGGTTCCTAGCAACTCACATACACGCATACAACCATACTTCTTATCATATTCCATCACTTGCACCAAGATTTATCATTCATAACAATTCATATGCTTCAAACCACGTTATAGGCATGCTCCCTAAAATACTTATCAAACATACCAAAACACTCAATTGAACATTTTCCAGCATATGTATTAATCCAATATATCTCTAGTACCATAATGAACATGTTAAAATCATCAAAGCATGGCATTTCACCAAAGCTATCTAGATGTATACCTAGGCAAACACCTAGCATCAACCATAAGCAAAAGCGTTAACATGCTTAACAACAACAATCCAACGCCAAACACAACATTAACCATGCTCAAAAACTAGGGAAAACAGAATTACAATTCCAAAAAACATGGCAAACACATTGCCTTATTAATCGAAAACTTAAACCAAGTTCATACTCAAAGTAGTCTTGGTCCTTGGATCACTTTAGACTTTGCCTTTGCTGCCCCTAACCTCAATTCTCTACATCATTAGGAAAAAGAGAGCGTAAACACACGTGATTAGTAAGGATGCTCTTAAAAACAATGATTCAATTAAAAATCCTTTGAAAATCAAACACACATTTTCAAACCATGCTTACAACCAAAGCATTACATTGATTCCAAATCAAAACACACATATCAACATTATACAAAACCTTTATAAACCACATGCTTAAATCCCAAAGCATTAAATCATATTACCATGCTTAAATCCCAAAGCATTATAAAATAGGTTTAACACATGAACTTTCATATATTGGTATTTATAGTGACCCCGGGTACACAACCCTTACCTTGGATAATCACCCCTATCCTTATACATATCAATCTCACGGATTCTCATACCATGCCTAGTTAAACCGCAAGGTTTGACAACCTTGCCTAGTTAAACTGCGAGTTTTAACGGCATTGCCTAGTTAAACCACAATGTCACCATCATCTTGGGTTGCCTAGTTAAACCGCATACCCTAAGAGATGTCCCAATAGTCCGAGTGGCCTAATTAAACCGCCATACCTCAAGGACCCTTGGCCATGATCGATTTTGTTTGTATATTATAGTGCACTTATGTAGCGATCTCTTTTTACGGAGTATTCGCTAAAAATATTTGTTTTACTGTGTTTGGGGGTCTTTCAGGTATTTAAAAATATATATTCCGTGGGGTTTTAGAAAAAACTGTATTTTGTTTAAAAATAGAGTCGCCATCGGCCACTAAGGTAGGCCAGACACCATAAAACTAGAAATTTTCTAAAAAAAAGTTGGGTTAGGGAGTCGAGTTACGGATGGGAAAGGATTAGCACCCCCACACCGCCCAAAATTGGCACTTTAATAATTACCTCTTTATTAATATTAGTCTTTCCAGATTAAAGTGGCGATTAAATTAAAATTTGGTTATAAGTGCGAGTAAATTTGAAGGACCCCGTTATTCAAGAATAAACTGATAGACCATCATCGCTGCACTTGATACTGGTGTTGCGCATAATAAGTGCTACGCAATTGTGCAAGTATACACGTTGCAAGTTATAGTATAAAAGATATCGTCTCCACATGGATTGGTGCCACTTTAAGAATATAGTCTTTTGCACTGTAAAAAGTAAAAACACAAATAAAGGATTATAGGAGTTTAACTAATAACTAAACTAGAAAGCAATGAAGTAAAAGAAAAGATGAGATCGAATGAGAGAGAGATAGGCCAGGTTATTGTGAGTTGAGGTGTGATAGCCGATTGGATCGTCTTGGTAAAAGAGTGCACGGGCAACTCAGTTGCTGTGGCAACTTGCACAACGAGGTTGCCTTGGCAACTAATCGATGGTTGCCTGGGCAACTACTTGGGCGTCTGGGCAGCAACCTTCAAGGTTCGACAGAGCGTTCTTCAATGGTTTCTTCTTATCCCTAAGTCGAAACTCTAGCTACTTGTGCATGCCTTGATAATACATCCCTGCATGAATCAACGGTGAACAACAACCAATCTTGCGCTCCTCTTAGCCATTGAAATCCTTGACTTATTCCTAAGCTGGATTAATCTTCACCATCAATAGATTGAATAAAGATCATATTCATTCGTTTCTTGAATCTAACTCTCCCGATATTAGATAAATAGATGAAATCACGAGATCCTCTCCCAATTCACTCGCAAACAAGAATAAGAACCAAGAATGAATAAACCTTGAATAGAAAAGTGCAAACTCTTATTACCTAAACAAAAACCAATAGTTTCTCACAACCACAAATCACAATAACCATAGCCAAATAGATTTAGTTCATGGCTAGGTTCCAAAAAAACACAAGATAATTAATCCCTAGCATGAACCCAATCGAACAAGAAAGAAAAGGATGAAGAAGGAGGCTTGTCGAAATCCTCCTTGCCCTAGATGCTTGTCAAAAATTCTCTCATCTTGCCCTCCTTGGACTTGTCAAAATTCCCCTCTCTTTCTCTCTCTTGATTATCGAAATCTCCCTCTTATTTATAGGGCTAGGCCAAAGTCCTTCTTTGAGGAGGAAGTTAAGTTTGAATTAAATTATCTTTAAAGAATATAATTCTTTATTATATTTATATTCCTACTAGAACTTCTCCTATCTTCTTGGAATTTAATTCTTCTTTAATCTCTTCATGGAAATCCAATTCCTTTGGGATTGGGCTTTGCTCCACGTCATCTTGGGCTTATCTAGTCATCAATTTCGACTACCATATCACCTTATTCTTTGTCGACAATTGCCCTGGCAACTAGCTCGGCGTCTCCTTCATGTATTGCCCTGGCAACTAGCTCGGCGTCTCCTTCATGTATTGCCCTAGCAACTAGCTCGGCATATCCTTCATGCATTGCCCTAGCAACTAGCTCGGCATATCCTTCTTGCATTGCCCTGGCAACTAGCTCTAGCCTTGCTTTGGCAAGTGATCCTGCATATACACACAAAACACACCAAAGCAGCATCTTTTCCCACAAAAACTACCAAGTTATGTAATCAAGCTCAACGATGGAAGGAAACATGGATTAATGCATAATGGCTAATTATGCAACTAATATGAGCCTAAGTCTAACAATAATATGAGTAAAAAGGGTAAGAAAATAGTACTTTTGAACACTTATCACACCCCCAAACTCGAACTATTGCTTGTCCTCAAGCAATGCAAACTCATAATTACCTGTCAAGACTCATAATTACCCATGCAGCACGCTCGAAATAAAAAATTGAAAGGACGGAGGTCCTTATTACGTAGTTATACCATTTAATAAATTTTAAGACTCTTTAAAATACCCCCACCCGGCCAAATTTTAACCTTTTTCCTAATTTTTTAAAAAACCCTTAAAAACTCTCCCATTTATCTTTGTTCTTTGCTTTGGCCCAGCCCTAGAACAACGACCAAACCTTCTCAGCCGTCACGCTCGGCCGATCTCAAACGAGGCTCAGCAGTAAGGCCGCCTCAAACCATCCCGGACTGCGGCTGTTCGGCAACTAAAAACCCAAAAAACCTGCAACATCTCTGTTTTAAACTAAGAAAAACATAGATATTTCCCTAGTTTGAACACAAAATTTTTTTTTGAACGGCTCACCGGAAGGGTTCATCGCCGGCGGGACATTTAAACGACCAACATAAACCCTCTTTTTATTATTATTATTTTTTACTTTTTACTCCGTATGAATGAAAAAGAAAAGAAAGAAGAAATTACCCTAAACTCTGTATATTTTTGTATTTTCGGAAAACAAAAAATTGGTCCCTTCTCTTGTGTCTGAGTTTTATAAATATACTTGTTCTCTGGATTTTTTGTTAGAAATAAGATATAAAATACATATATTTAGATCTGATTTGGTACTGATAATACATTTTTCTATCTTCTCACATTCCTGAGCGCAGTGGTTGGAGAGCCGGTAGAGGAAGCATGGTGGAGGTGTCATCTTGGCCAGACTCGTTCTTAGCTGTTTGATCAAATCTGATCCAACAGCTGAGATTATGTGAAGAACGTGAAGAATACAATCTTGGAAGGGTGGGACCACACAAGATGATGCCATGTAGCGTCCGGGAAAACCGAGAAACCTAGTGCGTGCGACACACGTGCTCTTAGAGAGCTGGACGGCTCGAGCGTGTACCACACGCGGTAGCTGGATGGTCTTCTCCTTTCAATCGTGGCCGTTGTATCAAGGGTTGATCCAACAGCTCTTGGTTTGTTTTGCACAAAGAAGAGATTAGGGTTAGATATTTTAGGGTTTAGTTTAGTCTGGTTCAGGCCGAAAATGGGCTATATGATTACTTGGGTTTTGTTTGTAATTGGACTGGACTGCTAATTTTTGGGTTTTAATTAAATATTTTTTTGGATTTTATTTTAAATTGGCTCATTACTAATAATAATAGTAATAATGCATACAAATGCATACACATGCACATATAATATATATACATACAAGCATACATGCACATTAACATATGTATCACACACGTTTGAACACATAACATACAAGTATATGTATTTATTCACACATATTGTACATATACAGTCAATGTATTCATGAAATATAAACATACATATGCATACATATACCATGATAATTATTAATACGTACACATACATAATATATAATACATGTACTCACATGTAGCACATATACCTTTACGTACATATTAATCACACGTATATAATAAACACATATAATAATATATCACATGTATATATGCAATAATAATATCTATTAATTATTAAAGTAATATATTAACACGATATTTACAAACCAGATAAAAATGAGTGATTACAGTTGCCCCTCTTTGCTTGTTCCCGTGGAACGGGAACAAAGCAAAGATCATGAGCACTAATTTTTATTCGACTTCCCTGTTTGTAGCTTCGGAATTATGTGTTCTTCTGGAACTCTCCGTTTTTCCTTATCTAAATCTTCAGGTTCATAAGTTCTTCCTATATAGAACTTCTTCACCTTCTGATCTTGGAGCTACAAGTCTTTCCTATATAGAACCTTTCATTATGAAGTCTTGAGTTACGAGTCCCTCCTATATAGAACTTTTCACTCTGAGACGGCAAAGCTTGGAGTCATTCCTATATAGAACTCTTCGCCTTCAACGCGTCAGGCTTTTCCTATATAAAACCTTCTACGTCACGGATGGATTCTTTTGACTAGAAGTTCTTCCTATATAAAATTGTTAGTCTTTAAACCCTGGAGCCGTCGGTCCTTCCTTTATAGAACTTTTAGCTTCTGAAATCTCGAAGTTACGGGTTTTTCCTATATAGAACCTTTCACTACGAGGGCTCAAAAATATAGTTTCTTCCTATATAAAACCTTTATCTTTGAATTTGGGATTTACGCCAAAATGGCTACCGATCTTTTTGGACTCACGCTACTAAGGCTGCCGAAATCTTTCTTCATATTTGGGGATTCACACCAAAAATAGCTATCGATCTTTCTGGACACACGCTACTAAGGCTGCCGAAATCTTCAAATGAATCAACCTTTTCAATACGAAGTTGCAGACCAAGAGTCATTGGTAATCTATAAGTACCTGTTTAAAATAGACAAAATGTTGTAATAAATGTGTTAGCATGCTCCTAATCCTAAGGATGCCTAACTATACATGATGCATGAGTGTCAATATCTCGATGCACCTGCTTTTGCAATTAGTCAATCTCGACTCTTCATTTGCTTTCTTTTCCTTTTCTTCCTCTAGGGGTGGTACCCCATCTAACTGTTGGGTTCAACCATTTCGGCCTTTCTTTTCTGAATTTTTGATTCTAAGTTCTAAAGTGCCTTTTCGGGTTTTCGCTTTAGAAAGTTTTTTTAGGCACCCTTAAGGGTTTTCACCTGGGAGATCTCCATTGTCGTCTTGAATATTTTCCCAGACAAGTAAGAATGGTGCATGACATTGGTTATCTTATTCTGATGCTCGAAGTGTTCCCCTCGTTGCGCCTCGACATACATTACGCAAAAAGCTTGAAATCAAAGTTAATTCTATTTTCTAATAACATGTATTCTCAAGGTTATATCATAATAATGCTCAAAAATCTTTTGTTTATCATAAGTCTATGTTAACCTGTTTGCATGATGCTTATGAAAACAATGAGAAGACAAGGAATGGAAGGCATGAAAACATGATTTTATTGACATTAAGAACTTGGAACAGTTTTGAAAAAGTCATGGCAAACATGAGGAAAAGGGAAAGCAGAACATGAAATGCAAAACCCCCAAATATCCATTGTATGAATGATGTGTGATCCCATCCACCGAAATAGGATCTTTACCTAGAGCTCCTCCTTCTGGTGCCCGTGAGGGTAATTCTACTTGTCGGAGGCCTAATCTCAAAATTTATCTGAGCCGCCCTTAACGGGTTTTTGAACTCAGATCCTTTTTTTGCTTCAAGACGCCCTTTTCCAGGTTTTCGTCTTGAGCTCTCTCCTTGTTTTTTCGAATGCGCATTTTGTGGGTTTTCACCTCATTTTTTGTTTTTCATTTTTTCATTTTTTAAAACATAATACTTTTTAACTGAATCAGAATTCACACGATTTTTCAATTATTTTCCATCTATTTCAGTTAAAATCAACGCTCATCCCGAAAAAGTCTTCTTGACGACATATGGCCCTTCTCAATTAGGCATCCACTTTCCTTGAAAATCTTTCTGAATTGGGATTCTCTCAGGCGCACTTTCTTATCATATGGCACCAGATCTCCCTCTTGGAATTCTCTCAGGCGCACTTTCTTATCATATGCCTGCATCATTCATTTTTGGTACATTTGACCATGGCAGATGGCTTTCAGCCTCTTTTCTTCGATGAGATTTAAGTGGTCAAGCCTGGTTTGCACCCACTCTGATTCATCCAGTTTTACTTCATTCAGAACCCAGAGTGACGGAATCTCAACCTCAATGGGTAGTACCGCCTCTGTACCCTACACTAGAGAATAGGGCGTTGCCTATGTTGATGTGCGAACAGATGTTCGGTAGGCGAACAGAGCAAATGGCAGCTTCTCATGCCAATCTTTGTAGGTGTCTGTTGTCTTTGTAATGATTTTCTTTATGTTCTTATTTTTCGCTTCTATTGCCCCATTCTTCTTAGGACGGTAGGTTGTGGAAATATGGTGTGTTATTTTGAACTGGTTGCACACCTCAGTCATCAATTTATTATTCAAGTTGGAAGCATTGTCGGTGATAATTCTTTTGGCACCCCATATCGGCAAATGATCTCCTTCTTCAAAAAATTGCACACCGTTGTCCTTGTGATGTTGGCGTAAGATGCTGCCACCACCCATTTAGTGAAGTAATCAATGGCAACCAAAATAAAATAGTGCTCTTTGGAAGCCTTTGGATAAATCTGTCCAATGACATCCATGCCCCATGCTGCAAATGACAAAGGCGAGTTCATGGTGTGTAAAGGTAAAGGATGAGCGTGGATCTTGTCGGTATATATTTGGCATTTATGGCATTTCTTGGCATAATCGATGCAATCTCCCTCCATAGTCGATCAGAAATAGCTATATATCATGATTTTTCGGGCTATTGATAGACCATTGGCGTGTGTTCCACACAAACCATCATGCACTTCTGCCAAAATTTATTTCACCTCCCGGGCATCTACACATCTCAACAAAACTTGGTCATGGCCTCTTTTGTACAGGATCTCCCCGTCCAAAACATATCATGTTGCCATCTTTTTGAGTGTTTTTCAGTCATTCTCGTTTGCCCCTTCAATATACTTTTGAAACTTGATATATTGCAAGATATCTTAATACCAAGGGTTGCTATCTATTTCTTCTTGCACATTATAGCAGTGAGCTGGCCTCTCAAAAGTCTGCATCTCGATTGACTTTATTTCTGCTTTCGTATTTGCTTTGAACATGGAGGCTAGGGTTGCCAAGGCTTCTACCATCTGGTTATCTTCTCTATGAAGGTAGGTGAAACTGACATTTTCAAATTCTTTAATGAGCTCTTGGATCAACTCGTAGTATTTTGATTAGCTTCAGATCCCTAGTTTCCCATTCTCCTCGTAACTGATAGATCACTAAGGACAAATCTCTGAATACTCGAAGTTCTTTGATTTTTCTTTCAATGGCTGCATTTAGTCCCGTGACACAGGCTTCGTATTCAGCTATGTTGTTTGTGCAAAAGAATTCTAGTCTGCTGGTGAATGGGTAGTAGACATCTTCTGGAGAAATTAGTACGGCTCATATCCTGTGGCCAAGGGTATTGGAGGCTCCATCAAAGTAAAGCTTCCACGAGCCATCATCTAAAACGTCTTCTGTAGTTGTAATGCACATCAAGTCCTCATCTGGGAAATTGAAGTTCAATGATTCATAATCATCTAAAGCATGGCTAGCTAGGAAATCCGCTATAGTGTTTCCTTTCATAGCTTTCTAGCTCACATATACAATGTCGAACTCAGATAAGAGCATCTACCAGCGGGCCATCCCCCCCGTTAATGCCGGTGCTTTTATTAGAAACTTCAAGGGGTCCAATTTGGATATAACCAGGTGGTATGGTATAACATGTACTGCCTAAGCCTTTTGGTAGTCCAAACCAAGGCAAAACATAGCTTCTAAATTGACGGGTATCGTGCTTCGCAATTGGTGAACATTTTGCTTAGTTAGTAGATGGCTCTTCCTTCTCCCAGACTCATTATGTTGCCCCAACCGCAACCCATTGAGTTTTCAAAAACTGTTAGGTAAAGGATCAAAGACCTGTTCGATATTGGTGGGACTAGAATCAGGGGTATTCATCAAGTACTTCTTAATCTTCTCTAGTGCTTCTTGACATACCTCATCCCAGACCCTTGAGTTATTCTTCCTAAGTATTCTGAAGACAGGGTCGCACTTATCTATTAATTGAGTGATAAAACGGGAGATGTAGTTTAACTTTCCCAGAAAACCTTAGACTTCTTTCTGAGTATGATGCTGTGGGAGGTCCTGGATAGCCTTCACTTTTTTGGATCGATCTCAATCCCCTTCTTGCTCACTACAAACCCCAAGAGTTTTTTAGATGTGACTGCGAATGTGCATTTAGCCGGATTGAGCTTCAGCTGGTATTTTTGTAGTCTTTGAAATAGCTTTCTCAGGTTTCAAATGTGCTCTTCCTCGGTTCAAGATTTAGCGATCATGTCATCCACGTATACTTCTATCTCTTTGTGTATCATATCGTGAAAATGAGTCACCAATTTCTTTGATAAGTTGCCCATGTGTTCTTGAGTCCGAATGGAATCACCTTGTAACAAAACGTCCCCCACATTGTTATAAATGTGGTTTTCTCCATGTCTTCTGGGTCCAACTTTATCTGGTTGTATCTTGAGAAACCATCCATGAATAAGAACAATGAGTGTCTCGCGGTATTGTCCACCAACGTGTCAATATGTTGAAAAGGGAAATTGTCTTTAAGGCTCGCTCGATCGAGATCTCTGTAATCTACACACATGCGGACCTTTCCATCATTCTTTATCACCTGTACGATGTTTGCAACCCATTCAGGGTATTTGGAAACCTCCAAAAAGCCATCATTAGACTTTTTTTGCCTCTTCTCTGATCTTTAACAACATGTCAGTCCTTATTCTTCTGAGCTTTTGCTGGATTGATTTGTATTCAAGCCTCGTTGGTAGCTTGTGCACCACTATGTTTGTATTCAACCCTGGCATATCTTGATAATTCCAAGCAAAGACGTCCTTGAATTCTTGGAGTAGGGCTATCAGTTCACACCTGGTTTTTTAGGAAAACGTAGTCCCGATTTCACTTCTTTTCTCTCCTCATCGATTCCTAAGTTCATAATTTTTGTTTTTTCTTGGTGGGCATGATTTGCTTTTCTTCGTTGGCCATCATCCTTACCAACTCCTCATGAACCTCGCATTCTGCCTCGTCGTCCCCCTCTTCAATTTCTGTTGAGATCTTGGGGTGTTCGAAGTCTATCTCATTATTGGATTCAGATTCATTCATATAGTTAATCATAGATACCCTGCATGAAATGAGAACGAATGTATTGGGAAGAGAATGATTTTAAATGAAGTGAATGAATATGAGTAAGAAATGAACGAATAAAGTAAATGAAATGTTTTCCATTTGAGAAAACGAGGAAGACATTATTTCATTGCAAAAAAAAAGTTAACATAGATGCCCCATACAAAAGATCCCTATTGCCTATGGGCAAAAACAAAAGGGTTGGTTTGGAGCATTACTCTGATCTAGCCCTAATGATTACAGGTAGATAAATATATCTCCAGTTATTGAGAGTTTCTCCTGGACAGCAAGGGCGGATGCTGGTCAACACGTTGCTGCCATTGTCATCTTCAGCTATCATGTTGATGGACATCCCTTCAAGCAATTCATTGAACATCTCATTCTCGTTAAGTATGTCATTTTCTCGAATTGCTTCCTGTACTTTCTGTTATGTATGGTCAATTCCTCCAAAGACAAAAAATATCTTTTACATAAGGGAAAGACATCGATCTCCATAGAATATCCTCTCCTTTCAGTCTAGCCCTCATTTGTTCTTCTTTCTTTTTATATTCCCCTCCCCTCTGCTGAACACTCAGTTTGTAGCCAAGCCCAAAATGATCTTTCTTTGTAATGACACTTCTGGGTCGTATGCTTCCTTGCAATCTTCTTCCTAGCCCTCTTCTTATTTTGGCTCCCCAGCCCAAAGTTTCAAAAATAGTCATCTTGGTGCAGTTGGATAACCTGGGGTATGGGATCCGATTACCTTCTGCTACAAATGTAGCATTTACAAGTTCCAATGCTCAGAAAGAACATTCCGCAGCATCTTCATTGTTCTGGATGTAGGGGGAATCCAATGTTACTGAGGTGATGATTTCTTGCTCAGCTTCTATAGTGACAAACTTGCCTTCGATCACAAATTTCAATTTTTGATTGAGTGATGAGGGAACGGCTCCAACAGAGTGAATCCATGGTCTTCCCAATAAGCAATTGTAGCTCGGCTTTATGTCCATTACCTAAAATCAATTGTGTACTCTGTTAGCCCAATCAACAAAGGTACCTCAATTCTTCCAAGTGCCCCCCTTTGAGTACCGTCAAAGGCTCTTACACAGTTATGACAGGGTTTCATGTGGGAGTTATCTATTGGTAGCCTTTGCAGAGTCACCATCGGTAGTACGTTTAATTTCGACCCATTATCAATCAGTACTCCTGGCAAAACATACCTTTTGCAGTGGGTGGTGATCTTGAGAGCTTTGGTGGACCCCATACCTACTTCCGTGATCTCGTCATCGCTGAACGTGATGTAGTTATACGTGGTGATATGCCCTACTATTTTGTCCAATTTAGACACATAAATGTCACCGGGTACAAACATTTGGTTTAGCACCTTTAACAATGCATCACGATGCTTTTCCGAACTCAGAAGCAACTCCAACACCGTAATCCTTGCTGGTTGTTTTTTGCAACTGCTCCACTACATTGTATTCATTGTGTCTCAGGAACTTCAAAATCCCTGTGCCTGAGCCTCAGTTACCGACTCATTAATTTTTGGAGGGGATTCCTCGCCAAATATCTTCGCAGGACCAATTGATGTTCCTTCTCCCTTATTTTTGTAGCTTCAACATATTTCAAAGCTTCCGAAGAGTAACACCTACCGCTCCTCGTGAAATGGCCTACCTCGTTGACAATTTCATCTTTCTTTGTATGTTCATCTTTCTGTATTGGCTCTTCTTTTACCATTTGTTCCTTCTCCTCACGAGGTTTCGACTCCTCTAGTATAGTCACATTGGTGGCAGAATTACAAGGGGTTTGTCGCGTGTCTTTGAACGAAAATGGGGATGGTACTGAGATGATGATTTTGGGGGCCACCTTTACAGCTTCTGCTTGAGATGAACTTACTTCCTTTGGTCTGGATGGGATGACAAAGGGTCTGTCTATTCCATACTTGATGTTGGAGCTATCTGACGCGTATACATCCAACCTCTTCCTTCCTGCAACCTCCTCAAAGAACTTTGTCTCTTTACGGTCCATCAGCTGTTGAATCAATCTCCTAAATTCTTCACATTGTTGATGTCGTGCCCTCCATCCTAGTGGAACTTGCAATAAGCTCTAAATCCTTTATGCACCACTATCATGCCTCTGTCATTCATGTGGGCCATGCATAATTTTTGGAAGACCCACCGTAAGGGAGACTTGATTTCTGGCACATCTTTCTTAGCCTTCCTAGTAGAGTACTCCTCGATAGTGTTCACTTTGCGATTCCCGTGATTAGAAAACGAGTTAGCGGCCTCATTCGGTTCCTCAAACTTTAATACCCCATAATTAATCAGACTCTGCACAAGTTTCTTGAATGTGAGGCAATTTCCTGCAAAGTGACCAGGGGCACCGCCATGATAATCGCAATACGCGTTGGGATCATACCATGATGGAAACAGAGGTTTGAACGGAGTAACATAGTATGGGCAGACCAAGTCAGCTATGTATAACCGAGGATAAAGCTCGGTGTACAAAACTGGCAATGGAGTAAATGTTGCTTTCTCTTGTTCCTTTTTTGGAGTTCTTCCTTTTCTTTGGTTTGGATTCTGGACCTTCCCTATTGATGCTTGCGGCTGAGAGACCATAAAGTTCTTTGGGGCATTGTAAGTGCTCGTAGTATTTACCTCATTCTCTCTCTTCTTGTTGTGCTTTCGAGAGTTATCCTCACTGTCAATCCTGCCACTCTTAATTGCCAATTCAAGAGACTCCCCAGTCTTGATCAAATCAGCAAATCTCTGAGTTGTATTATTGATGAGGCGATCAAATAATGTCCCCTTCAAAGTATTTGCGAATATGGGTGTAATCTCGTGCTCAGGAATTGGTGGCTGGATTTGAGAGGCCACCTCTCGCCACCTCTGGGCTTATTGTCGCAGACTCTCGTTAAACTTCTGCCCCATGTTTTCCAGCAAGATCCTACTGGGGGTCATATCTGTCACATGTTTGTACTACTCAATGAACACCTTTGAAAGATCCTTCCAGGACTTGATATTTACTCGGATTAATTGGGTGTACCATCGGAGTGCTACTCCAGCCAGACTATCCTGGAAATAATGGATTAAAAGTTTTTCATCCTTGATAAAGGCTGCCATCTTTCGGCAATACATGTACACATGCGCGGAAGGGCATGAAGTTCCATCATACTTGTCAAATTCTGGATTTTTGAATTTTGGTGGTAAAATAGGTTAGATACCAGGCTCAGATTACTAGCCTCATTCCCTGATTCATCTACAGTTTGCAGTGCTCTAAATTTTTCCTCCATAAGACGAAATCTTTCCTCTCATTTCTTTTCCACTTATGTTCTAATTTTCTAGACCAAATTCAGATCCAGCACCTCTTCTTCGTATAATGCCTCTGTATCGATGGGTTGATTTTCAGATGCCCTTGCATGAAGACTAGCAGATATCTCGACAGGGTCAATGTATACTCTTCTTGCCGGACTAGGCATCTTTGGTTGAACCTTGCTGTGAGATGCGATACCTTGTGGCTCCTGGGTGACTTCGTTTTTAACCTTTTCTTTCCCAGAGCTTTTTTCCAGCAATGCAGTTAACTCGGATAATATCGTAGGTTGTGATTGAGCGATATGGTCACTGAGACACTGTCTAGCGTCATCAAAACGTGCTTCCAAATCCTTCTGCCCTTTTTCCAAACTGACTATTTTGCCCTCCATTAGTTTGTTTTAGAACCAAGTAAAGTATGGATGCGGAATGGTTGCGGCTTATCTTTTAGTTTCACACTGCCACAATATTTACACTATTAATATTTTTACAAAGAAAGATGAATGCATGTATAATGATGTAAATGCCATGATGCAATGCAAGAATGTATGCAAATAAAGGTACTGATTCCGCTGGTAATCACCCTTTTGAACTACTTTCATGGGAATTAAAGGGTCCACATTACAAAATAGTAAAGTAGAGTTTTACACATAAGCCCTAGCTCTTATCTTCTCGATAGCCCTGAGCAGCTTGATGAACCTAGGTGCTTCGTTCATGTCTGAGGTTATGAAAGGTCGAAGGGTTTCAACTTCTGCAGCTAAATCCATCACATGTCCCACAACTCGTTGTATCTCCACCATCAGGGTCATGTAATACTGGTCTCTGTCTTGAATCATCTAAGAGGCATCATGAAGTCTTCACCGCCAATAATTGTCTCTACCTACAACAGCTTCTTCAAATACCCTAATTCTCCCCCTATAATCCTGAATTGTTGCCTCGAGTGACTCAATACAGGCTCGTAACATACCAATTTCACGATCCCGTTCTTGTAGTTCGATGAAACCATTCCTTCGACAATAAGTCTAAAAGGACTCCTCCAACTCAGTTAGTCTCCCTTCTAACTTGGCATTCTAATCTTGGTTCTGATTCAGGCTTTGAACGGTGTCGTTGTACAAGTTTTGCATTTCTAATAGCCTATTCCTGCTCCCCATGGATTTTTCTTCCAAACAACAGTGTTCTCTCTTTCGTAGATGATTGCTTGCTTGCTTGCCTTTGTCGATTTCTTGCCTAGCTCTTTCTTTCTCTTGGTTAATGGCATCCCTAAAAGACCGCCTTTCACTCTCGATGGCTAACTTGCAGCTTTCTAACTCATTCTCAATTGCTCACTTGCCTTTGTCTCGTTCTTCTTCAACTAAATACATACCGTTCATCATTTTCTTCTCTACGGCTAGGAATTGGCTTCGACTGGCATTCAACACCTTTTCTTGAAGCTAGAGAGTATCTTTCTGATAAAGAGCATTCTTCTCACTCAGATCTGCGTTCAGCTTCTTCAACTGCCTAATGGTCTCATCTCGTTCGTCGACATCCAAACTTGCCTTGTAGAGCTCACTCATATGATGAGACTGTAAAGCCTCTATATTTTCTTAACCTCATCGAGTTCATTTTGCAAAATGTCGGCCTCGGACGGTACTATCCTCTTATGCTCCTTAAGTGACATGGTTGGTCCTTGGTCGGGTTCTAGAATCTTGTCGTTAATCCTCAGGCGCCTCCAAAGATCGTAATCCGGGGTGGTCATGCATTCAGTATCTCCTTCTACTCTTATCCGATAACAGTGATCCCAAGCTCTCATGATGGTCTGAATCTCCACCTAAACTCGCCCTTGAAAGAAAAATCACTTCGACTTAAACCGGCGGTAACGAGGAACAAACTGTCGCGATCCGAATTGTTGGGACACCAAAAGCGGAGCACAAACAATTCCACCATGTAGCCATAACATCATTAGCCAGTCGTAATCGCCGCAGCTGTACAGGAAGTAACTAGCCCTACTGTAGCGATATCCCTTTTTATGCTAAAAAATAGGGTGTTAAGGTGTTTAGGGTCTTTCGGGTATTTAAAAATGTATTATATGGGGTTTTTAAAAAACCGTATTTTATTTAAAAATGGAGTCGCCACCGGCCACTTAAGGTAGGTCGGACACCTTAAAACCAGAGATTTAAAAAATATTGGGTTCGGGAGTCGGGAACGGATGGGGAAGGATTAGCACCCCCACACTGCCCAAAATTGGTACTTTAATAATTACCACTTTATTAATATTAGACTTTCCGGATTAAAGTGACGATTAAATTAAAATTTGATTTATAAGTGTGAGTAAATTTTAAGGGCCCCGTTATTCGAGAGTAAACCGATAGACCACCATCACTGTGCTTGATACTGGCCACGTTTACACTCGAATAAAAGGGCACCGCATTGACAGTTTATATTTCTAAAATACAACTTAAAACATGGAAAATAAAAATAAATACAATGCGATAAAATATAAATAAATACTAACATAATAAAATACTAATCTAACATAAATAAAATAATAATCTGAAGCATGCATACATAAATATTAATCTAACACAAATCTAACATAAATAAAATATTAATCTAAGACATTCATACATATTAATCTAACACATAAATAAAAACAAATCTAACATAAATAAAATACTAATCTAAAACATACATATTTAAATATTAATCTAACACATAAATAAAAACAAATGTAACCTAAATAAAATATTAATCCAAAAAATAAATAAATACTAATCTAAAATATAAATAAACATACAAAAAAGAACATTATTTTAAATTAACTAATACTTTAATAAATCATAAAAATTACAACACAAATAAAAAAGGAAGAAAATATACCTAACTAGGAGTCCGAATGACGAACCCCGACTAAAACCCACCAAGATCTACCATGACGTCTCCAAAAATTAACTAGATCGAAACCAAAATAGGACCCCGATCGAACCAGTTAGGACCGAGGACATTGACCCGGTCCTTGGCTACCCGAGAGCAATGCTCTCTTATTTGAGGCTTGCCACCTATTCTCCACTGCGTCCAATGCCTCCCCATTTCATGCCTTTATATAGGCATTGAAGGTGGCTTAAGTGCCGATGTGGGCAAATGTGTTCCACGCACATTTGTATTATTTTCCCTTTTTTTACACTTTAATCAACTTTTTTACCCTATTTTTTATTTTAAATTAATAATATTACTATTACAATAATAATAAAAAAGTTAGAACCTGGAAAAAAATGAGTGATTACAGCTGCCCCTCTTTGCTTGTTCTTGTGAAACGAGAACAAAGAAAAGATCAAAAGCACTCATTTTTGAACTAATTCCTTATCCTTGGCTTCGGAATCATAGGTTCTTCTGAAACTTTATGCTCTTCCTCACCAACTCTTCAAGCTTGTAAGTTCTTCTTATATAGAAGTTTTTCGACTTCTGATCTTGGAGTTGTAGGTCCTTCCTTTATAGAACCTTTTCACTTTCTTGGGTGGATCTCTCGGAATGAAAATTCTTCCTATATAGAACTTTTTACCTTGAAATCCTAGAGTTAGGGTTCTTCCTATATATAACCTTTCACTCTGAAGCCTCGAGTTATGAGTCCATCCTATATAGAACTTTTCACTCTGATACGGTAAAGCTTGGAGTCCTTCCTATATAGAACTCTTCGCCTTCAACGCGACGGGTTTTTCCTATATAAAACCTTCTACGTCACGGATGGATACTTCCGACTGGGAGTTCTTCCTATATAGAACTGCTAGTCTTCAAATCCTAGAGCCGCCAGTCCTTCCTATATAGAAATTTTAGCTTCTATAATCTCAGAGTTACGGGTTCTTCCTATATAGAACCCCTTACTGCGAGGACCCGAAAATATAGGCTCTTCCTATATAGAACTTTTATCTTCGAAATAGGGATTTACGCCAACAGACTACCGAACTTTCTAGACTCACGCTACTAAGGCTGCCAAAATCTTTCTTCAAATTTGGGGATTCACGCCAAACCGGCTACCTATCTTTTTGGACTCACGCTATTAAGGTTGCCAAAATCTTTCTGGGAATTCACGCCAAACTGACTACCGATCCTTCTGGACTCACGCTACTAAGGCTACCAAACTTTCTTCAAATTTGGGGATTCACTCCGATAATGGCTACCAATCTTTCTGGACTCACGCTAATAAGGCCGCCAAAATCTTTCTTCAATTTTGGGATTCACACCGACAATGGTTACCGACCTTTCTGGACTCACGCTACTAAGGCTACCAAAATCTTTCTTCAATTTTAGGGATTCACGCTGAAAATGGCTATCGATCTTTTTGCACTCACGCTACTAAGGCTGCCAAAATCTTTCTTCAATTTTGGGGATTCACGTCGACAATGGCTACCGATCTTTTTGGACTCACGCTACTATGGTTGCCGCTCTTTCTGGACTCATACTACTAAAGCTGACGATCTTTCTGGACTCACGCTACTAAGGTGTTGCGCGTAATAAGTGCTACGCAATTGTGCAAGTATACACGTCGCAAGTTATAGTATAAAAGATATCTTCTCCACAGGGATTGGTGCCACTTCAAGAATCTAGTCTCTTGCACTGTAAAAAGTAAAAGAAAACACAAGTAGAAGATTATAGGAGTTTTAACTAATAACTAATCTAGAAAGCAAATAAGTAAAAGGCGATGTAATTAAATGAGAGAGATATGCCAGGTTATCGTGAGTTGAGGTGTGATAGCCGATTTGATCGTCTTGGTAAAAGAGTGCAAGGGTAACTCAGTTGCCGTGGCAACTTGCATAACAGGGTTGCCTTGGCAACTAATCGATGGTTGCATGGGCAACTACTTGGGCGTTTGGGCAGCAACCTTCAAGGTTCGGCATAGCGTTCTTCAATGGTTTCTTCTTATCCCTAAGTCGAAACTCTAGTTACTTGTGCATACCTTGATAATACATCCCTGCGTGAATCAAGGGTGAACAACAACCAATCTTGCGCTCCTCTTAGCCGTTTGAAATCCTTAACTTATTCCTAAGCCGGCTTAATCTTCACCATCAATAGATTGAATAAAGATCATATTCATTCATTTCTTGAATCTAACTCTCCTGATATTAGATAAATAGATGAAGTTACGAGATCCTCTCCCAATTCACTCGCAAACAAGAATAAGAACCAAGAATGAATAAACCTTGAATAGAAAAGTGCAAACTCTTATTACCTAAACAAAATCCAATAGTTTCTCACAATCACAAGACACAATAACCTTAGCCAAATAGATTTAGTTCATGGCTAGGTTCCAAATAAACACAAGATAAAGAATCCCTAGCATGAACCTAATTGAACAAGAAAGAAAAAGATGAAGGATGAAGCTTGTCGAAATCCTCCTTGCCCTTGATGCTTGTCGAAAATTCTCTCATCTCTCTCTTTGGGGTTGACGGAATGGCCTCTAATTTATAGGGCTAGGTCAAAGTCCTTCTTTGAGGAGGAAGTTAAGTTGGAATTAAATTATCTTTAAAGAATATAATTCTTTATTATAAATATATTCCTTCTAGAACTTCTCCTATCTTCTTGGAATTTAATTATTCTTTAACCTCTTCATGGAAATCAAACTCTTTTGGGATTTAGCTTTGCTCCATGTCATCTTGGGCTTGTCTAGTCATCAATTTCGACTACCATATCACCTTATTCTTTGTCGATAATTGCCCTGGCAACTGGCTCGGTTTCTCCTTCATGCATTGCCCTGGCAACTAGCTCGGGATCTCCTTCATGCATTGCCCTAGCAACTAGCTCTAGCTTGGTTTGGCAATTGATCCTACACATACACACAAAACACACCAAAGCAGCATCTTTTCCCACAAAAACAACCAAGTTATACAATCAAGCTCAACAATGGAAGGAACATGGATTAATGCATGAATGACTAATTATGTAACTAATATAAGCCTAAGTCTAACGATAATATGAGTAAAAAAGGTAAGAAAATAGTACTTTTGAACACTTATCACACCCCCAAACTCGAAATATTGCTTGTCCTCAAGCAATGCAAACTAATAATTACCTGCCAAGACTTCAATTTTCACAAACTTAGCTTTGAACTTTATTTCAATTCTCAGAATCGGGGCACAAAGTATGATTGGCTTTTCATTTTTCGGAAAACTTAGGAGTTACTCGGAATTAAACTATAATGCTTGTGAGTGTGTGCAGAGTTGTGTGCAAGTTGATCTTTCGGATTCTATGCAAACAAGAGGTTTTCAAATTACTTCATTGGGTTCTTTTTAACATGTTTTAACTAGAGTCGGTTTCGGGCACCTCTAGTGTTTTGTTTTTAGTTTCCTTAAGTTAAGTAATTTATTCGACTAGAGCCGGTTTCGGGCACCTCTAGCGATCAATTTTTAGCACATACTAGAGCCGGTTTCGGGAACCTCTAGCAATCCATTTTTTTTGTGCACATGCAAGAGCCAATTTTGGGCACCTCTAGCATTCATCCAATTTTTATTCTAATCCCCCAATTTGTTTAATTATCAACCTAAGTTCACTAGAATTGCTTAAATGAATCAAACCACAACAGTGTTTCATTGCATTTAGCATCATAGTAAAATTCTAAGTGTTTCCATGGTTATCCTAGAATAAAAATTCTATCAATTAAGTGCATTGGCAAAGTATCATTGGATATTCATCTAATATAGGCAATTCTTGTTCCAACTAAAGGCATGGCAATCAATTTATGTATCCTAAATGTAATACTTAAGATGAATGCAACTAAACATGGTAACTACTAATAACAATCACCCCAAACTCGAGTGAGGCATTGTCCTCAATGCATGCATTAAAGAAAAATAAAAATAACGAAAAATAAAATACAAACGAGGACTTACTCCGAGAGTTCGTCGTCGTGGATGATTAGTTTCCTTTTGGTCGTTGTCTTGAGCCTCTTGCTTGAACGTGATGGTTGTTTCCTTGTTGCCGATGGTGGAATTGATCCTCGTACGGGGTTGTCTTCATCTTCCTTTTCATCAATGTCATTCACTTTTCGTTTGGAGGATTCAATTGGTGCGGTCTTTGTTGGTGCAATGGAGGACTCGTTCGAATCTGAAAAATCAGACAATGATTATGTACGAGTTGATTCGGGCATAGGTGCTTTACCTTTGGCATTTGTAGTGGTTGCCGGCATATCTTTAGCTTTGGTTGTCGTGGCATCTTCAGGGTTGGTTTTCGTGGCATCTTCTTGGGCAGGCACGGTGTAGGTTACCGCGGCATCATCTGTTGCGATTGCCATGGTGACTGCTTCATTGGTTGCCGTGGCAAGGATCTCGGCTGGAAAGATTGGGAATGACACGCGGCTGTCCGGGTACTTTTCTAGGATGACTTGAGTGATTGCATTGTTTTGCTCCTTCATGTACCGCATGAACATTAGTTTCCGGTCTTCAATTTTCCTAAGATGGCTCGCCAATGGTGCTAGGTGTTTAATGGCCGAGTTGCCCGGGTGTTAGGTGCTTGGGCATTAGGGATTGCCGGGGCGGCATGAGTTGCTGCGGCAATTGGAGGCCTTAAAGATTTTTTCGGTGCCTCTCTCATTAGCTTTCAGATTTGTGCTTGATTCCAACCGGACTTTGGTAGGGCCTTTTCATCGGTGGACTCACTTAGGACATGCATCTCCTTGCAATGATTAGAAATTAAGCAAGGGAAGAAAAGAGAACCCTTATCTTTTGAGCTACATACAAAAATCTCATCACAAATAATTTTTCCAATGTTAATGATGCGATTATGCAAAATATAATGTATGAGCAAAAGACGTGGTATATCAACGGTAGTATTGTGTGTAGTGGGCATTAAAGAAGTTTTAACAAACTTATTCCATAGTTTTGCCTCGGGTTTAAGTCGAAGGTGATTTACCGTGCCCTTGTATTTATCGTCGTTCCAATGAGTTCCCGATAGAGTAAGTTCTTGAAGCACCTTGTCGAGTTGCTTGGGCGTGATTTGATCAACAAAGGCTTGATGCTCGTCCTTCTCAATGTAAAGCCCGTAAAAGGTGTTGATGTTTTCGGGGCTTATGAGTATGGCCTTGTCACGAACAAAAACATAAAGATTATCCGGGTTAGGTGAGTGAGCATAGAATTCTCTTACCCATGAGATGTTACCCGATTCTGATTGATTGAAAAAGATTTTCCATTTTTGATGTGCAATCCTCTCGAAAATGAATGGTTTAAGGCTGAAATCTTGATGAGAGTTGGAGTATTCAAAGCCTTGTTCTTCATAAATCTTCCGACTTTCAAACTTGGAGTGAAATCTTTCTTGAACCACGGGTGTAGCAAACTTCTTGTATCTTGGTTCCTTGGAGGAACTTGGATGAACCAAAAATTTAATTTTGGATACCATGGATGATCTTGGTTGTGAGTTTTGCAAAAACAAATAAAAGAAAATAAAAGAAACTAAAGAGTTGCAAGATGAAAAAGTAGGAATAGGTTTCTTGGAAGTTAAGGGTGATGGGTTTTATAGAAAAGATAGGTAGTAAATATGGTGGGTGGGATTAATTTTGGAAAGATGAAAAATAGGGTTTTGGTTTAGAGGAAGGGTGACGGCTAGGGGGTTTAATTAGGGTAAGTTGGAGGCTTTATATAAGCCTTAGATTCAGCCCATTAATTTCCTTGTTGAAGATGTTTTCCTTCTTGGATCAAAATTCCTCTTTATCTTGAACTCTTTTCCTACAATTCAAAGACAAATCAAATAAGGATTAAAATTAAAGATAAACTAATAAAAGAAAATAGATAAATATGTGTAAAGGGATTCTTAAACTTAAAAAGATAAAAAAAAGAAAATAAATTTATCCTAAAAGAGCAAATAATCGAAAGTAATAAAAATAAAAATAAAATAGTTCGACAAAATTAAAAATAAAAATAAAAATAAAATAAAATATCGAAAAGAGAGCATGCTCATACATCTCCTAAGGTGACCACTTCTTTGTTACGTTCCACATGGGCACCATTGTAGTGCTTTAATCTTTGTCCATTAACTTTGAATTCATGATTGTCAGTGATGGACTTAATTATCACGGCACCATGGGAGAATGGTTTGACAACTTCGAATGGTCCCGACCATCTTGATTTCAGCTTTCCCGGGAAAAGTTTTAGCAGAGAATTGAATAAGAGAACTAGTTGCCCTGGCATGAATTGTCGCGGCAATAGTTTCTTGTCATGTCATTGCTTTGTTTTCTCCTTGTAGATTCGTGCATTGTTATAGGCGAGTGCACGAAATTCTTCTATCTCGTTGGGGTCTAACAAACACTTTTTTCCGGCATTTTCCCAATCCATATTCACGGTCTTGATTGCCCAGTATGTCTTGTGTTTGATTTCCACCGATAGATGGCATGTTTTGCCATAGACAAGTCGGGAGGGGGACATACCTAAGGGTGTTTTGAATGCATTGCGATATGCCCAAAGCGCGTCATCTAGTCTTAATGACCAATCCTTCCTAGAGGGATTTACGACTTTCTCGAGTATACCCTTCAATTCTCGGTTGGAAATTTTTGCTTGCTCGTTGGTTTGTGGGTGATATGTCATGGCAATCTTGTGTGATACGCCGAAGCGTTGCAACATCTTGGCAATAAGTCTGTTGCCAAAATGCTTGCCTTCGTCACTGATAATTGCTCTCGGCATCCCAAACCGTGTAAATATGTTTTTCTGCAAGAATCGTTGCACGGTCCTGGAATCGTTGTTGGGAACTGCAGCTGCCTCAACCCATTTAGACACGTAGTCAACGACAAGTAGAATGTAGAGGTTGCCGAATGAAGATGGGAAAGGTCCCATAAAATCGATCCCACATACATCGAACAATTCCACCTCGATGATGTTCTGGAGCGACATCTCATGTCGTCTAGAGATATTGCCCGTCCTCTAGCAACGATCACATTGCTTGTAAAAGTCTTGGGCATCTTTGTACAATGTTGGCCAATACAAACCGGATTTCAAAACTTTGGCCGTAGTACGAGTTCCTCCAAAATGTCCTCTATAGGGTGAAGAATTGCATTGCCGGAGTACATTCTGTTGCTCTTCTTCAGGGACACATCGGCGTATAACCTGATCTGCACATTGTTTAAACAAAAGAGGCTTGTCCCAAAAGTAATGCTTAACATCATGGCAGAACTGCTTCTTCCCTTGGTGAGTAAGTCCATAAGGTAAAATACCACAAACAAGGAAATTAACTAAATCTGCGTACCAGGGTATTGCCGAGGCATGTGCTGCCGTGGCGACTGCTCCCAAAATTGTCGAGGCATGCACGTCAAGGGCTGCTGCTGCGTCGAGAGTTGCCGAGGCGTGTGCGTCCATTGTTACCGAGGCAACTAAAAGTTGTTCATCCGGGAATGCATTGGATATCTCTAGATCCGCGTCCTCCTCCCTATTGCGTTCTAAACGTTATAAGTGATCGGCCACTTGATTTTCTGTTCCTTTCCTGTCCTTAATTTCAATATCAAATTCTTGTAAAAGTAATATCCAACGAATCAAACGAGATTTGGCATTCTTTTTAGCAAATAGATATTTGATTGCCGAATGGTCCGTATGAACAATCACTTGCATCACACATGAGCTCAAAAGGTAGCGTCCAATCTGGTGGAACGACAATGGGTACCGAGGTAAGCTTTTCCTTAAGGGTTTTGAATGCTTGGGGTGCAAGAATTATCAAAATTGAAGACTTTATCCTGTTCAAGCAAATTGCACAAGGGTTTAGTGATTTTAGAAAAATTATGAATGAATCTCCTGTAAAAACCTGCATGTCCAAGAAAGCTTAAAATTCCTTTAACCGAACTTGGTGGGGGTAATCTCTCGATCACGTCCACCTTGGCTTTTTCTACTTCAATTCCCTTGGATGAAATCTTGTGGCCGAGCACTATTCCTTCATCTACCATAAAATGGCACTTCTCCCAATTGAGGACTAAATCAGTTTCTTCACATCTTGCCAACACCTTCTCTAAATTGCCGAGACAGCTGTCGAAGTCATTACCAAAAACAAAAAAATCATCCATGAAGATCACAAGGAAGTCTTCGACCATGTCTGAAAAGAGTGCAATCATGCATCTTTGGAAGGTTGCTGGGGCGTTACACAATCCGAACGGCATCCTTCGGAAAGCATAAGTATCGTATGGGCATGTGAAGGTTGTCTTTTCTTGATCTTCTGGTGCTATGGCAATTTGATTGTAACCTGAATAACCATCAAGAAAACAATAAAAGGGTTTACCTACAAGACGGTCAAGCATTTGATCAATAAAAGGTAATGGGAAATGATCTTTCCTAGTGGCTTTGTTTAGCTTTCGATAATCCATACAAACCCTCCAACCGGTCACAGTCTGGTTGGAATGAGTTCATTGTTTTCATTACTTACCACCGTTATACCTCCTTTTTCGGTACACATTGTATCAGACTTACCCATGTACTATTAGAGATAGGGTATATAATGCCGGTGTTAAGCCACTTGATGATTTCTTTCATTACAACCCCTTTCATGGCATGATTCAGTCTCCTCTGGGCCTCAATTGAAGGTTTGAATCATCTTCCAACAAAATCTTGTGCATGCACACTGTCGGGCTAATTCCCTTCAAGTCGGCAATTGTCCACTCTATTGCCTTTTTGTGTAGCTTCAACATTTTGATCAGCTTCTTTTCCTGCTCAGGCTGTAACTTAGAAGAAATAATTACATGCAATGTATTATCGTTTCCTAAATATGCATATTTTAGTTGCTCTGGCAACTGTTTCAACTCAAGAATCAGTGGTTGTTCAATGGAGGGCTTTTCGAGCTTACCTTCCTTACCTGAGTAATCTAGTGGTTCAAAGTATGTACATGGTCGATTGGCTAGCCAATTTGCCTCTTCTTGTTGTTCCTCTTTGACCGGTTCTTCATACTCTTCATGTTCCTCTTGATTGGCAATGTAGTTGTCGAGGCAACTAAATTCCTCGCCGAAGTTAAAATATGTCGTGGCATGAAAATGTTGGAATTCTTCTGGATCATCGGCATGCCTTAGTGTTTGGAACACATTTAGTTTAACTTGCTGGTCATTCACCCTCATTGTGAGTTCTCCCTTTTCAACATCGATTAAGGTTCTCCCTATTGCTAGGAATGGTCTCCCGAGAATGATAGGTGCATGCTCATCTGCTTCACAATCCAAAACAATAAAGTTAGCGGGAAAAATAAATTTATCAACTTTTACCAGTATGTCCTCGATTTTTCCCTCTGGATGCACATAGGATCTGTCGGCTAGCTATAGCATAACTGTTGTAGGTCTCGCCTTCCCGATTCCTGGTTTCTAGAAAACCGATTTAGGCATCAAGTTTATGCTAGCCCCAAGGTCGCATAATGCTTTCCCGACATAGTGGTTTCCAATGGAACAGGTTATTGTAAAACTTTCGGGATCCTTCAACTTGGGTGGCATACGATTGTGCAACATAGCCATGCATCCCTCTGTTGCAGCAACTATTTCAAACCCTCCTAGCCTTGTTCTCTTGGACATAATGTCTTTAAGAAACTTGGCATAGTTCGACATTTGTTCAATTGCTTCCACCAATGGCAAGTTGATGTGGACTTGCTTTAGGATATTAAGAAACTTCTTGAATTGATATTCTTAATTTTGTCGATTCAACCTTTGTGGGAATAGTGGTGGAAGTCAGATATCTTCGATCCTTTCATTGGTTTGGAACCTGATTGACGACATTGCCGGGACAACTGGAGTTACCGAGGCATTATCAACTGGGGTTGCTGAGGCATGCTTATCGCAAGTTGCTGAGGCATCCTTATCGTCGGTTGTCGAGGCATGCTTATTGTCGGTTGCCGCGGCAATTCCTAGTTCAGCATTTGGGGCTTTGCCGCTAGGTTCGTCTTGATCTTTTTGTGGAGTTTTGTTTGATGAGCGGGCTTGAGCCTCTTTAAGTTGTTGGCCACTTCTAGTGGTGATCACCTTACATTGCTCATGTCCAGTTCCTCTTGCGACTTCAGTATCGCTATGTAAACCTCCTTGCAGTCTAGTATTCAGGTTTTGAGCAAACTGACCGACTTGATTTTCCAATGATTTGATTACCGCCTCTTGGTTATGCAATCTCATCTTGGTCCTGTTAATAAAAGCATCAGTTCTTTTTATGAAGTTACTATTCTCAGCCATATAAGATTCAGTTTTCATCATAAAAGCATTTAGAGAATTTTCCAAAGAACTAGATGTTGTCGGTAGGTGTTGCGGCAACTGTTGCCGTGGCACATTCTGCTGGAATACCGATGCTTGTGCATTCTGATTGTTTTGGTTTAGAGCATTGTTGGGATTACTCCATGAAAAATTTAGGTGCTTCTTCCAAGCTGGGTTGTATGTATTGGACAGCACATTGTTGTTCCGATTGTAATTCCCCACATAGAAGCTGGATTTCGGATTCTGCATAAATTCAGAAGAATCATGGTTATCACCACATAACTCACAAAAAGAATCCATTACCTTGACCTCATGTGTGTTGTTTGGTTTTTGCATGTTCTGGAGCATCTTGGTTAAAGTGGCCAATTGTGCCGAAATTGAGTCTGATGATCCTAGTTCATGTATTGTGGCTTGGCGTCTAACTCCTCCTCTTCTAGTAGAATGGAATTGATAATCATTCTTGGCAAGCCTGTTTAGAATTTGCATTGCTTCCTCCGGCGACTTATCTAGGAGTATGCGGTTTGCTGAGGCATCTAGCATCATCCTTGTTGGTGTATTCACGGTGTTGTAAAACATTGTTACTTGTGTCCACACCGGGAATCCGTGTAGGGGACATTTGTGTAGAAGTTCTCTATATCGCTCCCAAGCCTCGTACATGGATTCATCATCTACCTGCTGAAAAGAAGTAATGTCGTTACGAAGCTTATCAGTCAAATTTGTAGGATTAAATCGAGAAAGAAAATCACGATAAAGATCGGTCCAAGAACATATTGATCCGGCAGGAATGCTATTCAACCATGCTTTCGCCCTATCCCTCAGTCAAATTTGTCTAGTCTCTTGCACTGTAAAAAGTAAAAGAAAACACAAGTAGAAGATTATAGGAGTTTTAACTAATAACTAATCTAGAAAGCAAATAAGTAAAAGGTGATGTAATTAAATGAGAGAGATAGGCCAGGTTATCGTGATTTGAGGTGTGATAGCCAATTGGATCGTCTTGATAAAAGAGTGCAAGGGCAACTCAGTTGTCGTGGCAACTTACACAATGGGGTTACCTTGGCAACTAATCGATGGTTGCCTGGGCAACTAGTTGGTCAACTACTTGGGCGCCTGGGTAGCAACCTTCAAGGTTCGGCAGAGCGTTCTTCAATGGTTTCTTCTTATCCCTAAGTCGAAACTCTAGTTACTTGTGCATGCCTTGATAATATATCCCTGCGTGAATCAAGGGTGAACAACAACCAATCTTTCGCTCCTCTTAGCCGTTTGAAATCCTTAACTTATTCCTAAGCCAGATTAATCTTCACCATCAATAGATTGAATAAAGATCATATTCATTCGTTTCTTGAATCAAACTCTCCCGATATTAGATAAATAGATGAAGTTACGAGATCCTCTCCCAATTCACTCGCAAACAAGAATAAGAACCAAGAATGAATAAACCTTGAATAGAAAAGTGCAAACTCTTATTACCTAAACAAAATCCAATAGTTTCTCACAACCACAAGACACAATAACCTTAGCCAAATAGATTTAGTTCATGGCTAGGTTCCAAAGAAACACAAGATAAAGAATCCCTAGCATGAACCTAATTGAACAAGAAAGAAGAAGTTGAAGGATGAAGCTTGTCGAAATCCTCATTGCCCTTGATGCTTGTCGAAAATT
Source organism: Hibiscus mutabilis (assembly GCA_019671005.1). Lineage (NCBI taxonomy): Eukaryota > Viridiplantae > Streptophyta > Magnoliopsida > Malvales > Malvaceae > Hibiscus > Hibiscus mutabilis. Next base: position 20,063,117 of record CM033749.1, on the reverse strand, counting down.
CTCTCCTCTCTCTCTCTCTGGGGTTGACGGCATGGCCTCTAATTTATAGGGCTAGGTCAAAGTCCTTCTTTGAGGAGGAAGTTAAGTTGGAATTAAATTATCTTTAAAGAATATAATTCTTTATTATAATTACATTCCTTCTAGAACTTCTCCTATCTTCTTGGAATTTAATTCTTCTTTAACCTCTTCATGGAAATCAAACTCCTTTGGGATTTAGCTTTGCTCCACGTCATCTTGGGCTTGTCTAGTCATCAATTTCGACTACCATATCACCTTATTCTTTGCCGACAATTGCCCTGACAACTGGCTCGGCGTCTCTTTCATGCATTGCCCTGGCAACTAGCTCGGCATCTCCTTCATGCATTGCCCTAGCAACTAGCTCTAGCCTTGCTTTGGCAAGTGATCCTGCACATACACACAAAACACACCAAAGCAGCATCTTTTCCCACAAAAACAACCAAGTTATGCAATCAAGCTCAACGATGGAAGGAAACATGGATTAATGCATGAATGACTAATTATGTAACTAATATGAGCCTAAGTCTAATAATAATATGAGTAAAAAGGGTAAGAAAATAGTACTTTTGAACACTTATCATAAGGTTGTCGATCTTTCTAGACTCACGCTACTAAGGCCGACGATCTTTCTGGACTCACGCTACTAAGGCTACTAATCTTTTTGGACTCACGCTACTAAGGCTGCCGATCTTTCTGGACTCACATTACTAAGACTGCCGATCTTTCTAGACACACGCTACTAAGGCTGCCAATCTTTCTGGACTAACGCTACTAAGGCTACCGATCTTTCTGGACTCACGCTACTAAGGTTGTCGATCTTTCTGGACTCACTCTACTAAGGATACCGACATTTGGCCTCATGCTTCTATGGCTGTCGCATAATGCCCGAAGTACTTATCACCATGCTCGAAAGACTTACTGGTGGCCCGAAGGTCTTATCATCATGCCCGAAATTCTTACTGATGGCCCGAAGGACTTAATATCCGATTTTATGCTACTTTGGCTAACGTCATCTAGCCTCACGCTACTATGGTTGTCGCATCATGCCCGAAGGACTTATTGATGGCCCGAAAGACTTATCACCATGCTCGAAAGACTTATTGGTGGCCCGATGGTCTTACCATCAAGTCCGAAGGTCTTACTGATGTCCTGAAGGACTTAATATCTAGCTTTACGCTACTTTGGCTACCGTCATCTGGCCTCACGCTACTATGGCTGTCGTATCTTTCTTTCTTTAATGAAATCTACTTTTTCAAACTTTTTGACAATTCTTCAAATACCTGTCTAAAACAAGAAAAAATGGACATACCTCTATCTATATGATGCATGCAATGTAATGCTTTTTTTTCCTTTCTTTTCTTTTTTTTTTTTTTTTTTTTTTTTTTCTTTTTTTTTTTTTCTTTTTTTTTTCTTTTTTTTTCTTTTTCTTTATTTTCCCCCTTTTTTTTCTCTCTTTTTTCAGTTCTAAAGTCTTACACCCTGAAAGGCCATTCCTTAGATTTCTTCATCTCTTTACTTCTTCACTGTATGCTCTTAAATCCTCATTTGATCAATCACTTCGAATCTGAATTATCATGCTTTCAAATCTTTCGTGCGGAAGGCTTTCTTGTCTTCAAGGTTATCATCTGTCTTCATAAATGATCTTCTGGTCCTTATATTATTCTTATAAGAACCCTTATCATCTTCATCGCTTGGCGTTGCCCCATTCAATCACGGGCTCCACTGCTTCGAATTCCCTGACCCATCATAGAGAGCCTTGATCTATTTCTAATCACTAGGGTGAGAAAAAATGCTTCCATCCCCTGAGCTCATCCTTGATCTTCTCATAGCATTTCGACGGGAACTAACTCTCGGTCCTTATGCTTTAAATCTCATCATCATTCATTTTTAAAGTAATGCTAAAGGCAATTTACTTGTGTATATTTCCAAAAAAATAATGATTGTTTGAAAAGATAACAGTCATTTTGAAAATCACAACTTGGAGGGAATACCAAAAATTTTAAAAACATTGTTTGGAACAAATGGTAAACATCTTTTTTCTTTTTCTTTTTTTTCTTCTTTTTTTAAAAGCCAAAGATTTTTTAAAATTAATGTTTGGAGAACAAAATTTGAAGTATTGCCAAACATTTTAAAAACTAATGTTTGGGGGAAATGGTAAACATCAAACTTTGGGAGAAAATGTCAAACCTTTTAAAACATGTTTGCCCCCAAAATATCAAACACCATAGCACATCTGCTCCAAATTGCCAAAGATCAACCCTAATTAAGTGCATATTTAGAAGATCTTGACTATTGTGGAGATATACGCAAATGTATAGTTTCTTCTAGTCTATTAGGCTTTCAAGAGGCACAATCCCATACCTAATTTCTAACCCATTTAAGGTGGCTCTCTTAATCTCACTAACTCGCCATGCCTCATTCTTCCCTCATTTGGGTGTCGGTCAAGCACTTCGAAGTTTGACGTTCCTTGAAGCAAGGTTAACCCTTATAGGCAGAATAAAATCTGAAGACATTCTCATTCAACTTAGATGTCTATGGATGATCAAAATGGTCTTTGGAGGCCTGTAATGTAGGCCTTTGGTTCATGGTTAAACGAAGTTGTATCTTTGTGCTCGTATGATCTAGATATGCTCACATGGAGTATTCTTTTTTTCGGGATCACTCTAGACTGCCCGTTTTCGGGTTTTCACCCTAGAGTTCATTTCCTCACTCTCTTTCTTTTGGCCCGCCTTATATTCTCGTTGTGTATTGATGCTCATTTTCAGTAAAAAAATTATTAATCCTCCAAAGTTCCTTGAATGAAGGATTATGTACATTTCTAGGAGTTCTTGTGATTGGTATGCCCAAATGAAATGTTCATCTTTCTTTCTTCTTCTTTTTTTCTTTTTTTTTTTTGCTTTAGATTGCCCATTGATAAGTGTTCAAAAGTACTATTTTTATTACCCTTTTTACTCATATTATTGTTAGACTTAAGCTCATATTAGTTGCATAATTAGTTATTCATGCATTAATTCATGTTTCTTTCCACCGTTGAGCTTGATTACATAACTTGGTGATTTTTGTGGAAAAAGATGCTGCTTTTGTGTTTTTTTGTGTGTGTGCGAGAATCACTTGCCTAAACAAGGCTAGAACCGATTGCGGGGAAATGCATGAAGAAGATGCTTGAGCAGTTGCGAGGGCAATGAATGCATGAAGGAGACGCTGAGCCAATTGCCAGGGCAATTGTCGACAAAGAATAAGGTGATATGGTAGTCAAAATTGATGACTAGACAAGCCCAAGATGACGTGGAGCAAAGCTAAATCCCAAAGGAATTTGATTTCCATGAAGAGATTAAAGAATAATTAAATTCCAAAAAGATAGGAGAAGTTCTACTAGGAATATAATTATAATAAAGAATTATATTCTTTAAAGATAATTTAATTCCAACTTAACTTCCTCCTCAAAGAATGACTTTGACCTAGCCCTATAAATAAGAGGTCATATCGTCAACTTGAGAGTGAGCAAGAAGAGAGGATTTTCGACAACTCCAAAGGGCAAGAAGGAAGAGATTTCGACAAGAGAGCAAGGGGGAGAGAGTTCGATTTCTTCTTCTTCTTCTTTGCTTCTATTAGATTCATGGTTTGGGGATTATTCTTTGTATATCTTTTGAACCCAACCATGAACTAACTTGATTGGTTGGGGTTATTGTGTTTTGTTGTTGTGAGAAACAATTGGATTTTGTTTAGGTAATAAGAGTTTGCACTTTTCTATTCAATGTTTACTCATTCTTGGCTTTTATTCTTGTTTGCGAGTGAATTGGGAGAGGATCTCGTAACTTCATCTATTTATCTAATATCGGGAGAGTTAGATTCAAGAAACGAATGAGCAAGGTCTTTATTCAATCTATTGATGGTGAAGATTAATTCGGCTTAGGAATAAGTTAAGGATTTCAACGGCTAAGAGGAGCGCAAGATTGGTTGTTGTTCACCCTTGATTCACGCAGGGATGTATTATCAAGGCATGCACAAGTAGCTAGAGTTTCGACTTAGGGATAAGAAGAAACCATTGAAGAATGCTCTGCCGAACCTTGAAGTTGCTGCCCAGATGCCCAAGTAGTTGCCCAGCTAGTCTCCCAGGCAACCATCAATTAGTTGCCAAGGCAACCCCGCTGTGCAAGTTGCCACGGCAACTGAGTTGCCCTTGCACTCTTTTACCAAGACGATCCAATCGGCTATCACACCTCAACTCACGATAACCTGGCCTATTTACTCTATTTTAATTTCATCTATTCTTTTAGTTTATTCCTCTTAGTTTTCTCGTTAATGAAAACCTCTATTATCAATTGTGTTTTTATTTTCACGGTGCAGTAACTTAAGCAAAGTGGCCCAAACCAATCCTTGTAGAGACGATACTCGATACTCGTATCACTTTATTACTTGCGACGTGTATACTTGCACATTTGCGTAGCACTTATTACACGCAACACCCATCTTTGGGTTTTCACCCTAGAGTTCACTTCCTTCTTTTGTATCTTCAGATTAGTGTATTTTGGTTGGATATTGATGCCAACATGCTCAGGCGGATTACTCTTTCCTTTTCATTTTCAGGATCGCTCTAGACTGCCCATTTTTGGGTTTTCACCCTAAAGGTCATTTCCCTTTTTGAAATTGGCAATCTTCGAGCCGACTTGTCTTGAATTAGCTTCTATACAAATCTTCAAAATTGTGGATTCTTTATGTATCTCTTGCTCATTTCTTACAGTTGAAGTCTTGATCTTGTATGTTTTGATCTGTGTGTGAAGTATATACAATTATTTCTTTTTATTCCTTTTGTCTTTTATCTTTTTTCTCTTTCTTTTTCTTTTTTTCTTTTCTCTCTTTTTTTATAAGGGAATTCAACTCATCGCAGTCCTTTATCTCGAGGATAATGATGGAGCATACAACAAAACCCTGAGTTACTCGGCATAGTCATGATTTGAATATATCACTCATGTAGCTACTCCACTTTTGACTTAAAAGATGGATAGAGCATACAACCACCTTTTGAACTTTTCACTACAGCAGAGTGCCCCAAAAAATTCTACTCATTTCCCTCTTTTTAAACACTTTATCTAGGAATACCTTTTAGTAAACCCAAACAATGGAGTGTAATCTCTCTTTTTTTCTTTTTTTTCTTTGTCTCTTTTTTTCTCTCTTTTTTAGACTGCCCATTTTGGGTTTTTAGCCTAGAGTCTCTTTCTTCTTATTCGAGTTTGTGGATGTATTCTCGAATCAAACTGTATCTATATCAAACACTGTCACTTGTTCTCGCTTGAACGTAATCAATTCTACCCAGCTCTTCTAAACTATGGTGCATATCGAATAGTAAAGTCTTCATGTATCTTCTTCTTACACTATTTAACTTGGTGTACTCGCTCTTAATTGCTTCGGCCTTCTAATTGCAATTTCTTATGTTGCTTGGTTTACTTTCTGAGCATAAACTTGTCTTCATCCATTTTCCTCTAGTAGTTCCATGGCCTTCATGTTCAATCTATCTAGTTTCATCTCTTTTTCTTTGTTAAGTGAAAGAATACCATTTATCCTCCCATTCATAAATATCCTGAGAAAGCCTTCAGGGGGTAAAGGTTTAGGGTCAACTCTCGATTCGAGGATCTTAAACGACAAGTGTCTGAGAAGAAAAACTCCTAAAATAGGAATTGCCCATTGTCTAAACACTTGTTATGTTCCTCTATTGGCCTAAGTAAACTAGCATATACTCGTATTTACAATATCCTCACAACATTCAATCTCTTCTAAATATAAGCAACTTAGAGTTGATCTTTTGCTCTGAAACAAAGGTATTGTTGCATTCAAAATTTAAGGACCTGGTATAGAAATGATATATATACATATGTCCATTCAAAAATACGTGTATATGCATATGGGAGAACAAAAACTACCCCATAAAAATAAAATGTTTAAAGAATCAAAAATGTAAAAATGCTTTCTAAATGGAAATGTGATTTGTTATTCTGACGGACAATGAGTTTTTTTGTTGATAATTTCTTTGTGAAATGATAAGAAAATCGTAAGGACCTTCGGACTATCTCTAGGGTACTGACTCATTCCGCCCTTTCAAGGTAGTGTAGGCTTGTGCCATTTTTCTTGTTTTTCCACCGCTGGATCAATCTCTCTCTTCATGACTCCCTCATCAACCAGCTTCTTGATTTCTTCAATTAACGACCCTAAATTTCTTGGTGTCATGCCCCGATACCTTAATGTAGAACTCACATGTACTGTATGGATCAAAACTGTGGGCAGATGAGTAAGGCGTAATCTTTATCGGCCCGGAGGTAAGGTGCTAACCCTTGACCAGATGAGGCCATATGTCTGAGATAGAATACGTTAAATATCTCTAAATATGTACTTGTTCGAGGAATTTTCTCGGTGATTCAGAGGAATCTGCCTATCTTCTTCTTTTACGATCACGAGAACCTTGAAAGTGGTACCCATTTATCTCTTTCCTTCCTTCTGCTCCTAGGCACGTTTGGTTCTTTGAATTAAGACTCAATTTTCCTTCATGGATCATGTATTATATTAAAGTCATCACATTTGCCCCTCGATTTCCCGAGCAGCTTATCAAAGAGGAAATACGGAAGATGGCTTGAGAATGGAAGTCACTTTCCTCTTCAGCAATGGGAGGCTGCACTTGGGCAGCTAACCTCCACCATCTCAAAGCACATTCCTTGAAACTCTAATCAGGTTTCATCGTCGTACCCTGGAGATACTGACGACTTGGTGCTAGGTCTAAAGCATATATGTATTGCCCATAAAGACATCGGTTAAGTCTCCGCATGACTACACTTGGTCTCTACTCAAACAATTGTACCATATCACGATAGGTCTTGCTAGACTGTCGTGGAAGTAATGGATCGGTAATTTTTCATTCTCGATGTAGCCCTCTATCTTTTTGCAGGACGTGGTCAGGTGAATCTTGGGGCAGCTTGTTCTGTCATACTACACAAATCTAAGAATCTTGAAATCAAGTGGAATGACCAAATCAGGGCTTTCTTGCGTCGAAGACATCAATCTTTTTTTTGGGGCCCATCTTCTAACTACTCGAATCTTAATTTTTGAGTGTGTTCAATTCTTTTATTCGTGATAAAGCTCTAATTGGTCTTTGGATTACTCCCCAAAAATTTTATGCAAGGTAATGATAATGTTATGTAAAAAATGCCATGACTGTACAATGTGATGCAATGCAATACATGAATGCAAATACGGTGTTGATTCTCGAACAGTCCTTAAAAGACTTTCGTTCAATAGAAAAATTTCTGGTTGCAAGAAACTAATAATGAATTATAGGTAACAATTAGCTTCCTTCTGGAGATCTTGACTTCGGGAATCAAAGCTCGTGCTCCACGTCTCACCGTCGTCTTCAGGGTGATGGATGACCTCGTCTTCTCCTCTTATGCTACTCCATGGACTTGTGACGTCATGATCTTCATATTTTGGCTTCTAAAAAACATTGACAAGTGTAGGCATAATGCAGACAAGAGTTTCTTCTTTGGTTGATCTGAGTGCAAATAAACCAATCTTCGAATAATGCGTCTAAATGGGGTTGGATCCTAGCGGTCCAAAGGGGGTCTACTTAAAGTCTTTAAAACTTTTGGTTTTACATTAAAATTCTCAAAGATCATTTGGTTTAAAGATTTTCCCTTTTTTATTATCAAAAAGTTTTAACTTACTTAAAATGAAACTTTTAGTTTTTTTTTGAAAGTTTTAGGAGGGAAAAGAATTCAAAACACAATAATAATATTTCCAAAAAAAATTTTAAGGAGTCAAATTAAAATCTTTGAGATTTTTACAAAGGGTTAAATGTGAAGATTTTAAAATTAGTGTTATGTACTCCCCACTAGATCCTATGCGCCACACGTGCCTTACTATCGAACGTCTTCTTTTTCGATTGGTCTTTGCTCGGCCTAACTTGATGCTGTAATATTATCGTTTTCGGCAAAGTAGACTTTTTTCTATATTTAAAGCCTTTTAAATGAACCATTCTTGAATCAACACCATGTCATGATATGCAAGATGCAAATAAAGGCGTTGATTCCGCTGGTAATCACCCTTTCGAATGACTTTCATAGGAATTAAAGGGTCCAGATTTTGGAGCCCGAAAATAAGACTTCTACAGATATGCCCCTCTACATGTTTTTGGGCCGCACTCAAATAAATGAAAGTCTCGGTTAAAATTGCTAGTACCGGGTTCGCCTTCCGCTTCATGCATTCAAACAGATCCAAGATGGCTACGTTGATGTTTCCAAGAACCCTCGAGAAAATGATCGAACCCTATATCCCTAAAGAGAACATGTCCATCTTCATCACCTCATCCGAGTGTGCGGGTATGATGTCTCAGATACACTCCCATGTACAGGCCGTTGACCCAATCGTCACTCATCCCAGCAAAGGTTTTGAGCTTTAATGGATAATTCTAGTTCCTTGGCGGCTTCGTATAGATCCAATCTTTTTAACATTCTTCTTGTTGAGCAAAGGTGTGTACTCTTCTACCGTGGACGTCATGTCTTGGCCGTTGAAGGTAAAGCAAGCAAAAAACAGGATTCCAAAGCTGGAAAATGGCTCGGAGTAAAGGTTGATTGACTCGAACATACATTAGCTGGGCTATGTAGCCATAACTGTCTAAAAATAGGTCATGTAGTCTTCGGTCCCATCTTTCCCTAATCTCTTTAACCTCCCAAAGATCATTATGTTGTAGGCTCTCATGTGTATACTTTGGCATTACACGCTTGCTCGGAAAAATGTTACCTCGGACCCATTGATTAACCCCTGATCAATGTCGCACGACTAGGTTGATGTCATCCTCCTTAAGATACCTTTTTTCCATGATAAAACATTTTCTGATCGGGTAAACCACTTGAATCAACACCTTTTATGTAATGTGGATGCAATGATAATGCAACAAAAGTATGTGTAAAATAAAAATAAAATAAAATAAAACACAAAAAGAAAAGAGTTAGTACCGGATAAAAATAATAAATACATAAATAAAAGGTAAATTTAAATAAAGCAAATAAACAGAATAACCTTATATATATACACTTAGGTTATCCGCATGGCTCTAAAGGGGTGGGTTTTCTATATTCTCTATATGCAGTGTTGGTGCTAGGAGGTACCTGGATTGTCCTTGTTGTCCCCTACTAAGAGTAGCAAGGCCCCCGGTCATCACCCATTATAGGCTCCTTTCAACCGGGTTCAACTCAGGGGGATCCATTCGCTTATGCTCATGTGAAGGAACGATATCCTCATGAAAGAATAAGGTAATCGAGCCCCGAAGGTACTTACTAGGCCCATACAGAGGAACAATATCCTCACGAAAGCATTAGCATTTTCCCCCCACTTAAAAAGAGGACGGGTTTATATGCCAAATTTTAAATGCGTTAAAATAAATGCGCAATTATAACCGAATGTTACTTTAATAGTCACTTTAATCAAAACTTCCGATATTAGTAAAGCGGTAATTATTTTAAAAGCTTGACTCTCATTTGTTTTTAAAAAACAAAAAAGGGTCCCCAGCGGATTTGCCATCTGTAGCGATATCCCTTTTTACGCTAAAAAACGGGGTGTTAAGGTGTTTAGGGTCTTTTGGGTATTTAAAAATGTATTACGTGGGGTTTTTAAAAAAACGTATTTTATTTAAAAATGGAGTCGCAACAGGTCACTTAAGGTAGTCTGGACACCGTAAAACCAGAGATTTAAAAAATATTGGGTTCGGGAGTCGGTTAAGAATGGGGAATGATTAGCACCCCCACACCGCCCAAAATTGGTACTTTAATAATTACCGTTTTATTAATATTAGACTTTTCGAATTAAAGTGATGATTAAATTAAAATTTGGTTTATAAGTGCGAGTAAATTTTAAGGGCCCCGTTATTCGAAAGTAAACCGATATACCACCATCACTGCGCTTGATACTGGCCACGTTTACACTCGAATAAAAGGGCACCGCATTGACATTTTATATTTCCAAAATGCAACTTAAAACATGGAAAATAAAAATAAATGCAATGCGATAAAATATAAATAAATACTAACATAATAAAATACTAATCTAACATAAACAAAATAATAATCTAAAACATACATACATAAATATTAATCTAACACAAATCTAACTTAAATAAAATATTAATCTAAGACATTTATACATATTAATCTAACACATAAATAAAAACAAATCTAACATAAATAAAATACTAATCTAAAATATACATACATAAATATTAATCTAACACATAAATAAAAACAAATATAACATAAATAAAATATTAATCCAAAACATAAATAAATACTAATCTAAAATATAAATAAACATACAAAAAAGAACACTATTTTAAATTAACTAATACTTCACTAAATCATAAAAATTACAACACAAATAAAAAGTGAAGAAAATATACCTAACTAGGAGCCCGAATGACGAACCCCGACTGAACCCCACCGAGATCTACCACGACCTCTCCAAAAATTAACTAGATCGGATCCAAAATATGACCCGATCGAACCGGTTAGGACCGAGGATATTGCCCCAGTCCTTGGTTACCTGAGAGCAATGCTCTCTTATTTGGGGCTTGCCACCGATTCTCCACTGCGTCCAATGCCTCCTCATTCTATGCCTTTATATAGGTATTGAAGGGGGCTTATGCTGACATGGGCAAATGTGCTCATTATTTTCCCTTTTTTTACACTTTAATCAACTTTTTTACCCTATTTTTTATTTTAAATTAATAATATTATTATTACAATAATAGTAAAAAAACTAGAACCTGGACAAAAATGAGTGATTACACCTGCCGAGCCAAGGAACTCCTACACTATCTCCTCGTCCTGAATGTTCTTAATGACCAGGGTCCATTTCTTCCTGTTCAAGTTTTTCGCCATTCCTTCGCTATGTACTCTCGCAAAGGTGAAAAGTCTCGAAATGATATTCCCGATGCAAAACCCTGTTGTTGTTTTCCACATATGGCTTTGAATCCAAACCTATAGTAAATGCGCACACCCTCTAAAATATCCCTCTTCATGCTTTCGGCTTGCGTTCAAAGAAATGAAAGTTTTAGTCAAGATTGCCGGTACTGGATTCGTCTTCCGCTTCATACGCTCAAATAGATCTAGGATGGCTACATCAATGTTTCCAAGAACCCTTGGGAAGATGACCAAACCATATATCCCTAAGGCGAATAGGTCCATCTTTTTCCCCTCATCTGGGTGCGCGGGTATAAAGTCTCGGATACTCTCCCATGCAAAGGCTACGTTGTCTCCTCGATTTTGAATCAAGCCAATATCCCAATGGTCACTCATCCCGGCAAAGGTTTTGAGCTTCGAATGGTAATTCTGGTTCCTTGGTGGCTTCGTATAGATCCAATCTTTTTGGACATTCTTCTGATTAAGTAGGGTCGTGTATTCCTCTACCGTAGGCATCATATCTTGCCCGTTGAAAGTGAAGCAGCAAAAAGCAAGATTCCAGAACTGGAAGATGCTCGGAGTAAAGGCTTGTTGAATCGGACATACATCAATTGGGCTATGTCGCCGTAACTATCAAAGAATAAATCTTGTAGCCTTCGATCCCATCCTTCCTAAATCCTTTTAAGTTCCCATAAGTCATTATGTTGGAGGCTCACATAAGTATACCCTGACACTATGCACTCGTTTGGCAAACTATTACCTTGGGTCCCTCGATTGACTTCTGACCAATGTTTGACGGGTGAGTTGAGGTATTCCTTCTTAAGATACCTTTTTTTCATGATGAAAGATTTTTTGATCGGGCACACCACTTGATACAGTACCTTTATGTAATGTAGATGCAATGATATATGCAAAAAAAAGCAAAACAAAAAAGAAAACGAGTTAGTACCGGATAAAATCAATAAATACATAAACAAAGGGTAAATTAAATAAGGTAAACAAACAAAACAACCTTATTTACATCCTTTTCTAAAACACCTAGGTTATCCGCATGGCTCTAAAAGGGTGGGTTTTTTATGTTCTCTACATGCAGCGTTGGTGCTAGGAGGTACCCGAATTGTCCTTGCTATCCCATACTAAGGGTAGCGAGGCCCCCGATCATCACCCATTATAGGCTCCTTTTGACTGGGTTCAATTTAGTGGGACCCATTCGCTTATACCCCTACGAAAGAACGATATCCTCATGAAAGCATAAGGTACTCGAGTCCCGAAGGTACTTTGCTAGGCCCATACTTAGGAACGATATCCTCACGAAAGCACTAGCGTTTTCCCCCCACTTAAAAAGGATGGGTTTATATGCCAAATTTTAAATGCGTTAAAATAGACGCGGAATTATAATTGAATGTTAATTTAATAGTCACTTTAATCCGGAACTTCCAATATTAATAAAGCAGTAATCATTTAAAAAGCTTGACTCTCTTTTGCTTTTTTGAAAAACAAGAAATGTCCCCAGCGGAGTTGTCATCTGTAGTGATCTCTTTTTACGGAGTATTCGCTAAAAATGATTGTTTTTGTGTGTTTGGGGGTCTTTCGGGTATTTAAAAATATGTATTCCGTGGGGTTTTAGAAAACCGTATTTTGTTTAAAAATGGAGTCGCCACCAGCCACTAAGGTAGGCCGAACACCATAAAACTGGAGATTTTTTAAAAAAAGTTGTGTTAGGGAGTCGGTTATGGATGGGGAAGGATTAGCACCCCCACACTGCCCAAAATTGGTACTTTAATAATTACCGCTTTATTAATATTAGTCTTTCTTGATTAAATTAACAATTAAATTAAAATTTAGTTATAAGTGCGAGTAAATTTTAAGGACCCTGTTATTCGAGAATAAACCGATAGACCACCATCACTGCGCTTGATACTGGCCACGTTTACACTCAAATAAAAGGGCACCGTATTGACAAAAATATATCCATTATGCAATCTTAGAAAACAAATTAGAAAACATATATACGAACATGATACGACACTAATAATACATTTAAACATAAATAAAACATTAAACCAAAGCAATAAATATAGACATGATGATATTGGAAACAAGAACATCAAAATAAAAAAAAAACTAAAAATTAGACATGATAATTTTACACAAAAAAAACAAACATATAAAAAGATTTAATTACCTATCATACTTCAAGGTCAAATTAACACATAAATAACATGTTTATATAAAAAACAAAAATATGCATGGCATAGATATAACATAATACTAAACTAACAAATCAAAGTGACATGATAACATAAAAAACTTAACTTAGCACATAACACAACTTGCACACATGGTATAACGACATGATATTACAATTAATGTACAAAATTACCACACCGATATGAAATTTAAGACACAAAATGGACATAAAAAATGATATTGACAAGACTAAACATGCCATGAATTAACATGTAACATAATATACAAAACAAACATAAAAAATGCTAACATATAAACATGATATGCAAATTAAACTAAACATAACATATAAAATAGATATGCATATAATATGAACAAACACGATTAAAAAGAAAAAAACATGCTAAAAACACAAAATAATATCCAACCAACTTAACAATTTAAATATATAAAAAACAAGAAAACATGAAAAGGGGACCGGAATGAAACAAAAACAAAATTAGGAGGCTAGAAACAAAAGAATAAAACACACATTCGGGGGCTAAATTATAAAACGAAATAAACCTGCAAGGACTGATAATGTAATAAAACCAAGGGGCAAGCACGAAGTGAAAATATCAGAAACACGGAAGGACTAAGCAGGTAATCGAATAAGAGATAGTAGGTTGGATTATCGTGAGTTGGGGAGTGATGATCGAATGGACCGTCGTGGTAATTGAGTAGCCGTCGGATTATTCTCTTGCAATTGCCTGATCGGATTTCTTGGGAAATGCTCCCGCGATTTCCTAGTCGATTAAGAATGGTCCAATTGCCTGATCGGATTGCCTGGGCAATGCTCCTGCGATTACTGTGCAATTAAGAATGGGGTGATTGCCTGAGCAATTGTGCGACAACTTTCAAAGTTCAGCAGAGCGTTCTTCAATGATTCCTTGTTATCTCTAACGCAAAATACTGGTAATTGTGCATGCCTTGATAATACATCCCTACATGAACCAAGGGTGAACAACAACCAATCTTGTGCTCCTCTTAGCCATTGAAATTCGTAACTTATCCCTAAGCCGAATTAGTCTTCACCAACTTCCATTTGTATGAAAACCATGCTCATTTGTTTCTTGAATCTAACTTTCCCGATATTAGATAAATGTATGAAATCACGAGATCCTCTCCCAATTCACTCGCAATCAAAATTAAGAACCAAGAATAAACAAACTTTGAAATTGAATTGCAACTCAAAAACCTAAACAAAATCCAAACAATTCCACAACCACAAAAACACAATAACCCAAGCCTAATAAGTTTAGTTCATGGCTGGGTGTAAAAATAATATACAATAAAATCTACCTAACATGACTCGAATAAAGAAATAGAGCAGCCCTCAATCTCTCAAATTTGACTTTCTCTCCCCCCTGCTTGTGACGGCTTGCCTCCTTTATATAGGGGATGGCTAGGTCAAATTCTTCTTATTTTTGGAAAGTATGAATTTAAGTTGGCATTGAATGTAAAAGAGATACATCTCTTTTATTTATTTACTTTCCAAATATTTCTTCTAAACTTTTGGGAATTAATCTTTTTTTATTTCTTCATGGAATTTCAATTCTTCTAGGATTTATTCCCATAAAATCGGCAGCCACATCTTCTTGTCCTTAATTGTCATGGCAATTGCAGAGGCAATTTCCTACTCACTTGGGCAATTTGATCCTGCACACACAAAACACACACTAGCAGCACCTTTTTCTATGAAAATTAACCAATTTATGTAATCAAGCATAGCGATGAAGGAAACAATGAAATTATGCATTAATGACTAAATATGAAACTAAAATGAGCCTAAGTCTAGCAATAATTAAGAGTAAATAGGGTAAAAATATAGTACTTTTACACACTTAACATACATATACCATGATAATTATTAATACATACACATGCATAATATATAATACATGCACTCACACGTATCACACACACCTTTACGTACATATTAATCACACGTATATAATAAACACATATAATAATATATCACATGTATATATGCAATAATAATATCTATTAATTATTAAACTAATATATTAACACGATATTTACAAACCATATAAAAATAAGTGATTACAGCTTAATCATATGGCATGCCAACTATATCCGAATGTTTCTTACCTTGTCACATAGGCAATATATCATTTACAAAACCATTTACTCACTGTTTTACAATGCATTAAACAAAAACCACATATGCAAACCACATTGCCCAAGCAATAACCTATTCCAAACCGGAATGAAAACCAATGCTCACTAGCATTTCATTTAACTTTAAACCATTGCATATGTACTCAAAACCATGCATTTATAGTAAGTAAAACAAACCATGTTTAAAACCCAAAACATGTAAGCAATCATGCTCATATCCAATTTGATATTAAGAGCAAAAGAGGGAAACTTATTTCCAAGCTTAGTTAATTGTTCCACTTAACCTAAACTCTCAACATCACGTTGCAAACCTTTAGGATTCATTTAAAACCAGTTTCCACTCACCGATTTCACTTCACCTTGCTCGCCAAAGCAAATCGAACTCTCGGCAAGCCTCTAACCACTTCAAGTTACATCGCTTGATTATCCCTTGTTTTGATCATACAAAACCAGAGGAAACATGCATCAAAATGCATCCAAACCATTGCTTAAAGTAAATTCCTGCAACTCACAAGTTGCCCACTCAAAGACCATCTGAAACTTATTAAAATCAACCTCAAACACCTTCCAATCTTAACCCAGCTGCAATACAATGATTCGATACATCAAAATTCATCAATTAACATCTAAAAACCCTTTTACAACATCCTTTTACTTCCAGCAATGATTAAACACCAATAACATCACAAAAAACCTTAACTAACAACCTTTAATATTAGAGATTCAACTAGTTTTGGGATTATAATATTAAATCCAAGCTTTTAACAATATTAAACATCAAAATTATGATCTAACCTGATCAAGAACCCAGCAAAACAGATCCAATTCGAAAATATATCAATATCACCAATCAAATCACAATTAAACCAATTTTCCTTAATTAAACTATCAAAACACATTAGAAAACCATTGTAAAGGATCAACAACTTGGGAATTTCAGTAAAGAACCTTTCATTAGAGGAGAATAATGAACCTTGCCTCTAATGGATGCTTTCTCCTTTAATTGGCTGAATTTACATGTGAAAACAAAGTTAAAACAATAAAGTTTTGTTTAAAAACCATTGACAATCCATTAGAAATCAAAAGATTTAAAAGAAAGAAGATTTACCTGAAGATTTAGAAGAAGAAAATAGTGTTTGGCTGGAGAAATTTCGAGAGAAAAGATTTTGAGAGGAAGTTAGTTACGTAACTTTTGTTTTAAAGAATTAATTATCAAATTAATTATCCCCAACCTATTTATATTTTCCAAAACACTTTAAAAATATCCATTTAAGAGATAAAGTCTGAGATTAGACTTTTAGGCAATTAGCTCCTTAAAGATTCAAAGTTTTGACCCTTTACAAAATAGTCACTATAAACAGTTTTCAAAGTTTGCATTTTGGTCACTAGTTCAAAATGTTTGATTTCCAAAATTGATTTCACCACAATCATCACTATATTAAATAATGATTTTAGAGAATCTATCCATATTTTTATCACCTTCAAAAATATTTAATCTGATTTAATTCCCGAAACTGACTCGAATCTCTAATACCAGTTCACCGAACCCTTAGAATGAACCTCAAAACTGGGGCATTACAACTCTCCCCTCTTAAGAAATTTCGTCCTAGAAATTTACCTGGAGGAAATAAATACGAAAATTGCTCCAACATATCCGCCTTGCTTTCCCAAGTGGCTTCCTCAACACCTCGATGTCGCCATAAAACCTTAACAAGTTCAATCGCCTTGCCACGAAGAACTTTGCTATTGGAATCAAGAATTTCAATCGGTTCCCCGTCATAGGATAAATCCGGCCTCAGCTCAATACGCTCCACCGGCATAACAAGCGAGGGATCCGACCGATACCTCCACAACATAGACATATGGAACAGTCATGTATCTTCTCCAGCTCAGGAGGCAACCTCAATCGATAAGCCGCAGGACCAACACGTTCTACAACCTCATATGGTCCAATAAACCTCGGACTAAGCTTTCCCTTACGTCTGAACCGCACTACCTTTTTCCACGGTGACACTTTCAAGAACACTCGATCAACGACTGCATACTCAATCTCCCTACATTTTAAATCCGCTTAAGATTTATGTCGATTCGCATCCTCTTTCAAGCGATCATAAACAAGCTTTACCTTCCCATCCGTGTCTTTCAACACATGCAGTAAGGAAACATAATTTTCCCTTACCTCAACCTAACACAAAAGCATACGACACCTTCGGCCATACAATGCCTCATACGGTGCCATTTGGATACTCGCTTGATAGCTATTATTATAGGCAAACACAAACAAAGGTAAATGCTTCTCCCAAGTTCATTGGAACTCAATAATATAACATCTCAACATATCATCCAAAATCTGGATAACACACTCAGACTGTCCATCCGTCTGAGGATGATACGCAGTACTAAACCTCAACCTCGTACCCAGAGCCAAATGCAAACACTCTAAAAATCTCGCTATAAACGTCGTATATTTATCTAAAACAATAGACCTAGGTACCCCGTACAAACGCTCATTCTCAGCAATGAGCAAATCCGCCAACTTGTCCAAGGTATTTGTCGTATGCACTGGCAGAAAATGTGCACACTTCGTAACCCGACCAATAATCACCCAAATGGAATCCTTTTTAGCCGGTGTCAACGACAGCCCTGACACAAAATCCATGGAGATTCTCTCCTATTTCCACTCCAAAATTCTCAACGGTTGGAACAATCCAGATGGAAATTGGTGTTCAGCTTTAACCTGCTGACACACCATGCATTTAGAAACAAACTTCGCCACATCCTTTTTCAAACCAACCCAATAGTACACTTCTTTTAAATCACGATACACTTGGTACTTCCAAGATGCATAGCAAAAGGACTAGAGTGTGTCTTCGTCAAAATAGCATGCCTATGCTCTGAATCTTCCGGCACCACTATTCGACCCTTAAAGCACAAAACACCATCATTATCAAAATGAAACTCCGATGGATTGCCATCCGATATGTCTTTAACATGAGGAACCAAAGAATCATCATACGGTTGCTTAGCTTTAATCATTTGTGATAATGTAGGCTTAACTTGCAATTCAACCAACAAACCACCTTCCCGTGTCACTCACAACCTTGTAAACATTGCCCTAAGCTCATCCACAACCTTACGACTCAACGAATCTGTAATATCCCAAATTTTTTTCTAGTGACCAAAATGTAAATTTTAAAAGTTTTGGGGTTAAAGTATAAATTTTGGAAAAGTTTGAGGACTAAAGTGTAAATTTCCCCAATAAGTAATTTTATTCGGTATAAGAGTGAATTGGATCGAAATAAGTACCTTGATATCGATTTAAGAATTAAGATGCAGTAAAAGGTACCGAATTTGGATCGAATAAAATTATTAAGCGTGCTCAGGCGAGGGAAATAGTGGGATGGGTGACCTCTGGGAAGGTCCCATAAAAGTGTTTCTGATTGATATTTTAGACTCAGTAAGAGTAAAGAATATTCATATGGATTATCGATAAAGGAATTCTAAGAGAAATTTTATTTTATGAAGATTTTCGATAAATATCGGGAAAATAGAATGAGTTAAGAAAAATCAGTCTAAGATCTTAGGAAAGGAAAATTTTATGAGATGATATTGTGGATTTCCCGAATATGGAAATATAGAATTATTGGAATAAATCCGATAGCTCAATAAAGGTAAAATCGCAGTAGAAATATTTTATAAATATCGGGAAGTATTTTATAAATATCGGAAATCGAACTAAAATTTTAGAGGCTAATCCAAAAGCCATGGAAAATTCATAAAATACTTTTTTATGAATATTTTATTACAGTTGGTTGGATTCCAACTAGACTTATTTGAATTTTTACAGGAATGACAAACTAGTAAATAAAAACTAGTTGGAGGGCAAATTGGTCTTTTGGCCCCAATGGCAATTTTGAAATATTTAAAAAGTTATAAGGGCAATTTTGGAAAGAGGAAATGGAAGATTAAATCTTGGCTCTTGATTGATGATAAAATTAATCTCAACCATTAGATAAAAAGGG
This sequence comes from Hibiscus mutabilis, assembly GCA_019671005.1. NCBI lineage: Eukaryota > Viridiplantae > Streptophyta > Magnoliopsida > Malvales > Malvaceae > Hibiscus > Hibiscus mutabilis. Next base: position 20,043,772 of record CM033749.1, on the reverse strand, counting down.
TAAAATTGTAATTTTACTATTAAATAAATTTAATATTTATTTAATAGTTATATGTGTAAAATAATGGTGAAAAGATGAAATGTTCATCTTTTCTAGCCAAAAACATGAGAGCTAGGAAAGAAAGAGAAAATTTTTCCAAGCTCGATTCAAGTCCCAAAACTCAATTTTCAGTTTGATTCAAATCAAAAGAGGGTTCGAGGTACTATGAAAGAAATGATCGAATAGAGCTTAGTGAGGCAAGCTAATAAATGGCCCATGTGAGTGCATTTATATGTTTTGAAATGTATTTTAGTAGACTTTTAAGAATTTTATTTAGTTGATTTTATTGAAATGATAACATTGTTTTTGTATAAGTTATATGATGTTTTACAAGCAAAGGAAAAAGGTTAGTATATGATAGAGTATGAACTGCCCTATTATGTTCTATTATGGCAAGTTATTATTGAATAATGGTGATATATGAATCATTTACAAAATGATAATTTACAAGTTATTGATATGGATTTATTGCCCAAGTTTATGATAGAGAGTTACAGTATAGTGGCATGCCATTAGATGTCTAGGAGTCTAGGACTGCGTGTAGCTACACACGATCTTTATATCTATATGTTTACCGGCACTTTATGTGTCTATATATTTTTGGCACTTTACGTGTCTACAAGTTATTGTCCCTTTGGGGACATCCGATAAAATTGGAACGATACAGAGAATATTAGCATGGCCCCTGCACAAGGATGACACGCACAAATCGAGAAAAGGGTTAGATTAATAAAGACAAGATTTATATGTATAAAAATAAATTATTATAAGTCAGGATTTCTTCAAACGACTCTGTAACATCTTTAATGTATATTCGGTCAACGAGTATACGTTAAGGGTATTACATTTATTGGTATCAGAGCAAAGGTTTAGCCGGTTTTGGATGCTAAACCAAGATTGATATGAATTTGTCAGTAAGTACATGCCCCTAGGATATCATATTACTGATGTGTTGATTGTATAACTTGATGCTGCTCCTCATTAGTATAAGATGGAATGAGACTAGAATAAGGAAAGTAAAACGATGATGGATTTCGTCAATTGACGAATCTTGGAGGTAAAGAAATGAACCATAGTGGATATGATACAGTGAAATAAGCATGGAAGTTAGCTCCTACTAAGGATTGAATTTATGATGAAAATAATCAGTAGTATCTCATTATAAGATGTATGTACTGTCAGTACATATAAGGGGAGAATTGGAAAGTTAAGTAGTGATACTACTGAGATGGTTAGAAAAGAAGCTAAGAAAGAATTGATATGTTAAGAGATTATATTTAAAGCTCTGAGGAGGAATCACAAGATTGAAAAAGTCACTTGGGAAATTGAAAGAAATTGAGGGAGCAATATCTGGAAATGTTTGAAACTGGTACGTGTTAAAAATTCGAGGACGAATTTTCGTAAAGGGGGAAGAATTGTAATATCCCAAATTTTTGGCTAGTGACCAAAATATAAAATTTAAAAGTTTTGGGGTTAAAGTATAAACTTTGGAAAAGTTTGGGACTAAAGTGTAAATTTCCCCAATAAGTAATTTTATTTAGTATAAGAGTGAATTGTATCGAAATAAGTACCTTGATATCGGTTTTAAGAATTGAAATACAGTAAAAGGTACCGAATTTGGATCGAATAAAATTGTTAAGCGTGCTCAGGCCAGGGAAATATTGGGGTGGGTGACCTCCGAGAAGGTCCCATAAAAGTATTTCTGATTGATATTTTGGACTCAGTAAGAGTAAAGAATATTCGTATGGATTATCGATAAAGGAATTCTAAAAGATTTTATTCTATGAAGATTTTTTATAAGTATCAGGAAAATAGAATGAGTTAAGAAAATTCAGTCTAAGATCTTAGGAAAGGAAAATTTTATGAGATGATATTGTGGATTTCCCGAATATGGAAATATAGAATTATTGGAATAAATTCGACAGCTCGATAAAGGTAAAATCGTAGTAGAAGTATTTTACGAATATCGAGAAATTTGATCGAACTGAAATTTCAGAGGCTGATCCAAAAGCCATGGAAAAGTCATAAAATAATATTTTGTGAATATTTTATTACAGTTGATTGGATTCCAACTAGACTTAGTTGAATTTTTACAAGAATGGCAAGCTAGTAAATAAAAACTAGTTGGAGGGCAAATTGGTCTTTTGGCCCCAATGGCAATTTTGAAATATTTAAAAAGTTATAAGGGCAATTTTGGAAATAGGAACTGGAAGATTAAATCTTGGCCCTTGATTGATGATAAAATTAATCTCAACCATTGGATAAAAAGGGTAAATTTGTAATTTCACTATTAAATGAATTTAATAGTTATATGTGTAAAATAATGGTGAAAATATGAACAAAATGTTCATCTTTTCTAGCCAAAAGCATGAGATCTAGGGAAAGAAAGAGAAAATTTTTCCAAGCTTGATTCAAGCCCCGAAACTTTGTTTTTAGTTTGATCTGAATCAAAAGAGGGTTGTTCAAGGTACTATGAAAGAAAGGATCGAATAGAGCTTAGTGAGGCAAGCTAATAAATGGCCCAGGTGAATGCATTTATATGTTTTGAAATGTATTTTAGTAAACTTTTAAGGATTTTATTTACTTGATTTTATTGAAATGATAACATGGTTTTTGTATAAGTTATATGATGTTTTACAAGCAAAGGAAAAAGGTTAGTATATGATTGAGTATGAACTGTCCTATTATGTTCTATTATGGCAAGTTATTATTGAATAATGGTGATATATGAATCATTTACAAAATGATAATTTACAAGTTATTGATATGGATTTATTGCCCAAGTTTGTGATAGAGAGTTACAGTATAGTGGCATGCTATTAGATGTCTAGCAGTCTGGGACTACGTGTAGCTACACACCGATCTTCAAATCTATATGTTTATCGGCACTTTATGTGTCTATATATTTTCAGCACTTTACGTGTCTACAATTTATTGTCACTTCGGTGACTAGTACTCGGGGAGTACCGATCTCGCATACTTAATTTCTCTCTATATAAAATTCTTGGGCTAAAGGTATAAAGAATTGGTATAAGTAATCTTAATATGATTCAAAAGGAAACAAGAGATTTTTTGAGAATATTGAATTGACTTACCATGCCTAACATATGTATATGAGATGTTGATTTTTACAGGTTACATGACAAAGGAAAATTTTTGATATATGTTAGTACATGTGAGGTAACTTATGCTATTAGGCATGAAATGGTAAGTAAGTTAAACTTAAAAGTTTAACATTAATGGTAAGTAGTGATATGATGTTAAAGGAATAGAACAAGCACATTCATTAGCTTGTAACATGATATATATGTTCATGCATTGAGGTATAAATGACATATTATGATAAATGAACAAACAAGAAAATATTATGATATTAGCATATAGTAAGTTAACACTAATGCAACATAAAAGTTAATGCATTGGCATATATCATGCTATGTAAATGTAGCCATAAAGTTTAATAAGTTTAAATTATTCTTAATTTTGTTTATTGTCTCACTAAGTGAAAACTTAGTATGTGTTTGACTCACACGTAGGTTAAGATGGAGTACTTGAAGAGGAGTTGAGAATACTGATCAAGCTTCAATCTACAAAACATCAGTAAGATATTCTAGCTTATGATAATCTCTAGTGAGCATGTAATTATTTATCCGATGGTAGTATATGATGCATTAAATTGATTAAACAATAGATAATTGATCAGTTTTAATGATGAATCATATATGGATGAAGCAAGATTAGGTATTAGTAATATGAAAGAATAAACTAAAGTAGAAAGGAAGCTTACTTTGTTAATATGAATAATCGGTAAGCTTAAAAAGGTAGTAAATCGTGTTTAATCAGTTTAAATTTTTATTTATCGATAATCAAATAAGGATTTTAAAATCAATAAAGGGCCTAGGCTGTGAACCTATTTTTCACCCCGAATTGCATTATCGTTTTAATAACTGACTAATATGTTTTACAAACTAATTCAAGGTCGAAATTAGCCAACTACACATAAGTTATGATTTCAAGAAAATCGAGAAAACGGTTAGATTAATAAAGACAAGATTTATATGTATAAAAATAAATTATTATAAGTCAGGATTTCTTTAAACGACTCTGTAACATCTTTAATGTATATTCGGTCTACGAGTATACGTTAAGGGTGTTACAGCATCCGCAACCATATTTGCTTTCCCTGGGTGATACCCGATTGTCAAGCCGTAATCCTTAAGCAACTCCAACCATCTTCGTCGTCTAAGGTTCAAATCCTTTTGAGACATCAAATATTTCAAACTCTTATGATTCGTAAAAACAACACATTTTTCCCCATAAACGTAGTGTTCCCAAATCTTCAAAGCAACCACCACAGCTGCAAGTTCCAAATCATGAGTCAGATAGTTCCACTCATGAACTTTCAACCATCTCGATGCATAGGCCACAACCTTTCCATCTTGCATCAGCACGCAACCCAACCCAACGTACGACTCATCATTATAAACCATAAACTCATTTCCCGACTCAGGTTGGATCAACACAGGAGCATGTGTCAATACCTCCTTCAACTTATCAAAACTCTACTATTGCTTCACCGTTCACAAATAAGGAACATTCTTTTGCAACAATTTCGTCAACGGTGCCGCAATACTAGAAAACCCATCCATGAAACATCGATAACAACCAGCTAACCCAAGAAAATTACGAATCTCAGACACTGACCTAGGTTGTTTTCAACCGAAGATAGCATCAACTTTCTATGGATCAACACAGATACCTTCCGTTGAACCATATGGCCAAGAAACATCGCCTCCTTGAGCCAAAACTCACACTTGCTCAACTTGGCATACAACTGATTATCCTTCAAAGCCTACAACAAAATCCGCAAATATTGGTCATGTTGTTCCTCCGTACGAGACTACACGAGTATGTCATCGATAAAAATCACCATGAACTAATCAAGGTACTCACGAAATACCCTATTCATCATATCCATGAATGCAGTCGGGCCATTTGTCAACCCAAACGGCATTACCAAAAACTCGTAATGCCCGTACCTCATACGAAATGTCGTCTTATGCATGTCCATATCTCTAACCTTCAACTAATAATACCCCAATCTTAAATCAATCTTTGAAAACACCGCTGCCCTGCGAAACTGATCGAACAAGTCATCAATTTGCGACAATAGGTACTTATTTTTCACAGTCAACTTATTCAACTAAGGATAATCAATGCACATACGCATCAAACCATCCTTCTTCTTCACAAAAAGAATTGGAGCACCCCAAGGTGAAACACTCGATCGAATGAACCCATCATCCAACAACTCCTGGAGCTGCGGCTTCAACTCTTTCAATTCCTTCGGTGCTATCCGATAAGTAGCAATAGATACTGGATTCGTACCCTCGTATGTCTCAATATCGAATTATACCTCTCTATCAGGCGGTAAACCTGGTAACTCTTCAGGAAACACCTCTGGAAAATCACACACAGTCTGAATGTCCTGTACTCGAACACCCTTGGCTTCTGGATTCATAACAATAGCCAAATAAGCTTGGCAGCCATCAAACATCACCTTCTCCGATCGAGTAGCCAAACCAATTAGACAAGAATTTTACATTCTTGACAACTACCACAACTTCATAATCATCGGCTAACCTCAAGAAAATCCTTTTGGATTCACAATCCACCACCGCCTTGTGTTCACTCAACCAATCCATACCCAGAATAATGTCTAAAGCATGGAATGGAAATTCTATCAGATCTGCGACAAACTTGTGACCTTGCACTACCAAAGGACAACGCCTATACAACCTTCTAGACATAACTGTCTCCCTAAAAGAACTAGTTACTAGCACTACATCGGCCTCTGAGAAATTATCTGTAAGTGTGGACATATATATGCATGATTCCATATATGTCATCCTAGATGTCTATGCATATGGATGCAAAATCTCTAATGTCATGCCCAAAGATGCATGCATGTACTGATATATTTAAATATATACATATAAGTGTTTTTATACTGTGCATGTTCAACATCCACACCTACTTATAATATTCTCGGTACCAATATTCCCTCCAACGCGTCTAAAACACTATAGCCACCCACAATTGTTGATCAAAACTTTTTCTCGGTACCACAGTACATAAGAACACCACCACTCCAGCCACTACCCAAAACCAGGTATTTAGAAAATACCCAACACGACAACATCTTGAATGCCACTAGCACATTCGACCCTTTCACAAACAGACATATCGGCCAACGTTCTAAAACCCAACTAGCGCCAACCACGCTAGAGCATTAGAGAAGGAATCTTAGGCGAACAAACCTTACCTCATACTCGGCAACTAACATGCCAACATCTAAGGTCACAACAGGAATATTCAGCAAAGATGCATGCTCACTAAAGATATATGAGTGAGTAGCCCCTGAATTAAACAAAGAAAACAATGACAAAGATTCTAAGGTAAAAGTACCTGCAATCCCATCAATGTCATTGTGCCCCTCAGGTTGAGCATAAGCCCGAGCTGACTCACCAATTTCAGGTTGTATAGCAGCAGCCTGAGCTACAGCCCTATGACCATCCTCACGCCTCAAAAAATTACCCCTGCCACGGCCTCTACCCCTGGCCGGTGCAGCCGCAAGAACTGGTGCATCTCTCACAGCACGAGGACAATCACGCTTCATATGATCAGGAGATCCACATGCCCAGCAAAACCTGGCATTACCCCAACACACACCCACGTGGTGCCTACCACAAAGCTCACACTCAGCTACGATACAAACTCTATGATTACCATGGCCACCACCGCCACCACACTTATAACCCGACTTATGCCTCTTATCACGAGACCTTTTATTCTGCTTCCCAGAATAACCAACCTCAGCCACTCTCTTACCCAAGCCCGCATTCACCTCCTGTATAGACACACCCAAAAACAAATCTTGATTGACCACCACCGTAGGTGCCGGTGCTTGCACTTGTACTCCAGCCATCGCTGCCCGAAAAGCTTCCATCATCGCTTGGATCAACGAAGTCAAATCTCCAAAAATTTGCCCTTGCAGAGCCTGAGGTACACCATTTACCCCATAATCAATAGGAGGAACCAACGGAGGAGGAGGTAAGGTAATACGAGGTTTCCCTCCGCCATTATTATTTTGCCCAGACTCGATATTATCGGCCGTCAAAAGAGTCTCACATTGAGCTATACTAACAAAAGCATCATAACACATTAAAGTCAGGCCAGTATTCGGCAAAGGATCCAAGACAACCTCACAAAACATTTTAAAACCTCTGTAATAGGCAATGGTTCAAAATTCATGCCCCAACATAATATAATATAATCACTGAACGTGTACACAAACACCGTGCATATCAAACAATAACAATCAATCAAAAAACAACATCCCAACCTTTTGTAACCTGGCTCTGATACCAACAAATGTAACCCTCTCAACCTGGCCTAGATACCCGACCGAACCGAGTGAGCTACATTAGGTTTGCCAAAGCAAACCAGAAAAAGATTAAGAAAACTGGTCCACTTTTTTTCTTTTTATCTTGTCTAGATGCGTATTGTTAATCCTAAGTGATCAGGCTCGTAGCGATGAGATTACAAAGGAAACGAGCCACGGAATGGCATCCAATTGCATACAATTCACTTTAGGGACTAAAACAAAAAATGGTAAATTATAAGGGCTTTATGGAAGTTAGGGTTACCAATCCTCAATTAGTCAGATTACATGATTGCATGTTAATTCTCAATTCAATCCAATCATCTAAACTTACACAATCGCCAAAACAAGAATAAGGGACTAAATTGAAAGAATACAAAACTGAATTCCTTGACATTAACTGAAATAACAGCCCACTGTATTGATATGGACCAAGCCGTATCGATACGGTCCTTCTCGTAGGATAGCCTATTTTGATACATCGTATAGTGTCCCGGTACGCTCGATTTAATTTAAAATCCAACTTAAAAGATTAAATAGCCATACCGATACGAAAACTAGGTGTTCCGGTATGTGGGTTTTTCCCAAAAAGCAATTTTCCAGTGGCATAAAATTATACCGAAACACCTTAGCCCGTATCGAAACTCCAAGCTTGTTCCTGCCTAGCCGTACCGATACGGTCCCCCGCGTATCGGTACGCTTGGGCCTGTAATGTCAACTTCAGCTAATTTTCCACTCAAATCTAGATGCCTTTGGTTCCTAGCAACTCATGCACACGCATACAACCATACTTCTGATCATATTCCATCACTTTCACCAAGATTTATCATTCATAACAATTCATATGCTTCCAAAAGACCAACCTCTAGGCATGCTCCCTAAAATACTTATCAAACATACCAAAACACTCAATTGAACATTTTCCAGCATATGCATTAATCCAACATATCTCTAGTACCATAATCAACATGTTAAAATCATCAAAGCATGGCATTTCACCAAAGCTATCTAGATGCATACCTATGCAACCACCTAGCATCAACCATAAGCAAAACCATTAACATGCTTAACAACAACAATCCAACACCACATACAGCATCAACCATGCTAAAAAAACCAGGGGAAAACAGAATTACAATTCCCAAAAACATGGCGAACACATTGCCTTATTAACTGAAAAATTAAACCGAGTTCATACTCAAAGTAGTCTTGGTCCTTGGATCACTTTAGACTTTGCCTTTACTGTCCCTAACCTCAATGCTCTACATCATTAGGAAAAAGAGAGCGTAAGCACACATGCTTAGTGAGGATGCTCTTAAAAACAATATGCAATTAAAAATCCTTTGAAAATCAAACACACGTTTTCAAACCATGCTTACAACCAAAGCATTACATTGATTCCAAATCAAAATATGCATATCAACATTATGCAAAACCTTTATAAACCACATGCTTAAATCCCAAAGCATTAAATCATATTACCACGCTTAAATCCCAAAGCATGATAAAATAGGTTCAACACATGAACTTTCATATATTGGTATTTATAGTGACCCCGGGTACACAACCCTTACCTTGGATAGTCACCCCTATCCTTATACATATCGGATACACGGATTCTCATACCATGCCTAGTTAAATTGCATGATATCCCAAACCTTGCCTAGTTAAACCGCAAGATTTGACAACCTCGCCTAGTTAAACTGCGAGTTTTACCAACATTGCCTAGTTAATCCACAATATCACCATAATCTTGGGCTGCCTAGTTAAACTGCATACCCTAAAAGATGTCCCAATAGTCTGAGTGGCCTAGTTAAACTGCCATACCTCAATGACCCATGGCCACGATCGATTTTGTTTGTATATTATAGTGCACTTAATCCTATGGCATGCCAACTATATCCGAATGTTTCTCACCTTGTCACATAGCCAATATATCATTTACAAAACCATTTCTCACTGTTTTACAATACATTAAACAAAAACCACATATGCAAACCACATAGCCCAAGCAATAACCCATTCCCAACCAGAATGAAAACCAATGCTCACTAGCATTTCATTTACCTTTAAACATTTGCATATGTATTCAAAACCATGCATTTAATTAAGTAAAACAAGCCATTTTAAAACCCAAAACATGTAATCAATCATGCTCATATCCAATATGATATTAAGAGAAAAAAGAGGGAAACTTACTTCCGAGCTTAGTTAAGTGTTTCACGCTTAATCTAAACTCCCAACATCATTTTGCAAACCTTTAGGATTCATTTAACCGATTTCACTTCGCCTTGCTCGCCCCGGCAAGCCTCTAACCACTTCAAGCTACCTCGCCTTGATTATCCCCTGTTTTGATCACACAAAACCAGAGGAAACATGCATCAAAATGCATCCAAACCATTGCCTCAAAGCAAATTCCCGCAACTCACAAGTTGCCCACTCAAAGACCATCCGAAACTTATCGAAGTCAACCTCAAACACCTTCCAATATTAACCCAGCCACAATACAACGATTCCATACATCAAACTTCATCAATTAGCATCTTAAAACCCTTTTACAACATCCTTTTACTTCTAACAATGATTAAACACCAATAACATCACAAAAACCCTTAACTAACAACCTTTAATATTAGAGATTCAACTAGTTTCGGGATTATAATATTAAATCCAAGCTTTTAACAATATAAACATCAAAATCATGATCTAACATGATCAAGAACCTAACAAAATAGATCCAATTTGAAAATCTATCAATTTCACCAATTAAATCACAATTAAACTAATTTTCCTTAATTAAACTATCAAAACGCATTAGAAAACTATTGTAAAGGATCAACAACTTGGGAATTTCAGTAAAGAACCTTTCATTAGAGGAGAAGAGCAACTTACCTCTAATGGATATTTTCTCCCTTAATTGGCTGAATTTACATGTGAAAACAAAGTTTAAAAAATAAGGTTTTGTTTAAAAACCATTGACAATCCATTAGAAATCAAAAGATTTAAAAGAAAGAAGATTTACTTGAAGATTTAGAAGAAGAAAATAGTGTTTGGCTGGAGAGATTTTGAGAGAAAGTTAGTTACGTAACTTATGTTTTAAAGAATTAATCATCAAATTAATTCCCCCCAACCTATTTATATTTTCCAAAACACTTTAAAAATAGCCAATTAAGAGATAAAGTCTGAGATTAGACTTTTGGACAATTATCTCCTTAAAGATTCAAAGTTTTGATCCTTTACAAAACAGTTTTCAAAGTTTGCATTTTGGTTACTAGTTCAAAATGTTTGATTTCCAAAACTTAATTTCCAAAATTGATTTCACCACAATCATCATTATATTAAATAATAATTGTAGAGTATTTTTTCATATTTATATCACCTTCAAAAATATTTAATCTGATTTAATCCCTAAAACTAACTCGAATCTCTAATACCGGTTCACCGAACCCTTAAAATGAACCCTAAAACATCTAGACCCAAAACTGGGGAATTACACTTAATATGAGGAACTAAAGATTCATCATACGATTGCTTAGCTTTAATCATTTGTGACAACGTAGGCTTAACTTGCAACTCAGCCAACAAACCACCTTCTCGTGTCACACTTAACCTCACAAACATCGCTCTAAGCTCAACCGCAACCTTATGACTCAATGCATCTACAACTACATTAGCCTTTCTAGGATGATACTCGATTGTCAAGTCATAATCCTTAACCAACTCCAAACATCTACATTGCCTAAGATTCAAATTCTTTTGAGACATCAAATACTTCAAACACTTATGATCCGTAAAAACAACGCATTTTTCTCCATAAAGATAGTGTCTCCAAATTTTCAAGGCAAACACCAAAGCCGCAAGTTCCAAATCATGAGTAAGATAGTTCCGCTCATGAACCTTCAGCTTTCTCAATGTATAGGCTACAACCTTACCATCTTGCATCAGCACACAACCCAAGCCAATGTAAGATGCATCACTATAAACCACAAACTCTTTTCTTGACTCTGGTTGAATCAGCACAGGAGCATGTGTCAAGTTTTCCTTCAACTTCTCAAAACTTTGTTGTTGCTTCTCCATCCACACATAAGGACCATTCTTTTGCAACAACTTTGTTAACAGTGCCGCAATACTAGAAAACCCATCTACAAAACGGCGATAGTACCCAGCTAAACCAAGGAAACTACGCACCTCCGATACAGACTTAGGTTGCTTCCAATTGAGAATGGCCTTAATTTTCTGTGAATCAACATGAATACCCTCCGCGGAAACCACATGACCAAGGAACATCACTTTTTTTAGCCAAAACTCACACTTATTTAGCTTGGCATACAATTGATTATCCTTCAAAGCTTGCAACATAATCTGCAAATACCAATCATGTTCTTCCTCGGTACGAGAGTACACAAGGATATCATCAATAAACACCACCAAAAACTGATCGATGTACTCATGGAACACTCTATTCATCATATCCATGAAAGCCACCAGAGCGTTCTTCAAACCAAACGGCATTACCAGGAACTCATAATGCTCGTACCCTATACGAAAAGCAGTCTTGTGCACATTCACATCTTTTACTTTTAACTGATAATACCCTGATCTTAAATCAATATTCAAAAATTTCGCTGCCTCGCAAAACTGATCAAACAAATCATCGATCCTCGATAAAGGATATTTTTTCTTCACCGTCATCTTATTCAACTGTCGGTAATCAATACACATGCGCATCGTACCATCCTTCTTTTTCACAAAGAGAACCAGAGCACCCCAAGGCGAAACACTCGATCGAATGAACCCATGATCCAACAACTCCTAAAGTTGTGTCTTCAACTCTTTTAATTCTTTCGATGCCATTTGATAAGGAGCAATGGAAATCGGAGTCATACCCGCATAATTCTTAATACCAAATCCCACCTCTCTATTTGGAGGTAAACCTGGCAACTCTTCAGGAAAAACTTTTGAATAATCACAAATAGCCCAAATGAACAGCACTCGAACACCCTTGGCCTCTAGATTCATCACGATAGCCAGGTAAGCTTTGCAGCCACCAAACATCATCTTCTCCGCTTGAGTAGCCGAAACAACATTGGAAAATAGTGTGGTATCATGCTTAATCTGGAATATATTGGCAAGTGACAATGATTAATGTTAGCAGATATAGTTGGCATGCCATAGGGTTTAAAGTGCACTATAATAAGTAGCCTTATGTGTGTCAAGGGGTTGTGATTGTATCGTATTCTCCACCATGGGAACCTCAGCGGTCGAGGGGTTATGATTTTACCATTTTCTCCCGTTGATAGGTATTATACATTGTAACCGTTGAGGGGTTTATTGTACTATTTCCCCCGATTAAATGTATGGTTAAGTGGATTAAGGAACCACTTGTGAAATCTGTGTATCCGATGTGTTTTGATAAAGGAAATAATTGGTTTTTGGATCACTTTAATGCCAATATATGAACTAATGTATCATGATGGAGGATTTATGTTTGTATAATGTGATTTATACATGTTTTGCTCTTTAAGCTTTGGTATATGATGAATAAGCATGTGAAGGCTTAAATTAAGGTTTTACATATGGGATTATGCATGAGATCCATGATACATGTTTTTGCATATGGTTTAATATGCATGTTTTGGAAAGGTAAAAAGGGCATGAGATGTTTTAGCATGAAGTTGAAAATATGGTTTGACTCAAATGGTTTTAAATGCATTGATGAGTGTTTTTAGAGTTTCCATTATTAAGCGTTATATGCTTACGCTCTCTTATCTCATCATTGTAGAGAAATGAGTTTCCGGGGCAGCAAACGAGCAAGGAGGAATCCAAGAATTGATTTACTTCAAGTATGGTTTTAATAACTAAGTTTGTAGTAATAAAGGGCAATATGACCAAGTTGTAATTGGGAGGGTTGTTAGCTTACTCCCTATTTTTGCACATATTCTATTTGGTATTTTGATCTTCTATGAGGTTATATGGTTTGATTTGTGGGTTTGGGATGAGAATTGCATGCTTGGGTAGAGACCATGCCTATAGGTTCTCTTGATTAATTTGCTATGGATTAAATGTTCATCTAGCATGCTTGGTTGGTTGTGTAAAAGATGTTAAATATGTTATATGATGTTTTTTTGATGTTTGAAGCATGTTAGACTGAGCCTAAGTGTCATACATTTGGCCAAGAGGTCATTACAAGCCCAGTCGTAACGATACTGGTTCCTTGGGGATCGGTACGTGGGGTCTGATACGGCTCAAACTTGGGGAAAATAACAAAAGGGTATCGGCATGATTAGCCACCATATCAGTACACCCTTGAGAAAGATTATACTGGGATCGATACACGGGGTACCGTATCGGTACGAGTTTTAGCTACTAGAATCTTCGATTTTGAAATATAACAATGGGTATCGATACTCGATCAAACATACCGATAAGGGAAAGCCACATGGACTCATACCGATACTGTTTAAGCCCATTTCTGTATAGGGTTAGTTAATTCTAGTATTTTCATGTTGTGTTTTGGATTCTTTGCAAATTGGTCACTATTTTTGTAATGCTCAATTAATGACGCTATTGTGATCCAATTTTGATGCAAATTCACACAGAGGCATGTAATGAAACTAATTAAGAGATGGTAACATAAATTTGTAATATAGTCCTTTAATTAATAGAATTTACATTTGGTCCTTAAAGTGTTAAGTCTTGCAAATCGAATGCTTGATTCGTCTTTCGCTGTTGTATATTATAGCTTAGGGTTAATTAAGCATCTAGGCAAGATAAAAAGGAAAAAAGGACCGGTTTAGGTTATTAGTTTGGGTTCGTTTCGACAAATCTAATGTGATATCCTTGATTCGGTCTTGGCGACTAGCGGGGTTAAGGGGTTTACAGTACCGATACTCAAGCCCAGAATTCGTATTTTGTAGCTCAGAAATCACTCTTAACACCCCCCATAACTTAAGGCAAAGCCCTAAAATGAACCTACAAGTTATGGGAGTTGATTTAGGTGGTTTGCTACCATGTTTATACTTTATTAGCTCAAATTTTGGATTAAGCCATTAACATATCTCTTTCTACTATGACACAAAAAATCACCAAATCAAGCATCACAAAGCATCATCCTTAGGATGTGCATGAAACAAATGTGTTGGAGGTATACTAACCTTCTCCTACAGATCATATGAAGCTTTTCTCTTCAATCTTTAAATCTTCTCATTCCCTTGAGCTTTTGAGTTCTCTCCAACTTCTCTCACTATGCAAGGAAATTGTAAGACTAATTACAACTTGTAGGAGATCACAAAGATGAAATATCATTATCTCAAGACTAATTACAACATGTCTATTTTCAATTGGTCCTCCTAAACCTTAGTGAGATCAAACTTTACTGAATTCAGAGTGTGCATAAACCAAAAAAACTTTAGTTCTGCAGAAAATAATCTTAAAATAACTTTAAACTGAAGTAACCGAAATTGTATCTAAACCAAATGAGCATTTTTCAAAATTACATACTCCCACTAAAACTAAATATCTTTAAATAATAATGCACCCACATGAGTAGTGTGCTCATGAAAGACCTAGGGTGATAGTTTCTTAATAAGCGCGCAACTATGGAGTTTGTACCAACATGCTCTATAGACACACAATCACTCTGAATTTTCTTTAACAACTAGGAACTTAATATTTATGTGATGTTCCTATTGTTTATAAAATAAATTAATGCATATTTATTGTCATAGAATAACTGATGTGGTTTTTCTATTCAATCTATAATTAGTAGCTTATGTGACAAAATTCTTTTGCATCAATATTCTATTAGAATCGAAGTATGTAAACTTGATGATCTCTAACTTACCAGAACTCCAATATGTGAGCAAGTATTTTTTGTTCTCTAAAGATATCTCATAACCCTATTGGCTGCTATCCAAAGTTCATACTAGATTTTCTTAAATATTTGTCTAAGATTCCAACAATGTACGCAATATCCAAACACATACATGCTTGAACATAAATTAGATTCTCAATAGCTTATGCATATGGAATCATTTGTATTTTCTAAAATTTAAGGTTACTTTTAGGCATTGAGTAAGACAATATTTGTCTTCTTTAGCAATATGAGTATCACTTGGTTTACTCCCATTGAACTTGTAGTACATACAATTGTCAACCAAATTTATCCCAAAACCAAATGAGATAATCAATATGAAATTTATAATTTCATTAATGAGAGTCCTACTTAAGCTCATAGATAGATTTCTTTAATTTACATATCATTGATATTGTATCATAAGACACAACTCTATGATTGTACCATATAAATAGTTTCTTCGATGTCGCCATTGGAAAAAAAAAAGCTTAACATCCATCTAATGTAGCTTAAGACTAAAACGAGCAAAAAGTGTAATAATTATCTTGAAAGAGTCTTTCAATGAAACTTGAGAGAAAGTCTTTACAAAATCAATGTCTTCTTTTAGAGTATATCCTTTAGATACATGACGTGCTTTATACTTATCCACATTACCATTTCCATCCCTATTAGTTTTAAATATCCATTTACAACCAATTGGTTTGCACCTTAAGGTAATGAGACAAGTTCCTAAACTTTATTGTCTTGCATAAAATTATACTCTTCTTAAATGACATCAATCCTCTTTTGAGAGTTAGAATTTTTATAGTCTGATAAAAAATGATTGAGTCATTTTCTATCATTCCATTGCTATCCATATTTTCTTGACGAAATACAATATAATAATCTCGAATAGTATTTCTCCTTCCTCTCATGGAACTCTTTAATGACACTTTTTTTAGGTTGTTGAGTTTGTTCTTTTGAAATAATTACCTTATCTTGCATGGGAGTTGTTCAACATTGTCTTGTTGAGGTTCTGGATTCACTTCTTGATCAATGACATGTGTGAAAACCTAAACATCTTGAAAGGTGATAATAGGAATTAAATTATAACTCAATTCATCCTCAAAAGCAATGTATCTAACCTTATTTCTCCCTCCAAACTCAACATCCTAAAAAAGTTATAGATCACTCCTTAAATAATTTCTAATTGTGGGATCATAGAACTTACAGCCCATAGATCACTCAAAATAACCGAAGTAATTGCTCATTTTTGAAGTTTAATTACTTCACATGTGTCCTAACTTGTTACAAAAGAAATCAACCATTTGTAACTTATTGTTATTTCTTTTGAGTTGGACCTTAGCAACTTTATTCTAATATTTTTATTGCTCTTATTCTTAAAGACACTAACTAAATAAGCACTGACAAAATGATTATTTTACACTTATAATGCTTCAACCTTTCTTCCTCTTGAATACAATGAGAAATGAGCCCAAATAGAGTTTATTTTTCCCTTTGACAATTGTAACTTGAATTGGTTAAACTGTATAGGAAGCTGTGCCAAAATCATAAGAACAAACAATTGTTGGAAAGTTCGATCTTATGTGCCTTAAATTTTGAAGCAATATTAAATATTTTCATAATGTACTCCCTCACATTTCCTTGACCCTTATACTTCATAGACATCAAAGAATGCATAAATGATGTCATCTTAACCTTAATGTTTTGGGTAAAACATTTCTTAATTTCGTCAAGGAAACATTTAATATAAGTAATCTCTTTATATTTTTTTACTCATAAAGACTTATAGAATGTTATTTATTATAATCATTAGACTCGTGCGATTTGAACAATCTCACCTCTCAAAATCCCTTTTATGGGTGCTTACTGCGGTGAGAGATGCAAGTTATTCTTCCCTTAGTGCAAAGTCTATGTTCATACAATCGAATACTATATATAAGTGTTTTTTCTATTCCTTGAAACTAGTTTCACTAAACATGAGTGTAGAATGTATTTAACAGATATTGTGACAGCAAAGATAAATTACCTAAATATAGAACAAAAAGAAGTAAATAAAATAAAAACAAGCTCACATAAATACTCATAAGTAAACAACTAAATTCAAAATAATGGCTAGTTCCCCTCAAGATACCAAGCACAACATTAATATCAAGTCTTTGGACAGTAATATTAACTGTAAGCGGTACTCTTGTTGTAGCAATCAAACATTGACAATAAACTATGTCAAACAATAGATTAATCTTTGGACTAACGTATTGCTTACATAAAATACCTTATAATTGTCACACATTTATCGCCACAGTTGTCGTTGTAATTCTTCCAAATATTAACTTTCTTTTTGGGCCAATTAATAAACGCATGAATTACAAAAACCCATAATTATGTTAATATTTTAAATAAACTAATCTACACAAAATCGGTCACTTTGTTGACATTATGTTTCAATTAATCCATTAAAATATTAGACATCCAAAGCCAAAATATGAATTTAATTGTTTCAAAATATTTGTCTTAGTTTTTTATTTTAATTTGATTAAAAGATAACCAAAATAATTAAAAATTTTGAATAAAGGTAAACCTTATATCAAGATACCAGACACTCTATTAATATTCCATCGTTGGACAAAATATTAACTTTTAAGTGATACCTTGATACAATAATCAAACATTGATAATAAGAACATGTCAAACAAAAATCTTCCTTTGGGTTGATTTATTGCTCACATGTAAAACTAAATAATTATCACATGTTTATTATCACAGTTACACATGTAACAAAGCTAATTATTAACCTTCCTTTGGGCCGATTAATACTAACATAAACTGAATTACATGCACAAAACCTTTTATACTTTAAAATAAAATAATTTCCACAATAGAGGTCACTTTGGTGACTTAATGTTTCAATTAATTTATCTTAAAATATATAATATAAATGTAACGATATTCAAATTAAAAATTTTGTAATAGTCAAAACTGAAATTTCTAATAACACTTAAGTTTCTGAAATAACTCGAAATAAGGTTGTATATATGGGGTTATCAGAAATCGAAAAAAACCGAAACCTTTGATTGTTTCTCAAAAATTCCTTAAGCATGCATTTACCAAAATAAAACTTGAGTTCAAAACAACCAATCTTTAACTTAAATTATATATATATATCATATAAATGGATCATTCATAAAATGATCACATTAAACTTTAATATATTCATAATAACTTAAAGATCAAAATTGAAATATTTGATGAAACCTAATCAAATGTGAATACCAAAAATTTTGAACATGATATGTATAATCATAAAGAGCTAAACCAATCGAATATTATAATCTGATTCAAAACCAAAGAATATATATATCATAATAATAATGACATATGCTTTTAGTAAAATTATTATTGATAATAATATCATAATTTTATGTCATTATACCATAGCAACCAAAAAGGATCATTACTGATGTATACCAAAAAAAACTAAATCTAAGTATATAAATTACGAAAAAAATTCATAGAATTGAAAAACACCATATATGTGTTTCAACTGTTGCTCAATGTTTTGGTGGTTTACCTAAAGTGAACCCGCTTTCTAGGTTCAAGGTTGGAGCTTCGGTACATGCTTTCTTCAATGAATTTACAAGTAAGATTACTAATAACATATTTTTCCAATGGAAATAAATATTAATAAATCACATGTTAATAATATACCATTTAAACCTAAACTCATTGAAATAGAAATAAAAAATTTCGGTCTTAACCCAAGGGATTTGAAGAATGACCATCAGTAAACCATATACGAAACCCTAAAATTGTATTAAAAATAAACCTCAAATTTTTAACATAAATCTTAATACCCAATGATCAAAAGTAAAATTTTGATCCAGTCGAATTAAATACATATTTTAAATAAAATATATATTTCATAAAAAGTAAACTAAAGATTAAGGGCAAATCCATATTCTAAAAAAAGTTTACTGTAAAAGAATTCCTTAACTAAAAGCACGATATACAATACATATATCCATGAGAATTAAAAACCCTAAATTCAATTGAAAAAAAATAAAAGTTGATCTGCCGACTTTTCAAACTCAGTAACCATTATCACAATTTAGGGAAAGATGCATATAAAGCATAAAAGCCCTAATATTTAAATTGTAATGATCAACACCATACATACAGGAAAGGAATTAAAATTAATTCAATCCAATTGCATGGTTGCTAAATTCTGAAAAAAAAAAAAAGATAATCGCACAATATATATACTAATAGCAATAGATGCGATTATAAACAAAACAGAAACATGGAACTTTAACGCATTATCACATCATAAATAAATAATAAATATGCGATAAATTTTGGATAATTATCTCTCAATGATTCGACGTGATTTGGCTCTGTGCCACTTGTTAGAACCAAATCATAATAGATATGAAATCTAAACCAGGATCTATCATGCCAAGTCATCAAGAACAATAAACTAAATAAACTAATTGCGGAAGCGTACCTGAATAATCGATAGACTGAAAACCTTAAATCTTGATGTTGAAATCCCAAATCTTTGGTATTGATTTTCCAAGAAGATAGGTTTTCTCTTGATGTAAAACTCTCTGTCAGTAAGGAGAGAAAAACAAGTTAACATATTTCTTAGGGACCACTACCTCTTTATATAGTTGATTACTAAATCAACTATTAATTATTTATAACTTTTCCCTTCATTGAATTATAAATATATCTTACGGTATCTACACTTTTATTTCCATGACACTTTAATGCCTATGACACGCCTAACATAATTGGTCACTTGATTTTGTGTCATATTTTATAATAGCATCATACATGTTACATATGTGCCCACAATTGCGGATTTTAATCCAACAATTTGATCTTGATGAAAGTCAACTCAATGGTAGTGAATGGTGTACTGATGATGCCACATTGAGAGCGAAAGCCGTTAACTTCTTTTGTATACTATACACCAACACCGAGACTTCGCAAGGGACATATCCTTTTTGGTAGCTTCCCTCTGATTTCTGACACTTTAATGTACCCTTTGGATGGGTTCCTTCTACTATTGAAATCTGGGATGCTCTCTCTAAATGGTTCCCCTCAAAGCTCTAGGCCCCGGATGGTTTACACGCTGAGTTCTTCCAAAAATAATGCCACTTTGTTAGCAGTGATGTTTGTCATACCATTCATGATATTTTCTAAGGAGGCTCTTTTGATCTTGTACTTAATTGAGCAACACTTGTTCTCATTTCTAAGATTGATGTACCTCAATCTTTCACGGATTTTAGACTGATTAGTCTATGCTCAGTTATTTACAAACTAGTCACAAAGATTATTATTTGACACCATAAGAGTATCATGCCGCCTCTTTTTCACCCAGTCCAAACTAGTTTCATTGTTGGAAGATCTATTACGGAGAATATAATCTTAAATCAAGAGATTATACATTCAATGAGGGGGACCAAGCGAGGGGGAAAACCAAGCAAGGGTGGATGGTAATCAAGGTGGACTTAGGAAAAGCATTTGACAAGCTTCATTGGGACTTTATCCAAGACTCCTTTCATGAAACTGGATCTTCGCCAGGCATTTTCAGAGTCAGTATGCTCTGCGTTATGTCCTATTCTATTCAATTGCAATGGAATGGTTCTCTCTCTCAAAATTTTAAGCCTGAATGTGGTGTGTAGCAGGATGATTCGCTTTCTCCGTACTTATTTGTATTGGCAATAAAACGACTTACCCATAGTATACATGCAACCATATCTCAGGATCTTGGAAGCCTTTCCACCTCACTTGCCAAGGTTTACCATTTTCTCATCTGCTTTTGCGGATGATCTTATCATATATGCAACAACAAATCTTGAGCAAGCACACTTGATTTCCCCGTCCTCTCTAAATTTGATTGATATTCTGGCCATAGGGTGAATTCAAGGAAAACTTGGATTTATTTTTCCCCAAACACAGATGTTGCATTATTAAACTTGGATATTCCCTAATCATTCAACCGGATGCACTTTGGGTTCAAGCCTTTAGACAGAAATACCAGATGAATGAGCTATGCCCTCTATCTATCTATCCAAAGGCCCTTTTGTTCCTCACTTTGGAGAGCAATATCTCAATCTCCGCGCAATAGTCACTCGACCCCCTTCGTACCTTGATACTCTCGCATTCTGATTCGATAGCAAATTCTGTCACTTAACCCGATCAGATGGTCAATGGGTTAGGACAATTCTAAAATAATTAATATTTGCTAACTAAATCCATGAGTTAAAAAAATCATTTTACTTTTTATCAACTTAGTATATTTCTATTATTAATTTAAAGGGTAAACTACATCAGTAGTCACCAAACTATTATTTTTAGCAATATCGGCACTAACGTTACATATATTTCCTACTTTGGTCACTGACCGTTTAGATATTGTTAAGTTTCAACAAAGATGGTGATGTGACCTAGTATAATAACACTTTTAGTCCCTAAGACTTATGCATTCTATCAATTAAGTCATAATTTGAAATAATTCAACAATTTTTTGGGTCTAACCCCAAATTTCCCATACTCTTTCTTCTTCCTCGCTAATGTCTTTCACTTTGCTTAATTCATTTCACAAAAAGCTGAACTTTTAAAATCAATGAACCAACAAATTTAGATTAAAAAAACGTCATGTGCTCTTTACTAGTACTAGCAGCAAACAAAGGGTTTCTTCTCCAAAACCTTGGATGCTAAATCTACTACCAAAAGATGAATTTTACGAGAACTGTGCTCTTGTTTTTTTGAGAACGTAAACCAGTAATATGTAGAGCATCTATTGACACAACGTATATCCATCTAGAGATTGTTCGGGTAAATTTTGTTGATGATGATTATTCTCAAAACTCTCAAGCCTTGGGTATTGAATTGGGCGAATTGAGAGTTAATTGTGTTTAGTTTATGTCATACATTTTAGTTCATTTCATGGACTCTAGTATTTTTATTCCAATTAAAAAACTGCACAGAAATACAAGTTACGTAAATTTTTTGTAATGCTTCCAGAGATTAACTCTCGTAATACTCGGTTAGTGCGCGAGACATGTAGTGCAGGCATTTCATTTATCTCAAAACATCAAAACATAAGTATCATTGCAGAAAACAACGAATTATAATTTTGGCCAAGAAAATCTTGGAGAAGACACCTTTTGTTTACTGTTAGTACTAGTAAAGGAAAGACATTGCTGAGCAAGAAGAAAAGGAATGAGAAATTTGGGGTTTGACCCAAAAATTTGTTGAATGATTTCAATGTAAGACTTAATTGATATAATGCATAAGTTTTAGGGACTAAAGTTATTATTATACCAAGCCACGTCTGTTAAAACTTAATAGAATGTTAACGGTCAGTGACCAAAATATGAAATATATGAAACGTTAATGACGATTTTACCAAAAATAATAGTGTAGTGACCAAAACAAAAAATCCCCAAACATAGATCTTGCATTATTAAACTTGGATATTCCCTAATCACTCAACCGGAAACACTTTGGGTTCAAGCCTTTAGGCAGAAATACCGGATGAATGAGCTATGCCCTCCGTCTATCCAAAGGCCCTATTGTTCCTCACTTTGGAGAGCAATATCTCAATCTTGGGATACTCTGCGCAATAGTCACTCGACCCCCTTCACACCTTAATGTTCTCTCATTCTGATTCGATAGTAAATTATAGTCACTTAACCCAATCAGATGGCCAATGCGTTAGGATAATTATAGAATAATTAATATTTGCTAACTAAATCCATGAGTTAAAAAAATCATTTACTTTTTAACAACTTAATATATTTCTATGATTAATTTAAATGAAAATACATTTTATTAAATGATGAGTAGTAATTCACATCTGGCTTTTGTAAATTACATGTGTTCAATCAGTTACTACGCAGATTTTATAGAATGGTAAACTGACAGATTCCTTTCGGCCTACTAGAGGAACTAGACAAGGTGACCCACTCTCGCCTTACCTCTTTGTATTATGTATGGAGAGATTGTCTCAGACGATTGATAGCAAGGTAAGTGATGAGTTATGGAAATCGATACGACTAGCAAGGAGGGGCCCGCTTTTGTCGTATTCGTTTTTTCCTGATGATAAGGCACTGCTTGCGCAGGCATCTATGGAACAAGTATTAGTTGTGAAAGAAGTTATGGATTGGTTTTCTAAAATTTCGGGACATAAAGTTAGTGTTGCTAAGACACATATTTGATTTTCTCAAAATCTTCAGGCTGAGCGTCAGCGGGGTTCTGGATAGGCGCGATAAGAGCGACCGCACAGGGCCCCCGAGAGAGAGGCCCCAAAAATAGAGAACTTAAGTTAAATAGTTGTAAAAAATTATAAATTTGTATATATAATTATGTGTGTATATATAAAAATTATCTAAAACTTTAAACATGCAAAAAGAATGACACCTTTTAAGTGAAATATTTGATTTTTAGATGTTTATAAGTTAATTTTTTGTTGCTCAAGAGGATAATATAATAATATTTTTTCTATTAAGGTAATTTTTTAGAAGAAAAAAATTTATATCTCTTACCAATTATAAATTAAGGGCAACATTTTAAAAATTGCACAGGGCCCCCAAAATCTTTGAACCGCCCCTGCTGATCGTCGTACTAGTATTACGCAGGCTTTTGGATTTGAAGAGGTGGAGGATTTGGGCCGCTATTTAGGGGTACCATTGTTACATCAAAGGGTTACGAAGGCTGCATATTCATATCTGATCGATAAGATGCGTGCCAGGTTACCGAGGTGGGCGGCAAAGTCTTTGTCATTGGCTGGTAGGATAATGTTGGCTAAAGCTGTGTTACAGGCAATTCCAGTGTATGTGATGCAATCCACATGGTTGGCGAAAGGTACTTGTGAAGACATGGAGAAATTGATTTGGGGCGTTAGTCTTGTTCCATGGAAGACGGTTCAACAACCCATGGACGAAGGTGGTTTGTGTTTTAAGGATTTGCATCAACAAAATAGAGCTTTTTTAATGAAGAAAGTGTTAAGGATGAAGTATAAGTGGAAGGAGGTTTTTCCTTTATCGATCCATCGAAGCAATAGTTCTAGAGTTTGGAAGGGTTTGAGTAGCATCTGGGATGAGGTTAAAGAGAGTGTGAATTGGAATATCAGAGATGGTATTGGTACAGATTTTTGTATGATAATTGGATTGATTCCACTGGTCACTTAGTTTTTCTCTTGTAATTCCGATGTGGTTTCCGCGTCCTGTTATGGTGTCAGATGTGGTTAGTGACTCAGGGGAATGTGAATGGGCACAGTTGGCGCAAATGTTACTTACTGCTACCCTAGAACGTTTGGCCGCGGTTAAGCATCCACAGGCTCAATTAGGGGCTGATCGCCCAGGATGGAGGTGGGATGATAAACGTGTTTTTACGCTTCGTTTGGCATATAAATTTTTGCTCGATAGGGGGTGTTGTGGTCAGTACCTAAATGGCGACGAGTATGGCATTTGAAGGTGCCTCAAAGGATACGCGTTTTTATTTGGCTCATGGTGCATAAACATCTTCTTACGAATGCGAAGCGAGTCCGCATGCATCTTTCTTCGTCAGATGTTTGTAAGGTTTGTAATGGGGATTTAGAGGACATTGATCTTGTGATGCGTCATTGTATGATTGCTCGCGACTTATGGGTAAAGGTGGTGCGGCCTGATCAGCAGGGTACTTTTTCCAAGGTTCCTTTGACGAATAGGTGGATAGCAACTTGTTTGGCCATTCCCCGAGCCTGCCGGGTGGTGCGGATTGGAGCATCCGATTCTCTTTGTATTGTTGGCTCATATGGAAGACCTGATATTGTTTGGTGATGGATGAAGACTTTAGTTTATGCGAGCATATCTTGCATCGGGGTAACAGATTAGTAGAGGAATGCGTTCGACTTGTCCCCCCTCTGATACGGGCTGTGGCTCTAAGATCGCATTTAGATTCACAATGGGTGGAGCCTTCGGCCGAATGGGTTAAGGTGAATGTTGATGCTTCGATGAGTACTCGAGATGGTCGGGCTGCAATTGGTGGTATGATCAGTGATGCTAAGGGAAGCTAGCTATTTGGCTTTTCGTTGTATGTTGGTAGGTACTTGGTGCTTTTTGTTGAATTATGGACAATACATGATGGTTTAATTCATGCTTGGGCAATGGGATATAGGAAAGTTGAGGTGAAAACTAACTGTAAGGAGGCCAAGCAAGTTCTTGATCACACATCGTGAGCTTTGGCAGGAAGTGCTTTGGTCAAAGTCATTCGTGATTGGCAGGTGGTGTTTTGGCATATTAATCGAGAGATGAATGTTGTTGCGGATAAGATGGCAGCGTTGAGTCGGGAGGGGCCATTAACTGCGTCCATTTTCTTGGAGCACTCGGCTGTTATGGATGTGTTGGTTAGTGAGGAGCAGGATCGCTGCGTGGGTTCAAGCGTTGTGAGCGGTAGCATGCTGGGTGTTGGCTCCGGTAATGCTTCGAGATTGCATGCGGGTCCAGGAGAGTGAACGAGGATTGTGTTAGTTGTTGGTTATGTTGGTTAGGGTAGGGTTGGTCTCCCTTCGTTTTATGGTCGTGCTTTTGCTTATTTGTTTTTATAAAATACTTCTGTGGGTACTCTTTTCCCTCATTTAGGTTTAGGGGTTTTAACGAGGCCTATAGTTGTACAAACCGTTATTTATAAAACAAATTGTATCCAAAACCGAACTATAACATAACTAAGCTTGATATGTGGATAGTAGGGGTGATTATCGATCGAGTCGGCCATGAGTTGAACAGTGTTCGACTTGACTCGAAAATTATTCGATTTATTTAATATATGTAAAATTTAATAATACAAATATTGTATAGAGTTTAATATAAATATAAATGAACAAATTAAAAAAATGATCAAAATATTGTGTGAAGCAATTTTAAAATCTAAACCCTAAAGTAACAATCTAAAAAATACATCAAACTAACCTGTTATAAAAAAGGGTAAACTACACCAGTGACCATCGAACTAATTGGGCGTACCTATTTTGACCACCGAACTATCGAACTCGTCAATCAGACCACCAAAGTTATTAAATTGACCTATTTTGACCATCGCCGTTAAAAAACTAACAGAGGGGTGATAGAGGATGACGTGGCAGTTAACTAAATGTTATAAAATTACACATTTAATCCTTGTTATTTACACATTCTTTCAATTTAGTCCTAATTTTAAATTAATATAATAAATTAATTATTTAATTAGGTGGTGGCACATGTCAACACCTTATTGGAGGACTTTAATTATTTATATATTTAATTTTATTAATTTATTTTCCTCCTCCAATCAAGTGGTGACACGTATCACCACCAATTTAGAGGAGAAAATGAAAATCAAGCAAACCTACACTTGGTGGGAGTCGAACCCAGGTGACGCAAGGATAAAGGCAGTGGCTTAGCCGCTGCATCAAACATGTATTTGTGCTTTAAGACACTATATTTAATATATATGTCTTATTGTTTTTTATATTTATTCTTTTAATTTAACATATATAATCATTGAATTAATTTCACATATATAACCCTAAACCCTAATTTCACATATATAATCATTGAATTAATTTCACATATATAACCCTAAACACTAATTTCACATATATAATCATCAAATTAATTTCACATATATAACCAAAAATCCTAAACCCTAAACACTAAATGCTAAAACCCTAAACACTTAGGGTTTAGTGTTTAGGTTTGGGGTTTAGCATTTAGGTTTGGCATTTAGCGTTTAGGGTTTAGCATTTAGGGCTTAGAGTTATTTATGTGAAATTATTTTGATGATTATATATATGAAATTAGTGTTTAGGGTTTGGGTTTAGGGTTATATATGTTAGGGAAAAAGGAAGTAAAAATGGTTGAAAGGGAACTTGTAATCACACAAATATTTGATTTAATTTAAATCTAAAAATTATTAAATATTCTATTATAAAAATATTCAATTTAAAAGAAAAAAATTTGATTTACAATATTTGAATATTTTTTCTTTTTCATATTTAAATTAAATAAAATATTATATTAAAATATTAAATATTTGATTTAAAAAAATTGATTTAAAAGAAAATAAATTTGATTTAAAAAAGTATTCGAATATTTAAAATATTTGAATATTTTAAATATTAGATTTTAAAAAAATATTCGATTTAAAATATAAAAATATTTGATTTAAAAGAACATAAATTTGATTTAAAAAAATATTCGAATATTTAAAATATTCAAATATTTAAAATATTTGATTTAAAAGAAAATAAATTTGATTTAAAAATATTTGATTTAAAAAATATTTGATTTAAAAGAAAAGAAATTTGATTTTAAAAAGTATTTAATTTTTTTAAATCAAATTTAAAATACTTTAAATATTCGAATATTTTAAATATTTGAATACTATTTTAAATCAAATATTTTTTAAATCGAATATTTAATATTTTAATAAATATTCAATTTAATTTAAATATGAAAAATAAAAAAATATTCAAATATTTTAAATCAAATTTGTTTTAACCCTAACCTTTACTAATCTATTAGATATGTATATCAAATGTGAAATTTATGTCAGTAAGAGTTGCTTGGCTTAGTGGTAAAGTCTTGGTTTTCACCCTCTTGGTGGTCTAATTGACGAGTTCGGTAGTCAAAATATGTACGCCTAATTAGTTTGATGGTCACTGGTGTAGTTTACCCTAAAAAAATAACGATATGCTCGCGAACTTATCGAGTCGAGTTATGCCTTACTAGACTAGACTCGTTAAGATCTCAAGTTGAACTTGAATTCAAATAAAGTCAATTCCAGTCGAACATTGATCGAGTCCAAGTCGAACAGATCGCGAACTGTTCAACTCAATTAGCACCCTAATAATA
This sequence comes from Hibiscus mutabilis, assembly GCA_019671005.1. Taxonomy (NCBI): domain Eukaryota; kingdom Viridiplantae; phylum Streptophyta; class Magnoliopsida; order Malvales; family Malvaceae; genus Hibiscus; species Hibiscus mutabilis. Next base: position 20,015,550 of record CM033749.1, on the reverse strand, counting down.
TATGTCATTAGAAATCTAAGGTAGTAAAGTCCCCGTCCCACCTTCGGAGCTTCAGAGTCGACATTTCAGATATTGTTGTAACTACTTCACCTAACTGAAGTAAGTGCTTAGCCAATTGGGACGATAAGCAAAGCACATACACGACAGCCAAAAACAAAATTTAAAGCTGTGTCCTTGTCCTGTTCCAAGGACAATGAAGGAACATATTCCTAAACCCTAAAATCTGCAAAAAAAGAAAACAAGAATCCCTCCTTATGAAATGGAATGGTGCCTGAAGATTATTAGATATACTTTCAGTGATGGGTGGAAATGCAAAGTTCAACTGCAGAATTATGTCATACCTGAGTTGCGGGACGGTGAAGAACAAAACCATAATAGTTGGTCTAAAATCTGATAACTGCAGTCGAGAAATGCTGATCCAGTTACTCAGCCTGCTTGTCAAGTCAGGGGACAATGTGTTAGCCGTTCATGTCCAGGAAATGAATGATGCTTTTGATCCCAACACGTTTCACATCCATGAAGATATCTGCAAATCCAAACAGGTACCATCAAGCGAAATGCATTAGAACACTGGAATGGATTTATCTGTTTGATGCTTTACTTATACAGTATAGTTTCGCAATCCAGGTTGATTTTCTTGTTAAGATTTGTGCTGGAAACTCCTATATCTGTCTTATCTCATCAAGTTCGGGAAAATTATGCTACGATCCTTGCAATTGGATGCAACATTTCAGGGTAATGAAGCTGATAAATATGAATGATTACTGTTTAATGTTTTTGTATTTCTATGATTATGTTTTGTGTAGGCCGAAGCATTCAGCTGTAAGCACTTGTCTGAAAAGTTTACCTCCCACATGCACCCTTCTCGTGATGGACAATGCTGGAAGAATCCTAATCCAAAGGCAGGGAACATCCCAGCAAGGTTTTGCAGGTGTACCTTTCCCTTCTTGCATATCATCTTCACAGATAAACTCTGCAGTTGATCAATCAACAAGCTCTCGTCAGCTGCAAAAGTCATTGACAATACCGACGTCTTCAACGTCACCATGTATGTGTCAAATTGACAGTGAAGGACGTTACATTCTCAAGAAGACAGTTCCTGAATATCAGTTTAAGAAGTCATTCACTCTGCCTTCTTCTTCTGCATCATCATCATCGACATGGAAAACTGGTGGTGGAGGCCAGCAGAATCTGAAGAAGAATGTGACTGCAACGAGGAGGTTTCACAGGATGGCATTCCAAGAAACAGTGCAACCCTGCAGGCGTTTTACATCGAAAGAGCTCAGCTTTGCCACAAATAATTTCAGCCCCACCTTGGTGATTGGAAAGGGAGGAAATGCTATTGTATATTGAGCTAACCTCGAGGCTGGTCAAGCTGCAGCCGTGAAAGTCCTCAAAACCATGAGTTGGTCCACAAAGGATCTTCTTCGAGAAGTGGAGACATTATCCAGCATAAAGCATGAGAACATAGTTGAGATGATTGGGTACTGTGATGGCAAAGAATTGCAAGCAATAGTTTATATCTTGTAAATGGAAGCTTGAAACAATGTTTAAAACAACTCAAGTGGGCTGAGAGGATGACTATTGCAATCGGTGTAGCCAAGGCTCTGGAGTACATTCACCATTCATGTGATCCTCCCATCGTTCACCGAAATGTGAAACCATCTAAAATACTTCTCTCTGATAATTGCCAGCCACAAGTAAGATTTACACGAACATTCAAATGTCTTTGATGCTTAGTAATTCAGCTTATGCTCTTAACGTGGCCAACATTGAAATCTTAAATCTAAGGCATATGCTAGTATATCTGGATCTGCTTTGAAATGCTTTTTATAAAGCAAACCAACTTTCTGTGCTCGCTAATTATGCCAGATTTCTTTTGCAGCTCTCGGGTTTCAGAGCAGCAGTAGTGCATAACCAATCTTATCAAGTCTCAGCAAACACAAAGCCAGTTGACATTGTTAGGACATTTGGATACTTGGCACCAGAGTACATGGTGTGCGGAAAGATTGATGAAAAGATAGATGTTTATTCCTATGGGGTTGTGCTCCTTGAACTTATTACAGGGAAAGAAGCTATTCAAAGCAACCAGAGAAGCCATGAAAGCTTAGTGCTTTGGGTAAATATATTGACATGTTAAACCCAAAATCAAGTTTTTATGTCCCAAAGATTTAAGTTTTTTGGTCCAACTATCTTGCAGGCAAGAACTTTACTCCGGTTTGGCTTGTGTGACCGTTTAGTTGATCCTTGCTTGAACAAAAATTACAAGAAAGAAGAGATGGAAGTAACAATGTTTATAGCACACATTTGCCTTATGCATTCATCTTCTCAAAGGCCAACAATGAAAACCGTAAATTTTCCTTCTTTCATCATTGAAATAATTTACTTTTCGATCACTTCTACAACATCATGTATCGTGTTTGTGTTCTACCGTAATCAATTAATATTCATGTTGTTTGCTTTCTTTGGACAGATACTAAGGTTGTTTGAGGACTCAGAGTACTGGTTAGAGATGCAAAGGGAGAAAGATCTACTCCTAAATGGGTTTGGTTCCATAGATGAAAAAGATTTGTTGAGACAATATGAGTTATCAAGTGTTGGAACCATGACATGGGATGATACCTAGATAAGTTGTAAAATCTTTTGTTTTTTTCCGAACAAAACTGGATCTCCTCATGCAAAATAGATAACCATCCAACCAGATTTGATCTCTTCTCTTCTCACCTATGCACCATGTAAATATAAATCAACTATATGCCATAATGAGCAAATTTTCTACAGTAGCGTCTATGATATGTAGCAATGTAGAATATCTTCTATTACTTGCATCTTTTGTTTGTTAGAATCTGTTTCTTATATCTATTCTGAACTGAGGTTGCTCAAAAGGGGGTCCATTGTTGAAAAGAAAGCCCTTCTCCTCCAAACATTCACTGTTAGCTTGATAAATCCTTTGAGTTGGGCAACACCCGACTGGTAGAACACTTACTATGCCAAACTTCCGTGCCCCAATACTAATTAGATTCTGCACATTGCATTACTTTAGTCAAATTGACAAAAATAAATTCCTTGTTAAGCATGACATAGTTGTTCATCTTAAGCTAAGTTACTAAGACTTCGGGTGAGTGTATGATACGCGTAAGCCTCCTATATGTAGTCAGTTTTTTAAAAGCTTTTCTATATAGTCATATGTTGAGTTAGGGAAAATGAAGAATCTTGGTAGTAGATTTAAAGTACCGCTAGATTTTGTTGATTGGACTGAGAAGTAACCATTGGTGATCATAAACAGTTTTGTTTAGGATCTCTTATACGATGCTGATGTGATTCAAGCAAGAAGAAATAAAGAACTCGCACCCTTAAGAATTTCTCATATACGAGTCCTAAATATTGTATGAACTGTTCTTCCGAACCGAGTTGCACGAATAGTAATTCCCAACAATGTCGTTGCTACCAATGCTGATGAAGAACAGAGACTTTGAGAGACACTTTTCGGTTTCTGATTGACCTTTGTTGAATGCCAATAGATCATTGTAAAATATAGAGTATTGGTAGTACTGTTCTCCCATTGAACAACCAAAGTTTTGGTTTACGTTTTGCAGAAATTATGAGGCCTTACAAGAATGGACCGAGAAGGGAGCTGGAGGAGGTAGCCCCTAAAAATTTAAAATTCATATATAATTTAGAATTTTTTTTAGAAGTTTTATATGTATTTCCCATTGAAAATCTATTTTCGTCCCCTAAAATTTTAGAAGTTTGCTCTCATAACGTAATATTTTGCGTCCATCCTTAGCCTTACTTAGTGGTGACAATGGGACGGGTCGGCGATGGTTTTGCATTCCCCACTCCGTCCCCAACACTTGCGGGTACGGATTTGGGAATCCCCATTAAACATTTTGGGGATTTTTTTAGTCCTCATACCCTTCCTTTACGAATCACAACAGTTTTTTGTTAATCCCCGTACCTACAAAAATAAACAAAATTTAATACACTAAAACAAATACTCAACATTAAATCTCTAAAATTACAAACATAAATGATAAATTAATTTTACCAAAAAAAACAAACTATTTCAAAACTACAAAACATGACTAAAATATTAACTATCGAAATCTGACAACATGCACTACCTTTAAAAGAAAATATGTAACTAATAATCTACTGTTCTAAATCATGATCTATTTGCTGTAAAAGAACTAAATTCGATAATCTTTCCAACCATATAAATTAAATCATCTAATTCTACTCATACTATTTATGACGAATTTCTAAAGTCACTGTCATTGTTATTTTTAAAAACAGTGTGCAATTTTTTCTTATGACCTTTGCTCACTAAAAAACTAATAACTTCTAATATCTAACTCAAAAGCAAGAGCCGTTTATTTTGAACAAATCTAGACTTCTTATGGTTATAGAAATATAAGGCTTACTTTTTTATTTATCTTGTAGAATTTTTAGTGATTTTTCAAACCCACTGCTAAAACTGTTTTCTTAGATATCCGCTGTCATTTTTTTATGACCTTTCAACATTCAAATATTCATATTTTTTAAAATATATATCGAAATCGATCACCGTGTATTTTAAACAAAACTAGACAGAATCACATTTACAACGATGTATAGACCACTTTCTAATTATTTTTATGAAATTTACGGAGAATTTTCAAACTTACTTCAGTCAATCATACTCAAGTTATGGGATATTAGATTTTTGTTGAAAATGGATAAATTACCCTTATGGTCATCTAACTTCGTAAAATATTGGGGATCTTTGCGGATATTTTTTATGGACCCCACGGTAATTTATACAGGTACGATTCGGTTATCCCCACAGTTCGAATATAGCATTCCCCGTCCCTATCTCCATTTGAACTTCAGTTATACAACTTTCCCCGTCCCGTCCCCGTGGGTGAAGATTTCAATTATTCCCCATACTCGTCGATTCGAATCCTCACAATTTTCAATTATTTCCCATTGTCACCCCTAGCATACTGTTGTTTGGCCGGTTGTGTCAAGACTCAAGAAGACCACATCCAGCTGAGGAAGTTTTATACCTCTGAACTTAGGTCTATTAACAGCAGATGTTCCGTTTTGAGATAGAAATGTTAGTGGACTTCTCTTGAAACCAAATACTTTAGCTGACAATGGAACCATCAGACAAGACAAAACCAGTTTAATTACAAGACCATATTTAGGGATGAGCACGGGTCGGATTGGGTCAGATTTTTGGCCCATCCGTAATCGATACAAAAATAAATACTCTAAACTCGAACATGATCCAAACACATTCTTTAAAAAACTCGACCTGACTCGAAAATAAATACATTAAATCCGACCCCAACCCGATTCGACTTGTAAAAAAATAATTTTAGGGACATAATTGTAAAAAAATAATTTTAGGAGACTTAATCATAAAAAATTATAATTTTAAGGACTAAATTGTAAATAAAAATTTAATTTAAGGACTTAATTATAAAAAATATATAAAGAGGGGTATTATAAATATCTCTAAAAAAATTTAAGAAAAATCATACAATTAATCTCGGACCGGGTCAGATATTTTTCACCCTAAACCTAAACTTGAACCTGACCCGACCCGACCCTACTTCACATTTAATAAAAACTCGACCAACCCACCCGAACCGAATTTTTTCATTAAAAAAGCTAACCCAATCGGGCCGAGTCGGGTAAAATGCCCATCCCGACGTTCTGTTATATTCCATTTGGTGGAATGCAATATTCCAACGCCGGATTGACCTTTTCTTGAACAGTTCTCTCATCATTGAGCTATTTGGATTTTTATTACAAAAGAAACATGCTTCATTTATTTATAAAAATTCATTTTGGTCATTCAATTTTTAAAAGTTATAAAGTCGTCATTAAACTTTTGATTTTTTTACAAGGCTAAAGGGCTTATTTTTTCCCTGAGTTCGACCCCAATTAGCAATGTTGCCTCTCGCGTGAAAACGTGTTCAATTAGGTCCTCTATTTCACACATTGAAGCAAATTAGCCTCTTGACTGACAGAACCGTTAAACTGACCATTACTCCGTTAACGCGTCAGCCGTCTGTGCCACATGGCATGTCATATCAGCATTGAAAAGTCAAAATGCTGACGTGACAAAAAAATAAAAATAAAAACTATTTTTTATTTTATTTTTCATATTTATTTTTATATTAAATTTTAACCAATCAAATGATGACTTTATCCAATAGCTTGACTACTGAGTTTGGCTAGCGTAAAGCATAGTGCTTTACGACCAGACCAACGTCTCAACCTTGTCAAAAAAACACCCAACATAATATATAACTTCATCCCAATAGCTTGGCTACTGCTCTGCTTCTTCATTACCCGGGATTGATCAATCCAAATAGAGTACTCAAAATCTTCTCTTTAATCTCACGCTAAAAATAACACCACCGTTCATCCAACACCTACATGCCTTACGCAAACAGATTATATGATGATCATGGATCAAGATCATACCCAAGCAACTCGATGTTCAAAGCTACAGAAGTCAACAACTAAGTATAAATGAGAGCTTCCATTTTTCAAGCTTTCCCTTTCTTTGATTTTTTCCATAGCCTTGAATGTGAGTCGATCTAGCCAACCAACATGGTGAATCTGTCCTCTTTCATACTTATTCGCAAGCTTTTCCAGATGCTCCAACTCTCCACGCTCATGCCTGGGAACCTATATTGAGATATATTATAGTATACATTAAAAAGTGTAACTATATAACCGAATACCAGACCAGAAACATTATGCACCAGAAACCAGAAGCTTTCCAGGAGTGCTTGTTGGATACGATCCATCTGCTTGTTTTCCTAACCACAGCCTAAGCTTCTGTTTCCCTGTTTTGAGTTGCATTTTGTTGTTGAGTAGAAGAATCATAGCTCCGCCAATTAATCCATCATCTTTTCCGCATGAAACATCCCAAACCTTAACATTCCAGATTGGCAATAAGTAAAAGGTTAAAGTATAACGTTATTTTAAAGTAGAAGATAGAGGGAAAGAAAGGTTATTGTAGTCGATTTCTATAGTATTGTTCAAAAGGGGAGTGGATGGTTTGCGTAAGGCATGTAGGTGTTGGATGAACTGTGGTGTTATTTTTAGCCTGAGATTAAGAGAAGATTTTGAGTACTCTATTTGGATTGATCAATCTCGGGTAATGAAGCAGCAGCAGCAGCAACCAAGCTATTGGGATGAGGTTATATATTATGTTGGGTGTTTTTTTGACAAGGTTGAGTTGTTGGTCTGATGGTAAAACACTATGCTTTACGCTAGCTAGACCTAGGTTTGATTCTCAAACCCTCCATATCAAGATTTATTTTAACTCTTAACTTTAAAACCAATCAAATGATGCCATGTGTCATCATGATTGGTTAAAATTTAATATAAAAATAAATATGAAAAGTAAGATAAAAAATAGATTTTATTTTTTTATTTTTTTGCCACGTCAGCATTTTGACTTTTCAACACTGATATAGCATGCCATGTGGCACAGACGGCTGACGCGTTAATGGAGTAACGGCCAGTTTAACGATTCCGTCAGTCAAGGGGCTAATTTGCTTCAATATGCGAACTGGAGGACCTAATTGAACGCGTTTTTGCGCGATGGGTAACATTGCTAATTGGGGTCGAACTCGGGGGCAAAATAAGTCCTTTAGCCTTTTTACAAATTGATCATTGAGACTTTAAAGGAGTGACGTATCCGTTAAGAAAATTTGTGTAATAACACATTTAATCATTCATATTTACACATCCTATCTATTTAGTCTTTATTTAAAAAAAATCATCTATTCAGACGGTGACATCAATATTTGGTTGAAGAAAAATAATTGAAGAAAAGTGAAAATAAAGGAACTTGAATCTGGTTGAATGAAAAGTAAAGAGTGTGTGCCAACCATTGGGCCAAATCCCTTACACACTTATGCATGTGAACAATTAATATCTTTAAAATGAAAATTTGGTTCCAAATTAAAATGAAATAGTTTAAATTGTTTATATAAAATAGATTTATAAATCATTATTAAATAAATAAAATTAATATTTAATAAAATATAATATTTTCAGTTGTGATTTAAAAGACTTTTAAATAGAAAAATAAATATTATTAGAAAATTAAAATGGAATAGAATAATTTGAATTGTTTTTCATAAAAAATTTAAATAAATAAGATCATATGCAATAAGTAATATGAAACCGATATTTATTAATGGACTGAATGATTAATAATGTTTATATTATCTCATCTTGTATGAGTTTGAATCCCGACATTTATCTTGGAAATGTAATAATCTCTACTTAATAAAAAAATTGATAAAGAAGTAAGTAGTTTAAATTAATGAAACCATCAGCAATAAGTGATGAGTTTTAATTTCTCTATTTAAATATTTCTATAAATGTGAAAAACAATCTTAAGTATTAACATAATAATTATTGGAAAATATTTTGAAACATAAGCTTGTGTAAACTTTAGTTTACATAAGCCTTTTGATTTTAGGGTTTAGAGATTTAGGTTGTGGGTTAGGGTTTAGGAGTTTAGGTTGTAGGGTATAGAATTTAGGGTTTAGGATTTAAGGTTTAGGTGTTAGGGTGTTAGGGCTAGAGACTTAGGTTTTAGATTTTATAGCTTAAATATGAAAGGGTTGTATAAATTCTTTTTACACAACCTGTGTATCAAAATATAACCCATAATTATTATCCGGGTTAATTGCACCACACATTCTTAAACTATGACTTCCATTCTAAATTATTCATCAAACTTTTGAATGTTCTAATTTCACCCACAAACTATGACTATTATTCTAAATTAATCCCCAAACTTTTGAACATTTCAATTTCATCCCTAAATTATGACTCTCATTCTAATTTGGTCCTCCAAACTTTTGAATGATCTAATTTCTTCCCCAAATTATCAATATATGCTAATCATGATCTATGTTAGTAAAACATTTATAAAAATTGTTGGCTTCCATGCAAACATTGATGCGTATTATGTAATAATATAATGTGATATAAATTATAATTTGGTGATGAAACTGAAATGTTCAAAAGTTTGGAGACTAATTTAGAATGAGGATCATAGTGTGAGGATGAAACTGAAATGTTCCAAAAATTTTGGCCTAATTTAGAATAGGAGGCATAGTTTTATGGATGAAATTGAAACATTCAAAAGTTTACATTCAAAAGTTTAGAATGAGGGTCATAGGTTTGAGGACATATGGTGCAATTAACTCTTATTATCCTTAATAAAGGAGGTTATTTTGGTCATTTCTCAACTAAATCAGTATCATTTAGTGTCTAGTTAACTCGTGACACTAACTCAATTTAATAAATAGTATAAATGATTTATTTAATAAAAATAGAAGTATTATATCTTAAATTTAAATATAAAAATTAAATTGCTATTTATGACTTTTAAATATAAAAAGTAATTTTAAAATTCATTTATTGGTAGTGAATCTAGTTGTTAATGTTTTTTTATTATTTTAATAAATAATTTTAAATTTTTATGCATTTTTAAATATTAACGGCTAAATTGATAAAGACAATAACACATGGGACTAAAAAAGTATTTTACCTTTTTATAAGGCTTTGTAAAACCTATATTTGATTTTGATATAACAATTTGTTTAAGGACCAAATTGTAAAAGAAAATAATTTTTTAAGTACTCAAAAGTTTCACATAATGACAAGGAAAATCTCTTTTTAAGTCCAAACCTTAAACCAAAAAGTTATTCTAAGTGTTTTCAAGCCAAAATACACAAATATGCCCAAGTGTATCGATACACCGTATGGCATTTCGATACAGATTTTAGCTACTGGAATTTGGTTTTTGCAAACCGTACCGATATGGCCTTGCTTGTTTCGATACAGACTTTATCTGGGCAAGTGTTTTAAGCCAGACGTTTCGATATGGCCTTATCCATTTTGATACGATCTGAAATCTGGGTTTAAGATATTCTTAATCGTACCGATACGGTCCCATCCGTTCCGATACGGCTTGTCAAGATTTTCAAGATCTTTGCATTAAATTTTTTTGACCGTTGCCTTTTCTGTTATTGGAATCAACAAACTTTTAATTTTCAGTTACCGTATCGATACGCCCCTAGGTGTACCGGTGCAATTTTCAACTCGGATTCTAGTAAGCAAATACCGTACCGATACGGCCTTGCCATTTCGATACGCCCCTAATTTTACACTATGACTATTTCGATACGAACTCTCGTGTATCAATATGCTACTACATGACGGCTATATTTTTCTTGTAACAGGTATTGATACGGGCTCTCGTGTACAATACGGTGGGTCACCAGACATTATTTATTGCGGGAGAAATGGTCCCCAACGGCTATATTGATGACTTCAACCACCCAAACGGGTAGAAATCAATAAGGGGGTATAAATACAAGTCTCCAATGCTGCTGCAACAACTATTGAACCTCCATTGAACAACATTCAAGCATTCAAGCTAAATCCAACCATTTGAGCTTTTAGAGTCAAACCCTTGTAAACCCAACTTGTGTATTTCATTTTAATCCTTAGTTTCATGTTTGGGGTTGTGAGAAATTGTATTTGGGCAAATAAATTCACCTTTGAGAGGTTATTTTTATGTTTGCAAAAACTTTCTTTGTAAAAGAGTGGATCAATCAAAACTTTGGGTAGAAAGCTTTGAATTTGTAACATTTGCCTCCTAAGCCTAGAAAAGGGGAAGCTTTCATAGTGAAATTGTTGAAATCCTTAGTAGGAAGCTAAGGTAGTGGATGTAGACCTTGTTAGAAGGTTGAACTACTATAAATCGTTGTGTCCCATTGTTCATACTTTCTTAAATTGCTTCCAAAATTTTAAATTGCCAATTCACCCCCTCTTGGCCACTTTCTCAATTGATTGATCATCCCAACAATCGGTATCAGAGCCACACTCAACCGAAGGTCTAACAACTATTGAGGAGATCCTAGAAGGTGATTCAATCAATAGAAGTCAAAGCCATGACATCCACCTCCGGCAACAACTTGTATGAGTCTCACTCCATCACCAAACCTTCATATTCAATAGGGATAACTATCCCTATTGGAAAAACTGTATGATGTTCTTCATTAAATCACATGACTACCTTCTATGGGATGTAATGGAAGATGGACCGACAATCCCGATGAAGAGAGAAGGTGATCGGCTAGTACCAAAGTCCAAGCATGAGATGACCGATGAAGATCGGAAGAAGTTCCAAATTAATGATAAAGTTATGCACATGCTATTTTACTCACTTGGACCGGATGAGTACTCTAAGATGTCATCTTGCTCAAGTGCCAAAGAAATTTGGGACAAGCTAGATATCACATACGAAGGCACTAATGAAGTTAAGGAGATCAAGATTGGGCTTCTTAATTTAAGCTATGAAAATTTCAAGATGGAGCCGGATGAAGACATCTTCAAAATGTTCGAACAATTCTCCATCATTGTCAATGGCCTCAAGGGTCTAGGAGAAATCATTCCGATGAGAAGCTAGTTCAGAAACTAATCTACTCACTTTCTGAGTCTTGGAATGGTAAAAGAACGACCATCATAGAAGTGAAAGATCTCAAGACGCTAAAGTTCGACGCTCTTATGAGGTCTCTTCTCACCCATGAGATAATGAAGAAAGGAAGAGATAAGGAAAAAAAGAAGGAAGAAATGAAGGTCGAGAAGAATGAAGTAGAGAAGAAGAAGAGTGAAATTGCTTGAATTTCATTGATTGCATTTCTTATGTGACTGATTGAATTTGAATGAATTTGATTGATTGCATTTCTTATGTGATTTTGGTCTTAAAATCTTGCTTGAATTTGATTGATTGCATTTCTTATGTGATTTTGCTCCTATATGCATCTATGCTTGTTGCTAGAGGGAGTATGCATCTGTTTTTGTTCATACATGATGATCTCATATCATTTTCATGCATTTTGATTCGATTCAAATCGAATTTTTGAGCAACTTGCTGCCAAAAATGTCATTTCTGGCATAGGTGTATCGATACAGTATTCCGCGTATCGATACGGGTTATTGAAACATGTTTTGGTATGGCTTTGCATGTACCGATACGAGTCACGTATCAAACATGCTAATAAGCGTTTCGATACTACGTTCGATATGCCACGTGGTGTATCGGTACGTGCAGCGCTGGGTAGTTTAAAAGGAATTAAAAGAGGTTTTCCTACTTTAAATCAAATATCTCTAAAACCCTAGGTCCGATTTCAACTATAAAAACCTATCACAATTTTTCACACAATTCTTCAAAATATTTGAGGGCTTTTGGTTTTTACATCAAACCCAAGCAAAAATCATCAAGTTTGTGCATCAACATCTCTTCATTCATCCTTAATCCCAAATTCAAGGTATAAACCCTAACTTTTTCTTTTTAATTTTCGTACATATTTACTCACTATTTTTGTATCATAATTACATATTTAGGATATACATAGTAAGTTTTCAAAGTTTTTGTAAAATATTTTTCAAATCTAAATTTTTTTTACTCGAATATAAAATTATATTGTATAATTTTTAACACTGTTTTTGAAGTTTTCTTTTACCAAAAATTATTTTTATACTTGTATATGTTTTTAAACTATATTGTATAGATTTTTAACAATACCTTGATCATTGGATTAATTTTTGGATCGAATGTGTTGATTTATGCATACAACATTTTTGGTTTGATTTTGTTTTCATATTATGGCACCAAAAAAATGTGCAAGAAAAGAAATAGCCTCTAGTTCCAATCCCCCTAGTCACAATCCCGACCATAATAGTAATCGACCCAATCTCACCCATATCTATCAAAATTGTTTTGATGAACTGCAATTTCCACATGCTATGGATCGTTTTAAAAATATCAAAGTTATAAAATTTGCCGAAAGCGTGTTACTTCGATCTCTTTTCTATCATCCGAAAGATTTCCATTTAAATATTTTAATTTAATAGAAGAATGTAAATTTATGCCACTTTTGAGTATACCCGGGATTTTATACCGAAACCTTTTTTGATTTTTTATTCCAATGCCTGGTGTATTTTTAATGAAAATCGATCCTTGGTTATTGCAATTGAATCTTATTTAATGGGTAAGAAATTTCGCATTGATTCAACAGTTTTAGCAAACTTTTTGGGTTTTGAGGATACGGGTGTTGATGATGAGGATTCGTTGGGACATGTCCTTGGAGGCTCTGTGACCGTGCTAGATGCCCATGACCGTATCCTACACCTCATAATCGCTTGGTGGTTCCGTCCATCAAGTGGGAAGTTCTCCACGATCCGACAAGTCGACGACTTTTAGATCTGTTGCTTTCGTGAGGGTAAGCGCCCTAACCTTGCTCAAATTATGTTCGCAGAAATCATCTTCCTTGTGCAACATAGCCATACCTCTATGGTTACATTTTTCACATATGGCACCGCCTTGAGCTATATTTTTCACAAGATGGGAATTGATTGCTCCTATGACTTTGCAGAACCTCCTACCGATCCTATTGATGAGCGTTCTCTTCATCGCATAAAGTTCACATTCTACAATGGAGAATGGATTCGGAATACCGATCTTCTGGTAGGTGTTCAACCAAATCCGGTGGTGGCTCCTCAAGAGGCTCTCATTCCACAAGCTCCGGTGGCCCAACCTAATCTTGATGCTCTCATGGCATACCTCAATGGGCAATTCACCAACTTGAGCACCAACATTGCTTCTTTGCACACAACCATGGATTCCGGGTTTGGCGCGATTGACAAACGCTTCACATCCTTGGAGGAAAGAGTGACAGCTATAGAAAATCGCCAAAACTCAATGGATATCACTCTTCCTGCATTTCATGGCGAATGACATCGATCCCTTGGGACTCAAGCCAACAATGATGATGAGGATGAAGAATACGAAGATGAAGACGATGGGATGGATCCTTAGTTTTTTTTTTTGCATTTCATATCATATCATATTAGGATTAGTTTATACACCTATTGTTTTATATTTTTGGATTCCTATGATTTTGTTTTTATTTGGTTTATGTTTTAGGACTTGAGTTGGATTTAATTATGTTTCTTGAACTATGCTTTGAATTTTAATGCTTATGTTGTTTTTCATTTACATGCTTGGAGTTTTTTGCCTTACTCTTATATCTTATTGATTTTGATCTAACAAAAAGGGGAGAAGAAATTTAGCTAAAATTTTTAAAATTTTTCAAAGTTGAGCTTAAAGTACGGAGGAGTATTTTCAAAATTATCAAAGTTACTTAAAAAATTTTACTTTGGTTTTGTTATATCAAAAAGGGGGAGATTGTAAAACCTATATTTGATTTTGATATAACAAATTGTTTAAGGACCAAATTGAAAAAGAAAATAAAATTTTAAGTACTCAAAAGTCTCACATAATGACAAGGAAAATCTCTTTTTAAGTCCAAACCTTAAACCCAAAAGTTATTCTAAGTGTTTTCAAGCAAAAATACACAAATACGCCCAGGCGTGTCGATACGCCGCGTATCGATACGGATTTTAGCTATTGGAATTTGGTTTTGCAAACCGTACCGGTACGGCCTTGCCCTTTTTGATACGAACTTCATCTGGGCAAGTGTTTTAAGCCCGGCATTTCGATACGGCCTTGTCCGTTTCGATACGATCCGAAATCTGAGTTTAAGATATTCTTAATCGTACCGATACTGTCTCATCCGTTCCGATACGGTTTGTCAAGATTTTCGAGATCTTTGCATTAAATTTTTTAACCATTGCCTTGTCAGTTATTGGAATTAACGAACTTTTAATTTTCAGTTACCCGTATTGATACGCCCCTAGGCATACCGATGCAATTTTTAACTCAAATTCCAGTAAGCAAATACCGTACCGATATGGCCTTGCCGTTTCGATACGCCCCTAATTTTACACTATGACCGTTTCGATACGACCTCCCGCGTATCGATACGCTACTACACAACGACTATATTTTTCTTGTAACAGGTATCAATACGGGCTCTCGTGTACCGATACAGTAGGTCATCAGACATCATTTATTACGAGAGAAATGGTATTGATGACTTCAACCACCCAAACGGATAGAAATCAATAAGAGGGCATAAATACAAGTCTCCAATGCTGCTGCAACAACTATTGAACCTCCATTAAACAACATTCAAGCATTCAAGCTAAATCCAACCATTTGAGTTTTTAGAGTTAAACCTTTGTAAACCCAACTTGTGTATTTCATTGTAATCCTTAGTTTCAAGTTTGGGGTTATGAGAAATTGTATTTGACCAAACAAATTCACCTTTGAGAGGTTTATTTTTCTGTTTGCAAAAACTTTCTTTGTAAAAGAGTGGATCAATCAAAGCTTTGAGTAGAAAGTTTTGAAGTTGTAACGGTTGCCTTCTAAGCCTAGAAAAGAGGAAGATTTCATAGTGAAATTGTTGAAATCCTTAGTAGGAAGCTAAGGTAGTGGACGTAGACCTTGTTAAAAGTTTGAACCACTATAAATCCTTGTGTCCCATTGTTTATACTTTCTTAAATTGCTTCCAAAATTTTAAATTGCCAATTCACCCCCTCTTGGCCACTTTTTCAATTGATTGATCATCTCAACAGGCTTATATCACAAATAAATACTTAAAGTATTTTTATTTAGGTATTTAAAGTATTTTTGGTCAAAATAAATACATAAAGTATACTTTTTAGTCAAAATAGGTACCTAAAATATTTTTTCGTCAAAGTAGGTACATATAATATATATATTTTTTCAAAATATGTACCTAATGTATTTTTATTCAATGTCATGTGTCAACTTTTAGAAACCTAAATAAAAAAATATATATTCTTGATGAAAAAATATTTTAGATACATATCTTGATCAAAAAATATACTTTAAGTACTTATTTTGATAAAAAAAATATTTTAAATGCCTAAATGAAAAGGTTGATATATTTTAATTAATTATTCGTGATATAAAATTTTTTAGAACTGTATTTAAACAATTAAAAGCTAAATGAATGATTGTTTTTAGCGGAGCGATTTTGTTTTTTTTAATGTACATAAACTAATTCACCTATTTTAATTTAGGGATCAAAATGCAATCCCATACTTCATTGGCCAACGTATGGCAGGCAAAATCACAAGTAAAAGTAAAACATGATGGTTGAATCAGAACTGCAAAAAAATTGCTTCATCATTATCAATCATATGAGAAGCTGTTTTATAAATAAAAAAGAAAGTAAAAAGAAAAGAAATTAATTTCCTCATTTCCCAATCAGTCATTAGATAAGCTTCTTCTTTTGGAAGAATCTCTTCAAGTACCACACTTGCAGGCCTGAAACTACGATGCAGATACCCAAAGACATTATGCTAAACCACGCCACTCTAGCGTTTGTGGTCTCACTCATACTCCTTATCTCTGCTTCCCTGTTATCCATTCAACATGAGATAAACAAACCATGTTGGCTTACTTAAAATGCACAACCTCAACAGAAACATCAGCAATTACCTGCTTTTCAGATAGAGTAAATTCTCATGAATGGCCTCCACCGCTCCTTCCAGTTTCCTCAGCTCCAGCTCAACTCCCTTTTATGTAAATAAGCAATGATGAAAACGCACAAATGTCTACCCCCAAAAGGAAAAGTAAAAGAAGATGAAGATAGAAACAATAATACGAGAGAAGTTTGATTTCAATGATAGAAACAATAATACGGGAGAAGTTTGATTTCAATGTAATTATGTTATTCCAATCAAGGTTCAAGAAGTCCAGTTCATCTCCTTTGCCAAACCAATGAAATTTAAGCATAATGTAAAAAAATGCTTATAACTTTTGACTGAATGGTCACTTTAGTCCCTATTCATTTTTTAAAGTACTTTAACGCTCAACGTTTCATTTAGAGTTAAAATCAATGACAAAACTACTTAGGGTGAAGAGGGGTAATTGCCCCCGCTCGCCCAATTTTTTTACCTTTGTTCTTATATATAATTTTTTAAAAAATTGTATTATTGATCAATATGCTCCCACTTTCAAATATTTATGTTTTACTCACAATCCCAAATTCTAGCTTCGTCTCTGGTTAAAATAGTTCATCTGTGGATGAAAACTGTTAGTCAATTGACGATAAACAACTTCAAATGACTTGACAAAATGACAAATCAGCAGAAAAAATAAGTTTATATTTTATATATTTTTATAAAATTATTTTTTTGACTGATATGTCATTCTGTCGAATCAACACATTTGTCTATATGACATAGCTATGTCAGAGTGCACAGTCATGTAGGTTTGCCTCATCATTTACCTTTAGTTGGCTAACAATTTTAATCTACAAAAAAATTAAAGAGACTATTTAATCAAAGGTTAGAAGCATTTTTTGACATCGTGCATAACATTTATCCAAGCAATAAAATTTCGAGCTTTGGACGTGCAAAAAATCATTTTGTCAGCCCCACCTTGAAAACTCAACAAAGTAAGCACATGAAATCAACAATTACTATATCAATCCTTTTCTACACAATTTGTGGCTCAGGGAAAACAGAGGCTTGACAATAAAACTCCACAAGTATGAGCACAAAATAAAGGTGAAACATGGAAATTTTAAAAATGAACTGCTCACCTCAAGTTTTTCTTTTCTGGCAACAGACTCCCAGTCTTTAGCTGAAATTCCTGTTTTCCAGTCAATGTTGACAACAACTTCACCACTTCCACGAGTACGGTTATCGGACCAGAAACATGCTAGGTAATTGCCAGCCTCCTCGGTTGTGAACGCAAATCGACCATATGTAACATTCTCCCTTTGATGAAGACTGTTTCCATACGGAGATGTCACCTACATGGTTACAAACTTTGAGTTTGAAATTCACTGCAATGCTGGAGAATGCATCATCATCATCATCGGGCTTTACAGTTTCCTCTTCAGAGATTAAAAATAGATTGCAAATATAAACCATGGGAAGTTAACTTAATTTGCCTATGTGGAGATCAGAAAAGATGGTTGTAAAAAATAATGAAAGAAAATACCAAGATATCTTTAAGTTCTCCGTTCATCCGCTATCCTATGATTATTATTTTTTCAAATCTTAACTTTAGAGAAATCAATTCTGCAGTTCGAAATAAATTCCATGGGATCCCAACAATTCATCCTACTTTTTTTTACTTGAATAATGCAATGTTATATCTCTGCTTTTCCATAATTTGCTAATGCTTACGATATTAACAGCTAAAACTGGAAATCAAAACTAAAAGGAAAGAACAAATCCTAATAACCATTTCGTAAAAAAAATCGAAAGGGGGAGGAATATGGAAGGAAAAAGTGAAAGGCAAAAGCGCGATTAAACCTTGACGGCAATGGGAGTGGTTTGACCGTCTTCCACAGAAACGACGACATAGTCGGCCAAAACAACGACAGTGCTGTGGATTTCCTCGGAGACGCACTTAGTACCACTTTTGGGAAGATTCAACCAAATGGCGTCACCCACGGGAGCAGTAATCAAAGCCCGCAGTAATATGATGAACAACGACGGGAATCTCATCGCCCTGGCCACTTTTGAATCCCTTATCATTTCTTCACAAACGAAACATATATTCTTCTTTTCTAGAATTTTAGGTTCTTTTTGGGGTGAAATCAGAAATTTTTCGATTAGAGGGGGAACAACAATGAGGCAATCCCCGTCACCTTCCTTATATTTTGTTAATGTATTTTTTTTTCAACTCAATAATTTATATTCTTTTTAATATAAGTGTGCTAGTTTTATTAAAAGAAAAAATTTAAAAATACAATGAGAATTTATAATTCGGATAAATAAATTTGATTCGGATATATTTTTAAAAATACAAAAATTAACGTCGCTAGATTATAAACATACCATAGAAAGAAAAGGTAAAAACCCTAGCTCAAATGTTCGAAACAAAATAGATATAAACATCACCAGAGCCCGACGATAAAAGGTAAAAATTAACAACAAACAACATTAAAAAATACATATTACAATAATAAAGACATGTTGACAACACGACCATTACCACAACTCAATCGCGAACAAAAGCGATGACTTGAGCTTGTATTCAAATTGCCAAAACATGGAGATCAATAGAATAATCAAAAAAGCGTCATCTTGATCAGTCGTGGCGACGCCAAATCCAACCTTGATAGAAAATGAAAAGAAAGAAACGACCAAATGACCGACTAAGAGAATAAAAGCGCATCAAAAGGCATAAGATACATATCAAAAGGTAGAGAAAAACGTGTCACAAGGACAAACTTAAAAACTAAAAAATAAAATAAAAGAAAAAATTATCGGCGGTTGACAACCAGCACTAAAACTAATGTCGTCGTCAGCCATATGAAGATTAAAAAAAGGAAAAGTTGAAGATACTAGGGACATCAGGAGAGCTTTGCTTTTTTGATAATTTATATTTTAAATCAATCTTTTAACATCCACTATCATAAACATTTAATTTAATCAAATCACACAATTTAACTTTTATTATTAATAAATTAAATCATCTATAATAAAATTGTAAAACTATTCTAACAAAAAAAAATCAAAATTAACATTTTTATTTAACATATTTTTCACATTATATTAAGTAAAAGTGTCAATATTGAATTTTTTATTAGAATAATTTTAAAATATTAAAACAATTTATTTAATTTATTAATAATAAAAGTTAAATTATACAATTTGATTAAATTAAAGATTCATGGTTTAAATACAAGTTGACGTTAAATAAAAGCGGAATTGCAAAGGAATTATATGAATATTGTCCTCTAGGGGGATGCTAATATAATTTGACAATTTTCTTGTTGTGACCCGAGTTTCCACAATTTCCGAATCATTTAGGTTGTCCAATCTTCCTCAAATATTTATGAAAATATTATTATTTTATTCAAACTCCGAGAAGTCTACTAATTTAAAAAGGTCAAAGGAAGATTTCTAAAAATATATTTTTGTCTATTATAGGTTTAATTTCAATTTTTTTAAAAAAATAGTTCAAATAGTGACTAAATTGTAAAAAGGATCAAATTAAAAAAAGAAAATAAGGAAGAAGTAATTAGACCTATGGGTGATAATGAGCCTGACTGGATTGCAAGCTACTCGGGCTCGGCTCGATCAAAGCTTAGCTCGAGTGAGCGCAACTCGGGCTCGGCTCGAGACCTTAACAAGTCGAGTCGAGTCGACCCAAGCTTGGTTCGAAAAGATCGTGAACATGCTCGTGTAGCGATCTCTTTCCTATGAGTGTTTTGCTAAAAAACGGGTTTTGAGGTGTTTGGGGTCTTTTAAGAATGTCTACCGTGGGGTTTTAGAAATAACATATTTTATTTAAAAATGGAGTCGCCATCGGCCACTAAGGTAGGCCAGACACCATAAAAACCAGAGATTTGAAAACCGTTGGGTTCGAGAGTCGGTTACAGATAGGGAAGGATTAGCACCCCCACACCGTCCAAAATTGGTACTTTAATAATTATCGCTTTATTAATATTAAACTTTCTGGATTAAAGTGACGATTAAATTAAAATTTGTTTATAAGTGCGTGTAAATTTAAGGGCCCCGTTATTAGAGAGTAAACCGATAGACCACCATCACTGCGCTTGATACTGGCCACGTTTACGCTCGAATAAAAGGGCACCGCATTGACAAAAATATATATATTATGCAATCTTAGAAAATAAATTCTAAAACATATAAGAACATGATATGACACTAATAAGACAATTAAACGTGAATAAAACATTAAACCAAAGCAATAAACATAGACATGATGATATTGGAAACAAGAATATCAAAATAAAAATTAAAAGAGTTAATTACCTATCATACTTCAAGATCAAATAAACACATAAATAACATGTATATATATAAAACGAAATATGCATGGCATGGATATAACATGATACTAAACTAACAAAACAAAGCAAAATGATAACATAAAAAACTAATACTTAGCTTAGCACATAACACAACTTGCAAACATGACACAATGACAGGATATTAATATACAAAATTACCATACCGATATGCGATTTCAAGACACAAAATGGACATGACAAACATAAGATTAACATGACTAAATATGCCATAGATTAACATGTAACGTAATATACAAAACAAACATAAAAAACTAACATACGGTCATAATATGCAAATTAAACTAAACATAACATAAAAAATAGACATGCATATAATACGAACAAATAAATTAAAACATAAAATCATGATACAACATACCCCAGAAAAAACAAAAATAAACATGATATAAGCAAAACATATATAAATATAATGAGCAACATAGACATACTGAAAACATAATAAAGAAACAAAAGACATGAATTTTTAAAATATAAAATGGGACTGAAATGAAATAAAATAAAACAAGAAAACAGAAACTAAATAAATGAAAAAACACTTAGGGACCCAATTGAGAACCAAACAAAACCCACAAGGACTGGACGTGTAAAAAAACCATGCGTGATTTCACCATTTGAACTCAGAATCCGTTTAATTTAGGGGCTAAATTGAAAGATTTAAAAAAAGAAAAGGGGACTGGGGTTGTAATTATACCAAGGGGAAGATTCAAACTGAAAAATCCCAAAGGACGGTGGTCCTTAATACATGATTATACCATTTTGTTTAGAATCCAAATTTATTTAAAGACCTAACCGGCCAAAAAATCGTCCATTTCCTTTTTATTGGTTGTTCAAAATAAAATCCCCAGATTCTCTGGGTATTCATCCCTTCAAATGAACGCCTGGGGGATTAAACCCAGAAGTCGCCGCAGTCAGGCTGTGCCGGTGACATCCCTAAAACCTTCCATGTTTGTTTTTTAAAATAAAACAAAGCCAAAACCGAAATAAAAACCAACCTCCCCTTTAAGAAAGAAACAAAAAAACCTACTCCCTTTAAACGTCGGCATCCCACTCTAACTCACCCATGCATGGGCTTCTCCCTGGAGAAGGGAACAGACTACGAAGGTAAACTCTAAGCCTTTTCTGTATTTATTATTTTTATTTTTGTTGCGAAAAATGAAGATGCATGTAAGAGAAAAGAAGGGAGAGACCTTACCAGTAAAGTTCTGGTTTTTTTATTTTGAATATGAAGACTGAGTACAAATGGGTTTTCTCATGTAATATATAGTATGCTTTTTGTTTGCTTTTTTCTTTGCTTACAAGGTTAAACATAAATGAATTGATTCTGACTCGTACTTCTCTAATTTTGCATATCCGGTTTGGTGAGCCGGTGAGGCGATAGCGTATGGTGGCAGCACTAGAGCAATTCTTTTTGGCAGATTCACCCTCGGCCGTTAGATCAGATCTTGATCCAACGACTGAGATTTTTCGGTGGATGAACGGTCGAGATTTGACCTGGGCCAATGATGAGGTTGCCCGAGATCTTGCCACGTGGTGCCTTGGAACCCAAGAAGTCTTGTGCGTGTGATGCACGCGCGCGTGGGGAGCTGAACGGCTCGCGCGTGCATCTACGCGACCAGCTGGAAGGGCGCTCTCCTTTGATCATAGCCGTTGGATCTGGATCAGATCCAACGGCTCTTGGTTGACTGCGCAGAGAAAAAGATGCCATTAGCGTTATGGGTTAGGGTTTTTAAATTAGGTTTGGGCTTAGGGTTTGGCCGGTTGGGCCATGTAATAATAATAATTTTTTTGGGGGTTTTGTAATTATGGACTGGACTATAAGCTTATTATTTGGGTTGTATAATTTATGGATTTTCATTTTTAATCTAGCACGTTAATAATAATAATAATAATAATAATATGATAATTCATACACACATGCACACACATATATAACATACGAGTACACGTGCAAAATACCCTCTATGTCATACATAATTGATATAACATACCAACTTAAATATATACTGGTTTATTCACACATAATTAATATAACTATACACATTAGCATATATACAAATAATACATACATGAAGTATAAACCTACATGGTACACATACACCACAATACTTATTAATAGGTACCCACTACATAATATATACATGCATCATACGTGCATTCATACACACCACATATATATTACATATACGTTAATAACATATACACATACATATATATATGTAAACATGCGATAATAATAATATTAATTAATTATTCACTGATACATTACAATATTTACAAAAACAGATAAAAATAAGTGATTACAATTGCCCCTCTTTGCTTGTTCTCGTAGAACGGGAACAAAGCAAAGATCATAAGCACTCATTTTTATCCGGCTTCCCTGTTTGTAACCTCGGAATCACTGTTCTTCTGAAACTCTCCGCTTTTCCTTAGCTGAATCTTCAAGTTCGTAGGTTCTTCCAATATAGAACTTCTTCACCTTCTGGTCTTGGAGCTACATGTCCTTCCTATAAAGGACCTTTCATCTTGAAGTCTTGAGTTACGAGTCCCTCCTATATAGAACTTTTCACTCTGAAGCGGTAAAGCTTGGAGTCCTTCCTATATAGAACTCTTTGCCTTCAATGCGGCAGGTTTTTCCTATGTAAAACCTTCTGCATCATGGATGGATTCTTTCGACTGGGAGTTCTTCCTATATAGAACTGTTAGTCTTCAAACCCTGGAGCCGCAAGTCATTCCTACATAGAACTTTTAGCTCTTGAAATCTTGAAGTTACGAGTTCTTCCTATATAGAACCTTTCACCGTGAAGGCTTGAAAGTACAGGCCCTTCCTATATAGAACCTTTATCTTTGAATTTGGGATTCATGCCAAAATGGCTACCGACCTTTCTAGACTCACGCTATTAAGGCTACCGAAATCTTTCTTCAAATTTTAGGGATTCACGCCGAAAATGGCTACAGATCATTCTGGATTCACGCTACTAAGGCTACCGAAATCTTTAAATTTTGGGGATTCACGCCGAAAATGGCTACCGATCTTTCTGGACTCACGCTACTAAGGCTACCGAAATCTTCAAATAGATCTACTCCTTTAATACAAAGTCGTAGGTCAAAAGTCATTGGTAACCTGTAATTACCTGTTTAAAATGGACAAAATGTTATGATAAATGAGTTAGCATGCTCTTAATCCTAGGGATGCCTAACTATACATGATGCATGAGTGTCAATATTCCAGTGCGACTGCTTCCACGGTCAGTCAATCTCGACTCTCTACTTGCTTTCTCTTCCTCTTCTTCTTCTGGTAGCGGTACCCTATCTCACTCTTAGGTTCAACCATTTCAGCCTTTCCTTTCTGAGTTTCTGGCTTTAAGTTCTAAAGTGCCCTTTCGGGTTTTCTCTTTAGAGAGTTTTTTAGGCGCCCTTACGAGTTTTCACCTGGGAGATCTCTATTGTCATCTTGAATATTTTCTTAAACAAGTATGAATGGTACGCGACACTGGTTATCTTATTATGATGCTAGAAGTCTTCACCTCATCGGGCCTCGACATACATTATGTAGAAAGCTCGAGATCAAAGTTAATTCTGTTTTCTGATCGCCTGCATTCTCAAGGTTAGATCATGATAATGCTCAGAAATCTTTTGTTTATCATAAGTCTATGTTAACCTGTTTGCATGGTGCTTATGAAAACAATGAGAAGACAAGGAAATGAAGGCACAAAAATACGATTTTATTAACATTAAGGACTTGGAATAGATTTTAGAAAAGTCATGGCAAACATGAGGAAAAATAGATGGCAAAACAAGAAATACAAATCCCCAAATAACCATTATATGAATGATGCATGACCCTGTCAACCGAGATAGAATCTTTGCCCAGAGTTCCTTCTTCTGGTATCCGTGAGGGTAATTCTGCTCGCTGGAGGCCCAATCTCAAAATTTATCTGAGCCGCCCTTAACGGGTTTTCAACTCAGATCTTTCCTTTGCTTCAAGACGCCGTTTTTTCGGGTTTTCACCTTGAGCTCTCCCTTTTTTGTTTTTTTTCATTGTGAAACGCATTTTTAGGTTTTCGCCTCATTTCTTTCATCATTTCATTTTTCATTTTCTATATTTTTTTTCTCTTTTTCCTCTATCTCTTTTTTAAACATAATACTTCTTAATTGAATCAGAATTCATGGGATTTTTCAATTCTTCTCCGTCTATTTCAGTTAAAATCAATGCTCCTCCCGAAAAGGCCTTCTTGGCGACATATGGCTCTTCCCAGTTAGGCATCCACTTTCCTCGAAAATCTTTCTAACTTGAGAGGATCTTCTTAAGTACCAAATCTCCCTCTTGAAATTCTCTCGGGCGCACTTTCTTGTCATATGCTCGCATCATTTGCTTTTGATACAATTGACCACGACATATAGCTTTCAGCCTCTTTTCTTTGATGAGATTTAACTGGTCAAGTCTGGCTTGCACCTATTCTGATTCATCCAGTTTTACTTCATTTAGAACCTGGAGTGACGAAACCTTAACCTCAATGGGAAGTATCGCCTCTGTGCCGTATACTAGAGAATAGGGTGTTGCCCCTGTTGATGTGCGAACAGATGTCCAGTAGGCGAATAGAGCAAACGACAGCTTCTCATGCCAATCTTTGTAGGTGTCTGTTATCTTCGCAATGATTTTTTATGTTCTTGTTTGCCGCATCTACTGCCCCGTTCATATTAGGACGGTAGGTCATGGAGTTATGGTGTGTTATTTTGAACTGGTTGCACACCTCAGTCATTAATTTGTTATTCAGGTTGGAAGCGTTGTTGGTAATAATCATTTCTAGCACCCCGTATCGACAAATGATCTCCTTCTTTAAGAATTTACACACCGTTGTCCTTGTGATATTGGTGTAAGACGCCATTTCCACCCATTTAGTGAAGTAATCAATGGCAACCAAAATAAACGGTGCCCGTTGGAAGCCATCAGATGAATCTGTCCAATAACATCCATGCCCCATGCTGCGAACAACCATGGCGAGTTCATGGTGTGCAAACGTAGAGGAGGAGCGTGGATCTTTTCGGCATATATTTTGCACTTATGGCATTTTCTGGCGTAATCGATGCAGTCTCCCTCCATAGTTGACCAGAAATAGCCATATCTCATGATTTTTCGGGCTATTGACAGACCATTGGCATGTGTTCTACACAAACCATCATGCACCTCTACCAAAATTTCTTTCGCCTCTCAGGCATCTACACATCTCAACAACGTTTGATCATGGCCTCTTTTTTTACAGAATTTCCCCGTCCAAAACATATCTTGTTGCCATCCTTCTGAGTGTTTTTTGGTCATTTTTGTTTGCCACTTCAGGGTACTTTTAAAACTTAATGTATTGGAAGATATCGTAATCCTAAGGGTTGCCATCTATCTCTTTTTGCACATTATAACAGTGAGCAGGCCTTTCAAAAGTCTGCATCTCAATTGGCTTCATTTCTGCTCTCGTATTTGCTTTGAATATGGAGGCCAGAGTTGCCAAGGCTTTTTCCATCTGGTTGTCTTCTCTAGGAAGGTAGGTGAAACTGACCTTTTCAAATTCTTTGATGAGCTCTTGGATCAACTCGTAGTATTTGACTAGCTTCGGATCCCTAGTTTCCATTCCCCTCATAACTGATAGATGACTAAGGACGAATCTCCGAATACTCGAAGTTCTTTGATCTTTCTTTCAATAGTTGCATTCAGTCTCATGACACAGGTTTCATATTCAGCTATGTTGTTTGTGCAAAAGAATTCTAGTCTGCTGGTGAAGGGATAGTAGACATCTTCTAGAGAAACTAGCGCGGCTTCTATTCCCTGGCCTAGGGCATTGGAGGCTCCATCAAAGTAAAGCTTCCACGAGCTGTTATCTGAAGCACCGTCTTCCCCAGTTGTAATGCACATCAAGTCCTCATCTGGGAATTGAAGTTCAACGATTCATAATCATCTGAAGTACGACTAGCTAAGAAATCCACTATGGCACTTTCTTTCACGGTTTTCTGGCTCACATATACAATGTCAAACTTGAATAACAACATCTACCAGTGGGCCATCCTCCCTGTTAATACCGATGCTTCCATTAGAAACTTCAAGCGGTCCAATTTGGATATCAACCAGGTGGTATGGTATAACATGTACTGCCTAAGCCTTTTGGTAGTCCAGACCAAAGCACAATAGAGCTTCTGAATTGGCGGGTACCATGCTTCGCAATCAGTGAACTTCTTGCTTAGGTAGTAGATGGCTTTTTCCTTCTTCCCAGACTCATCATGTTGCCCTAACACGCAACCCATCGAGTTTTCAAAAACTATCAGGTAAAGGATCAAATGCCTGTTTGGGACCGACGCGACTAAAATCAGAGCATTCATCAAGTACTTTTTAATCTTCTCTAGAGCTTCTTGACGTTCCTCATCCCAGACCCCTGGGTTATTCTTCCTAAGTAGTCTGAAGACATGGTCGCACATATATATTATTTGAGAGATAAAACATGAGATGTAGTTTAACATTCCCAGGAAACCTCGTAATTCTTTCTGAGTATGAGGCGGTGGGAGGTCTTGGATAGCCTTCACTTTTTCTGGATCAATCTCAATCCTTCACATACTTACTACAAACCCCAAGAGTTTTCCAGATGTGATTGCAAAGGTGCACTAAGCCGGGTTGGGCTTCAGCTGGTATTTTCAAAGTCTTTGAAATAGCTTTCTTAGATTTCGAAGGTGTTCTTCCTCGGTTCGAGACTTAACGATCATATCATCCACGTATACTTCTATCTCTTTGTGCATTATATCGTGGAAAAGGGTCACCATCACTCTTTGATAAGTCACTCATGCGTTCTTGAGTCTGAAATGCATCACCTTGTAAAAGAATGTGCCCCACATGGTTACAAATGTGGTCTTCTCCATATCTTTTGGGTCCATCTTTATCTGGTTGTATCCTGAGAAACCATCCATGAATGAGAACAATGAGTGTCCCGCGGTCTTATCAACCAACGTGTCAATATGTGGCAAAAGGAAGCTGTTTTTGGGTCTTGCTCGATTGAGATCCATGTAATCTACACACATACGAACCTTCTCATCCTTCTTTGGCACCGGTACAATGTTTGCAACCCATTCAAGGTATTTGGCAACTTCTAGAAAGCCAACACCAAACTATTTTTTTACCTCTTCTCTGATATTTAATAGCATGTCAGTCCCCATTCTTCTGAGCTTTTGCTGGACTGGTTTGCATTCTGACCTTGTTGGCAGCTTGTGCATCACTATGTCTGTATTCAAACCCGGCATATCTTGATAATTCCAAGAAAAGATGTCCTTGAACTCTTGGAGCAATGCTACCAGTTCACACCTAGTTTCTAAGGAAAATGTAGTCCCAGTTTTCACTTCTTTTCTCTCCTCATCGGTTCCCAAGTTCACAATTTCTGTTTCTTTTAGGTGGGGCATGATTTGCCTCTCTTCATTGGCAATCATCCTTACCAACTCTTTAGGAACCTCGCATTCTGCTTCGTCGTCCTCCTCTTTAATTCTTGCCGAGATCTCATGGCGCTCGAAATCTACCTCGGGATTGGATTCAGAATTATTCATACAATTAATTATGGGGACCCTGCATGGAATGAGAAATAATGTATTGGGAAGATAATGATTTTAAATGAAGTGAATGAATATGAATAAGAAATGAATGAATAAAGTGAATAAAATGTTTGCCATTTGAGAAAATGAGGAAGACATTCTTTCATTGCAAACAAAAAGTTAACATAGGTGCCATATACAAAAGATCCCCATTGCCCATAGGCAAAAACAAAAGGGTCAATTCGGAGCTTTACTCTGATCTGTCCCTAAAGACTACAGGTAGATCAATATAGCTCTAGTTATTGAGAGTTTCCCCGGTACGGCAATGGTAGATGTTGGTCAACACGTTGCTGCCATTGTCATCTTCAACTATCATGTTGATGGACATCCCTTCAAGCGATTCACTGAACATCTCCTTCTTATTAAGTTTGTCATTTTCCTGAATTGCTTCCTCTACTTTCTGTCTTGTACGGTCAATTCCTCCAAAGACAAAACTATCTTTTACATAAGGGAAATACATCAGTCTCTATAGAATGTCTTCTCCCTTGAGTCTAGCCCTCATATGATCTTCTTTCCTTCTATATTCCTCTCTCATTTACTGAATACTCGATTTGTAGCCAAGCCCAAAACGATCCTTCTTGGTGATGACACTTCTGGGTCGTAGGCTTTCATGCAATCTCCTTCCTAGCCCTTTTCCTATTTTGGCTCCTCAGCCCAAAGTTTCAGAAATGGTCATCTTGGTGTAGTTGGATAGTTTGGGGCTGGGGATCCGATTACCTTCCGCAACAAATGTAGCATTTACAGGCTCCAATGCTCGGAAAGAGCATCCCACGGCATCTTCATCGTTCTGGATGTAGGGGGCATCCGATGTTACCAAGGCGATAATCTCTTGCTCGGCTTCTACAGTGACCAGCTTGCCTTCGATCACAAACTTTAATTTCTGATGGAGTGATGAGGGGACGGCTCCCGCAGAGTGAATCCATGGTCTTCCCAATAAACAACTGTAGGTCGGCTTTATGTCCATTACCACGAAATCAATTATGTACTCTGTCGGCCCAATCAGCAAAGGAACTTTAATTCTTCCAAGTGCTCCCCTTTGAGTACCGTCAAAGGCTCTTACGGAGTTATGATAGGGTTTCATGTGGGAGTCATCTACCGATAGCTTTTGTAGAGTCACCATCGGTAGTACATTTAATGCCGACCCATTATCAATCGGTACTCTTGGAAAAACATACCACTTGTAGTGGGTTATGATGTTGAGAGCTTTGGTGGACCCCATACCTCCCTTCGGGATCTCGTCATCACTAAATGTGATGTGGTTGTATGCGGTGATATGCCCCACTATTCTGTCCAGCTTAGACACAGAAATGTCACCGGGTACAAACATTTGGTTCAACACCTTTAACAATGCATCGCGATGCTTCTCCGAACTCAAAAGCAACTTCAACACCGTAATCATTGCTGGTTGCTTTCGCAGCTGCTCCACTACATTGTACTCACTGTGCCTCAGGAACTTCAAGAATTCCTGTGCCTGAGCCTCAGTTACCGGCTCATTAATCTTTGGAGGGGATTCCTCGCCAAATATCTTTGCAGGACTAGTCGATGTGCCTTCTCCCTTATCTTTGGTAGCTTCAGCAGATTTCAAAGCCTCAAACGAGTAGCACCTGCCACTCCTCGTAAAGTGGCCTACTTCACTGACACTTTCATCTTTCTTTGTATGTTCATCTTTCTGTGTTGGCTCTTCTTCTACCCTTTGTTTCTCTTTCTCACTAGGTTTTGACTTCTCTGGTATAGTCATGTTGGTTGCATAATTCCAAGGAGTCTGTCGCATGTCTTTGAACGAAAATAGCGTTGGTGCTGAGATGATGCTTTTAGGGGCCACCTTTACAGCTTCTCCTTGGGATGAACCTACTTCCTTTGGTCTGGATGGGATGACAAAGGGTCTGTCTACTCCATACTTGATGTTGGAACTATCTGACGCGCATACATCCAACCAACCCTTTCCTTTCTACAACCTCCTCAAAAAAATCTATCTTCTTACTATGTATCAGTTGTTGAATCAATCTCCTGAATTCTTCACATTGTTGGATGTCGTGCCCTCCATCTTGGTGGAACTCGCAATAAGCTCTACATCCCTTCTACACCACTATCATGCCCCTATCAATCAAGCGGGCCATATATAATTGTTGGAGCACCAACCATAAGGGAGACTTAATTTCTGACACATCTTTTTTAGCCTTCCTAGCAGAGTACTCATTGATAGTGTTTACTCTGCGATTCCCGTGATTAGGCAACGGGTTAGTAGCCACGTTTGGTTCTTCAAACTTCAATACCCCAGAATTAATCAGACTATGCACGAGCTTCTTGAATGTGAGGCAATTTTCTGTGGAGTGACCAGGGCACCGCCATGATAATCGCAATGCGCGTTGGGATCATACCATGACGAAAATGGAGGTTTGAACGGGGTAACATAGTAGGGGCAGACCAAATCAGCTTTATACAATTGAGAATAAACCTCAAAGTAAGAAACTGGCAACGGAGTAAAGGATGACTTCTCTTGTTGCTTTCTTGGAGCTCTCTCTTCTTTCTGGTTTGTGTTATGAGCCTTCCCTATTGATGCTTGCGGCTGAGGGACCGTAAAGTTCTTTGGGGCATTGTAAGAGCTCGTAGCATTTACCTTATTCGGTAACACCCTTAGCGTATACTCGTAGACCGAATATACATTAACGATGTTACGAAATCATCGGAAGAATTAATCGTATAAAATTTAAACTTGGGTAATATCGCATTTAATTTTGAACCTAGATTCAGGCAGCAACTAAACAGTTTGATCCTTTAGCATATAAATAATAAAACTGCCTGAAAACTACCTAATTTAAAATCATTCAGATTCTGAATAAAATACGATCCATATCAGAGTAAACTTCACATTTTTATTATACATGTCGACGAGTAAATATCAAACAACATAAAAATTATATTACTGATACTTATGTACCTATTTTCAATAAATGATGTTCACTAGTGCTCCTTACTCCCGACGTTTTTTTTCCTACGCGTGAAACAATCACACGCTAAGTATAAACTTAGTGAGGCAATATAAAATAATTAAAATATTTCTTTGCAAAGTAATAATGGAAATAAATAGAATGCAATGTAACTATAAAAAGGATTTGAAAATTATAAAGACTGACTTATCAAACCATTCATTTTTTTTGTAACCTATAAAAATCTCAATATTCATATATATAATATAGGTTATATCAATACGATCCATTGTACTTCCAATTTCAATATACTATGGATGAGAATACATGGTATACGAGCCAATGATGAGTATTGCACATGTGCCCGCAACAACTAATCAATTGTGTTTGGATCAATAGATCAATGCTAGTGTATCACTAGAAATACTACCGTAACTTAATGGCACTAATAACCTTCACTGGATCATAGTTGTAAAACACAACTCACCGTCTCGCCTGCCGTGGCAGTATTAAATGTATCGCTTGCTTAGTAGCAGTATTAAACCAATATACTCTAACTCTTTGGCATGCCAATATACCAAGACTCTCAATAGACATACAATGGGCATTCAACATTTCAATAGTATGAAATTTCCTTTTATCAATAATACCAATAAATCATAATAAATCACTTTCATATATAGAAATTTGCATTGGACAGTTCATACCCTAAATCATTTATAAACCATTCAAACATTTCAGATAATTCAAATCCTTTTCCTTTAACCTTCTAGATTGACTTATCACAAGTCTATCTCATAGGATAATAATAAATAAATAAAAATACACTCACACGGGCCATTTATTATCTTGCCTCACTAAGCTTACTCATTAATCTTTTCATCTCCTTGAATAATTGTACCTTCCCAATATTTCTTGCAACTGCAGAAATCAATCGAATATACTTATTACTATACAATTAATTCGAGTATAACATTGCCAAATAAAATACTAATGTTTGCCATATATCTCATTTTGGGTCCTTAGTGAACATTTTGAACATTTGGCAACTATTCATGCCTTAATTCTCAAAACCCTAACAAATCCCTAAATTCAAGATTAAGGTTTATAACTTTCAACATGAATTTAACTTGATTTCAAGCTTGATTTCAACAATACTAAACTTAATTCATCATCTACTACTTGAATTCCATCAATTTTCCATAAAACCCTAATTTCTCTCTCTTCAAACCCTAATCCAAAACTTCATAATTCCATGCAAATTTACTATCAAAATGTAGAGAATGAAAAGTAGATCACTTTACCTCAAAAAACCTTACTTGAATTCTTGATCAAAAGCCTTGAATTTTGAACTAGAAATTTTTTGAATCTTTTCCCCATATTTTCTCTTCTTTTCGAAAGTGGGAGGAAGATGATGAACTTTTTGTTCATCAATTTTTGACTTATTTCTAATATAAAATCATAATTTGCTACTTATTATTTGAAAAATGAATTTTTTTATTCATTTTTCATCTTTTCAAAATTTACCCCCTTAACTAAATAAAAATTATATCTAGCTCAATTTTATGCCATCCCTTTACATTTGAACTAGGTTGGTTCCAATCCAACCGACCACCATCATTAAATAATTATAAAATATCATTTATGATTTTTGTTCGATCCAATTTCCCGATTTTTTCCTTTTACTATTTTTCCTCTATCGAACAATCAATTCTAATCCGAGAATCATATATTTCCCTAATTCCATGAATAAATTTATATTTTCATATAAAATTTTCCATTTAATAAAGTCAAACTTAGAAATTTGACTCGATCCTAAAATACCGATAATTACCCAAAATCTTTATCGGGTAGCATCTTTCTTGAAAATCCTTCATTAAGCATTTATACGAATCTTTCCCACTTCTTCTGAGTCCTTTTTATAAATAAAAATACTGTTATGTGACACTTCCCAAAAGGTCACCCAAAACTTTTCTCTAATCTGAGCACGCTTAACAATTTTATTCGATCAAAATTTTATATTTTCTACTGCATCCTAACCTCCAAAACTATTACCAAAATCCTTATTCTGATTGAATTTATCCTCATACTGAACAAAATAATCTTTGGGAAAATTTACACTTGGGTCCCTGAACTTTTACTAATTTTTCACCTTGGTCACTAACTTTTATCTTTTATCATTTTAGTCACTAAGCTAGCCTTATGCCAAAACCTTAGTGATAAATGACCCTTATATAACTTAGTAAAATTTTCGGGGTATTACAATTCCACCCCTTAAAATAAAATTGTCCTTGAATTTTAGAATGTAATTGATTTGAATAGTTACGAATATTGCTTTTTTCATATTCTTCTAAGCTTTCTCCAGTGGTCTTCTCAATCTTGTGGTTCTTCCAAAGAATTTTGGCCAAAGGAATTTTCTTGTTCCTTAACTATTTAAAATGCATACGATTTTTATCGATCAGCAGCTATCTTTAGATTATGTTGAATGATCTTCACTTTGTCTTCCGCTTCTCTAATCAGATCAGGACCAACGATGTCTCGATCTTTTAACTCAAACCAATTCAAAGGAATCCTACATTTCCTTCCATATAAGACTTCATAAAGCGCCATTCTGATACTTGCTTGATAGATGTTATTATAAGAAAATTTCGTTAACGGCAAGTATTTCTCCCATGATCTTTTGAATTCAATCACACAAGCTCTTAACATATCCTCCAAAATTTTGAATAGTTCGCTCTGATTGTCCATCTGTTTAAGGATGAAAGGCTGTACTAAAATTAAGTCGAGTACCCAGAGCTTTATGTAAAGACTTCCAAAGACATGATAAACATCTAGAAACTATCTCATTTATTGTTCTTTTTATGCCTAGCCACCAATACTAACTTTTTAAACCTTTCTACATCTTGTTTTCACCTGGATGCATAGTCGCACGGATCAATCCTTCTTTTTTATAAATAATACCGGTGCGCCCCAAAGGTGACACACATGGTCTTATAAAACCCCAATCCAACATTTCTTATAATTGTGCCTTTAATTCTCAAAGTTTGGTTGGCGCCATTCTATACGGAGCCATCGATATGGGTGCAATACTAGGTAATACTTCTATTTTAAATTCTACTTCTTGATCAGGGTTAATCCTGACAATTCATAAGGAAATACCTTCGGATACTCCCAAACTATAGGAATATCTTCCTATTTAATTTCAACAGTTCTGATATCTACTACATTTGCTAAGAAAACTTAGCATTCTTGTAGTAACAGTTTCTTAGAAGAAACAGCTAAAATCATTTTAGATAAAAGATTCATCCTTTCACCCACTACTATTATTTTTCACCTTTCAAAATTTTCAAGATTAATCACTTTAAGCGACAATCCACAATAACATGATAAAATGATAATCAATCCATGCCTAATACCATTTCAATTTCTTCGAAAGGTAGTTTCATTAGGTTTGCCAAAAACTCCGTTTTCTGCACTTTTTTCGGACAATTTCTACATGTCCAACTCATCCTTACATTATAACTTAACAAGTTTGTAATCACTATTTTACCCAAAAATGAGTTCTAAAAGGATATCTCGTTCACCACTCATCTTCGTACTTATAGAGTCTTGATCAATCAAAATCAACACAGTTTTATCAAAAGATAAAATGTGCTAACAATGATTTTCAATTCATTCAAATCTTTATCAACCTTAAAATTATAAAATTAAACTGATATGCACCACCTTGACTATGAAGCAAATTCTCATAATTCCCTCTATCTAATTTATTCTCAGAGTAACAACACAATTTCATCCAATTTCTTTCTATCCAACAGTAAAATCCATCCAGAATGATCATCAAATAATTTAACCACCAATCTGCAGTCACTAAACCTTTATATATTTTTCATTTAAATTCAGATATTCCTTAATCCTACACCGTCACTCCTTTTTGTATCGTATTCCACTGAATTCAAAGAATTATAATTAACCTTATTATTACCATTGTTGATTTTTTTCAGAACCTCTTATTCCTCAACTCATCTCAAATTATTTTAGTAAGGAGCGACATCAATCAAATCATATAAGCATCAGATCAGTAATATTGATATCCTAGTGGCATGTATACTCTTTTAACATAAAACCACCTCCATTTAGGCCAAAAACCGGCTAAACATGTAGCTTTGATACCATTAAATGTAGAACCCTTAGCGTATACTCATAGACCAAATATACATTAACGATGTTACGAAATCATTGAAAGAATTAATCGTATAAAATTTAAACTTGGGTAATATCGCATTTAATTTTGAACCTAGATTCAGGCAGCAACTAAACAGTTTGATCCTTTAGCATATAAATAATAAAACTGTCTGAAAACTACCTAATTTAAAATCATTCAGATTCTGAATAAAATACGATTCATATCAGAGCAAGCTTCACATTTTTATTATACATGCCGACTGGTAAATATCAAACAACAAAAAATTATATTACCGATACTGATGTACCTGTTTTCGATAAATGATGTTCACTAGTGCTCCTTACTCCCGACGTTTTTTTTCCTATGCGTGAAACAATCACACGCTAAGTATAAACTTAGTGAGGCAATATAAAATAATTAAATATTTCTTTGCAAAGTAATAATGGAAATAAATAGAGTGCAATGTAACTATAAAAGGATTTGAAAATTATAAAGACTGACTTATCAAACCATTCCTTTTTTTCGTAACCTGTAAAAATCTCAATATTCATATATATATATATATATAATACAGGTCATATCAATACGATCCATTGTACTTCCAATTTCAATATAGCCCAATATACTATGGATGAGAATACATGGTATGCGAATCAATGATGAGTATTGCACATGTGTCCGCAACAACTAATCAGTTGTGTTTGGATCAATAGATCAATGCTAGTGTATCACTAGAAATACTACCGTAACTTAATGGCATTAAGAACCTATATTGGTTCATAGTTGTAAAACACAACACACCGTCTCGCCTGTCATGGCAGTATTAAATGTATCGCCTGCTTAGTAGCAGTATTAAACCAATATACTCTAACTCTTTGGCATGCCAATATACCAAGACTCTCAATAGACATACAATGGGCATTCAACATTTCAATAGTATGGACTTTCTTTTTTATCAATAATACCAATAAATCATAATAAATTACTTTCATATATAGAAATTTGCATTGGGCAGTTCATACCCTAAATCATTTATAAACCATTCAATCATTTCAGATAATTCAAATCTTTTACCTTTAACCTTCGAGATTGACTTATCACAAGTCTATCTCATAGCATAATAATAAATAAATAAATAAATAAAAATACACTCACACGAGCCATTTATTATCTTGCCTCACTAAGCTTACTCGTTAATCTTTTCATCTCCTTGAATACTTGTACCTTCCTAGTATTTCTTGCAACTGTAAAAATCAATCGAATATACTTATTACTATACACTTAATTCGAGTCTAACATTGCCAAATAAAATACTAATGTTTGCCATAAATCTCATTTTGGGTCCTTAGTGACCATTTTGAACATTTGGCAACTATTCATGCCT
The DNA here is from genome assembly GCA_019671005.1 of Hibiscus mutabilis. Classification (NCBI taxonomy): domain Eukaryota; kingdom Viridiplantae; phylum Streptophyta; class Magnoliopsida; order Malvales; family Malvaceae; genus Hibiscus; species Hibiscus mutabilis. The sequence goes on along the minus strand of CM033749.1, from coordinate 19,978,605 downwards.
TAATTATCAAAACTCTAACAAAACCCTAAATTCAAGATTAGGGTTTATAACTTTCAACATGAATTTAACTTGATTTCAAGCTTGATTTCAACAATACTAAACTTAATTCATCATCTACTACTTGAATTCCATCAATTTTCCATGAAACCCTAATTTCTCTCTCTTCAAACCCTAATCCAAAACTTCATAATTCCATGCAATTTTACTATCAAAATGTAGAGAATGAAGAGTAGATCACTTTACCTCAAAGAACCTTACTTGAATTCTTGATCAAAAGCCTTGAATTTTGAACTAGAAATTTTTTGAATCTTTTTCCCCATATTTTCTCTTCTTTCCGAAAGTGGGAGGAAGATGATGAATTTTTTTTCATCAATTGTTGACTTATTTCTAATATAAAATCATAATTTTCCACTTGTTATTTGAAAAATGAATTTTTTATTCATTTTTCATCTTTTCAAAATTTATCCCCTTAACTAAATAAAAATTACATCTAGCTCAATTTTATGCCATCCCATTACATTTGAACTAGGTTAGTTCCAATCCAACCGACCATCATCATTAAATAATCATAAAATATCATTTATGATTTTTGTTCGATCTAATTTGCCGATTTTTTCCTTTTACGATTTTTCCTCTATCGAACTATCAATTCTAATTTGGGAATCATATATTTCTCTAATTCCATGAATAAATTCATATTTTCATATAAAATTCTCTGTTTAATAAAGTCAAACTTAGAAATTTGACTCGATCCTAAAATATCGATAATTACTCGAAATCTTTATCGGTTAGCATATTTCTTGAAAATCCTTCATTAAGCATTTATACGAATCTTTCCCATTTCATCTGTGTCCTTTTTACAAATCAAAATACTGTTATGTGACACTTCCCAAATGGTTACCCAAAACTTTTCTCTAATCTGAGCACGCTTAACAATTTTATTCGATCAAAATTTTATATTTTCTACTACATCCTAACCTCCAAAACTATTACCAAAATCCTTATTCTGATCAAATTTATCCTCATACTAAATAAAAATCATCTTTGGGAAAATTTACACTTGGGTCCCTAAACTTTTACTAACTTTTCACTTTGGTCACTAACTTTTATCTTTTATCATTTTCATCACTAAGTTAGCCTTATGCCAAAACCTTAGTACTAAATGACCCTTATATAACTTAGTAAAATTTTTGGGGTATTACACATTCTCTCTCTTCTTGTTCTACTTTCGAGAGCTATTCCCACCGTCAATCATGCCACTCTTAATTGCCAATTCGAGAGACTCCCCAGTCCTGATCAATTCGGCAAAGTTCTGAGTTGTGTTATTGATAAGGCGATCGAACAGTGTTCCCTTTAGAGTATTCACGAACAGGGGCGTAATCTCATGCTCAGGGATTGGTAGCTGGATCTGAGCGGCCACTTCTGGGCGTATTATCGCAGACTCTCGTTAGACTTCTGTCCCATATTTTCCAACATGATCCTGCTAAGGGTCATATCTGTCACATGTTTATACTGCTCATTGAACGCTTTTGAAAGGTCCTTCCATTACTTGATATTTACCTGGCTTAACTGGGTGTACCACTGGATTGCTGCCTCAGTTAGACTATCCTAGAAACAATGGATTAAAAGCTTCTCATCCTTGATGAAGGCTGCCATCTTCCGACAATACATGGTCACATGCGTGGAAGGACATGTAGTTCCATCATACTTGTCAAATTTTGGAGTTTTGAATTTTGGTGGTAAAACAAGGTCGGATACCATGCTCAGATCACTAGCCTCATTCCCTGGTTCATCTGTGGCTTGCAGTGCTTTAAATTTTTCTTCCATGAGGTGAAATCTTTCCTCCCATTTCTTTTCCACTTTCGTTCTAATCTTCTCAACCAAATTCAGATCCGGTACCTCTTCTTCATAGAATGCCTCTGTATCAACGGGTTGGTTTTCAGATGCCTCTGCCTGAAGACTAGCAGATATCCCCACAGGGTCAATGTATACTCTTCTTGTTAGACTTGGCATCTTTGGTTGAACCTTGCTGTGAGATGTGGTACCTTCTGGCTCCTGGACGATTTCGTCTTTAACCTTCTCTTTCCCATAGCTTTTTTCCGGCAATGCGGTTAAGTCTGATACTATCACAGCTCGTGATTGAGCGATCTGATCACTGAGGTGCTGTCTAGCTTCTTTGAAGCGTACTTCCAAATCCTCCTGCCCTTTTTCCAAACTGACTATTTTATCCTCCATTAGTTTGCTTTGGAACCGAGTAAAGTATGGATGCGGAATGGTTACGGCTTATCTTTTAGTTTCACTGCCATAATATTTACAGTACTAATATTATTGCAAAAATAGATGAATACATGTATAATGATGCAAATGCCATGATGCAATGCAAGAATGTATGCAAATAAAGGTACTGATCCGCTGTTAATCACCCTTTTGAACTACTTTCATGGGAATTAAAGGGTCCATATTACAAAAGGGGCCAGATTACAAAATAATAAAGTAGAGTTCTACACATAAGCCCTAGCCCTATCTCCTAACTTCTCGATAGCCTTGAGCAGCTTGATGAACCTAAAGGCTTCTTCCATTTACGAGGTTATGAAAGGTCAGAGGGCTTCGACTTCTGCAGCCAAGTCATTCACATGTCCCGCAACTTGTTGTATCTCCACCATCAGGGTCATATAAAACTGATCTCTGTCTTGAATCATCTAGGAGGCATCACGAAGTCTTCGCCGCCTATAATTGTCTCCACCTGCTGCAGCTTCTTCAAATACCCTAATTCTCCCCTTGTAACCCTGAACTGTTGCCTCGAGTGACTCAATCTGGGCTCGTAACATACCAATTTCACTATCCCGTTCTTGTAGTTCGATGAAACCATTATTCCGACGATAGGTCTGAAAAGACTGCTCTAACTCTATCAGTCTCCCTTCTAACTCAGCATTCTGATCTTGGCTCTGACTCAGGCTTTGAACGGTGTCGTTGTACAAGTTTTGCATCTCGAGTAGTCTATTCCTACTCTCCATGGATTTCTTCTTCCAAACGGTGATGTTCTCTCTTTCGCAGATGATTGCTTGCTGATAAGTGTTCAAAAGTACTATTTTTATTACCCTTTTTACTCATATTATTGTTAGACTTAAGCTCATATTAGTTGCATAATTAGTTATTCATGCATTAATTCATGTTTCTTTCCACCGTTGAGCTTGATTACATAACTTGGTGATTTTTGTGGAAAAAGATGCTGCTTTGGTGTGTTTTTGTGTGTATGTGCAGGATCACTTGCCAAAGCAATGCCGAGCTAGTTGCCAGGGCAACGCATGAAGGATATGCCGAGCTAGTTGCCAGGGCAATGCATGAAGGAGAAGCCGAGCCAGTTGCCATGGCAATTGTCGACAAAAAGAAAATGCAATAGGGATGTCGAAATTGATGACTAGACAAGCCCAAGATGACGTGGAGCAAAGCCCAAACCCAAAGGAATTTGATTTCCATGCAGAGATTAAAGAAGAATTAAATTCCAAGAAGATAGGAGAAGTTCTAGTAGGAATACAATTATAATAAAGAATTATATTCTTTAAAGGTAATTTAATTCCAACTTAAACTCCTCCTCAAAGAAGGACTTTGGCCTAGCCCTATAAATAAGAAGGAGATTTCGACAATTCTATAGAGAGCAAGAGGGCAAAATTCGACAAGTCCAAGAGAGGAAGCAAGGGGAATTTTCGGCAAGCTTCTAGGGCAAGGGATTTTCGACAAGCTTCATCTTTTCTTCCTTGTTCGATTGGGTCCATGCTAGGGATTAATTACCTTGTGTTTCTTTGGAACCTAGCCATGAACTAAATCTACTTGGCTATGGTTATTGTGTTTTGTGGTTGTGAGAAACTATTGGTTTTTATTTAGGTAATAAGAGTTTGCACTTTTCTATTTCAAGGTTTATTCATTCTTGGTTCTTATTATTGTTTGCGAGTGAATTGGGAGAGGATCTTGTGATTTCATCCATTTATCTAATATCGGGAGAGTTAGATTCAAGAAACGAATGAATATGATCTTTATTCAATCCAATGATGGTGAAGATTAATCCGTCTTAGGAATAAGTTAAGGATTTCAACGGCTAAGAGGAGCGCAAGATTGGTTGTTGTTCACCCTTGATTCACGCAGGGATGTATTATCAAGGCATGCACAAGTAGCTAGAGTTTTGACTTAGGGATAAGAAGAAACCATTAAAGAACGCTCCACCGAACCTTGATGTTGCTGCCCAGACGCCCAAGTAGTTGCCCAACTAGTCGCCCAGGCAACCATCAATTAGTTGCCAAGGCAACCCCGTTGTGCAAGTTGCCACGGCAACTGAGTTGCCCGTGCACTCTTTTACCAAAACGATCTAATCGGCTATCACACCTCAACTCACGATAACCTGGCCTATCTCTCTCAATTGCATTCATCTTTTCTTTTACTTATTTGCTTTCTAGATTAGTTAAACTTCTATAATCTTTTATTTGTGTTTTTATTTTTACAGTGCAAGAGACTAGATTCTTGAAGTAGCACCAATCCCTGTGGAGACGATATCTTTTATACTATAACTTGCGACGTGTATACTTGCACATTTGCGTAGCACTTATTACGCGCAACAAGTTTTTGGCGCCGTTGCCGGGGATTGGCAATTGGTGTTAGTTGTTTTTGTTATTGCATTTTTTTTCTCTTAGTTTTACTAACTTTTCTTTTTGTTTATTTATCAAAAAAAAATTAGGTGCGCTACAAGTTAAGGGACATCAACATGTCGGGAAATAAAAGCCGATCTATTCGAGAAATGATGTTGGAAGATATGAATCAATCCAATCAAGAGTTTCTTGCACCCTTTGATGATTACCTATACCAACCGAGAAAAGCCCAAAGAACTTATACCGTGGAAAAATCTTGTGCTATGTGTGGAGAACATCATGTGTTTGAAAATTGCCCTCACATTTTCGGTGCATATAACTACATAGAGGACCATAGAGGGAACCAGTAGCAAAATTCTTCATGGTATGGTGAAAAAGCTCAAATTTTTTTTTACCATAACAATTTTGCCGCAGCAACATATATGCCATGGCAATGTAGTCCTTTTCAAGAGCATTCCAATTCCTTGGAGGAAACGTTACTAGCTTCCTTGGCTAGACTTGATGGATCAATTGAAGAGATTCGAGAACTATCAAAATCTATGGATACGAGGATAGCTCAGTGGGATGCAACCTTAGGGGATTCAGAAGATCAATTGGGGAGATCCACATATGTCATGGATAACATGCACCAGCAATTCACTCCTAGGGATACTGACGTCCCAAGGCAAGAGGATAAGGAGCAATGCAAAGAAATCTCTCCGATGTGTGAGGAACAACTAGAACCTCAAAGTCAAGATGATGCCAATGAGAGAGACTGCCCAACACATGATGAGCTTGAACAACAAATTGCCTCGGCAATGATTGAGGAGCCTGAACAGAGCAATGTCGCGACAACACTCGGTGAAGCTGAGAACAACAATACTACAGCAAATTCTGAGGAACCTGATGCCCAGAAAGTTATAACGTTGATGTTGAAGTAGGAATGTGTAGATTGCTCTCATCTACAATTGCTACGGCAATTACGCGACCACATGCAAGATCAACGAGATGATAATACTTTGCCAATGGAATATGAGCAGGTAATAGTTGAACCTTTTGAATTCTTTAAAAACTCACCTCATCCATTGTAGGTATGTCTTGAGGAACCGAGGTTGGTAGATTTGAAGCCATCGAAATCTCTACTGATAGAGATGTTTGAGAGGCCAAAAGAAAAAGGTGTTTGGATTATAAAGCTCTTCAGAAAATTAATTCTTCCCTTGACTTAAAGCAAAATTTGACAACTGATTGCCACGGCAATTGGCTTGAGCAGCAATTGCCACGACAACAAAGGCTACATCCAACCATGATAGAAGTCGACAAGAATGAGGTAATTGAATGGTTGAGAATGGATATAATTTTTCCTATTAATATATTTGTGCCTTCAGGAATAGTAGCAAGGTGGAGAGTATACATGGACTACAAGCGAACAAAGAAGAAAGACACCTCCACCATGGTAATGCAAAAGGGAGTAGCTGGGAGCACATTGGCCCAACTTTTTTGGGGCAATATTGTCACCCGATGGAGGGTACGGATGGACTATAAGAAGTATCGGAAACGGCTCTCCTCAAGTTTTCTCAGATATGCAGTAACATTAGAAGTGGTCACTTTAGGAGATGCCTGAGCATGCTCTCCTTTCAATATTTTCATTTTCATTTTCTTTTTCTTTTCATTTTTATTTTTAGGAGATATTTTATTTTTCTTCATTATCTTTAGTTTCCAGGTTTTCTTTATTTTCTTTTCCACAACAAGACTCACAACCACCATGCTAAGGAAATTTACTGCCGACTACTTGCCACAGCAACCACAACAGAAACTAGTGATGCCCAGGCAACAACAATGACTTCGGCAACTACTGATGCCCATGCAAGTGAACCTGCATCGGCAAACATGGATCAAATCAAAGCAATGCTATTCACGCGGCACCAGTATTCAACCACCGACTGAAAAATGAATCAAGCAAACGGCATGAAGGAAACTTATCACTCGAGGTGACAACCTCTCCGACTAACTCATTTCATTTAGCTTCTTTTAAATTTTGTTTCACTTTTACGTGCATTGAGGATAATGCTTCTCTCGAGTTTGGGGGGGGGGTGTTGGTTTCTAGTTAGTTTCATGTTTAGTTGTATTCATCTTTAGCAATCACATATAGGTTGCATATGTTACTTGCCATGCCTTTAATTTGATTTAATTGCTTAAGACTTGTTGAATATCCAATGATGAATTTTTGCCACTGCACTTAATTGAAAGAACCTTTAATTTTAGGATTACATGAAAAGAACTTAGAATTTTACTATGATGCTGAATTTTTTTATACGGTTGTGGCTTGTTGATTGAAAGAAACTTAGTGAACTTAGGTTTCTTAAAATTTGGGTAAATTTGAAAATTAAAAGTTAAATTCTTGCTAGAGGTGCCTGAAACTGGCTCTAGTAGTAAATGCACTTTCTTGCTAGAGGTGCCCGAAACTGGCTCTAGTAGTTAATGCACATTAAAGAATCGCCAGAGGTGCCCGAATTGGCTCTAGTCGACTAAAATAAAATGAGAAATTGCTTACTTTACTAGAGGTGCCCGAAATTGGCTCTAGTGAAAATTAAAATAAATGCCCCAGTAATTAAATTGATAAAAGCCTACTATTCACATAGAATCTTGAAAATCAACTTGTACACAACTACGCACACACAATGTCACGAGCACTATAGTTTGGTTCTGGGTAATTTTTGTGTTATCCGAAAAATTAAAAGGTGATCATACTTTGTGCTACGGTTCCGAGGTTTGAATTCAAGTTTGAAACATGTCTTTGATGATTAAAGTCTTGGCAGGTAATTGTTAGTTTGCATTGCTTGAGGACAAGCAATAGTTCGAGTTTGGGGGCGTGATAAGTGTTCAAAAGTACTATTTTTATTACCTTTTTTACTCATATTATTGTTAGACTTAAGCTCATATTAGTTGCATAATTAGTTATTCATGCATTAATTCATGTTTCTTTCCACTGTTGAGCTTGATTACATAACTTGGTGATTTTTGTGGAAAAAGATGCTGCTTTGGTGTGTTTTTTGTGTGTGTATGTGCAGGATCACTTGCCAAAGCAATGCCGAGCTAGTTGCCACGGCAACGCATGAAGGATATACCGAGCTAGGTGCCAGGGCAATGCATGAAGGAGACGCCGAGCCAGTTGCCATGGCAATTGTCGACAAAAAGAAAATGCAATAGGGATGTCGAAATTGATGACTAGACAAGCCCAAGATGACGTGGAGCAAAGCCCAAACCCAAAGGAATTTGATTTCCATGCAGAGATTAAAGAAGAATTAAATTCCAAGAAGATAGGAGAAGTTCTAGTAGGAATACAATTATAATAAAGAATTATATTCTTTAAAGATAATTTAATTCCAACTTAAACTCCTCCTCAAAGAAGGACTTTGGCCTAGCCCTATAAATAAGAAGGAGATTTCGACAATTCCATAGAGAGCAAGAGGGCAAAATTCGACAAGTCCAAGAGAGGAAGCAAGGGGAATTTTCGGCAAGCTTCTAGGGCAAGGGATTTTCGACAAGCTTCATCTTTTCTTCCTTGTTCGATTGGGTCCATGCTAGGGATTAATTACCTTGTGTTTCTTTGGAACCTAGCCATGAACTAAATCTACTTGGCTATGGTTATTGTGTTTTGTGGTTGTGAGAAACTATTGGTTTTTGTTTAGGTAATAAGAGTTTGCACTTTTCTATTTCAAGGTTTATTCATTCTTGGTTCTTATTATTGTTTGCGAGTGAATTGGGAGAGGATCTCGTGATTTCATCCATTTATCTAATATCGGGAGAGTTAGATTCAAGAAACGAATGAATATGATCTTTATTCAATCCAATGATGGTGAAGATTAATCCAGCTTAGGAATAAGTTAAGGATTTCAACGGCTAAGAGGAGCGCAAGATTGGTTGTTGTTCACCCTTGATTCACGCAGGGATGTATTATCAAGGCATGCACAAGTAGCTAGAGTTTCGACTTAGGGATAAGAAGAAACCATTGAAGAACGCTCCGCCGAACCTTGAAGTTGCTGCCCAGACGCCCAAGTAGTTGCCCAACTAGTCGCCCAGGCAACCATCAATTAGTTGCCAAGGCAACCCCGTTGTGCAAGTTGCCACGGCAACTAAGTTTCTCGTGCACTCTTTTACCAAAACGATCCAATCGGCTATCACACCTCAACTCACGATAACCTGGCCTATCTCTCTCAATTGAATTCATCTTTTCTTTTACTTATTTGCTTTCTAGATTAGTTAAACTTCTATAATCTTTTATTTGTGTTTTTATTTTTACAGTGCAAGAGACTAGATTCTTGAAGTAGCACCAATCCCTGTGGAGACGATATCTTTTATACTATAACTTGCGACGTGTATACTTGCACATTTGCGTAGCACTTATTACACGCAACACTTGCTTACCTTTGTTGATCTCTTGCCTAGCTCTTTCTTTCTCTTGGTTAATGGCACCCCTAAAAGATTGTCTTTCACTCTCGATGGCTAATTTGTAGTTTTCAATCTCCTTCTCGATTGCTTGCCTACCTTTCTCTCATTCTTCTTCGACTAAACGCATACAGTTCATCCTTTCCTTCTCCACTGCTAGAAATTGGCTTTGACTGGCATTACTCAGATCTGCGTTCAGCTTCTTCAACTGTCTAATGGTCCTATCTCGTTCGTTGACCTATAACTTGCCTTGTAGAACTCATCCATGTCTGAGTTTGAAAGCCTCCATCTTCTTCTTAACCTCTTCGAATTCGTTTCGCAAAATGTCAGCTTCGGAAGGTACTATCCCCATATGCTCCTCAAGTGACATGGTTGGTCTTTGGTCAGGTTCTAGAATCTTGTCGTTAATCCTCAGGCGTTTCAAAAGATCGTAATTCGGGGTGATTATAGACTCGATATCTCCTTCTACCATGATCCGATAGCAATGATCCCAAGCTCTAATGATGGTCTAAACCTTCGCCCTAAACTATCCCTTGAAAGGAAACTCACTTCAACTTAAACCGGTGGTGACGGGAACAAACTTTTGCATTCCGAATTGTTGAGACACCAAAAGCGGAGCACAAGCAATTCCACCATGTAGCCCTAACATCATTAGCCAATCATAATCGTCGCAGCTGTATAGGAAGTAACTAACCTTGTTGAGCCAATGAACTCTCCACACTATGTTTTCGTCTTGAATGTTCTTAAAGATCCGGGTCTATTTTTCCCTCTTCAAGTATTCTCGCCATTCTTTGGCTAAGTACTCTCGCAAGGGTGAAAAGTCTCGAAATGATATCCCTGGTACTGGATTGCCGATACTGGATTCAAACCTATAGTAATTGTACACACCCTCTGAAACATCCCTCTTCATGCTTCTGACTTGTATTCAAAGAAATGAAAGTTTCAGTTAAGATTGCTGGTACTGGATTCATCTTCCCCTTCATACGCTCAAATAGGTCTAGGATGGCTACATCGATGTTTCCAAGAACCCTAAAAAAGATAACCAAACCATATATTCCTAAGGCGAATAAGTTCATCTTCTTCCACTCGTCTGGGTGCACGGGTATAATGTCTCGGATACTCTCCCACGCAAAGGCTAGGTTGTTTCCTTAAACCTGAATCAGGCCATTAACCCAATCGTCACTCATCCCGGTAAAATTTTTGAGCTTCGAAGGGTAATTCTGGTCCCTCGACTGCTTCGCATAGATCCAATCTTTCTGGACATTCTTCTGATTAAGTGGGGTCGTGTATTCCTCTACCGTAGCCATCATATCTTGCCCGTTGAAAGTAAACCAGGATTCCAGAACTGGAAGATGGCTCGGAGTAAAGGCTAGTTGACCCGGACATACATCAACCGTGCTATGTCACCATAACTATCGAAGAATAAGCCTTGTAGTCTTCGGTCCCATCCTTCCCAAATCCTTTTAAGCTCACATAGGTCATTCTGTTGGAGGCTCACGTAGGTATACCCTGACACTATACGCTCACTCGGCAAACTACCACCTTGGGTCCTCTGATTGACTTCTGACCAATGTCTGACGGCTGAGTTGAGTTCATCCTTCTTAAGATACCTTTTTTCCATGATGAAAGATTTTCTGATCGGGCAAACCACTTGATCCAGTACCTTTATGTAATGCAAATGCAATGATATATGCAAAAAAAAGTATATAAAAAGGAAAACGAGTCAGTGCTGAATAAATACATAAATAAAAAGACAAATTAAATAAGGTAAACAAACAAAATAACCCTATTTACATATTGTCTAGAACATCTAGGTTATCAGCATGGCTCTAAAAGGTTGGGTTTTTATATGTTCTCTACATGCAGTGTTGGTGCTAGGAGGTACCCAAAATGTCCTTGTTGTCCCCTACTAAGGGTAGCAAGGCCCCCGATCATCACCCATTATAGGCTCATTTCAACCGGGTTTATTTCAGGGGGACCCATTCGCTTATGCCCCTACGAAGGAACGATATCCTCATGAAAGCATAAGGTACTCGAGCCCCGAAGGCACTTTTCTAGGCCCATACAGAGGAACGATATCCTCGCGAAAGCACTAGCATTTTCCCCCACTTAAAAAGGCTGGGTTTATATGCCAAATTTTAAATACGTTAAAATAAATGCACAATTATAACTGAATGTTATTTAATAGTCACTTTAATCCAGAACTTCCAATATTACTAAAACATTAATTATTTGAAAAAGCTTGACTCTCTTTTGTTTTTGAAAAACAAAGAATTATCCCCAGCGGAGTCGCCATCTGTAGCGATCTCTTTCCTATGAGTGTTTCGCTAAAAAAATGGGTTTTGAGGTGTTTGGGGTCTTTTAAGAATGTCTACCATGGGGTTTTAGAAATAACATGTTTTATTTAAAAATAGAGTCGCCACCGGCCACTAAGGTAGGCCAAAAACCATAAAATTAGAGATTTGTCGGTTACAGATGGGGAAGGATTAGCACCCCCACACCGCCCAAAATTGGTACTTTAATAATTACCGCTTTATTAATATTAAACTTTTCGGATTAAAGTGACTATTAAATTAAAATTTGTTTATAAGTGCGAGTAAATTTTAAGGGCCCCGTTATTCGAGAGTAAACCGATAAACCACCATCACTGCGCTTGATACTGCCCACGTTTACGCTCGAATAAAAGGGCACCGCATTGACAAAAATATATTCGTTATGCAATCTTAGAAAACAAATTATAAAACATATAAGAACATGATATGACACTAATAAGACAATTAAACATGAATAAAACATTAAACCAAAGCAATAAACATAGACATGATGATATTGGAAACAAGAATATCAAAATAAAAAACTAAAAGATTTAATTACCTATCATACTTCAAGATCAAATAAATACATAAATAACATGTATATATATGACGAAATATGCATGGAATGGATATAACATGATACTAAACTAACAAAACAAAGCAAAATGATAGCATAAAAACTAATACTTAGCTTAGCACATAACACAACTTGCAAACATGACATAATGGCAAGATATTAATATACAAAATTACCATACCGATATGCGATTTCAAGACACAAAATGGACATGACAAACATGACATTAACATGACTAAATATGCCATAGATTAACATGTAACGTAATATACAAAAAAAACATAAAAAATTAACATACGGTCATAATATGCAAATTAAACTAAACATAACATATAAAATACACTTGCATATAATACGAACAAATAAATTAAAACATAAAATCATGATATAACATACCCAGAAAAAATAATAATAAACATGATGTAAGCAAAACATATATAAATATAATGAGCAACATAGACATACTGAAAACATAATAAAGAAACAAAAGACATGAATATTTAAAATATAAAATGGGACTGAAATGAAATAAAATAAAACAAGAAAACAGAAACTAAATAAATGAAAAAACACTTAGGGACCCAATTGAGAACCAAACAAAACCCACAAGGACTGGACGTGTAAAAAAACCCATGCGACAAGCTTGAACTGAAAACATTAAAAACGCGGAGGGACTAAGGGCGTGATTTCACCATTTAACTCAGAATCCGTTTAATTTAGGGGCTAAATTGAAAGATTTAAAAAAGAAATGGGGACTGGGTTGTAATTGTACCAAGGGGCAGACTCAAACTGAAAAAACCCAAAGGACGGAAGTCCTTAATACGTGATTATACCATTTTGTTTAGAATCCAAACTTATTTAAAGACCTAACCAGCCAAAAATTCGTCCATTTCCTTTTTTTTGGTTGTTCAAAATAAAATCCCCAGATTCTCAAGGTATTCATCCCTTCAGATGAACGCCTAGGGGTTAAACCTAGAAGCCGCCGCGGTCAGGCCATGTCGGCCGTCGTAGATCGTCACCGGCCACCGCTTGCCGGCGCCGGTGACATCCCTAAAAGCTTCCCTTTTTGTTTTTTTTAAGAAAAAAGCAAAGTTGAAACTGAAATAAAAACCAACCTCCCATTTATGAAACAAACAAAAAGACCTACTCCCTTTAAACGTCGGCATCCTACTCTGACTCACCTATGCATGGGCTTCTCGCCGGAGAAGAGAACGAACTACGAAGGTAAACTCTAATCCTTTTCTATTTTTATTAGTTTTATTTTTGTTGTGAAAAATGAAGATGCATGTAAGAGAAAAGAAGAGAGAGAGCTTTACAAGTAAAGTTTTGGTTTTTTTAATTTCAAATATGAAGACTAAGTACAAAATGGTTTTTCATGTAATATATAGTCTGCTTTTTGTTTGATTTTTTCTTTAATTACAAGGTTAAACAAAAATGAAATGATTCTTTATGATTCTGGCTCGTACTTCTCTAATTTTGCATGTCCGGTTTGGTGAGTTGGTGAGGCACAAGCGTACGGCGTCAGCGGCGGAGCAGTTCTTTTTGGCAGATTCACCCTCGGCCGTTGGATCAGATATTGATCCAACAACTGGGATTTTTTGATGGATGAACGATCTAGATTTGATCTGGGCCAACGACGAGGTTGCCCGAGATCTTGCCACGTGGTGTTTTAGAACCTGAGGAGTCTTGTGCGTATGATGCATGCGCGCGTGGGGAGTTGAACGGCTCGCGTGTGCATCTACGCCGCCAGCTGGAAGGGCTCTCTACTTTGATCGTGGCTGTTGTGTAATGCCCCGGTTTTAGGGCTTAGCAATTTAGAGGGTTTATTAGATGGTTCGGTGGACTAGAGTAGAGATTCGAGTCAGTTTCAGGATCGTATATTTTTGGTGTTGGAAAACTATGGAAAAATGCTTAAAAATCATTATTAATTATTTATTTAATAATGGTGGAATCAATTTTGAAAAATGAGTTTTGGAAGATAGACATTTTGGTTAGTGACCAAAATGAAAGTTTTGAAAACTATGATTTTCTAGTGACTAAAATGAAAAAGGTCAAATACTTAGAATCTTTAAGGAGCTATTTTAACAATTGGTTTATGATGATTTCTCCCTTGATTTAACTGATTTTAACATGTGATTTAATTAATAATTAAAGTGGATTTTGTTAAAAAGTTAGTTATCTTTTCTAAAACAAAAATCACGTCATTTTCTCTCAACTTTTTCCTCTCCATTCTCTCCTCAGCCAAACACTCAGATTTCATCAAAATTCCAGAGGTGAGGTGGTTTTTAACTTGATTTTATTGTTTTAAATTATTTTATAAAGATTGATTACACAAAATCTTGCATTAATCTTGTGTTTTCTTAGTTTTTCACAAATCAATTGAGGGAGAAGCTTCACAATAGGGGTAAGGTCCGATATATCCTCTATTTTATGGTTCTTTATTAAAATTCCCAAGCATTTGATCCTTGTTTTTTGTTTCTCTAATCTGATTTTGATGATTTTCTAATAATTTAATGAGTTCTTCAAGGAAAATGAGTTGATTCGCGAATTGGATCTGATTTCCTGTAAGTAATGGTGATTTGATTTATATTTTGGATGATTAATAATGTTGATAAGTGATTTTTACCAGTGGAATCCCGAAACTTAAGAATATCTATTTGTTTAGGTTGTTAGTTTTGAGGTTTTGTGGTTGTAAGGTTGCTCGAAGTAGTAGCTTGTTTTGGATTTGTTTTTAGATGTGTTTTGATGTTAGAAATGATGCTAGGTTGATAGAAGTTGGATAGGTTGTGAATCGAAGTGTTTGGTTATGTTTTCGGTTGTTGTGGAGGGTTAATTGTGAGGATTTTGTGGAAATCTGAGAATGATTGTGTTCATTGTGTTTAGAATGCATTATGATTCATTAATCCTCTATTTTTGTGTGGTAAAAATAGGGGAGGTTGATCCGGAAGTGATTGGAGAAGCGTAGGAGGCTTTAGATGCTTGGTTTTGCGTCGGTGAATCGAAGTTTCGCATATCGGTGAGTGAAAACGTGGTTTAAAGCATTTTGATATTTTGAGAATAGAGTTTGTGAGTTAAGGTAGAGATTGAAACGCTTACCTAGACTCAGAAGTAAGTATAAAGTGGTTTTATTCTTTCGGCCGTGCTAGTTTGAGATGGTTTTATGCACTTGTTTTAATTACATGTTACCTACTATTAAAGCATGTTTTAAAGTATTTGGTATACTATTTTTAAGCATGAAATGCTGAAGGATGCACATGGTAAGTGATCCTTGTAAGTATGGTTTATACTTGTGTTTTAAAGCATGGTTGTTGCTTTGGAAATGGCATGGTTTAATGCTTGTTAAAACATTGAGGTAAATGTTAATTGGTTAATTATATTGGCAAGTAATGTGGTTTTAAAATTGTTATCGGATATAGTTGGCTAACCATAGGATTGAGTGCATTGTAAGTAAGTCGCCTTGGATGTTGATGGGTTTATATTGTGTACCGAATACTCCATCCACGTACCCTAACGGTAGAGGTGTTTAACAGTACCGAATACTCCCCTTAGTGGGTTAAGCATCTAACCGATGAGATGGATTGGTATCTCTGTGGGTTGAGATTGTACCCAGTTGTTATTGTACCGCGATTGTGATTGTATCGCTATTCCGGTTGAGATGGCTTGAAGTGTTGCGTTAACACTTGTTGAATCCGTGTATCCAATGAACTCTTTTGTTATTGGACTGGTTAAATGATCACTTGAAAGCCAATATAATTGTTAATGTATCATTGAAATGCTTTATGTTGTATAATGTGATTTATACATGTTTCCCCTTAAGCTTTGCATTTGGTAGTAATGCATGGGAAGGCTTAATTGGAGGGTTAGCAATGTAACTTGATGTCGGTTAATGATACATGTAGCATATGTTTAGTATGCTGTTTTTTAATGACGTAAAGTGCATGTTTTTAACTAGCATGATGATGTTTTAAATGATGGTTTTAAGAGTTTGGTTTTAAATGAATTGATGGTGTTTGTTTTTTAGCATTCCTCACTAAGCCTGGTGTGCTTACGCTCTCATTGTCCATCAATGTAGATAATTGAGGCTCCAAAAGGCAGCAAGAAGCAAGGGGATCTTGGCATGACTTGTTTCTAATGTACGTTAAAGACTAGACTATAATGAATAAAGGCAATGGGGTACTTATTTTGGTTTTGGGAGACGTTATGTTGAACTCCCTGTTTGAGCATGTTATTTTGGTTTCTCTTGGGTTGTAAATGGCCTTTAAAGATTGATTTTGGTGTTGGTTTAGCTTTTGATATGTTGGTTGGATGCATATTAGGAATCAAGCCTATTGATTTTCTTTTTGATGCATGAATCCTTGTTGAGCTGTTAGAATTGTGATGCTAGTTAGCATGAGATATGTTTGACATGTTAGTATTATGTTTAAAGCATGTTGGAGTGGTTTGAGTATGTTTTTGGGATGAAAAATCAGCCAAATGTGACATTACAGGCCCAGGGGTACCGATACGCGGGGACCATATCGGTACAGCTAGTCAATTTCAGGCTTGTAGGATCGGTACGGGTCTGGTGCATTTTGATACACCTAGGCAAATTTGGCTTGCTGTACCGGTACAGGGATGGGCGTTTCGATGCGAGTTTTAGCCTCTGGAATTCACTTTTGCAACTCGAACCCGCGTATCGAAACACTTAAGAAACCGTATCGGTACGATTTAAAATATTTCAAAAGTTTGGTATTTCAGTTAGGCGTATCGATACGGCTTGGAGGTGTATCAAAATATTGTGTTTCAAACCGTATCGGTACAGGCTTACCCGTTTTGATACGGATGACCGTTTTCCCTGAGAATGTCACTTTTGAGCATTTTTGCTTTCTTTGCATTTTAGTCCCTAATTCTTGCCGATGCAATTATATATGGTAGAATGATCGGTTTGAGCTGAAATTTGAGATGAAAGTTTGGAACCTGACTAATTAAAGAGGGGTAACTTAAAAATGAGTTTTAATCCTAGAATTTTTTTGTAATTGTAATTGGGTCCTTAATTTGCAAATATGATCAATTGGATGTCAAATTGATGCCTGATTGAGTTGGGGTTGCACTTGATGTCTATATGAACATGTAGGGTTAATAATTGACATCTAAATAAGATAAAAGAAAAAAAAAATGGACCGGGTTTGGTTGTATCTCTTCTGTTTGCTACGGCAAACCTAATGTAGTCTTCTTGGTTCGGTTGGGCATCAAAGGGGTTACATTTGGTGGTATCAGAGCCAGGTTTGGTTCGTTGGGAGGTTGTTGTGTTGTTACTGTAAGTTATGCTCTGTTGTTTGATTTGTATGGTGATTGTTGTATGTACGCTGGTTGATATGCACGGTGATTGATATATGAATGTTGATTGTTGTATGCTATGTTGGGGATGTTTTGGGGTACCCATTGCCTTATTATTATAGTCTGGAAAGTTTTGATTTTTGAAATAGAAAGTCTTGGATCCTTGCTTGAGGCTGGCCTGACTGTTTTTGTTTTGAAATGATTATCATGCCCTAGATATATTTTAGCACGATAGGACCGATGAGAGAGTTGTGATCTAGTGCGATTGCTGCTGCCGCTGGGCAGGATGATGAAGGAGAAGTTATACCACCTAGAGGGTTGCCACTGCGCCCGCCTAATCTACCTGAGGGAGTGGAGCAAGTACCACCTACGCCAGCTTGGCCAGGGATGGTGATAAGGCACCGTTGATTCAGGCCATGACCGGTGCATTCCAGGCAACGGTTGTGGGTGTTCATGTGCCAGCACCACTGATTGATGGGTAAGGTTTACTGCTTGAGCGTCTTCGTAGTGTGGGCAGAGTTGAGTTCCGAGGGTTGTTGTCTGAGGGTTCTGAGGGTTGGTTGGCCAGTACTGAGAGGATATTGGGCAAGTTGGGGTGCACAAATGCACGTAAGTTGGGTTGTGTTGTTTCCCTGCTGTAGGGTGATACCTATACGTGGTGGGCTACCACGATATCGGGTATGGCGACCGAGGATGTGTCTTGGAAGTTCTTCTATGGGGTTTTTCGAAGAATTTCTTTGGAGTCCGGTATCAGAACAAGAAGAAACGTGAGTTTATGGCATTGGTACAAGGCAGTATGTATGTTGCGGAGTATGAGGTGCAGTTCGTGAGGTTGAGTCGGTATACACCTGAGTTGGTTCTTGACGAGCGTACTCGATGTGATCGTTTCCGTTATAGGCTTCTGCAGGATGTTAAGACATACATGCTTGCTACTGATTATACCGATTATGATTTGTTGGTTTTACGAGCCAAGGATGTGGAGCAGAATTTGGGTTTGGCTTCTGGATCGCTAGGTTCTAGCTCGGGTAAGAGAGCTGCTGATTTAGGTTATAGCGGTGGTTAGGCCAAGAGACACCGTGACAGGAGGTTTCGCCCAGAGCTGAGGCATGGTGAAGGTGCGATTGGACGTGGAGTCCAGGGGCAGAGAGCCCAGGCTAGAGCACCGTTTAGCACATGTTGTGTTTGTGGATCCCGAGATCATTTGAGGCGAGATTGCCCACATTTGTCCAGGGAGGGTCAGGCACCTGCACCTATGGTGGCTAATGCTTGTTGGAGTTGTGGGTCAAGCAACCATAAGAGGCGTGATTGTCCGTTGTTGGTTTGAGGTGGGTAGGATGTTGTACTTATTGTTGCTCTGCAGCGAGGTCGTGGTCGTGGTCGCAAAGTGTTTCAGTGTTAAGATGTGGGACAGAGGACTGTGGCTCATACTATTGCTATCCAGCCTAAGAGAGGTGGACCGACTAGGGTGTATGCGCACCGTGAAGGTCGCAATGACACCGATGTGATTGCAGGTACTTTTACCCTACAGTCTTTATCGTTGTATTCGTTGGTTGATTCTAGTTCTACTCATTCATACATCTTGAGTGAGCATGCTGAGTTGCTTGATATATCTGTTGAAATTCTTAATGTGGGTGTTAGAGTGACTAGTTCTCTTGGGGAGATAGTAGTGGTTAGGAGGTTGTATCGTAGGTTTACGTTGATGGTTCAGGGATATATGTTTGCGGTGGATTTGATGGAGTTACCATTTCATGGTTTTGATGTGATTTTAGGTATAGATTGGTTGACCGAACATCAGGATGTGGTAGATTTTGAGACCAAACGGATATCCTTGAGGTTGTCGGATGATTATGAGGTGGTGGTTGTTAGCGATAATGCCAAGTTTTTGTCTAACGTTGTTTCAGCTTTGGAAGCAAGGTGAATGTTGGATACAGGATGTCAAGCCTATTTGGCCTATGTTATGAATCTTGGATCAAAGGAGTTGAGGGTGCAGGATGTTCGTACCGTATGTGAGTTTTTGGGTGTTTTTCTGGAAGAGTTGCCAGGGTTGCCACCTGACCATGAGGTAGAGTTTGGCATCGAGGTCCTTGCGGGTACGGTACCTGTATCCATTGCTCTGTGCCGTATGGCTCCGAAGGAGTTGAAGACTCATTTGCAGGAGTTGCTTGACCGTGGGTTCATTAGACCCAATATCTCACTGTAGAGAGCGCCGACATTGTTTGTTAAAAAGAAAGACGGTACATTGCGGATGTGTATAGATTACCGCCAGCTGAATAAGTTGACAATAAAGAACAAGTATCCCTTACCGCAGATAGATAACCTATTTGATCAGTTCAGGGGAGCTTTGGTGTTTTCAAAGATAGATTTAAGGTCAGGGTACTACCAGTTGAAGGTGAAAGAGGTGGATGTGCCCAAAACAGCTTTCCCTACGAGGTATGGGCATTATGAGTTTCTTGTGATATCGTTTGGTTTGACCAATCCTCTAGCTATTTTTATGGACATGATGAACCATGTGTTCTATGAGTTTTTGGACCAGTTTAGGGTTGTGTTTATCGATGATATCTTGTGTACTCCCGTACCGACGAGGACCATGATAGAAATTTCAGAATTGTGCTTCAGATGTTGTTGGCTAATCAACTTTATGCTAAGTTGAGCAAATGTGAGTTCTGACTTAGGGAAGTTATGTTTCTCGAGCATGTTATGTCAGGCGAAGGGATCCATGTTGATCCGTATAAGGTTGAGGCTGTAATGAATTGGATAGAGCCCAAGTCAGTGATGGAGGTTAGGAGTTTTCTTGGTTTGGTTGGTTACTATCGAAGGTTTATGGAAGGGTTCTCTAGTCTGGTGGCACCGTTAACAAAGTTGCTACAGAAGAATGTTCGGTTTGAGTGGACAAAAGATAGACAGTGAGCTTTCGAAATATTGAAGGAAGCCTTGACGCGAGCTCCGGTCTTGGTTCAACCAAAATCGAGAAAGGAGTTCGTTGTTTATAGTGATGCATCGTATGTTAGGCTTGGTTGTGTGTTGATGCAAGAGGGTAAGCTAGTGGCGTATGTGTATAGGCAATTGAAGGTGCATGAACGTAACTACCCTACTCACGATCTTAAGCTTGCAGCAAGTGTGTTTGCCTTAAAGATCTGGAGGCACTATCTTTATGGTGAGAAATGTGTAGTTTATACGGATCATAAGAGTTTGAAATATCTGATGTCACAAAAGGAGCTGAATCTTAGGCAACACAGATGGGTGGAGTTGCTTAAGGATTATGATCTGACCATTGAGTATCATCCGAGAAAAGCCAATGTTGTGGTAGATGTTTTGAGAATGAAAGTGGCTGTGGAGTTGAGAGCCATGTTTGCTCGGTTGAGTGTAACGAATAACGGGGGTTTGTTGGCTGAGTTGCAAGTGAAGCTGTCCTTGTCACATATGATCAAGGAGAAGCAATCGTACGATGAGGGTTTGGTACCACATATGGAGGATATCAGGGATAGAAATCCTACAAATTTTCATTTCAACGATGACGGGGTGTTGTGTTTCAAAGGTCGAATAGTGGTGCCTGAGGATGAAGAGTTGAGGCATATTATTTTGAATAAGGCGCATGCTAGTCCTTTTATGATGCATCCTAGTAGTACTAAAATGTATCAGGGTTGAAAGAGGAGTACTATTGGGTGAGGGTGAAAAAATATGTGGCTGATTCTGTTGCTCGGTGTATAGTTTGTCAGCGGGTAAATGCTGAGCATCAGTTTCCTTCCGGGTTGCTGCAACCGTTGAGGATACCGGAATGGAAATGGGAAAGAATCACCATGGATTTTGTGTCTGGGCTACCTTTGACGCCGACCAAAAAGGATTCCATCTGTGTGATTGTGGATCGGTTTACAAAGTGTGCACATTTTGTGCCAGTGCATACTACGTATACCTTGGACAAGTTGGCTGAGTTGTATATCTCTGAGATTGTGCGTTTGCATAGGATGGCCAAATCTATAGTTTCGGATAGGGATCTGCAGTTCACTGCAAGGTTTTGGGTGAGTTTGCATCGTACCTTGGGGACTCGGTTGAGTTTTTGTACCTCGTACCATCCTCAGACGGATGGTCAGTCAGAGCGTGTGATTTAGGTTCTCGAGGATATGCTGAGATGTTGTGTTATCGAGTACCAGGGAACGTGGGAGAAGCAGTTGTCGTTAGTGGAGTTTGCTTACAATAGCAGTTATCAGGCTAGCATACAAATGGCACCCTATGAGGCGTTGTATGGTAGGAAGTGCCGAACGCCTGTGTGTTGGGAAGAAGCGGGGGAAAAGTTTGTATCATTGCTGAATGTTCTGAAAGGTACAATCAAAAAAGTAAAGTTGATATGTGAGCGCTTGAAAGCAGTCGCTGATCACCAGAAATCCTATGCAGATTTGAAGCGTAGGGTTTTAGAGTATGTTGTGGGTGATAAAGTGTTTTTGAAGGTGCCGCCTTGGAAGAATGTGTTGTATTTTGGGCAGAAAGAGAAGCTTATCCCGAGGTTTATCGGACCATACGAGGTTGTCGAGCGTGTGGGTCTCGTTGCGTACCGTTTGAGGTTACCTCCGGAGTTGGGAAAGATTCATGATGTGTTCCATGTTTCGGTGTTGCGAAGATATAGGTCGGATCCATCGCATGGCATGCCGGTGGAAGAGTTTGAGTTGAGATCGGATCTGGTTAAGGTGTTGTGGAAGCACCTGGTGTTGAGGAGTCCACGTGGGAACGCAAACAGTTTCCGCACCTGTTTCCTCTAGGTAAATTTCGGGGAAAAAATTTCTTAAGTGGGGGAGAGTTGTAACGCCCCGGTTTTATGGCTTAGCGGTTTAGAGGGTTTATTAGACGATTCGGTGGACCGAAGTAGAGATTTGAGTCAGTTTCGGGATTGTACATTTTTTGTGTTGGAAAAGTTATGGAAAATGCTTAAAAATCATTATTAATTATTTATTTAATAATGGTGGAATCAATTTTGAAAAATGACTTTTGGAAGATGGACATTTTGGTTAATGACCAAAATGAAAGTTTTGAAAACTGTGATTTTCTAGTGACTAAAACGAAAAGGGTCAAATACTTAGAATCTTTAAGTAGCTATTTTACCAATTGGTTTATGATGATTTCTCACTTGATTTAACTGATTTTAACATGTGATTTAATTAATAATTAAAGTATATTTTGTTAAAAAGTTAGTTATCTTCTCTAAAACAAAAATCACGTCATTTTCTCTCAACTTTTTCCTCTCCATTCTCTCCTCAGCTAAGCACTCGGATTTCATCAAATTTCCAGAGGTGAGGTGGTTTTTAACTTGATTTTATTGTTTTAAATTGTTTTCTAAAGATTGATTACACAAAATCTTACATTAATCTTGTGTTTTCTTAGCTTTCAAAAATCAATTGAGGGAGAAACTTCACAATAGGGGTAAGGTCTGAGATCTCCTCTATTTTATGGTTCTTTATTGAAATTCCCAAGCATTTGATCCTTGTTTTTGTGTTTCTAATCTGATTTTGATGATTTTCTAATGATTTAATGAGTTCTTTGAGGAAAATGAGTTGATTCGCGAATTGGATCTGATTTCCAGTAAGTAATGGTGATTTGATTTATATTTTGGATGATTAATAATGTTGATAAGTGATTTTTATCAATGGAATCCCGAAACTTAAGAATCTCTATTTGTTTAGGTTGTTAGTTTTGAGGTTTTCTGGTGTTTTTGTCGTTGTAAGGTTGTTGGAAGTAGTAGCTTGTTTTGGATCTATTTTTAGATGTGTTTTGATGTTGGAAATGATGCTAGGTTGATAGAAGTTGGCTGGGTTGTGAATCAAAGTGTTTTGGTTATGTTTTCGGTTGTTGTGGAGGGTTAATTGTGAGGATTTTGTGGAAATCTATGAAGGATTGTGTTTGCTGTGTTTAGAATGCATTATAATGCATTAATCCTCTGTTGCTGTGTGGTAAAAACAGGGGAGGTTGATCCGAAAGTGATTGGAGAAGCGTAGGACGCTTCGGATGCTTGGTTTCGCGTCGGCGAATTGAAGTTTTGTGTATCGGTGAGTGAAAATGTGGTTTAAAGCATTTTGCTATTTTGAGAATAGAGTTTGGGAGTTAAGGTAGAGCTTGAAACGCTTACCTAGACTCGAAAGTAAGTATAAAGTGGTTTTACTCTCTCGATCGTGCTAGTTTGAGTTGGTTTTATGCACTTGTTTTAATTACATGTTACCTACTGTTAAAGCATGTTTTAAAGTATTTGATATACTGTTTTTAAGCATGAAATGTTGAAGGATGCACATGGTAAGTGATCCTTGTAAGTATGGTTTACACTTGTGTTTTAAAGCATGGTTGTTGCTTTGGAAATGGCATGGTTTAATGCTTGTTAAAACGGTGAGGTAAATGTTAATTGGTTAATTATATTGGCAAGTGATGTGGTTTTAAAATTGTTATCGGATATAGTTGGTTGGCCCTAGGATTGAGTGCACTGTAAATAAGTCGCCTTGGATGTTCAGGGGTTTATATTGTGTACCGAGTACTCCATCCAAGTACCCTAACAGTAGAGGGCTTTAACGGTACTGAATACTCCAGTTAGTGGGTTAAGCATCTAACTGATAAGAGGGATTGGTATCCCTGTGGGTTGAGATTGTACCCGATTGTTATTGTACCCGGTTGTTATTGTACCGCGATTGTGATTGTATCGCTATTCTGGTTGAGATGGCTTGAACTGTTGGGTTAACACTTGTTGAATCCGTGTATCCGATGAACTCTTTTGTTATTGGACTGGTTAAATGATCACTTGAAAGCCAATATAATTGTTAATGTATCATTGAAATGCTTTATGTTGTATAATGTGATTTATACATGTTTCCCCTTAAGCTTTGCATTTGGTTGTAATGCATGGGAAGCCTTAAGTGGAGGGTTAGCAATGTAACTTGTTGTTGGTTAATGATACATGTAGCATATGTTTAGTATGCTGGTTTTTAATACGTAAAGTGCATGTTTTTAGAGAGGCATGATGATGTTTTAAAAGATGGTTTTAAGAGTATAGTTTTAAATGCATTGATGGTGTTTGTTTTTGAGCATTCCTCACTAAGCCATGTGTGCTTACGCTCTCATTGTCCATCAATGCAGATAATTGAGGTTCTGGGAGGTAGCAAGAAGCAAGGGGATCTTGGCAAGACTTGTTTCTAAAGTACGTTAAAGACTAGACTATAATGAATAAGGGCAATGAGGTACTTATTTTGGTTTTGGAGATGTTATGTTGAACTCCCTATCTAAGCATGTTATTTTGGTTGCTCTTGGGTTGTAAATGGCCTTTAAAGATTGATTTTGGTGCTGGTTTAACTTTTGATATGTTGGTTTGATGCATATTAGGAAGCAAGCCTATAGATTTTCTTTTTGATGCATGAATCCTTGTTGAGCTGTTAGAATTGTGAAGCTAGTTAGCATGAGATATTTTTGACATGTTAGTATTGTGCTTAAAGCATTTTGGAGTGGTTTGAGTATGCTTTTGGGATGAAAAATCAGCCAAATATGACATTACAGGCCAAGGCGTAACGATACGCGAGGGACCATATCGGTACGACTAGGCAATTTCAGGCTTGTGGGATCGGGACAGGCCTGGTGCGTTTCGATACGCCTAGGCAAATTTGGCCTGATGTACCTATACAGGGATGGGAGTTTTGATACGAATTTTAGCCTCTGGAATTCACTTTTGCAACTCGAACTCGCGTATCGAAACACCTATGAAACTGTATCGGTACGGTTTAAAATATTTCAAAAGTTCGGTATTTCAGTTAGGCGTATCGATTCGGCTTGGAGGTGTATCGAAATGGTGTGTTTCAAACCGTATCGGTACAGGCTTACCCATTTCGATACGGATGACCGTTTTCCTTGAGAATTTCACTTTTGAGCCTTTTTGCTTTCTTTGCATTTTAGTCCCTAATTCTTGCCGATGCAATTATATATGGTAGAATGATTGGTTTGAGCTGAAATTTGAGTTGAAAGTTTGGAACCTGACTAATTAAAGAGGGGTAACTTAAAAATGAGTTTTGATCCTGGAATTTTTCTATAATTGCAATTGGGTCCTTAATTTGCAAATGTGATCAACTAGATGTCAAATTGATGTCAGATTGAGTTGGGGTTGCCCTGATGTTTGTATGAACATGTATGGTTAATAATTGACATCTAGATAAGATAAAAGGAAAAAAATGGACCGGGTTTGGTTGTATCTCTTCGGTTTGCTACGGCAAACCTAATGTAGTCTTCTTGGTTCGGTTGGGTGTCTAGGCCGGGTCAAAGGGGTTACACGTTGGATCTGGATCAGATCCAACAGCTCTTGGTTGACTGCGCAGAGAAAAAGATGCCATTAGGGTTATAGGTTAGGGTTTTTAAATTAGATTTGGGCTTGGGGTTTGGCCGGTTGGTCGATGTAATAATAATAATTGTTTTTTTGGTTTTTGTAATTATGGACTGGACTATAAGATTATTATTTGGGTTGTATAATTTATGGATTTTCATTTTAATCTAGCCCATTAATAATAATAATAAGAAGAATAATACTAATAATAATAATAATAATAATAATAATAATAATAATACGATAATTCATACACACATTCACACACATATATAACATACGAGTACACGTGCAAAATACCCTCTATGTCATACATAATTGATATAACATGCCAACTTAAATATATAATGGTTTATTCACACATAATTAATATAACTATACACATCAGCATATATCCAAACAATACATACATGAAGTATAAACCTACATGGTACACATACACCACAACACTTATTAATAGGTACCCACTACATAATATATACATGCATCATACGTGCATTCACACACACCACACATATATATTACATATATGTTAATAACATATACACATACATATATATGTAAACATGCGATAATAATATTAATTAATTATTACACTGATACATTACAATATTTACAAAAACAGATAAAAATGAGTGATTACAGCTCGAAATAATTATATATACTACATATACACTAAAAGTAATATGTTTAGCAAAAGAAAATCAATAAAATAAATTAGGGGAAATCTACCAAAAGCAAATTAGCTAAAATAAATTGGGCATTATCCACTAAAATAAATTTACAAAACTCGAGTCGAACCGAGCCGAGCCCCTAATTAGACCATTCATCTTTAAACTTAAAAATTTCAAGTAGCTTTGTTTTAAAAGAACGAGAGATTTTCCTCCCAAATATTTTTCTTTAATTCCTATTTTTAACTAACTAATTTCATTTCTAGTAATTACTTTATCATTTTCTAACTCTTAGAAAAATCTATCATCACCCTCCTTTAATTTTCATCATTTTTCAAGAGAATTTCTTAAGATTTCAACTCAAATCCGATTTTAATCCTATAGCAAGGTGAAATTATGATTTTCATTGGTAATTTCACTTATTTTGATGTTCTAAAACAAGATTTGATCCATCACTTAAAGAATTTGAAGTTTTCTTGAACTCTTGGAGCTTTAATGGCATATTTCTTAATTCAGAATTAAACCTAATAAATTTTGTTATGTTATCTTGATTTTTATACGTATGACATGAATATGAACATCTCACTACAACATCAATTAATGATGAAATTTCTATATGACTGTAACATCCCGAAATTCGGGTTAGGAGAATCGAGTAAGTACACCAGTTCAGTTTAGTAAATAAGGGAAATTAATTGATTAAATTGATTCCGGAGATTTTTAAAATACGAATCAATTTGGAATTTATTTAATTCTTATATTAAATAAAATGATTTTTAACTTGGTGACTTTTAATAAGTCAAAATAATTTGGACATGTGTTTTAAGTGGCTAAATTAATAGAAATGCATGCTAAGAATCTTTAAGGACTAATTATGTCATGTGATCTTTTAATGATAATTTAATTGAGTTTTAAAATAAAAAATAAATAAAGTATAATTAATATTAATTTAATTAATTAAAACATTTTTATTTTAACAAAAATGAGGAACGGTTAATTGGTTTTCTTTGAAAGACAGCTTTCATTTCCTCATTCTCTCAAAACCCATTTTCTATGGTTTCCTAAAAATCCTAAAGATCTTGCATGGATTTTTAATGTTTTCTTCTTAATTCTTTTATTAAAAGCATTCCTATTTGAATTGATTTTCATCTCAAATCATTTTTCTCCTTTTTCACTTTATTTCACTATTGTTGGAAGATCACGTTATTTTCGGTGGGCACCTCTTCAATCGTAAGTCCATCAATTTAAAGGTATAAAATGATTCTTAATGAAATTTCATATGCTATACATTTTTAATCCTTCTTTTAAATGTCTTTTGAAATCTTGATATGATTATGAAATTAATGAGTTTATGATTGATTTACAATGATTCTTTGTGGGTTAGATGTTATCTAAACTCAATTTTGTGAAAACAATCTCAGAATTTAATTAATTGCTTAAATATTTGGTAAAGTTTACAAATGGTCACTAAACTTTATTAAAAAAATAAAACGGTAATCAAACTTTTAAATGTTACAAAATGGCAATTAAACTTTATGTTTTGTAACAAAATGGTAACTCGGCCGTTAATTACTTAACGTGGCGTTATAAAACTTTGTATAATAGCACATTTAATCCTCTATATTTACACATTCTATCAATTTAGTCCTAATTTGAAAAAAAATACTAAATTAAACCCTCATTATTTACAAATTCTTTCAATTTGATCCTTAAAGCAAAATTCCAAAGTTGTTCCACCATAGATATATCCAGGAAAATAACTTTCCAGTAAAATCTATTTCTGGTAAAAATAAGGGGAAAACGAAAGGGTTGAGCAGACTGTGTATATAGTTTTCTCACATAAGCGAAAACGAAAAAGTAAAAGTGAAAGATACAAAAATTTCACAAAATCCAGAAGAAAACTTCACAAACAAAAAAGAAAGAGAATGAAATTGAGAGTTGGGTTTTGGAATTCAGAAAAGTATATGCAATTAGAAATGATCTATTGATTTAGTAACCACAAAGCATAGGCTACAAAGTGGCAACTCCCACTTTCAATGATTTCAATGAACAACTCTGGACAAAAGTTTCTTAGCCTCTATATCTCCAAACTCTTGTCTCAATGAATCAGTTACATGAAAATATATATTCTGGTCTTATATGTATTCTGCTATTTGAGATATTTTTTTCTTGACATGAAAATACATTTCTATTTAGCTTTCTCAAAAAAATATGATCTTGTAGCAGGTGGTTAGCATTGGAAAATTCCAAGGTGGTGGAGCAATTAACGTTATTCCAGATTCTATTACAATAGGTGGCACTTTTAGGGCATTTTTATATGGAAGCTGTCGTAACCCATTTTGTCCGGGCCTAAGTACAAACTAAAAACCCAACAGCCCAAAATCAGACCCAATACCCATTTAAATTTAAAAACCACTAATTACAAAATTACCCTTAAACCTAAATTTGAAAACCCTAAGAGTCTGATGCTCTGTAGCCGCCGCCCTTGCTCGCCCAATATCCGCGTCGGCCACCGTCACCACTTGCCGGCCACCGTCCAAAACCTGCAAAAATCAGATCAAGTTGTTAGCTTTTTTTATATCCATGCATGTATCAAATTGGGTAGATTTTTTGAACAAAGGCTTCATTCAACCGTGTTCCTCACCTTGGGGAGCACCGATTCTCTTTGTTAAGAAGAAAGATGGTTCCATGAGATTGTGTATTGATTACCGAGAATTAAAACAAGTCTTAACCCACGTACCGGTCTTGACCCAACCTGAGTCTGGAAAAGACTATACAGTTTATAGTGATACTTCACATCTTGGGTTAGGACGCGGTTTAATGAAAGAAGGAAAGGTCATTGCATATACATTGAGACAACTGAAGCCACATGAGATGAACTACCCCACCCATGACTTAGAGCTGGATGCAGTTGTCTTCGCATTAAAATTTGGAGGCATTATCTCTACAGAGAGAAATTCTATCTTTTCACCGATCATAAAAGCCTCAAATATCTGTTGTCACAGAAGGAGTTGAATCTTCGGCAACAGAGATGGATGGAACTCCTCAAAGACTACGATCTTGTTGTAATACCCCAAAATTTACTAAGTTGATTAAGGGTCATTTAGTACTAACAGAATAGCTTAAAAGCTAACTTAGTGACTAAAATGACAAAAATGCAAAAGTTGGGATTTCTTTAATTATGGGTTTTGGAAAGGAAATTTCTAAGGTTTAATGGTATCATGTGATAGATAGTGAATTGAATAAGGTATTTGTAAAGTTTGGTTGAATACCAAGGAAAATTGGAATGGAAATTGAAGTTTAAAAGTTTAGTGACCAAAATGTAAATTTTGAAAATTTTATGGCTAAAGTATAAACTTTGGAAATGTTTGGGGGACTAAAGTTGTAATTTACCAAAAGTTAAGGCTTTTATTTCATAAATAAATAGATCACCTAAGGGTGTGAATCGAATGCGGAATTTTGGGTTCGATCTAATACTTCGATTATTGGGAAAATCGCAGTTAAAGTTTAAGTGAAATTCGGATACCTGGATCGAACTGAAATTTTTTGAAGTTTTACCATATGATAGAGAAAGGTTATAAAATTCATTTCCAAGAGTTGGAAAAAGGTATTGGTAACATTGAAAGCTTACGGATGGAAATGGCACCAATATTGGTAAGATCTAATCTTATCATTTTAATATACATATATGCTATTACATATTTAATTATGTTAATGAGCATGTACTGGTAAGGTAATCATATGCATTATTAATAATTAATAATTAATATTGAGATTGATATTATGACAATTGCACTTAAATTTTAATTATTGCCTCACTAAGTAAATACTTAGCGTGTAACTGTTTTACACGTATGAAAGAAGAAATGGTTGGAGTAAGGAGCATATACGGACATCATCAATCAATAACAGGTACATCAATATCAGTAAGATATCTTTTGATACTGTTTGATATTTACTAGTTGACATGTATATTAAATGTGTAAGCCTGCTCTGATAGAATTTGTTTTTTATTTGGTATCTGAATGAATTTTAAATTAGGCAATTTTTAGGCAGTTTTATTAATTATATCAAGACAAATTGAATTGATAAGTTGCTGCCTGAAAATAAATTCGATTTGAAGATGAAAATATTATTTTTAAACTTTACGCGAATAACTAGATTTGTAAATAAAAACTAAATACATTGTAACATTTTTAAAGAAACAAAATTTTACCGAGTTACAAATGTAGAGGGTTTTACAAATGTTTTGTGATATCTCTGACTCGTATTCAACTATGAATACGGGAAATGGGTATTACATTTATTGGTATCAGTGCTGCAGGTTTAGCCGATTCTCGGCCTAAATGGAAGTGGTTTTATGTTAAAAAGAGTATACATGCCACTAGGATATTAATATTATTGATCTAATGTTTTTACGATTTGATTGATGTTGCTCCTTACTAATGTAAATTGGGAGAAATTATAAGAAATATTTGAGTCAAGAAAGCGTGATGAACTGGTAAATTGGAAGCTTTGGAAGGAATCAAGAGTAGTAACAATAAGGTTAATAATAACCCTTCGGATAAATTTGAACAAGAAAGGGGCACCGGTACAACAAGAAGTGCCTGTGCCGGATTAAAGAACTGGTAAAGATCCTAGCACATGGAGTCAAAGAACTAAGAAAACAAGACAATCCTGTTTGTTAAAGTTCTTTAACAAAAAAATCACAAGGTTAAAGAAAAGATTTGAGAGAAATAAGAAGAAAATATAAGAAAATAGTTTCCTCACATTTTGGAACCAAGTAAGTATTGAAAAATTCGAGGACAAATTTTCTTAATGGGGAGAGAATTGTAATACCCCAAAATTTACTAAGTTGATTAAGGGTCATTTAGTACTAAGATAATAGCTTAAAAGCTAACTTAGTGACTAAAATGACAAAAATGCGAAAGTTGGGATTTCTTTAATTATGGGTTTTGGAAAGGAAATTTCTAAGGTTTAATGGTATCATGTGATAGATAGTGAACTGAATAAGGTATTTGTAAAGTTTTGTTGAATACCAAGGAAAATTGGAATGGAAATTGAAGTTTAAAAGTTTAGTGACCAAAATGTAAATTTCGAAAATTTTATGGCTAAAGTATAAACTTTGGAAACGTTTGGGGGACTAAAGTTGTAATTTCCCAAAAGTTAAGGCTTTTTATTTCATAAATAAATAGATCACCTAAGGGTGTGAATCGAATGCGAAATTTTTGGTTCGATCTAATACTTTTATTATTGGGAAAATCGCAGTTAAAGTTTAAGTGAAATTCGGATACCTGGATCGAACTGAAATTTTTTGAAGTTTTACCATATGATAGAGAAAGGTTATAAAATTCATTTCCAAGAGTTGGAAAAAGGTATTGGTAACATTGAAAGCTTACGGATGGAAATGGCACCAATATTGGTAAGATCTAATCTTATCATTTTGATATACATATATGCTATTACATGTTTAATTATGTTAATGAGCATGTAATGGTATGGTGATCATATGCATTATTAATAATTAATAATTAATATTGAGATTGATATTATGACAATTGCACTTAAATTTGAATTATTGCCTCACTAAGTAAATACTTAGCGTGTAACTGTTTTACACGTATGAAAGAAGAAATGGTTGGAGTAAGGAGCATAAACGGACATCATCAATCAATAACAGGTACATCAATATCAGTAAGATATCTTTTGATACTGTTTGATATTTACTAGTTGACATGTACATTAAAAGTGTATGCTGCTTTCGATAGAATTTGTATTTTATTTGGTATCCGGATGAATTTTAAATTAGCGAGTTTTAGGCGTTTTATTAATTATATCAAGACAAATTGAATTGATAAGTTGCTGCCTGAAAATAAATTCGATTTGAAGATGAAAATATTATTTTTAAACTTTACGCGAATAACTAGATTTGTAAATAAAAACTAAATACATTGTAACATTTTTAAAGAAACAAAATTTTACCGAGTTACAAATGTAGAGGGTTTTACAAATGTTTTGTGATATCTCTGACTCGTATTCAACTATGAATACGGGAAAGGGGTATTACATTTATTGGTATCAGTGCTGCAGGTTTAGCCGATTCTCGACCTAAATGGAAGTGGTTTTATGTTAAAAAGAGTATACATGCCACTAGGATATTAATATTATTGATCTAATGTTTTTACGATTTGATTGATGTTGCTCCTTACTAATGTAAATTGGGAGAAATTATAAGAAATATTTGAGTCAAGAAAGCGTGATGAACTGGTAAATTGGAAGCTTTGGAAGGAATCAAGAGTAGTAACAATAAGGTTAATAATAACCCTTCGGATAAATTTGAACAAGAAAGGGGCACCGGTACAACAAGAAGTGCCTGTGCCGGATTAAAGAACTGGTAATGATTCTAGCACATGGAGTCAAAGAACTAAGAAAACAAGACAATCCTGTTTGTTAAAGTTCTTTAACAAAAAAATCACAAGGTTAAAGAAAAGATTTGAGAGAAATAAGAAGAAAATATAAGAAAATAGTTTCCTCACCTTTTGGAACCAAGTAAGAATTGAAAAATTCGAGGACAAATTTTCTTAATGGGGAGAGAATTGTAATACCCCAAAATTTACTAAGTTGATTAAGGGTCATTTAGTACTAAGATAATAGCTTAAAAGCTAACTTAGTGACTAAAATGACAAAAATGCGAAAGTTGGGATTTCTTTAATTATGGGTTTTGGAAAGGAAATTTCTAAGGTTTAATGGTATCATGTGATAGATAGTGAATTGAATAAGGTATTTGTAAAGTTTGGTTGAATACCAAGGAAAATTGGAATGGAAATTGAAGTTTAAAAGTTTAGTGACCAAAATGTAAATTTCGAAAATTTTATGGCTAAAGTATAAACTTTGGAAAAGTTTGGGGGACTAAAGTTGTAATTTCCCAAAAGTTAAGGCTTTTTATTTCATAAATAAATAGATCACCTAAGGGTGTGAATCGAATGCGGAATTTTTGGTTCGATCTAATACTTCGATTATTGGGAAAATCGCAGTTAAAGTTTAAGTGAAATTCGGATACCTGTATCGAACTGAAATTTTTTGAAGTTTTACCATATGATAGAGAAAGGTTATAAAATTAATTTCCAAGAGTTGGAAAAAGGTATTGGTAACATTGAAAGCTTACAGATGGAAATGGCACCAATATTGGTAAGATCTAATCTTATCATTTTGATATACATATATGCTATTACATGTTTAATTATGTTAATGAGCATGTAATGGTAAGGTGATCATATGCATTATTAATAATTAATAATTAATATTGAGATTGATATTATGACAATTGCACTTAAATTTGAATTATTGCCTCACTAAGTAAATACTTAGCGTGTAACTGTTTTACACGTATGAAAGAAGAAATGGTTGGAGTAAGGAGCATAAACGGACATCATCAATCAATAACAGGTACATCAATATCAGTAAGATATCTTTTGATACTGTTTGATATTTACTAGTTGACATGTATATTAAAAGTGTATGCCCTGCTTCCGATAGAATTTGTATTTTATTTGGTATCCGGATGAATTTTAAATTAGGCGTTTTTTAGGCGTTTTATTAATTATATCAAGACAAATTGAATTGATAAGTTGCTGCCTGAAAATAAATTCGATTTGAAGATGAAAATATTATTTTTAAACTTTACGCGAATAACTAGATTTGTAAATAAAAACTAAATACATTGTAACATTTTTAAAGAAACAAAATTTTACCGAGTTACAAATGTAGAGGGTTTTACAAATGTTTTGTGATATCTCTGACTCGTATTCAACTATGAATACGGGAAAGGGGTATTACATTTATTGGTATCGATCTTTGCAGAGTTTAGCGATTCTCGGCCTAAATGGAAGTGGTTTTATGTTAAAAAGAGTATACATGCCACTAGGATATTAATATTATTGATCTAATGTTTTTACGATTTGATTGATGTTGCTCCTTACTAATGTAAATTGGGAGAAATTATAAGAAATATTTGAGTCAAGAAAGCGTGATGAACTGGTAAATTGGAAGCTTTGGAAGGAATCAAGAGTAGTAACAATAAGGTTAATAATAACCCTTCGGATAAATTTGAACAAGAAAGGGGCACCGGTACACAAGAAGTGCCTGTGCCCGGATTAAAGAACTGGTAAAGATTCTAGCACATGGAGTCAAAGAACTAAGAAAACAAGACAATCCTGTTTGTTAAAGTTCTTTAACAAAAAAATCACAAGGTTAAAGAAAAGATTTGAGAGAAATAAGAAGAAAATATAAGAAAATAGTTTCCTCACCTTTTGGAACCAAGTAAGTATTGAAAAATTCGAGGACAAATTTTCTTAATGGGGAGAGAATTTTAATACCCCAAAATTTACTAAGTTGATTAAGGGTCATTTAGTACTAAGATAATAGCTTAAAAGCTAACTTAGTGACTAAAATGACAAAAATGCGAAAGTTGGGATTTCTTTAATTATGGGTTTTGGAAAGGAAATTTCTAAGGTTTAATGGTATCATGTGATAGATAGTGAATTGAATAAGGTATTTGTAAAGTTTGGTTGAATACCAAGGAAAATTGGAATGGAAATTGAAGTTTAAAAGTTTAGTGACCAAAATGTAAATTTCGAAAATTTTATGGCTAAAGTATAAACTTTGGAAAAGTTTGGGGGACTAAAGTTGTAATTTCCCAAAAGTTAAGGCTTTTTATTTCATAAATAAATAGATCACCTAAGGGTGTGAATCGAATGCGGAATTTTTGGTTCGATCTAATACTTCGATTATTGGGAAAATCGCAGTTAAAGTTTAAGTGAAATTCGGATACCTGGATCGAACTGAAATTTTTTGAAGTTTTACCATATGATAGAGAAAGGTTATAAAATTCATTTCCAAGAGTTGGAAAAAGGTATTGGTAACATTGAAAGCTTACGGATGGAAATGGCACCAATATTGGTAAGATCTAATCTTATCATTTTGATATACATATATGCTATTACATGTTTAATTATGTTAATGAGCATGTAATGGTAAGGTGATCATATGCATTATTAATAATTAATAATTAATATTGAGATTGATATTATGACAATTGCACTTAAATTTGAATTATTACCTCACTAAGTAAATACTTAGCGTGTAACTGTTTTACACGTATGAAAGAAGAAATGGTTGGTGTAAGGAGCATATACGGACATCATCAATCAATAACAGGTACATCAATATCAGTAAGATATCTTTTGATACTGTTTGATATTTACTAGTTGACATGTATATTAAAAGTGTATGCCTGCTCTGATAGAATTTGTATTTTATTTGGTATCTGGATGAATTTTAAATTAGGCAGTTTTTAGGCAGTTTTATTAATTATATCAAGACAAATTGAATTGATAAGTTGCTGCCTGAAAATAAATTCGATTTGAAGATGAAAATATTATTTTTAAACTTTACGCGAATAACTAGATTTGTAAATAAAAACTAAATACATTGTAACATTTTTAAAGAAACAAAATTTTACCGAGTTACAAATGTAGAGGGTTTTACAAATGTTTTGTGATATCTCTGACTCGTATTCAACTATGAATACGGGAAATGGGTATTACATTTATTGGTATCAGTGCTGCAGGTTTAGCCGATTCTCGGCCTAAATGGAAGTGGTTTTATGTTAAAAAGAGTATACATGCCACTAGGATATTAATATTATTGATCTAATGTTTTTACGATTTGATTGATGTTGCTCCTTACTAATGTAAATTGGGAGAAATTATAAGAAATATTTGAGTCAAGAAAGCGTGATGAACTGGTAAATTGGAAGCTTTGGAAGGAATCAAGAGTAGTAACAATAAGGTTAATAATAACCCTTC
Source organism: Hibiscus mutabilis (assembly GCA_019671005.1). Taxonomy (NCBI): domain Eukaryota; kingdom Viridiplantae; phylum Streptophyta; class Magnoliopsida; order Malvales; family Malvaceae; genus Hibiscus; species Hibiscus mutabilis. The sequence goes on along the minus strand of CM033749.1, from coordinate 19,942,466 downwards.
GGATAAATTTGAACAAGAAAGGGGCACCGGTACAACAAGAAGTGCCTGTGCCGGATTAAAGAACTGGTAAAGATCCTAGCACATGGAGTCAAAGAACTAAGAAAACAAGACAATCCTGTTTGTTAAAGTTCTTTAACAAAAAAATCACAAGGTTAAAGAAAAGATTTGAGAGAAATAAGAAGAAAATATAAGAAAATAGTTTCCTCACCTTTTGGAACCAAGTAAGTATTCAAAAATTCGAGGACAAATTTTCTTAATGGGGAGAGAATTGTAATACCCCAAAATTTACTAAGTTGATTAAGGGTCATTTAGTACTAAGATAATAGCTTAAAAGCTAACTTAGTGACTAAAATGACAAAAATGCGAAAGTTGGGATTTCTTTAATTATGGGTTTTGGAAAGGAAATTTCTAAGGTTTAATGGTATCATGTGATAGATAGTGAATTGAATAAGGTATTTGTAAATTTTGGTTGAATACCAAGGAAAATTGGAATAGAAATTGAAGTTTAAAAGTTTAGTGACCAAAATGTAAATTTCGAAAATTTTATGGCTAAAGTATAAACTTTGGAAAAGTTTGGGGGACTAAAGTTGTAATTTCCCAAAAGTTAAGGCTTTTTATTTCATAAATAAATAGATCACCTAAGGGTGTGAATCGAATGCGGAATTTTTGGTTCGATCTAATACTTCGATTATTGGGAAAATCGCAGTTAAAGTTTAAGTGAAATTCGGATACCTGGATCGAACTGAAATTTTTTGAAGTTTTACCATATGATAGAGAAAGGTTATAAAATTCATTTCCATGAGTTGGAAAAAGGTATTGGTAACATTGAAAGCTTACGGATGGAAATGGCACCAATATTGGTAATATCTAATCTTATCATTTTGATATACATATATGCTATTACATGTTTAATTATGTTAATGAGCATGTAATGGTAAGGTGATCATATGCATTATTAATAATTAATAATTAATATTGAGATTGATATTATGACAATTGCACTTAAATTTGAATTATTGCCTCACTAAGTAAATACTTAGCGTGTAACTGTTTTACACGTATGAAAGAAGAAATGGTTGGAGTAAGGAGCATATACGGACATCATCAATCAATAACAGGTACATCAATATCAGTAAGATATCTTTTGATACTGTTTGATATTTACTAGTTGACATGTATATTAAAAGTGTATGCCTGCTCTGATAGAATTTGTATTTTATTTGGTATCTGGATGAATTTTAAATTAGGCAGTTTTTAGGCAGTTTTATTAATTATATCAAGACAAATTGAATTGATAAGTTGCTGCCTGAAAATAAATTCGATTTGAAGATGAAAATATTATTTTTAAACTTTTTACTTGAATAACTAGATTTGTAAATAAAAACTAAATACATTGTAACATTTTTAAAGAAACAAAATTTTACCGAGTTACAAATATAGAGGGTTTTACAAATGTTTTGTGATATCTCTGACTCGTATTCAACTATGAATACGAGAAAGGGGTATTACATTTATTTGTATCGATCTTGCAGAGTTTAGCGATTCTCGGCCTAAATGGAAGTGGTTTTTATGTTAAAAAGAGTATACATGCCACTAGGATATTAATATTATTGATCTAATGTTTTTACGATTTGATTGATGTTGCTCCTTACTAATGTAAATTGGGAGAAATTATAAGAAATATTTGAGTCAAGAAAGCGTGATGAACTGGTAAATTGGAAGCTTTGGAAGGAATCAAGAGTAGTAACAATAAGGTTAATAATAACCCTTGGATAAATTTGAACAAGAAAGGGCACACAGTACAACAAGAAGTGCCTGTGCCGGATTAAAGAACTGGTAAATATCCTAGCACATGGAGTCAAAGAACTAAGAAAACAAGACAATCCTGTTTGTTAAAGTTCTTTAACAAAAAAATCACAAGGTTAAAGAAAAGATTTGAGAGAAATAAGAAGAAAATATAAGAAAATAGTTTCCTCACCTTTTGGAACCAAGTATTGAAAAATTCGAGGACAATTTTTCTTAAGGGGGAGAGAATTGTAATACCCCAAAATTTACTAAGTTGATTAAGGGTCATTTAGTACTAAGATAATAGCTTAAAAGCTAACTTAGTGACTAAAATGACAAAAATGCGAAAGTTGGGATTTCTTTAATTATGGGTTTTGGAAAGGAAATTTCTAAGGTTTAATGGTATCATGTGATAGATAGTGAATTGAATAAGGTATTCTTAAAGTTTGGTTGAATACCAAGGAAAATTGGAATGGAAATTGAAGTTTAAAAGTTTAGTGACCAAAATGTAAATTTTGAAAATTTTATAGCTAAAGTATAAACTTTGGAAAAGTTTGGGGACTAAAGTTGTAATTTCCCAAAAGTTAGGGGTTTTTATTTACTAGTTTGCCATTCTTGTAAAAATTCAACTAAATCTAGTTGGAATCCAACCAACTATAATAAAATATTCATAAAGTAATATAGCGGTCACGAATTTGTTGGGTTGTAATGTAAGGGCGAGCCGAACATGTGGAATTGCTCAATAAAAACATAAGAAATAGAGGTCCCGATAAACTTAATGGAATTATCTTTTGAGGAGTCTAAGATTATTGTGGGCATGAACTGGTTACCTTCCTATCAGGTAATCTCTTCAACTACAAAGTTGTTCTACTCTTCAAGCTCTATCTTTTGATATCAACAATTCATGAAATCCATGCTTGATTGATGAGAATTTACATGAGAAAGAAATTAGGGTTTATGGATCAAATTGGGGCTTTTGAGATTTTATGATTCCATGATTGAATTCAAGTTGAAATCAAGCTAGTATGATGCTAAAAATCATGATATTGAGTTGGGATTTAAGTTTTACATGTTTTGATTATTATGAAGATGATTAGGGTTTATGGATTCAAGTTTAATTTAGGGTTTGTGATGTTGAAATAATGATCTAGTAAGCTTGAATTGTTGTTTGGAAGCAAAACCCTAAGCTAAATTGTGTAGGGACCATTTCGGCAAATTGAAAAGTTGAAGGACCAAATCTGAATTTTTAGAATTTGGAGTGTATTTATGTTATTAATGATGTTAGAGATAAGAAAATGAAGTTAGAATGCCAAATTGAATTAGTGACCATTTTGACAATTTGTCAAAGTTAAGTGACCAAATCGAAATAGAAGTTTTGTATGGGGGCTAAATCTGATTTTTAGTTGTAATGATAGAATTAAGGTAGTAATGTTGAACTGAGGACTAAATTGCAAAGTTAAGAAGCATGAATCTTTATCTTTGCATTTTAGTACCTATTTCGGTAAACAAGGAAAATTAGGGAGAATTATTGTGAATAATTATTTGGTGAAGAATGTGATGAGTTGGTGGTTTAAAGCTAGTGATTGGACTAAATTGAAAAGTAGAGAAGTAAGGAGAAGTTAGTATAAAAGTTGAAGTTGTTTATGGAAGTTGTGTAGAAAAACTGGTTTATGGCAGTAACTTTGAAAATTCACCATAAATTATAAAAAAATGGTTAGAAGGTGAATTTTATACCGATGTAAAGATTTGTTCGTCTAGTTTCGTGTCCAACAAACGAAACTGATTTAGAGTTTTGAGTAAAAATATATAAATTTTTAAGTGGTGAAAGGTCAGAAAACAGTATAACAGGCTGTTCCGAAATTAAATACTGGAAATTGACTTTGAAAATTCGCCATAAATCGTACAAGTTGACTTTGGGATATTAATATATATGGTTGAAAAGCTTATTGAATCTAGTTTCTTTCAGAACCAACGGAATTGAATTTCGAGTTGTAGATTATTTTTTAGAAATATTTCTTGGGAGGTACTGCAAACAGCCAGAAAATGAGAATTAATGCACTTTGTATCTAAGGTTGATTAGTAAGCTTGAAAAGGGTTAATGGAAGTTCAAATTGGTCACTAAGGACCATAATGAGTTTTTGAACAATACAAGGAAGAAAAGAGAATGTTCATCTTTTCTAGCCAAAAATGTGAGGGCTAGGGAAAGAAAGAGAAATTTTTTTGCAAGCTCAATTCAAGCCCTGAAACTCGGTTTTCAGTTCGAATCAAGGGAGGTTCAAGGTACAATGAAGGAAAGAATCGAAGAGGACTTAGTAAGGCATACTAATACATGGCCCAGGTGAGTGCAATGCATACATAACATTATACATAGAAGTTTTATACATCACCGGTAAGACTTGCGATGAGTCTACTTGGTTTATATATTGTCATGATAATTATGTCATTGATCATACATTTGACACACTTTAAATATGTCAAAGGTTGAAAATAAATGTATTGATCACTAGTTATTGATGATGATTTAGTATTAATGTTATTCGGTTATGAACTGTTTCATGTTAATATAAATTGATATACATTGCCATGGATGAAATAAAGTCCAAGTATGATATAGAGGTTCAAAGGTATAGTTGGCTAGCCATAGAGTCATAAACAGCTGTATAAAGAATCTAAGCACTTCAAGTAAAGTGCAAATTTTATAAATACTCATTGAGGAGTATACTTATGCATGGTTTGATTGTATGGACTTATTATGGGTGCTAAGCACTTCGGAGTAATTTCATAAAAACTCAATGAGGGATATATTACATACTCCGATAAGTATACAAAGCACTTCAGTGCTAAGCACTCCCGGTAGAGTGCAAATAATATACATACTCAAGAAAGGTTGGGTATGGGGGGATGACTCGTGTACATAGAATCTCTTAATTCGATACCTTGGGCTAAGTAAACTGAATTAAAATAAAAAAATAGAATGATAAGCTTGAAAGCTTGTAGACAGAGTTGGGAAAAGGTATTGGTAAGCATTGAAAGCTTACGGATGGAAATGGCACCAATATTGGTAAGATCTAATCTTATCACTTTGATATACATATATGCTATTACATATTTAATTATGTTAATGAGAATGTAATGGTAAGGTGATCATATGCATTATTAATAATTAATAATTAATATTGAGATTGATATTATGACAATTGCACTTAAATTTGAATTATTGCCTCACTAAGTAAATACTGAGCGTGTAACTGTTTTACACGTAGGAAAGAAGAAATGGTTGGAGTAAGGAGCATATACGGACACCATCATTCAATAACAGGTACATTAGTATCAGTAAGATATCTTTTGATATTGTTTGATATTTACAAGTTGGCATGTATATTAAAAGGGTATGCCTGCTCTGATAGAATTTGTATTTTATTTGGTATCTGGATGAATTTTAAATCAGGCAGTTTTTAGGCAGATTTATTAATTATATCAAGACAAATAAAATTGATAAGTTGCTGCCTGAAAATAAATTCGATTTGAAGATGAAAATATTATTGTTAAACTTTAAATGAATAACTAGATTTGTAAATAAAAACTAAATACATTGTAACGTTTTTAAAGAAACAAAATTTTACCTAGTTACAAATGTAGAGGGTTTTAAAAATGTTTTGTGATATCTCTGACTCGTATTCAGATATGAATACGGGAAAGGGGTATTAAACTTGTTATTGATTATCATCCAAGCAAGGCCAACGTTGTTGATGATGTACTCAGCCGCAAACCTCTGCCTGGTAAGAATCGTTATTGATCATTGAACCTTATCCATCGCTTATTATATTGAACTCATTGCAAAACCATTGTATTGTAGCTCCTCGAGCTATTAATGCTCACTTTTGACCTTGGAAGCACCATTTTCTTGTAGCTGAACTGTAGGTTCAGTCTACTATCGTAACAAAAATCAAAACATTGTAGAATCAAGACTCTGAACTTCAACACATAGATTTTAAGTTGCAAGATCGTGATGATCCCGACTTCAGAGTTAATTCTAAAGGACTGCTATGTTTTCATGATTCGATGTGTGTACCCAATGATGAATCTTTTTGCATTGATATCCTCAAAGAAGCCTATTTGAGTTCTTATTTATTTTACCAGGTTTTGTAAAGATGTACAAAGATCTCTGGGAACTTTATTAGTGTCCTGTAGACACTAAATTTTGTCTGAGTTTAAATTAAAATGCTCGAAATAAGATCAATCCACATCACCCTTTTAATACCCAAAACCTTATACCCTAAGCCCAAAATTACATGGTCCATTATATATGATTTTACACAATAAAAAATATAAAAAAAGAAATAAAAATCTCAACTCCTTCCTCATTAAGGCTTTACTCCCATTGGTTGGATGGATGCTTGAATCCTATTGGATGAACAACTACTTAATGAGTAAGGTCTTGAACCATATTGGTTCCATTTTATAGGATAAATATATAATATACCCTAAAACCTACGGAAATTTACATTTCCCCTAAAAAACGACTCACACCCATTTTTTATCCTTTCTCTCTTTAGCCGCACACCCTCATGCATTCCTACTTCACTTTCTTTACAGCAAAACTCACGGCCACTATTGTTTTTTATTTTCCCATTATATTCATTCCCCCCCCCCCAAAAAAAAAAATCACACACCATTCGAAGCAAAAGGGGAGAACATAGCCATTATTTGTTTCCTCTTTACCATTCGAATAACATCACCAAATTCACCGCTGTCGTCCTCACATTTTTCACCATTATTCTTTTCCCCATTCAAATCACCAACCCTTAACTCAAGCTTTTTAACCCTAATGACAACGATCCGTGAATTGATTGATCGAACATATTTGGGTTTTGGTATTTTCTTCCTTTTTTAATGTAATCCATTCTTATGATTTTTTATGTAATCCATTCTTATAATTTAATAGAAATATTGATGAGATTTGTTGATGATCCTCAAATTTTTAGGTTTTTTCTTATATGTATTTTTGTTTAATTTATTTATTTGTGTTATGTATTTTATTTTGTTTGTTGGATGTGGTTTAATTTAGTGTTTGCTTGTATGTGATTTAGGATAGTTTAGCTTTTTAGAATTTATCTTAATTAATTTAAAACATACTCTTGGCTTATTGGGGTATGTGTTTAAATTAATTAAAATGAATTTACTTTAGGTTTTTAGGTTAAGGCCTTAGTTAGTTTAGGGTTTAATTTAATTTAATTAATTTAAATTATGTGCTCAGCTTATTGGGGCATAATTTTAAAATTAATTAGATTAAATTTAGGATTAGTCTTTAGAACCGTAGTTAGATTTAAGGTTCACATCAATTTAATTAATTTAAATTTATCCTTGGCTCATTGGGGTAAATGTTAAATGGATTAAATTGGTTGGACAACTCTTAATTACCCTTAGGTTAAATTCAATATTTGACTTAGATCACTTAGCTTAAATCATGATTAATTAATTCGATTCATTTTAGATAGTCTCCTTGGCTTATTGGGATACTAGTTTAAAATTAATCGAATTAATTATTATGGTTCAAGATAATCCATAAAATGTTATGATTTTCTAGTTTTTTAGGGATTTAATTAATTTAGGAATAATATTAGACGAACCTAGTTATTAATTAGACCATTAATTGAATTTCCATATTTTGGGCCCTTTTAGGTTAGGACTTTAGTCGGCCTATGTTTTATTTTATGCATTTATACGTCATACATTTTAATTGTCATTCATGTGACTTTAATATTTTAATGGACATGCATATGGTTAATTAACTTAAATTATAAAAAGGAGGCATTTATTAATTCTAATATTTGTGTCGTATCAGTCCCAGTTCATTAGATGTTGGCCAAATATTCGAATTAATTCTCACCGTCCAAAGGTAAATGTAATTAGAGATAAAACCCTGACAAGACATAACATCATTCTTAAATGCTTGCATCATGCATAAAGGTGATGTACGAAATTTGAACAATAAATTAACACGGCAGTCGGGCTTATTCGATGTTGGTTTAATCTATGGTCCGATGTACCGTCACCCTTACTAATTAAATATTTAATTATTTCAAACCCACTAATTTGACAAAATCCTGTCTAATTAAAGTCTATATTCAGTCACAAACCATTTAATTAAAGTCAATTAAAATTCCAATCATTTCCATCAATTGAAAGCAACACATATTTTGGTACCGATTTCTGGGCGTGATGGGGGTACTAATCCTTCCGCACGTGTAACCAACTCCTGAACCTTCTTTTTTGAATGAATCTCTGGTTTATGGTGTCCGGCTTACCTTAGTGGCCGGTGGCGACTCCAAGTTTTTTGTTATCAGAAACATGATTTTTAAGGGACTTCCCCACTTTTCCAAATATTTTTTTTTCCAAAAAAGACGAAAGGAAACCTACTACTCTTTTTTAGCGATCAAAAAAGGTCGCTACAACTGGTGACTCTGCTGGGGACGCATTTTTGTTTTTAAACAAAAAAGAGAGTTAAGCCAAGAAAATATATGTTGCTTTTAATGATAGAAAAACTTAAATTGACTTAAATTAATTTGTTCTTTCTTGAAGATATGACTTTCATTACACAGGCTTTGATAATTGGTGGTTTTAAATTAATTGCTCATTTAATTTCTAAGGAATCACTGACATGTGTTGCATCATGATCATCAATCTCTATACCCGAGCTTTGTCCCTTGAGTGGAAGTGAAACACCACATACCCACATGAGTAGCCCTCAACGGGTCAGTAATTCACTTTCAGAATCCACGCCTTTTGACAAGTGAGCAGCCTTTCACGTCACTAGGTCGTGCTTTCCCTCGAACCAAATCCAATTCGCAAGCCTGTAATGGGCCATAATTAGGGTTCTTATTGCCTTAGTAGGTTATAAGATAGGTTCGGGTATCCTTGATTAGAACCGAACCCACATGCGTGAGAATCTAATAAGCCCACCTCCATTAGAGCCATATGGACAACCATAGTGAGCTAGAATTCATATGGTTAGGTTTTCATTTTTGTTCGTTGGTTACTTCGCTTCGCTACTTTTTTTCACTTGATTGATTTATTTGTTCTATCCATTACTAACCCGTTTTCTTTTGTTTTCTTTATTTTTATAATCTTGTCATATCATTAAGAAACACTGATTTGGAAATAGTCTAAAATTAAAAGCTTGATTAATAGGAGGTTTGGTACATAACAACGATGAGAAGAATTCTGAGGAATTTCCACAAAAGAGTGATTGGTCGAAGGGTAGATCCAAGGAAAGAGAAACTGAGGTTCAAAAGCTCAAGGACCAATTTGCAAGCCACAAAGGGGCAATCCAAGAATATCATATACCGATGATGGAACTACTCCGAGATGCTGCTTAGAATATTCGGGGGAAAAGACAAGAGACGACAAACTTGATGGATCAAGTATGAGGAATTGCCCAAGGGCTCCAGTTTCTAGCATGGGATGCAACCAGACTTCAAGAATAAGCAAAGAATAGTAAAAAAAGAACAACGACCATCTTAGTGTGGCTCGTACGTCTAGCGGTTTTATGTCATTATTGTAATGAAACAATATCTCCATCAACACAAGTTATTTAATGAGGATATCGCCAAATCAGTGTTTCTCTTTGCATTCATGCATGTTTACATTATGTCGCATTTGTTTGCAAGAATAGCAAGGTGTTGAAATTGATTAAAGGTTCATATGAAAGATCTTTGGTGCCTTATATTTACATTCATTTGTGCACTTCGAAGTGTTTTCTTACAATCATTTATTCCCATTACGCATATGACGCATTGCATGCATTAGTTCATAAAATAATAATTAATTGTTGGGGATCCCGTGCCAGTGATCAAGGATCCTACGTTCTCAGGAGGAGCCTTAATCTTAACTGAAATGGATGGAGACGAGCTGAAAAGCCCTGTAAATTCTGATGCTGTTAATAAATACTATGTTTGAAAAAGAAAAAGAAAGAAAAAGAAAAAGAAAAAGAAAAAAAATTGAGAGCTCAGGGCGAAAACCCGAAATAGGGCACCTTGAAGCGAAGGAAGGATCTGAGTCAAAAACCCGTAAAGGATGGCTTGGATAAATTGAGAGGTTGGAAATCCAGAGAGAATGGTCGTCCCCATGAACCCTGTGAAGAAGGAGCTTCAGGCAAAAAAAATTCTACGCCGCTCGACGGGATCATGTATCATTCATACTGAAGATATTGAGAGATCTTGGATTTCGTGTCTGGCTTTTCCTTTTCCTCATGTGTGTCATGACTCTCCCAAAGTTGTTCCAAACCCTTAATCATAATAAAATCACATTTTTGAGCTTCATTTCCTTGCCTTATGTTATTTACCATTAATATCATGCAAATAAGCTAACATAGGCTTATGATAAGCAAGAGATTTCTGAGCATTACTGTGATCTAACCTTAAGGATACAGGAGATTAGAAAACAATGTTAACCTTGCCCTCTAGCGGCCCATATGACGTTTGTTGAAACAGGGCGGGCAGAAGGCTTCAAGCACCAGGGTAGGATGACCAATGGTGCACGCCCTGCTTGTTTAAAAGAAAGCATTTGAGACAACAAAAGAGATCTCTCAGGTGAAAACCCGGAAGGGCACCTCAAAAAAACCTCTAAAGTGAAAACCTGAAAGGGCACTTTAGAACCCTGAATCAGAAATTCAGAAAAGAAAAGGGTGGAATGGTTGAACCTGACAGTGAAATGGGGTATTGCCGCTAGAAGAAGAAAAAAGGGGAAAGCAAGCAACGTAGGGATGAGATTGACTGAGGACTAAAGACGGCCCACCAAGATATTGACACTCATGCATCATGAATAGTTAGACATCCCTAGGATCAGGAGCATGCTAACTCATTTGTCATAGTATTTTGTCTTATTCTAGACATGTATCAGCAGATTCAAAGAAGCATTAGTAGCCATTTTGGCGTGAATCCCAAATGTGAGGATAATTCTATATAGGAAGGGCCTATATTTTCAATTGCCCACAGTGAGAGGTTCTATTTAGGAAGAACCCGCCGCTCCGAGGCTTCAGGAGCTAAAAGTTTTATATAGTAAGGGCTTGCAGCTCCAGGGTGAAGACTAGCAGTTCTATATAGGAAGAACTCCTAGCTGAAGGAATTCACCCATGACACAGAAGGTTTTATACAGGGAAAACCCGCTGTGTTGAAGGTGAAGAGTCCTATATAGGAAGGGCTCCGAGCTTTACTGTCTTAGAGTAAGAGGTTCTATGTAGGAAGAACCCGCAGCTCCAAGATTTTAGAAGCTAAAAGTTTTGTATAGGAAGGACTTGAGGTTTCAGGGTTTGAAGACTAGAAGTTCTATATAGAAAGAACCCTCAGTCGAAAAATCCATCCGTGACGCAGAAGATTTTATATAGGAAAAATCCGCGTTGAAGGCGAAGAGTTCTATATAGGAAGGACTCCGAGCTCTACCGTCTCAGAGTGAAAAGTTCTATATAGGAGGGACTCGTAACTCAAGACTCCAAAACAAAAGGTTCTATATAGGAAGGACCTGTAGTTCTAAGATCAGAAGCTAAAAGTTCTGTATAGGAAGGACTTGCGGTTTCAGGGTTTGAAGATTAGAAGTTCAATATAGGAGGGACTCCCAATCGAAAATTCCATCCGTGACACTGAAGATTTTATATAGGAAAAATCCGCGTTGAAGGCGAAGAGTTCTATATAGGAAGGACTCCGAGCTCTACCGTCTCAGAGTGAAAAGTTCTATATAGGAGGGACTCATAACTCAAGATTCCAGAATGAAAGGTTCTATATAGGAAGGACATGTAGTTCTAAGATCGGAAGGTGAAGAAGCTCTGTATAGGAAGGACTTACGAGCCCGAAGATTCAGCCGAGGAAAAGTGGAGAGTTCTAGAAGAGCACGTGATTCCGAAGCTACAAACATGGAAGTCAGATAAAAATGAGTGCTTATAATCTTTGCTTTGTTCTCATTTCACAAGAACAAGCAAAGAGGGGCAACTATAATCACTCATTTTTATCCGGTGTATAAGTATTGTGTTAATCTACTTTAGTTTATTAATTAATATATTATCATTGCATGTACAGGTATTATATTATATGTTCATTACTATACGTGTGAATAATGCGTACGTAGACCATGTGTGTATGAGTATATATGCATGTATGTTTGTATATTGTATTAATGTGTTACATATATTAACGTTTGCATGTATATATTAATTAATATGCGTGTATGTATGCATACGTGTGGGTGTTTGCATGTGTATATTAATTTGTATATACATATATTATATGTGTGTGTATGCATATAGTATTATTATTACTACTGTTATTATTACTATTATTATTAATGCTATTGGGCTGGAATTAAAATAAGATAAAAAGTATATTAAATCCCAAATTAGTCCAAGTCTAAATTATATGAAACCCAAAAATAATATTTACATTGGGCCCAATTCGGCCCAAACTCTAAACCACATCCTAAAAACCCTAACCCACATCAGATAATGGAACCCTAATGCGCTCCCTTTATCATGCGCAGTTGCACGAGGGTCGTTGGATCAGATCTAGATCCAACGACCACGGTTGAAGCATAAAGACCCCTCATCTTCCGCGTGAAGTCCACGCGCGGGCTGTTGGATTCTCCACTCGCGCGTGTGAGACACTTGCAAGGTCGGTCATCTTTTCCTGGCCACGTGGCATGATCCCAGACTGCTACATCATTTCCAAGGTCCCATCTCAGCCATCTGATCATCGAGCAATCCTAACATTTGGATCAAATCTGATCAAACGGTTAAGAATAGTTCTGGCAGTGATAATCTTCTCATCTTCCAAGATGCCAGTCTACGTAGCCGAGTGGTCACCTCCCCCATGCCGCCGTACCAACCACCAAGCATGGCCGAGCACCACCAAAAACACAAAATATGTTATGTCAGGACCTAAAAAATCAAATCAAATATTTTTTTCTGTCTTATTTTCTACCAAAAAGCACAGATCAGGGCAGAATATATGTAAACCAACAAAGTGTAATATCATCAGTTCAGAAATACAAAAAAAAAATCTCATTTTCTTGTTCATCTTTTGAACACACACAAAAAAACACAAAGGTATCTATTCATATTTAGCTTTGCATGTATGTATATACTCTATAGATCACAAAAAAAGAAAAAGAATGGGTGATTTACCCTCGCCGTCAGTGGATCTCTCCTCGCCAGTGATAAGCCGCATCAGTTTCCAAAACTGAACATGGTGAACTGAAAAGAGGGAGATGTTTCTTTTGGTCTCGGGTTTTTTTTAAAAAGGTGGTTTTTACTTTCGGGTTTTCTTAGATCTGGGTAAAAGGGGAGCCCTTTTTTTAAATCTAAGTTTGGTTTCGAGTTTAGGTTGAAGCAAAGGTTGTTTTGGTGGTTTTTTTAGGTTCGCCGGCATCAAACTGTTTTTTTACTTCTTCTCTGATCTTTAACAACATGTCTGGTCTCATTCTTCGGAGTTTTTGCTGTATTGGTTTGCATTCCGGCTTCGTCGGCAGTTTGTGCACCACTATGTCAGTATTCAAACCTGGCATATCTTGATAAGTCCAGGCGAAAACATCATTAAATTCCTGAAGTAGGGTTATCAGTTCGTGCCTGGTTTTTTAGGAAAACGTAGTCCCTTTTTTTTACTTATTTTCTCTCTTCTTCAGTCCCCAAGTTTACAACTTCTGTTTCTTCTTGGTGGGGCATGATTTGCCTTTCTTCGTTGGCCACCATTCTCCTCAACTCTGTAGGGACCTCACATTCTATCTCATCATCTTCTTCCCCAATTCCTTCTGAGATCTCAGGGCATTCAAAATTCACTTCGGGATCGGGTTCAACATCATTCATACAGTCAATCATGAGAGTTATAGTAGGGCTTTAGGTGAGAACTATCTATTGGTAGCTTTTGCAAGGTCACCATAGGCAGCACTTTCAGTGCTGACCCGTTGTCAATCAATACCCCCGGTAACACATACCCTTTACAGTGGGTTGTGATGTTAAGAGCTTTGGTGGACCCCATTCCGCCCTCGGGGATCCCATCATCACTGATTGTTATATGGTTATAGGCAGTGATATGCCCTACTATCCTATCCAGTTTTGATACAGAAATGTCCTGGGCACAAAAGTCTGGTTTAGTACTTTTAATAGTGCCTCACGGTGTCTTTCTGAACTCAGGAGCAACTCTAGCACTGTGATCCTAGCCGGTTGTTTTCGTAGTTGTTCCACTACGCTGTACTCGCTATGTCTTAGAAACTTTAGAAATTCTTTGGCCTGAGCCTCAGTTACTGGTTCATTTATCTTTGGAAGAGGTTCTTCGCCGAATATCTGCGCGGGGGTAACCGATGTATCATTTCCTTTATCTTTGGCCACTTCAGCAGCCCTCAAGGTCTCAAAGGAGTAACATCTTCCGCTCCTCGTGAAATGGCCCACCTCACCAACATTCACATCACTCTTGCCTTGCTCGTCTTTTGGTGTAAGCTCTCTTACCTCACCAAATTCTGGCTTTTCTGGCATGGTCACATTTACAGCATAGTTTCAGGGAGTTTGCCGCATATCCTTGAATGGGAACGGGGATGGTGCTGAGATGATGATCTTGGGATTTATCTTAGTAGTTTCTCCTTGGGAGGCACCTGCACTCTTCAGCCTGGAGGAGATGATAAGAGGTCTATCTCTCCCGTATTTAACGTTGGGTCTGTCCGTCATATGTACGTCTGACCCCTTCCTTCCCGTGGGCTCTTCAAAGAATTCTATTTGCTTTTCATTCATCAATTGTTGTACCAATCTCTTAAACTCATTGCATTGTTGGATGTCGTGTCCTCCGTCCTGATGGAATTCGCAATACACTTCACATCCATTATGTATTACTACCATACCTCTGTCGATCACATAGGCCATGCACAATTGCTGAAATGCCCATCGCAAAGGAGATTTGATTTCTGACACATCATCCTTAATCTTCCTGGTAAAGCATTCCTAAATAACATTTACTCCCATGTTCCCATGATTAGGCAATGGGTTAGTAGCTACACTTGGTTCTTCAAACTTCAATATCCCAGAATCGATTAAGTTTTGCACAAGCTTTTTGAAAGCAAGGCAGTTCTCGGTGGGATGACCAGGGGCACCATCGTGATAGTCGCAATGCGCATTTGGGTTATACCAGGACGGGAACGACGGTTTAAATGGAGTAACGTAATATGGATGGACCAGGTCTACTTCATACAACTGAGAGTAAAGCTCCGAGTACGGAACGAGTAGTGGAGTAAAAGTTTGCCTCTCTTTCTCTTTTCTCGGGGTTCTCTCCTCTCTTTGATTTGAGTTTTGCTCTTTCCCCGTAGGTGCTTGTGGCTGTGAGACTGTAAAATTCTTTGAGGCAGTGTAAGTACTGGCGGTGTTTACTTCATTCTTTTTGCTGTACTTTCGAGATCTTTCCCCGCTATCAATTCTACCGCTCTTAATTACCAATTCAAGGGACTCCCCAGTCCTAATCAAATCAGCAAAACTCTGTGTCGTGTTATTAATGAGGCGATCGAACAGTGTCCCCTTCAAAGTATTAACGAATAATGGCGTAATTTCATGTTCCGGGAGGGGTGGTTGAATTTGGGCGGCCACTTCCCGCCACCTCTAAGCATACTATCGTACACTTTCGTTGGACTTTTGCCCCATATTTTCCAACATAATTCTACTGGGGGTCATATCTGTTACGTGCTTATATTGCTCGATGAATGCTCTTGAAAGATCTTTCCATGTTTTAATATTTACCCTGCTCAACTGTGTGTACCACCGCAACGCTGCCCCCAGTTAGGCTGTCTTGGAAACAGTGAATTATTAGTTTCTCATCCTTAAGGTAGACCGCCATCTTCCGGCAGTACATTGTTACGTGCGCGGAAGGACACGTGGTTCCATCGTACTTGTCGAACTCTGGTGTTTTAAATTTTGGTGGCAGGACAAGGTCGGATACCAGACTCAAGTCACTGGCATCATTTCCTGATTCTTCCATAGTTTGCAAGGCTTTAAATCTTTCCTCCATGAGGCGAAACCTCTCTTCCCACTTCTATTCTACCTCTGTCCTGATCCTTTTGACCAAGTTCAGGTCTGGCACCTCATCTTCATAGAGTGCTTCAGTGTCAAGGGGTTGAGTCTCAGATGCCCCTACTGAAGGTTAGTCGACATCCCAACAGGGTCAATATATACCTTTCTAGTCGGATTCGGCGCAGCTGGTTGAACCTTATGTGAACTGGGGTACTTTTCGTTTCTTGAGCGGCTTATCCTTCAACTCTCTTTCCGAGACTCTTAGCCAACAATGTGGTTATGTAGGACACTATCGATGCTTGTGACCGAGCAATCTGTTCACTGAGGCTTCTTTGGGCCTCGTCAAATCTTGCCTCGAGCTCTCTTTGTCCCTTTTCTAGACTGATTATACTGTCTTCCATGAGCTTGCTTTGTAGTCGGGTAAGATATGGATGATGAATGATTGCGGCTTAACTTCTATTTTCACACTGCCACAATATTTATAACATTAATATGGTTGCAAGGAAAATAAATGCGTGTATAATGATGCGAATGTCATGATGCAATGCAAGAATGTATGCAGATAAAGGTACTGATTCCGCTGGTAATCACCCTTTTGAACTACTTCCACAGGAATTAAAGGTTCTAGATTACAATATAGTTCATATTACAAAATGAAGGTCCCTAATACAAAAGAGCTCTAATTACAATTCAGAACCCTACAGATAAGCCCTAGCTCTATCTCCTAATTTTCCTATAGCCTTGAGCAGCTTGATGAACCTGGGAGCTTTTTCCATGTCTGGGGCTACGAAAGGTCGGAGTGTTTCAGCTTCGTTGGCCAAATCATTCACATGCCTGGCGACTCGCTGTATGTCCACCATTAGGTTCGCGTAATATTGGTCTCTATCCTGCACCATCCGGGCAGCGTCACGCAGTCTCCTTTGCCAATCAATGTCCCCTCCGGCTGCAGCCTCTTCGAATACACAGATTCTTTCCTTATAATCCTGAACAGTTGCTTCAAGGGACTCAATTCGGGTTCGTAACATGCCTACTTCTTGCTCTCTTTCTTGTAGCTCAGTGAAGCTATTCCTCTGACAGTAAGTTCGAAAGGAGTGTTATACTTCTGCCACATTTTCTTCTAATTCGACATTTTGACTTCGGCTCTGATCCAGACTTTGAATAGTGTCGTCGTACAACCTTTGCATCTCTAACAGTCTATTCCGGCTACTCATGGAACTTCTTTTCCAAGCGGCGACGTTTTCTCTGTCGTAGTTGACTGCTTGTTTTCCTTTGCTAATCTCTTGCCTAGTTCTTTCCTTTTCTTGGTCAATGGCCTCTTCGAAAGACTGCCTTTCTTCCTCAATAGCCCAACTGCAGCTTTCTATCTCATTCTCGATTGCTCTTTTGCTGATTTCTCGTTCTTCTTCCACCAAACGAATACCATTCATTCTTTCCTTTTCCACGGCTACAAACTGACTTCTGCCGGCTTTCTGTATTTTCGCTTGGAGTAGGAGAGTATCCTTTTGGTAAAGAGCGTTCTTCTCGCTCAAATCCGCATTTAATTTCTTCAATTGCCTAATGATCCCATCCCGTTCGTTGGCCTCTAAGCTCACTTTATAGAGCTCACTCGCATGCTGAGTCTGTTGGGTGTCCATTTTCCTCTTAATTTCTTCGAGTTCATTCCGTAAGATATCAGTTTCAGACGGTACCACCTTTGTAAGCTCCTCAATTGACACAACTGGTCCCTGATCGGACTCAGGAATCACATCATTAACCCTCAAACGTCTCCAAAGATCGTAGTCTGGGGTGGTCATGTGCTCGGTGTCTGCTTCCACCCTGATCTGGTAACAATGGTCCCAAGCCCTCATTATAGTCTGGACTTTTCCTTAAACTCACCTTTGAAAGGAAATTCAGTTCGGCTTAACCCGGCGGTATTGGGGATGAACTGTTGTGATCTGAATTGTTGGGATACCAAAAGCGGACCACAAGCAATCCCTCCATGCAGCCCCAACATCATCAGCCAGTCGAAATCACCGCAACTGTACAAAAAGTAATTAACTCTACCGAGCCACGAGACCCTCCACACTATGTCTTCGTCTTGAATGTTTCTAAAGAAACTAGACCATTTTTTCGTTTTCAAATTCTCTCGCCACTCTTTTGCTAAGTACTCCCGTAAGGGCGAAAAACCTTGGAAGGATATCCCTTGTAGGACCCTTGTCGGTGTCTTCCACATGTGGCTCGAACCCATACCTGTAATAGCTGTGCACACCCCATGAAACGTCCTTCTTCGTGCTTTATACTGGCATTTAAAGAAATGAAAGTCTCGGCCAAGATTGCTGGTACTGGATTTGCCCGCCGTTTCATATGCTCTAACAGATCTAGAATGGCTACATCAATGTTTCCAAGAGTTCTTGGAAAGATCACCAACCCATATATTCCCAAGGCAAACATGTCTATCTTTTTCCCCTCATCTGGATGTGCACGTAGGATGTCTCGAATATTCTCCCATGCAAAGACTGTACTGTCTCCTAGAAGTCGGATCAGGCCATTAACCAATCGTCACTCATCCCGGTAAAGGTTTTGATCTTCGAAGTGTAATTCTGATTCCTCGGAGGTTTTGCATAAATCCAATCTTCCTGAACGTTCTTCTGATTAAGTAAGGCGGTGTACTCTTCTGCTGTAGGCATCATGTCATGTCCATTGAAGGTGAAGCAGCAAAAGGCCAGATTCCAGAACTGAAAAATAGCTCGGAGTAGGGGCTGGTTGACCCGAACGTATAACAATTGTGCAATGTCGCCATAACTATCACAGAACCTGTCTTGTAGTCTTTGGTCACATCCTTCCTAGATACTTTGAAGATCCCATAAATTGTTCTGCTGAAGACTCACGTAGGTGTACCCTGCTACTACGCGCTCGCTCGGTAAACTATCCCCTTGGGCCTTCTGGTTGACTTCTGACCAATGCCTGACTGACAAGTTAAGCTCCTCTTTCCTAAGACACCTTTTTTCCATAGTGAAAGACTTTCTGATCGGGCAAACCACTTGATCCAGTACCTTTATGTAATGCAAATGCAATAATGTATGAAAACAAAAAACAAAAGCAAAAAAGAAAATAAGTATGTACCGGATAGAATTAATGAATACATAAATAAAAGACGAATTAAATAAGGTAAACAGACAAAACAACTCTATTTATCCTGTCTAAAGCACCTAAGGTTATCCGCATGGCTCTAAGGGTGGGTTTCTATGTTCTCTATATGCAGTGTTGGTGCTAGGAAGTACCTGAATTGTCCTTGCTGTCCCCTACTAAGGGTAGCAAGGCCCCCGATCATCACCCATTATAGGCTCCTTTCAACCGAGTTCAATTCAGGAGGACCCATTCGCTTATGCCTGCACGAAGGAACGATATCCTTACAAAAACATAAGGTACTCGAGCCCCGAAAGTACTTGCTAGGCCTACACGGGAGAACGATATCTCCACGAAAGCATTAGCGTTTTCCCCCCACTTAAAAAATGGGTTTATATGCCATATTTTAAATGCGTTAAAATAAACGCGCAATTATAACCGAATGTTAATTTAATTGTCACTTTAATCCGAAATTTCTAATAGTGATAAAGCGGTAATTATTTAAAAAGCTCGACTCACTTTATTTTGTTTGGAAAAACAAAAAAAGTCCCCAGCGGAGTCGCCATCTATAGCGATGTCCATTTTTTTTGCTAAAAATTTATCTATTGTTTTGAAAATAATGTCTTCCGTGGGGTTTTGTAAAAACCGTATTTTATTTTGAAAATGGAGTCACCACCGGCCACGTAGGTAGGCCGGACACCATAAAACCAGAGATCGAAAACTGTTGGGTTCGGGAGTCGGTTACGGATGGGGAAGGATTAGCACCCCCACACCGCCCAAAATTGGTACTTTAATAATTACCACTTTATTAATGTTACATTTTCCGGATTAAAGTGACGATTAATTTAAAATTTGGTTATAAATGCGGGTAAATTTTAAAGGCCCCGTTATCCGAGAGTAAACGCCCAACCACTATCACTACACTTGATACTGGCCCAATTTACGCTCGGATAAAAGGACACCGCATTGACAATTTATATTCTCGATATGCAATCTTAGAGAAATAATTCGGAAACATACATTTGCATTGACATGGTAAAGGACAAAATAAATAATAAAAAACATGGATATCACACAATTAAACAAATATGATAAAAAAACACGAACATAGTAGATCATAATAATAACGGGGCATGAATAAAAACATGTGGGAAATAAGAAACACATACTTCAAGAATACATACATATTAAAAAATAAAAACGCCATGTAACATATGCATGACATGGATGTATTATGATGTTAATCTCAAACAACATGCTAACAAAGAAACTAATACCTAGTGCATAACATATGACATAATTTGCATACACAAATAAATAAAAACATCTCATTATACATGACTAAAAAAACACACTAACATGTAACCTAAAAACATAAAACTCATACTAACATATACAAACACCATGAAAACCAAACTAAAGTATAAAATAAAAATGAATATGGACAAAAAGCTAAAAAGAAAACAACGCATCCAAAACATAAGTAGACACGGTAAAACATGACATGTACGAATACAACGAGTAATAGAACATGCTAAAAACAAATAAAAACACAAATAAGCAATGAATATTTAGAACACAAATCAGGGACTGAAACCCTAAGAAATAAAATAGAAAGGCAAAAATTAAAAGGAAATAAAACTTGATTTAAGGACGTAATTACAAGCCTAATGAAACTTAAAAGGACCATACATGTAATTGAACCAAGGGGCGAGCTCGGAGTGAAAATTTCAAAAACGCGGTGGGACTGGGGAGATAATTTCACCATTTAAAAATTGATTTCAGTTTAATCCAGGGGTTGAATTGCAAGATCTTAAAATATAAGGAGAACTCCCATGCGGCAAGACAGAAATGAAAATAATAAAAAATGCGGGGGGATTTATTACCGGATTTCACCATTTCAAAAAAAATAAAGCACCTATAAAACACCTTTATCCGGCCCAAAATCAAACTTCTCCCCATTTTTTAAAACCATCCTTTATAAAACAACCAGCTTTTTCTCTCAAAACCAAAATGACCCCTTTGGTGAACCCAGAAACTAGCAGCCAACCGCCGTCTCCTCCGCCGTCGGTCGCCGCTAGCCGGCGCCGGCGAACCTAAAAAGACCACCAAAACAACCTTTGCTTCAACCTAAACTCGAATCCAAACTTAGATTTAAAAAAAGGACTCCCTTTTTACCCAGATCTAAGAAAACCCGAAAGCAAAAAACACATTTTTTAAAAAGAAATCCGAGACCAAAAGAAACATCTCCCTCTTTTCAGTTCACCATGTTCAGTTTTGGAAACTGATGCGGCTTATCACTGGCGAGGAGAGATCCACTGACGACGAGGGTAAATCACCCATTCTTTTTCTTTTTTTGTTATCTATAGAGTATATACATGCATGCAAAGCTAAACATGAATAGATACCTTTGTGCTTTTGTGTGTGTTTGAAAGATGAACAAGAAAATGAGATTTTTTTTTGTATTTCTTAACTGATGATATTACACTTTGTTTGTTTACATATATTCTGCCCTGATTTGTGCTTTTTGGTAGAAAATAAGACAGGAAAAATAATTGATTTGAGTTTTTTTTAGGTCCTGACATAACATCTTTTGTGTTTTTGGTGGTGCTCGACCATGCTTGGTGGTTGGTACGGCGGCATGGGGGAGGTGACCGCTCGGCTACGTGGACTGGCGACTTGGAAGATGAGAAGATTATCACTGTCAGAACTATTCCTAGCCGTTGGATCAGATCTAATCCAACGGTTAGGATTGCTCGATGATCAGATGGCTGAGATGGGACCTTGGAAATGATGTAGCAGTCTGGGATCATGCCACGTGGCCTGGAGAAGATGACCGACCTTGCAAGTGTCTCACACGCGCGAGTGGAGAATCCAACAGCCCGCGCGTAGACTTCACGCGGCAGATGAGGGGTCTTTATGCTTCAACCGTGGCCGTTGGATCTAGATCTGATCCAATGGCCCTCGTGCAGCTGCGCATGATAAAGGGAGGGCATTAGGGTTCCATTATCTGATGTGGGTTAGGGTTTTTAGGATGTGGTTTAGAGTTTGGGCCGGATTGGGCCCAATGTAAATATTAATTTTGGGTTTCATATAATTTGGACTTGGACTAATTTGGGTTTTAATATACTTTTTATCTTATTTTAATTTTAGCCCAATAGCATTAATAATAATAGTAATAATAACAGTAGTAATAATAATACTATACACATACACACACATATAATATATGTACATACAAATTAATATACACATGCAAACACCCACACGTATGCATACATACACGCATATTAATTAATATATCCATGCAAACGTTAATATATGTATCACATTAATATAATATACAAACATACATGCATATATACTCATACACACATGGTTTACGTACACATTAATCACACGTATAGTAATGAACATATAATATAATACGTGTACATGCAATGATAATATATTAATTAATAAACTAAAGTAGATTAACACAATATTTATACACCAAATAAAAATGAGTGATTACAAATATATTTATATATAATATACCCTAAAACCTACGGAAATTTACACTTCCCCTAAAAAAACCACTCACGCCCATTTTTTATCCTTTCTCCCTTTAGCCGCACACCCTCACGCATTCCTACTTCACTTTCTCTACAGCAAAACTCACGGCCACTATTGTTTTTTATTTTCCCATTATATTCATCCCCCCCCCCCCAAAAAAAAAAAAATCACACACCATTCAAAGCAAAAGGGGAGAACATAGACATTATTTGTTTCCCCTTTACCATTCGAATAACAGCACCAAATTCACCACTGACGTCCTCACATTTTTCACCATTATTCTTTTTCCCATTCGAATCACCAACCCTTAACTCAAGCTTTTCAAACCCAACAACAACAATCCATTAATTGATTGATCGAGCATATTTAGGTTTTAGTATTTTCTTCCCTTTTTTATGTAATCCATTCTTACGATTTAATGGAAATATTGATGAGATTTGTTGATGATCCTCCTTTTTTTAGTTTTTTTCTTATATGCATTTTTATTTAATTTTTGTTTGTTGGATGCGATTTAATTTAGTGTTTGCTTTTATGTGTTTTAGGATAGTTTAGCTTTTTAGTATTTATTTTAATTAATTTAAAACATGCTCTTGGCTTATTGGGGTATGTGTTTAAATTAATTAAAATGAATTTAGTTTAGGTTTTTAGGTTGGTTGAGGCTTTAGTTAGTTTAGGGTTTAATTTAATTTAATTAATTTAAATTATGCGCTCGGCTTATTGGGGCATAATTTTAAAATTAATTAGATTAAATTTAGGATTAGTCTTTAGAACCGTAGTTAGATTTAAGGTTCGAATCAATTTAATTAATTTAAATTTATCCTTGGCTCATTAGGGTAAATGTTAAATGCATTAAATTGATTGGACAACTCTTAATTACCCTTAGCTTAAAATCAATATTTGACTTAGATCACTTAGTTTAAATCATGATTAATTAATTTGATTCATTTTAGGTAGTTTCCTTGGCTTATTGGGATACTAGTTTAAAATTAATTGAATTAATTATTATGGTTCAAGATAATCCATAAAATGTTAGGATTTTCTAGTTTTTTTAGGGATTTAATTAATTTAGGAATAATATTAGATTAACCTAGTTATTAATTAGATCACTAATTGAATTTCCATAGTTTGGGCCTTTTTAGGTTAGGACTTTAGTGGGCCTAGGTTTTATTTTATGTCTTTTTATGTCATACATTTTAATTGTCATTCATGTGACTTTATTATTTTAATGGACAAGCATATGGTTAATTAACTTAGATTATAAAAGGAGGTATTTATTAATTCTGATATTTCCGTCGTAACAGTCCTAGTTCATTAGATGTTGACCAAATATTCGAATTAATTCTCGCCGTCCAAAGGTAAATGTAATTCGAGATAAAATCCTGACAAGGCATAACATCATTCTTAAATGTTTACATCATGCATAAATGTGATGTACGAAATTCAAACCATAAATTAACACGGTAGTTGGGCTTATTCAATGTCGGTTTAATCTATGGTCTGATGTACCGTCACCCTTACTAATTAAATGTTTAATTATTTCAAACCCACTAATTTGACAAAAGCCCGTCTACTTAAAATCTATATTTAGTCATGAACCATTTAATTAAAGTCAATTTAAATTCCAATAATTTCATCAATTAAAAGCAACATATATTTTGCTACATATTTTCGGGTGTGATGGGGGTGCTAATCCTTCCCCACGCGTAACCAACTCTCGAACTCTCTTTTTTGAACGAATCTCTGATTTTATGGTGTCCGACCTACCTTAGTGGCCGGTGGCGACTCCAAGTTTTTTGTTTTCAGAAACATGATTTTTAAGGACTTCCCTACTTTTCCAAATATTTTTCCAAAAAGACGAAAGGAAACCTACTACTCCTCTTTAGCGATCAAAATGGTCGCTACATGGCCGGGCATGGAGCAAGCTGTAGTTAACTTCGTATCCAAATGCCTTACGTGCCAGCGTGTTAAAGCTGAACACCGCGTTCCTACCGGCTTATTATAACATATCGATCTACCAAAGTGGAAATGGGAAAGGATCACAACAGGCTTTGCCAACGGTTTACGTTTAACTCCCGCCAAACATGATGCTATCTAGGTCATTATAGACCGTTTTACCAAGTCAGCTCACTTCCTACCAATTAGAATAGACTACGGTCTTCCTAAATTAGCTGTCTTGTACATCAAGGAAGTTATCCGACTCCACGGAATACTAAAATCTATCATCTTTGATCGGGATCCACGGTTTGCATCTCAATTTTGGAAATCATTGCAAGGAGCTTCGGGTAATAGAGTTAATCTCAGTACCACTTTTTACCCTCAGTCTGAAGGCTAGTCAGAAAGGGTAATTCAAATTTTGGAAGACATGCTACGTTCATGCATCATTGATTTCAAGGGATCTTGGGTGAGATCCCTACCTCTTATTGAGTTTCCTACAACAATAGTTATCAAACTTCCATTAAAATGACACCGTATGAGGCGTTGTATGGTAGACGTTGTAGAACTCCTTTGTGTTGGTCTGAACTCGATGAAGGCAAGATGTTGGGTCCTGACCTACTTTGGGAAACAAAAGAACAAGTTACCTTCATCCATAACCGTCTGAAGGCAGCCTTTGACTGACATAAGGCCTATGCTGATCTCAAACGAAGAGTATATAATATGAGGTTGGTGAGAGAGCCTTCATCAAGGTTTTATCGTGGAAGAAAGTTTTGAGGTTTGGCAAAAAGAGGAGGCTAAGTCCCCGATTCATTGGACCCTTTGAGATTGTCGAGAAAGTTTGCCTTGTGGCTTATTGATTGTCATTGCCCTCAGATCTGAGAAAGCTTCACAATTTATTCCATGTATCGATGCTTCGTAAATATTGCTCATACCCTTCGTATATTATCGGGATAGAATCTATAGAAATTTAACCTAATTTGACCTATGAGGAGGAACTAGTTCAGATTCTTGCAAATGAAGTTAGAAGACTTCGCAACAAATCTGTAATGCCCTAAAATTGGGCCTAGTTTTTAGATGGATCGATTAGATGGTTCAGGAGAACCAGATTAGGCAATTCGAGCTAGTTTTGGGAATTAAATCTTAACAAATTGTTTTTGGCTAAAATAAAAAATGAAAAAATGCTAGAAAATATTTAATTAATATTCAAAGGGTCTTGGTAAACTCAATTTGAAGGAATTAAATCTGATTTTGGCACATGTTGGTCTGGTGACTAAAACGTAATGTTTTCAAAACTGTTTTTGGTGACTAAATCGTAAAATGGTCAAAACTTAGAATCTTTAAGGAGCTAACTAACCAAGATTTTTCATCAGATTTTCGCTTAATTAGGCTTTTTTTAAAGGGGTTTTAAGTGGTTTTAATAATAAAATAAAATTGATAAAAGGATTTTCAATTAACCAAATTCATTTTCTCACGTAACTAATTTTGCTCTCAACTTTTCTCTCAACTTTCTTAGCAGCCAAACTATTAATTTCTCTCCAAAATTTCCACGAATCAATCTCTTTTGATTTCCTTTTGATTTTCTCTTTGATTCCTTTGATTTCTACAACAAAAGCTACTTGGTTTCTTGAAGCTTTCATCCAAACTTTGCCAATTAAGGGAGAAATCAGCAATTAAAGGTGATTTTCATTTCTCTCTTCTAATTAAAGGTTCTTTAATGAAATTCCCAAGTTCTTGATCCTTTACAACTGATTTATATTATAGAATTATGATTAAAACATGAATATAATGATTAAATTGAGTTTTGATGTGGAAATTTGATAAACATTGTTATGGATCTATTTGTATTGAATTTAATTGATTTAGATCTCTTATAAGATTTATTTTAATGTAAGAAGTGATTAATTAAAGGAATCCCGAAACTATATGAGTTGCTAATTTTCTAGGTTGAAAATAGTTAGATTTTGAAGTGATCTTTGTATTGTAAGATTGCAAGAGGTATAAGGACGTTATAAGGATGTTAATTGATGTTGTTAAGATGTTAAAATCAATAGGTTTTGGCTAGGCTTCATTTAGATGAAGTTTGGTGATGATTTTGGTTATTTTAGAGAGGTGTTTGATGGTTTTTGGTGAGGCAAAGTTCTGTTTGATGGTTGCTGGAAATTAGAGATGCATGGAAGTGCATTAATCCTCTATTTTCGATTAGGTAAAGCAGGGGAGTAGGATCCTTTAGCATTTGGAGAGGTTGCGGAAGCTTCGGAAGCTTGATTCTCGCAACGACAAGATAGCTTTAGATTGTTGGTGAGTGGAAACACGTTTTACTGCTTTTAAAAGGTTTGAAGATGGTTGTTGGGAGTTTAGGATAAGTTTGAACCACTTATCTAATCTCGGAAGTAAGTATTGGTTGAGCCCTCTCTCGTTTTCAGTTTTACAAAATACAATCTCATGCACATGTTTATAGATTTGATTACTTATTATTATATGTATGTTTTAGAAAGGAAAGATGTTGCAAATGATTATACATGATGATATTTGAGCATAGCAAATGATTTATGGAAAAAATTTCAGAATACATGGTTTAATGTATTGGAAAATGGTTTGAATTGACGCATATGTAAAACAGTATGTTAATGTGTTTTTAGTATATTGGCAAGTGGTTGAGATAAAATGTTATCAGATATAGTTGGCTAGCCATAGGGTTTAAAGTGCACTATAATAAGTCACCTCATGTGTGTCAAGGGGTCAAGAGTGTGCCATGCTCCACCATGAGAATCGCAGCGATCGAGGGGTTAAGAGTGTGCCAATTCTCCCGCTAGTGGATTTATACGTTATAACCATCTAGGGCTGCTCCGGCTTAAGGACGTATGTAAAGTGGTCGAAGAAACCACTTGAGAAATCCATGTATCTGATGTGTTTTTTTAGAAAATAGAATGAAACTTGCTTTTGAGTCACTTGAATGCCAATATATGAGATGATGTATCATGAGAAATGGATTATGTTTTGTGTAATATGGTTTATACATGAGATGCTCTTTAAGCTTTCTATTTAGAGATTTTGGCATATAAAGCTTAAATTGAGGTTTATGATAGAAATCCATGATATATGTGTTGCAAATGATTTAAATGTGCATATTTGAAGAGATTATAGAAGCATGAGATGATTTTGCCATGAGACTTATACATTTAATTTGAATTAAAATGGTTTAAATGCACTGATGAGTGACTTTGAGATTCCCTCACTAAGTTTATAGCTTACGCTCTCCTTTTCTCATCAACGTAGAGAAATTGACACATTTGGACAGCGAGTAAGTAAGTGGAGATCCAAGGGTTGAAGTATTTTCAAGTATGGTTTTATGAGTACTTAGTAGTAATAAGAGGCAATATGACCAAGCTGCAATTGGGAGGATTATTTTGGGTACTCCCTGTTAATACAAGTTATGTTAGATGTTTTGGACTTGTATGATGCTTAATGTTTGGTTTTGAAGGGTTGAGAAATATTATGCATGCTTGGGTAGAGATCATGCCTATAGGTCAATTGCTTGGATTTAATACGTTGCATATGATCCTTTACCATGCTTGTATATTGGTGAAAATATTGCTTGGGATGTTATATAATGATTAGAGGTTGATTGGAGTAAGTTAGATTGAGCCAAATTGTCTATATGTTCGACCAAGAGGTCATTACAGGTTGGTTTGTACTGGTACGGGTCCTCAGGGATCGGTACGCGAGGACCTGTCTCGGCTCAATCTGAGCAAAAATGCCTTGGCGTACCATACGCCTAGGGACCATATCGGTATGCATTGCTAGATTTTTGGCTTGGTTTTGGTACACGGGGAACCGCACCGGTACGCCTTTTGGCTACTGGAATTATTATTTTCGAACATTGCATACCCGTACTGATACGCTTGGGGATTGTATTGGTATACCTTTGAAACTTGAACTCGTATCGATACGGATGGCAGTGTACCGATACACAGTTTGTTAATTCTGTTAAAATGCTTTATGAAGTTGGAATCTTTGTAGTTTAGTCCCTGTTTCTTAATCATGCAATTAAATGTGTTTGAATGATTATTTTAAGTTAAAATTTAACCTGTTTGTATGAATATGACTAATTAAGGATCGGTAACTTTAATTTCAAGAAAATCCTCTAAATTAGGCAAAATTGCAATTTAGTCCCTAAAATGCTAAATCGTGCAATTGGATGTCAATTTGATGGCCGATTGAGTTGCAAGTTTCACCGTTGTCAGCATGATCACCTTAGGACTTAATTGTGTATCTAGACAAGATAAAAATAAAAAAATGGACCGTTTTCTAATGAATTCTTCCAGGTTTGTCTCGACAAACCCAATATAGTTCACTCGGTTTGATCTTACGACTAGAACGATTCAAGGGGGTTACAAAATCTATTTTGTTGGTCAAAGTACTCTGGAAGAGTTACGCTGTTGACGAGGCAACCTAGGAACCAGAGGAGAAAATGAAGAAATAGTACCCTTAACTCTTTGATTCAAGTACAAATTCTAGGACGATTTTTTTCTTAAGGGAGGAGAGTTGCAACACCCTGAAAACAGGTCTTGTCAGAATTGGGTTCCAGCGATCGGAAACTCTATACTAGAAAAGTCCAAATATTGCGTTGACCTTGTTTGTATGGTCAATTACATTGATATTGGACTCTAATTGAGTTAATTTATTGTTTAAGAACCTTAATTAATACATTGAAAAGCTGTTTAGGAACTAAATTGTAAAAATTGAAAGTTTACAGGCAAAAGTGCAAAGTTTGGGGAGTTAAGGGACCAACCTCATAATTTACCCATTTTTGAGGTGATTTACCTACTTACTTCCTACAATTCACGTGAAATGGTGGGGTGATGGGTGAAAAGATGACAACTCGATAAGGATTGTCATTATTATTGGGAAAAAAAAGAAATGACTAATGTAATATAGCATTGTTTTCCTTCCACATAGGGAAACCTTAACAAGTTACCTTGTTTCATATTGGAGAAAGGAGTTTTTGTTAGCGATAGTGCCCTAAGGCCTATTGTATGGACATGATATTTTGATTGTTGAATTTATTATTATGATAAATTTGCATGCTTTTGCATCCTTGAATATTATTATTCTAAATATACCTAATCAGTTATTATTGTGGGAACAATAATAAGATAAGATTAGTATAAAGTTTGATAGATATTCATAAGATGAATACGAGAATGAGATTCAAATCAAATTCATATATGTATTTGTTGAGAACAAATATTAGGATCGACTCGTCTTATGATTAATACATTATATATTAATCTTATACAGTGTGACATTGAATCCTTAGACTTGAAATTGCTACGGTTCTCAACATGATAAGTATTATGTTTTGACATAGTCAAACATCATTTTTAATCGGACGATTATAAAGGTTATGCTTGAACATAATAAGGAATCATGCAGTGAAATGTGAGTGATTAAGATGGAATTTATCCCTCTTAACATAAGAGAGATATCTTTGGGCCTCTCGATGTTTGAGACTGAGAAATGCATGGCCGTGCTCAAATGAGTTGATAGAGATCAATGTCATTTGTTTAGTCAGTTCAATTGGGCATCGGGAAACTAAAGATAGAACGATATAAGGTTAACATTTTCCATGCCTTATATTCTATCAAGATATCGTGAGATAAAATGATTATGACATAAACTGAATTAAGGTTGTCTCGGATTATGAGCTTTTCATTTAACTTGGGTAGTCATAATATCTTGCTAGAGGCCACTTATGACTTGTAGAATAAAATGTGATTTTATCTACTACCAACGTTAAATGAACCTATAGGCCACTAAGAATGGATAAGAATGGTTGTGGTTATTACTCTCAATAATAAATTTAAGATAATGTGATTATTTTAAATTATATTATTAGAGATTATTTATTCGAATTTAAAGGGTTAAATTCTTAATAGAATGTCTTATTTATTTTATTATTTTTTAAAAATAATATAAGTAAATAATATTATCAAATAATCTCGTTATCTAGATTTGATTGAATTTAAATTCCTTATTAGATAAGGAATCTATTTTAGAATACATTATTTATTAAATAAATCACTTTATGTAGAGTTGGTTGAATTTGAATTCTTTATAAGATAAAAGAATCCATTTTAAATTATAATTTATTTAAAAAGAGTTTTAATTAAATTATAATAGTGAACTCAACCTAACCCTATTCAAGTCATATATATATGTATGTATGCCAAGGGTTTTGTTAAGGGAACTAGGGATTTTCAAAATAGCCACCAAAATTACAAAAACTAGATTTTTGAAATCTTGATTGGAATTAGCATTCTGATAGCCGTTCGTCGTCCATTCGCATGTGGATACTTGTAGAGGGCGGTCGTCTTTCAAAAAGGCAGCGCCTCAACACAATCGGATTCCTGAATCAAAATTAAGGTAATTTTTGATCTCCTCTTCGTACATTAATATGATTGCATGAGATCCTGGAAATTCTTCATAGGATATTTTTTCGCTGCGTTTATATACTTGATTAGATCAGTCTATTTCCTATGAAATTCCAATAGTTTTAACTTTAAAAGCTTTTCTTCTTTGTTTATAATTCCACCAAAATGATCTCTCAAATATTTCATCTTTGCATTAGAACAAGCACAAACCTCCATTGCCATCTTCCTCAAGCTCTGAAGCTAGCACCTCCATTGATAAACATCCAAAAATTCAAGCTTCCTTTAATCCATAGATTCTATCGAATAGGCACTGGTTGGGTAAGCTAAAGCCCCAATTTATTCTTCGATTTTGTGGATGATTGATGTTTAATCTATGGAAGACAAAATAGCAAATAGCTATTTTAAGTCCTAACATTGATATCAATAAAGTTGTATTAATCCTAACACTTTCTATTGTTTTACCTAGCTCAATAGTTGGAGAAAGAAGGGCTACCATCTCCATCAAAAGCTAGGAATAAGGGAGTGGTCATCCGAGAGCCTTAGGAGCTTCGAAAAGCAAGGTGAGTGTAGTCTCAGGAATAGGCTAGGTGACTTTCCCGGTTCCATTGATATTGATTTTTTCATAGCTAACATTTTTGTAAAAGGATATTGCATCGAACCTCTTTGAAGGCTTCATTGGTAAGCATCGGTAAGCTATTGTATCGAACATTGACCATAGTATCATCGCTATTGTTATTGTCATCATTGTAATATTGATACATAGAGATATTTACTATCGAGTATAGAAAGTATTATTATCATAGCCATTGGATATTTAAATAGGCATTGATATTGCCATTGAAACGTTGATCATTGACATTGTCATCGAAACATTGATCATTGATATTGTCGTCGAAACATTGATCATTGATATTATCGTTGAAACACTGATCATTGTTATTGTCATCAAAACATTAATCATCGTTGTTGCTATTGAAACATAGACATCGACATTGTTATTGAACCTTAAATTTGAAAGGACATTGGATACAATTGGCATGCCATAGAATTCATGAGCTCGTTGGTACGGGTGGACTACGGTCCTTGGGCTACGACCTTTATTGTGGCGAGGCGAAGGGATGTTTGTGTTATTGGTCATTTGGCGAGGTAGAGTGATTAGACCATTCATTGATTTGGCAAGGCGTAGGAATTCGCGTATCCACTATCTTGAATCGATCTTGTAACCCCCTTAGCCCGGCCTAGCCGAAAACTAAACTAAAAGGACCACATTAGGTTTGCCGAAGCAAACCGAGCTAATAACCTAAACTAGTCCATTTTTTCTTTTTTATCTTGTCTAAATGTTTCAATTAATTTCCTATGTTGAACATTCTTCAGCGGAAATGTTATAATGGAAACAAATTTCAAAAAAGGTTTTAATTGCAGAAAAATGTACATTAGGGACCAAAATGTAATTTTTACAAATTATAGCGTCTTCGTTAAAAGTTAGGTTACTATTTCTTGATTAGTCCAATTCCATGCTCACTATTAAATTATAGCTCAAAACAATCATTCGAACTCATTCAATTTCATACACATCATTCAGGGACTAAATTGCAAGACTTCCAAACTTTAACAAACTGACCAACACAAAATCAATAGGGCGTACTGATACGGGCAAGCCCGTATCGATACATATCAACTACCATAACAACTGCCTATATTGATATGCGAGCCCCTGTATCAAAACGGTGTGTTGACCCACTCGTACAAATACGGCCTTGACCCCGTACCGATCCCCCTTGTAATTTCTCAAAACTCAGAATTCCAGTGACCAATTTGAGTACAGATACGGTACCCCTTGTATCGGTACGGCTCTTTAAAAATAAAGGTGTTTGGAATGAGCCAAATTGTCATATGTTAGACCTAGAGGTCATTACAGGCCTCTGTGTACCGGAACTAGTACAAAAATTCCTTAAGGCGTACCGATACGATGGCTAGGCGTACCGATACCCTTTGTTAATTTTCGATGTTTTGAGTCTCACCAGACCTTGTGTACCGATCCTTGGGTACCCATACCGGTACACAGAGGCCTGTAATGACCTATAGGTCTAATATATGACACTTTAGCTCATTCCAAACACCTTTATACCTCATCTAAACATTATATAACATCATAAGCATGTTTAGAGACCACATACCATCAATTAAAGCAATCCTAACAAGTCTAACACAATCATCCACAAAGTCTATAGGCATGCTCCCTAATCAACATCCAAAGCATAAATCCATCCACATCTCAAGCACTTTAAACCTATTACAAATCCAAGACAACATATGAAACTT
The DNA here is from genome assembly GCA_019671005.1 of Hibiscus mutabilis. Lineage (NCBI taxonomy): Eukaryota > Viridiplantae > Streptophyta > Magnoliopsida > Malvales > Malvaceae > Hibiscus > Hibiscus mutabilis. The sequence continues at coordinate 19,909,301 of CM033749.1, read as the reverse complement.
GTACAAATAGGGTGTCTAGCACACAACCCTCCCAAAACAACATTTGACACTTTGCCCTTGTTACTACTATGTATAGTTCAAACCATACTTTGCAACCGAGTCCTTGGAAGTCCTTCCTCGCTTGCTTGCCACCTTTTGATCCACTAATCTGCATTAATGATAAGATATCGAAAGCACGTAATGCTTAGTGAGGAGCGCTCAAACACAAAACATCATCCAATGCATTTTAAAACTGGTTTATTCCCAAAATCATTCGTAAACGTTTTATTATAAAAACCATCATGCCTTACTTTCAACATATGCATTTAATCCTTTTCAAAACATGCATATTAAACCATATGCAACATGTATCATGGATTCTACAGCATAATCCCATATGCAACCCTCAGTTTAAGCCTTCCCAAGCATAACATCTCATATGCAAAGCTTAAAGAGAATTCACATGTATAAATCACATTATACAACAATCCATCAGCATGATACATGAATTCATTATATTGGCTTACAAGTGATCCTTTCTCAAACCTTTTTACTTTCATCAAACCACATCGAATACACGAATTTCCCAAGTGACATCCCAATCAATTAATAGCTCAATGGCATGGAGTAAATGCAACACATGCATTACCTCTACACTACCAAGGCTCATCCTCCAATTTAGAGTAAATACTCCAATACACCACCTCTACGGACGCAGCCGAAGTAAAAGCCATTGAAGCATTACCTCAACAATATTGGGGTTCACATGGTCAGAGTAAATACTTCAACACATCACCTCTACAAACCATGGACGACTTATTATAGTGCACTTTAAATCCTATGGCTGGCCAATTATATCCGATAACATTTTTCGTAACATTTTCATACCATCACTTGTCAATATAATCCATTTCATTAACATTAACTCACTATTTTCATATGCATCAATTAAAACCATTTATCCAATGCTTTCAACCAAGCATTACCAATGTTCAAAACATTACCAAATCATGCATCACTTTCAAATGAATCAACATCAATTCATAAACATTTCCTAGCATTAAACCATGCTCAAATCATGCATAAATAGTGAGTAATCAATCTATTAAAACATAGCAACAAATATCCTCAACCTTCACTACTCAATTTCACTCCACAACAACCGAAATCAACATTAAACATCTTCCAAACTTAACCCAGCCAAAACCTAACGTTTTAACCCATACATAAACATCAATTAACATCTAAAAACATATTATCATCATCCTTATACCTCTAGCATTCGATAAACCTCCACAACTCCTCAAAAACTCATAACTAGCAACCTAGAAAATTAGATTTTCACATAGTTTCGGGATTCCAATGTTAAAACCCACTTATTAACATTATTCAACATCAAAATCATGATTAGAATCAATCAAGAACTAAGCAAAACAGAGGCTATACGAAAATCCACCAATTTAATCAATTAACACTTGATTTAACCAATTTTCCATAATTAAATCATCAAAATAAGTTAGAAATCATATGTAAAGGATCAATAACTTGGGAATTTCAGTAAAGTACCTTGTATTAGAGGAGAAGAACGAACCTCACCTCTAATGGTTGCCTTTCCTCTTAATTGGATGAGTTTTCTTGAGAAAACAAGATCAAATCAAATAGGTTTTATTAGGAAACCATTAAAGATTAATTTAAAACCAAAAAAATGCTGAAATCAAATGTTTACTTGAGAAAATTGAAGTGGAAAAGAGTGTTTGGCTGGAGAGAATTTGAGAGAAAAGTTTTAGTGAATAGTTAGTTACGTCAAATTGTTTAAAACTCTTTTTAATTATCCAATTAATTCTCCAAGCCTATTTATATTATTTTAAAACCATTTAAAATAGACAATTAAGGGAAAAAGTCTGATATTAGACTTTAGATAAATAGCTCCTTAAACATTGAAAGTTTTGGCCCTTTTACAAAACAGTCACCAAAAATAGTTTTGAAACTTTAATTTGGTCACTAACAAAAATGTACAATTTTGAGACCCCTTTATGTAAAATTGACTTTACCAAAATCATATAAATATATATATATTAAATAATGATTTTAGAATTTTTTTCCATATTTTTATCTCACCCAAAAATATTTATTTCGAATTAAATCCTGAAACTGACTCGAATCCTCTAATCCGGTCTATCGAACCGTCTAATCAACCTAGAAAACTCCTGGGACCAAAACCGAGGTGTTACAACTCTCCCCCTTAAGAAATTTTGTCCTATAAGTTTACCTAATGGGAACAAATGCAAAAACTTCTTAACCGTGTCTGACTTACTCTTCTATATGGCCTCCTCAACACCGCGATGTCGCCACAACACCTTAGCAAGCTCAATCATCTTGCCACAAAGAACTTTACTACTGGAGTCAAGGATCTCCACTGGTTCCTCATCATAAGACAAATCCGGTCGCAACTCAACATCCTCACATGGCATCACATGCGACGAATCTGAACGATACCTCCTCAACATGGATACATAAAACACATCATGAATCTTCTCCAACTTAGGAGGCAAACTCAACTGATAAGCCACAGGACCTATACGTTCCAACACCTCATAAGGTCCAGTAAACCTCGGACTCAACTTTCCTTTACATCCAAAACGCAACACCTTCTTTCAAGGTGAGACTTTCAAGAAAACCTTTTCGCCAACCGCGTACTCAACTTCTCTGCGCTTCAAATCTGCGTAGGATTTATGCCTATCCTAGGCCACTTTCAAACGATCACAAATAAACTTTACTTTCTCATTCGTGTCTGTTAACACATCAGGGCGTACAACATCTCCTACCATATGAAGCTTCATACCATATGAAGCTTCATACGGTGCCATCTTTATAGTCGCCTGGTAGCTATTCTTGTACGCAAACTCTACCAAAGGCAACTGCCTTTCCCAAGTTCCTTAGAACTCAATGATGCAACATCTCAACAGATCCTCCAAAATCTGAATCACACATTCAGACTGACCATCCGTCTAAGGATGATACAAAGTACCAAAATTCAAACGAGTACCCAAAGCTCGATGCAAGCACCCACAAAACCTTACTGTAAACTGTGAATCCTTATCTGAAACAATCGAATTGGGCACCCAGTGCAATCTCACAATTTCAGCAACATAAATACTCACCAACTTATCCAAAGTATACGCCGTATACACTGGCAAAAAATGTGAACACTTCATAAATCGATCAACAATCATCCAAACAGAATCCTTTTTAGTCGGTGTCAAATGTAACCCCGACACAAAATCCATGGTGATCCTCTCCAATTTGCACCCTGAAATCTTCAACGATTGCAACAACCCGGAAGAAAACTGGTGTTCAGCCTTCACACGCTGACATACCATACATCTAGCAACAAAATCAGCCACATCCTTTTTCAAACCCACCCAATAGTATTCTTCCTTCAAATCTCGATACATCTTGGTATAACCGGGATGCATAGCAAAAGGACTGGCATGTGCCTCGGTCAAAATCATCTGCATCAACTCCACATCACTAGGCACCACTATCCAATCTTTAAAACACAACACCTTATCACCATTAAAGTGAAAATCTGTAGGATTTCAATCCATGATGTCCTTGACATGCTGTACCAACGCTTCATCATAGGGTTCTTTTTCTATAATCAACTGCGACAAAGATGGTTTAACTTGTAACTCAGCCAACAAACCTCTATCACGGGTCACACTCAACCTCGCAAACATGGCCCTCAACTCCAGAACAGCTTTTCTACTCAAAGCATCAGCAACAACATTCACTTTACTCGGATAATACTCGATTGTTAAATCATAATCTTTAAGCAACTCCAACCACCTACGTTGCCTAAGATTCAACTTCTTCTGCGACATCAAATACTTCAAACTCTTATTATCCGTGTATACAATACACTTCTCACCATAAATGTAATGTCTCCAAATCTTTAACGCAAACACTACCGCAGCAAGCTTGAGGTCATGTGTAGGATAGTTGACCTCGTACACCTTCAACCGCCTCGATGCATAAGCTATAACTTTCCCACCTTGCATCAACACACACCCCAAACCAACGTAGGATGCGTCGCTATAAACCATAAACTCTTTCCCTGACTCAGGTTGAATTAAGATTAGAGCTTGTGTCAAAGCTTCCTTCAACTTTTCAAAAGCTTATTGTCTAGCTTTCGTCTACTCGAACCGTACGTCCTTTTGCAACAACTTGGTCACCGGAGCATTAACCCTTGAAAACCCATCCACAAAACGTCGATAATAACTGGCTAGCCCCAGGAAACTGCAAACCTCTATTACTGATTTATGTTGTTTCCAACTCACAACTACCTCAACCTTTTTTGGATCCACCCGGATACCTTTCCCATAAACAACATGACCAAGAAAGACCACTTCTCTAATCTAAAACTCACATTTTCTCAACTTTGCGTAAAGCTGGTTATCCAACAGGGTTTGCAACACAATCCGTAGGTGTTGATCATTATCATCATCGGTACGAGAGTACACAAGAATATCATCAATGAACACCACTACGAATTGATCCAAGAATTCATGGAACACCCAATTTATCATATCCATAAATGTTGCAGGCTCATTCGTCAACCCAAACGACATTACCAAGAACTCATAATGGTCGTACCTCATACGAAAAGCAGTCTTTAACATATCTTTATCCTTAACCTTCAACTGATAGTATCCAGATCTCAGATCAATCATGGAAAACACCATAACACCCTAGACTGATCGAACAAATTATCAATTCGCAGCAAGGAATACTTATTCTTAATCGTCAACTTGTTCAGTACAATCGGTGCACATTCTCAATGCGCCATCCTTATTTTGTACAAACAACACTGGTGCTCCCCATGACAAAACACTAGGTCAGATAAAACCACAATCCAATAACTCCTGGAGTTGCTTCTTCAACTCATTTAACTCTTTTGGTGCCATCTGATATGGTGCAATCGACATTGGAGCCGCATCAATATACGTCTCAATACAAAACTCTATCTGGTAGCAATCCAGGCAACTCCTCTGAGAAAACACCCTGAAAGTCACAAACATTACGGATATCCTTAGTCCACACTTCTTCCATATTAGTGTTCATAACATAAGCTAGATATGCTTGACACCCACAATCCAGTAACTTCTGCGCTTCCATAGCCAAGACTACATTGGACAAGAACTTAATATTCTCGTCCACTATGACCACCTCAAAATCATCATAAAGTTTCAATGAAACTCGCTTGCTTTCAAAATCAACCACAGCCCGATGCTCGGACAACCAATCTATACCCAAAATCACATCAAAACCATGAAATAACAGCTCCATCAAATCAGTCACAAATACATGGCTTTGAACCATCAAAGGACATCTCCGATACAACCTTCTTGTAACAATTGTCTCTCCAAAAGAACTCATTACTTGCATACCCACATCTAACATTTCTACTAGTATATCAAGCAAATGTGCATGCTCATACAAAATATATGAATACGTAGAACCAGAATCTACCAAAGAAAGTAATGACATAGACTGCATGGTAAAAGCACCTGTTATTACATCTGTGTCATTCCTCCCTTCATGATGTGCATAGATCCTCGCTGGTCCACCACCCTCAGGTCAAAAACTGTCATTGTATGTGCTACAGTCCTCTGTTTATCCTCCCTCCGTTGGAAATTACCTCGACCGCACCCACAGCCTTTCAGTGGTGCAACAGCAGGTGTAAGAGCACGTACACATTGGGAAATCACGCCTTATATGATCCCTAGACCCACAACCCCAGCAAGCATTATCTGCAACAGGCGTAGAAACTGGACCAACTCGTTCCTCGTGCGGGCAATCATGTCTAACATGATCTCTTGATCCACAGCCCCAACAGACTTTTGATGATCTCCAACAAACCCTTGAGTGTCGCTTCCCACACTATGCACACTCAAGTAGCTATCCTTTCCCAGCTCGATTCTCACCATGACCCAACGCATAACGATACCTACGATCACAGTGCCTCTTATACGGGCCACCACTAGGACCAAAATTTGCAACTCTCTTTCCAAAGCCAAAACCTCATGTACGAAAAGATAAACCCAAACTCTTCTTAATATCCTTTACCCGTGTAACCAACACGTCAAAATTCGTATAATCAATGGCCAAAATGTATGTCTTTGCATCCTACTCAAACCGTAATAGAATCGATCACAGCGATGCCTCTTATCTGGCACCAACCCAGGCGCATACTAACTCAGCCTCACAAATTGCACCTCGCACTCTAATACTGTCATATTGCCCTAAACCAAGGCTACAAAATCGTGTTTCTTTTCATCCAAGTATCTAACTCCTAGATACTTCTTTTTGAAGGCAGCCTGGACGAATTTCCATATCATATCACCAGGTTCCATGACTGCGATCACAGTGGTCCATCGACTGTACGCATCACCTTGCAACAGGGACACAACACATCCCAGCTTACGGTCATCATTGCACCCCATCAAAACCAGAATCTGATCTATACTGGCATTCCACTCCTCGAATGTCTCAGGTGCCAACTCTCTAAACTTAACTCCTCCCAAGTATCTGTAAGGGTACATGAACTCCAGCCATCGCGGCCTGGAACGCTCTAGTCATCACTTGAACCAAAGATGCCATATCACCAAACACCGGACTAGGTGGTGTAGGTGGTACTTGCTCCACTCCCTTAGGAGGATTAGGCAGAGGAGGTGGCAATCCCTTAGGATGCACAATCTCACTCTTAACTCCCTACCCTCCAACAATATCATTTCTGCCCAATCGCAATTCTCTCCTTGGTGGCATTGTATAAAAACGTAACTAAGGCATGATAATTACACTAAAACAAAAACAATTAAGCTAGCTTCAAGCAAGGATCCAAGACTTTCATTCCAAACCAAAATCATTTTATAACAGTAGTAATAAGACAATGTATCCCCAAAAATGCCCCAACATGGCATATAACAAACATCGTACATATAAACAATCACCGAACATAGCAAACAACATTGTACATTCATCAACAACATCCCATTTTTTTGTAAACCTGGTTTTGATACCACTAAATGTAACCACCTTACCAGAATAGCTGAAAACCAAACTAAAAGGATCACATTAGGTTTACCAAAGCAAACCCGATCTAATAACCTAAACCGGTCCATTTTTTCTTTTTATCTTGTCCAAATACTTTGATTAATTTCCTATGGTGAACATGCTTCAGCAAAAACATTATAATGGAAACAGATTTCAAAATAGGGTTCAATTACTTAAAAATGTACGTTAAGGAACAATACAAATTTTCACAAATTACAGGGTCTTTATTAATATTTAGGTTACCAATCCTTTATTAGTCCAATTCCATGCTCAAATGTTAAATTTCAGCTCAAAACAATTATTCGAACCCATTAAATTTCATACACAACATTCAGGGACTAAATTACAAGATTTCCAAACTTTAGCAAACTAACCAGTACAAAATCAACAGGGCATACCGATACGGGCAAGCCCATATCGATACAGATCAACTACCATAATCACTACATGTACCAATCACGGGCCCCCGTATCGATACGGTATGTTAACCCATCCGTACCGATACGACCTTGACCCCGTACCGATCCCCCTTGTAATTTATCAAAACTTGAAATTTCGGTGACCAATTTTCGTGTCGATACGGTACCCCTTGTATAGGTACGACTCATAAAAAATAAAGGGGGCGTACCGATACTCAAATTCGTGTACTGAAACTAGTACAAAAATTCCTTAAGGCGTACCTATAAGGTGGCTTGATGCATCGATACCCTTTGTTAATTTTTGATGTTTTGAGCCTCACCAGACCCCATATACTAATCCTTGGGTACCCACACCGGTACGCATAGGCCTGTAATAACCTCTAGGTCCAACATATGACACTTTGGCTCATTCCAAACACCTTTATACCTCACCTAAACATTATATAACATTATAAGCATGCTTAGAGACCACATACCAGCAATTAAAGCAATCCTAACAAGTCTAACACAATCATCCACAAATTCTATAGGCATGCTCCCTAATCAATATCCAAAACATAAATCCATCCACATATCAAGCACTTTAAACCTATTACAAATCCAAACCAACATATGAAACTTGTACAAACAAGAAGTCTAGCAAACAACCCCCCCCATAACAACATTTGACACATTTCCCTTATTACTACTATGTATAGTTCAAACCATACTTTGCAACCAAGTCCTTGGATGTCATTCCTTGCTTGCTTGCCGCCTTTTGATCCACTAATCTGCATTGATGATAAGAGAGCGTAAGCATGTAATGCTTAGTGAGGAGCGCTCAAACACAAAGCATCATCCAATGCATTTTAAAACCAGTTTATTCCCAAAACCATTCGTAAACGTTTTATTACAAAAACTATCATACCTTACTTTCAACATATGTACTTCATCCTTTTCAAAATATGCATATTAAACCATATGCAACATTTATCATGGATTCTATAGCATAATCCCATATGCAACCCTCAATTTAAGCCTTCTTATGCATAACATCCCATATGCAAAGATTAAAGAGTATTCACATGTATAAACCACATTATAAAACAATCCATCAGCATGATACATCAATTCATTATATTGGCTTACAAGTGATCCTTTCGCAAACCTTTTTTACTTTCATCAAACCATATCGGATACACGAATTTCCAAAGTGATATCCCAATCAATTAACAACTCAATGGCATGGAGTAAATTTTCACATGCATTACCTCTACACTACCAAGGCTCTTCCTCTAATTTAGAGTAAACGCTTCCAATGCATCACCTCTACGAACGCAGCTGAAGTAAAAGCCATTGAAGCATTACCTCAACAATATTGGGGTTCACACGGTCAAACTAAATACTTTCAACACATCACCTCTACAAACCATGGGTGACTTATTATAGTGCACTTTAAATCCTATGGTCGCCCAATTATATCCAAAAACATTTTTGTAATATTTTCATACCGTCACTTGCTAATATAATCCATTTCATGAACATTAACTCACTATTTTCATATGCATAAATTAAAACCATTTATCCAATGCTTTCAACCAAGCATTACCAATGTTTAAAACATTACCAAATCATGCATCACTTCCAAATGCATCAACATCATTTCATAAACATTTCCCACCATTAAACCATGCTCAAATCATGCATAAACAGTGAGTAATCAATATATTAAAACAAGTGCATAAAATCCAATTGCCATGCCGAGTTCAAGAGAGAATTCATCCTTTACTTGCTTTCGAGCTTAGACTAGTATTTCAAGCTCGATCTAAACTCCCAAACAAAACTTTCAAACCTTTGAAAAGCTATAAATCGAGTTCTCACTCATTGACACACAAAGCCTCGCTTGCCGATTTGGTAAACATGCCTCCAAAGCTTTCGAAACGTCTGTTCAAGCTTGAGGACCAACTTCCCCTATTTCATCCAGACAAAAATAGAGGATTCAATGCATCAAAATGTAGTCAATAGCATAGCAACAAAAATCCTCAACCTTCACTACTCAATTTCACTCCACAACAACCGAAATCAACATCAAACATCTTCCAAACTTAACCCAACCAAAACCTAAAGTTTTAACCCATCCATAAACATCAATTAACATCTAAAAACACATTAGCATCATCCTTATACCTCGAGCATTCAATAAACCTCCACAACTCCTCAAAAACTCATAATTAACAACCTAGAAAAGTAGAGATTCATATAGTTTCGGGATTCCAATGTTAAAACCCACTTATTAACATTATTCAACATCAAAATCATGATTAGAATCAATCAAGAACTCAGAAAAATAGAGCCTATATGAAAATCTACCAATTCAATCAATTAACCCTTGATTTAACCAATTTTCCATAATTAAATCATCAAAATAAGTTAAAAATCATATGTAAAGGATCAATAACTTGGGAATTTTAGTAAAGAACCTTGTATTAGAGGAAAAGAATGAACCTCACCTCTAATGGTTGTCTTTCCCCTTAATTGGATGAGTTTTCTTGAGAAAACAAGATCAAATCAAATAGGTTTTGTTAGGAAACCATTAAAGATCAATTTGAAAACAAAAGAATGTTGAAATCAAATGTTTACCTAAGAAAATTGTAGTGGAAAAGAGTGTTTAGGTGGAGAGAATCTGAGAGAAAAGTTTTGGTGAAATGTTAGTTACGTCAAATTATTTAAAACTCTTTTTAATTATCCAATTAATTCTCAAAGCCTATTTATATTATTTTACAACCATTGAGAATAGCAAATTAAGGGGAAAAGTCTGATATTAGACTTTGGGTAAATAGCTCCTTAAAGATTAAAAGTTTTGAACTTTTCACAAAACAGCCACCAAAATAGTTTTAAAACTTTACATTTTGGTCACTAACCAAAATGTATGATTTTGAGACACCTTTCTATAAAATTGACTTTACCAAAATCATATATATATATATTACATAATGAGTTTAGAATACTTTTCCATATTTTTATCTCACCCAAAAATATTTGAATTAAATCCTGAAACTGACTCAAATCATCTAATTCGGTCCATCGGACCCTCTAATCAACCTAGAAAACTCCTAGGTCCAAAACTGGGGCATTACAGATCCAAGGAATTTTATTGAAAATGATATTATTGTCATTGAACATCATTTACAACATTTGTAACCCCCTCGATCCGGTATAATCGCAAGACCGAAGCTATAATAATTTTACCGAAGTAAATCGTGAAGACAACTCTAAAAAAACGACCATTTTTTTCTTTTACCTTATCTAGATGCTGGTTATTACCCTACATGTACATACAAACAACGAGTGAAAAGCCAACCCAATCGGACATCGAATTGATATCCAATTGGTCACTTTACAATAATAGGGACCAAAACACAAATCTAAAAATATATAAGGGTTAACTTGTAATTTGCTTTACCAATATTCGATTTGTCAGGTTACAAGCATACATGCCAAATTTCAAATTAAAACGATCATCCGAACTCATCCAATTGCATACATAACAGCCTGGGACCCAACTATAATTTCCATTATTTCGAAGGACCAATTTCATAATTAAATTTACCAATCCTCAATTAAACCAATTACATGCGTACTGGTGAAATTTCAAGTCAAAACGATCATTCAAAATCATTTAATTGCATGTATATCACTCAGGGACTAAAACGAGAGAAAACAAAAACCTTAAAACATACTTTTAACTAACTTAATCACTGACCGTATCGATACGCCTGAGCTTTCTCAAAATTCTGGATTCCAGTAGCTCAAAACCGTATCGATACACCTTTACGTGTATCGATACACTATGCCTAAAACCGTAGACCCGTATCAAAACGGTCACCCGTGTACCGATACGCTAAGCCTGAAAACGTGCTTACCCGTATCGATACGGTCTCTCGTTTATCGACACGCTGTGCCTAGAAACACTTACCAGTATTGATACGGGCACATGTGTATCGATACGCCCTAACCTGAAACATCAAAATTTGCTAGTTTTTAGCCTCGTTTTGGAATTCTAACACTTAAGCATACTTCTAACAATCCAATAACATCAACATTGGTCATCTACCATCAACTACAATAAACCAAACATCAAGAAACAATCATCATGCTTTAAAGGTAAACTATAGGCATGCTTCTTAATACTCAAGCAACCAACGCGTGAACCATGTGCAAAATCCAACACACCAAGCTTATCACAAGTCCAAAGCAACAATATAAACTTGCTCAAACAGAGAAGTAACCACTCAAACCCTCCCAACAACATTTAAGCCACATTGCCTTTATTACTACTTTAAAACCCAAACATACTTTGGTAAATCAAGTCTTGGAATTTCCTCCTTGCCTGCTAGGCCACATGCACTAAATCAATCTGCATTGATGATAAAAGAGAGCGTAAGAAATCATTTCTTAGCGAGGAACGCTCAAAATAAAAACCATCATACATTGGAATTAAAATCCATTTCAAAATAATCATGCCATTCTTTCAAAACATGCACATAGTCTTTACAAAATCAGCATATTAAACCATATGCAACATGTATCATGGATTCTACAGCATAATCTCATATGCAATTCCCTCTACTTAAGCCTTTCCCATGCATAACATCCCATATGTAAAGCTTAAGGAGTAAAACAAGTGTAAACACTTTATTCCAAATCAATCCATCAACATGATACATTTAAAACATTATATTGGCTTACAAGTGATCCATCTCAACCACAACATTTCCATAAAACCATCATTAACATCGGTAACATTGGATACACGGATTTCCCAAGAGATCTCACAATCTCTTCAGCTCAATGGCATGGAGTCGTGCAACACATGCACCACCTCTACACTACCAAGGCTAATCCTCCAACTTGGAGTAAACACATTCGACCCATCAACCTCTACAGCTCATGGCTTGAGTAAAAGCCATCTAAGTGTTACCTCAACAATATTGGGGTTCACATGATCGGAGTAAGTACCTCTCGTACTACCTCTACAACCACGGGCGACTTATTATAGTGCACTTTAAATCATATGGCCGGCCAATTATATCCGATAACATTTCCATAACATTTTCGATTCATCACTTGACAATATAATCAACTTTTATAAACATACCTCACTGTTTTCTTATGCATTATTCAAATCATTTAATTGTGCATTAAACCACGCATAGGCCATGTTCATAAACATTCTTTAAAATCATGCATTACTTTCCAAACACATTTATCATCATTTCATATGAATTTCCAGTATTAAACCATGCTCATTCCATGCATAAAACAAGAGGTAAACAATCATTTAACAAGTGCAATCATAAATCATTTGCCAACCGAAATCGAGAGAGAGAAATCCATTTTACTTACTTTTGAGTCTTAGACCAACGTATCAAGCCTTGTCTAGACTCCCATTAAACCTTTTCAAATCTTTGAAAATCCATTCTTATCCGTTTCACTCACCAACAAAGCAATCGCCTTCCTTGATGATGTCAAATCAAGCATTCGGCAACTCCTCAACACCAAGATTCGCTTCCAAACTACTTTCCCTTGTTTCAAACACATCATAACAGAGAATCCAATGCATTACAATGCATCCAAACTCACAGCGACACAACAATTAACAGCACCCAACTATAGCCCTCCACAACACTCTATCTTAACAACCGAAAACAACATCGATTCACCAAAAACCTTAACCCAGCCCACAACTACGAATCTCAACCTTCAAATAACATCAATTAACATCAAAAAACAATCTAAAACAACCTTATACCTCCAGCACCAAAAATTAACCTCAACACCTCAAAATCTCTTAACTACCAAACTAACAAACTAGAGATTCAATAGATTCTGGGATTCTATCATCAAAACTCACTTAATTATCATATTAAACATCAAAATCAAGGTATAAGCCAATCCTTAACTTAGCAAAAGCAGATCACTACGAATTTCCACAATTTTTCATCATAAATCATCAATTAAACCATAAATCCGAGTTTAATTTATCAAAACCCAATACAAATCATATAAAATGGATCAAGAACTTAGGAATTTCAATAAAGAAACTTTCATTAGAGGAGAAGAACGAATCCTTACCTCCAATTCTGATTTCTACCCTTAATTGCATTATATACCATGAAAATCAAGGTAGAAATAATAAGTATTTGATGTAAAAGCTTTAGAATTCAATTGGAAATCAAAAACTCTTTGAAATCCTAATTTGACTTAAAGAAATTGAAGCTGGAAAACATGTTTGGCTGGAGAGAATTTGGGAGAAAAGAAGTTACAAAATTAGTTACGTGAAATTCTTTTAAAAGCCTTCATTGTGTTTAATTAATTCTCTCCTTATTTATACCTCTTAAAACATAATTAAAAATAGTTAATTAAAGGGAGAAATCTAATGAAACTCTTTTGGATTAATAGCTCCTTAAAGATTCAAAGTTTTGACCCATTTTCAAAATAGTCACTAAAAATAGTTTGCAAATTTGCATTTTGGTCACTAACCCAAAATGTCCCATTTCTAAATTTCATTTTCCAAAATTGTTTTTACTAAAATCATTTATATATTTAATAATGATTTTATACTATTTTCCATATTTTTATATTCAATAAAAATATTTAATCCAATTTAAATCCTAAATCTGACTCGATTCTCTAATCCTGATCCACCGAATCGACTAAACCGTTCCCCAAAACTCCTAAGCCCAAAATCGGGGCATTAAAACTCTCCCCCTCTTATGAAATTTCATCCTCGAAATTTACCTGGAGGAAAAGATGCGAAAACTACTTTTTCATGTCCACCTTACTCTCCCAAGTAGCCTCATCAACTCCTCGATGCCGCCATAACACTTTAACGAGCTCTATCGTCTTCCCACGCAGAACCTTACTGTTGGTATCAAGGATCTCTGCTGGCTCCTCATCATAAGTTAGATCCGGCCTCAACTCAATATCCTCAATCGATATAACTTGAGAGGGATCCGACCGATACCTCTGCAACATCGAAACGTGGAACACATTATGAATCTTTTACAACTCAGGAGGCAACCTCAACCGGTAAGCTACGAGACCCACACGATCCAAAATCTCATACGACCCGATAAACCTAGGATTCAACTTCCCTTTACGCCCAAAGCGCATCACCTTCTTCCAAGGTGAAACCTTCAAAAACACTTTCTCACCAACAACGTACTCCACTTCTCTATGCTTCAAATCCGCATAGGATTTCTATCGATCGGATGCCGCTTTCAAGCGATCAGATACAAGCTTTACCTTCTCACAAGTGTCTTTCAACACATGGGGCATAGAAATATACTTCTCCCCAACCTCCGCCCAACACAAAGGCGTACGACACCTCCTACCATATAAGGCCTCATACGGTGCCATTTTAATACTCACTTGATTGCTATTATTATAAACGAACTCCACCATCGGCAATTGCTTTTCCCAGGTTCCTTGGAACTCGATAATACAACACCTCAACATATCCTCCAAGACCTGGATCACACGCTCAGACTGTC
This sequence comes from Hibiscus mutabilis, assembly GCA_019671005.1. Lineage (NCBI taxonomy): Eukaryota > Viridiplantae > Streptophyta > Magnoliopsida > Malvales > Malvaceae > Hibiscus > Hibiscus mutabilis. The sequence goes on along the minus strand of CM033749.1, from coordinate 19,894,252 downwards.
CATCTGTCTGTGGATGATACGAAGTGCTAAAATGCAACTGGGTACCCAGGGCTCGATGCAAACATTCCCAGAACCTTGCTATAAACCTTAGATCTCTATCCGACACAATCGACTTAGGCACTCTACGCAACTTCACGACCTCTGCGATGTAAAGATCAGCCAATTTATCCAAAGTATACGTTGTATGCACCGACAGAAAATATGCACACTTCGTAAATTGATCCACCATCACCCAAATGGAATCCTTTTTAGTCGATGTCAAAGGTAGCCCCGACACAAAATCCATGGTGATTCTCTCCCATTTCCATTCCGGTATCCTCAATGGTTGCAACAACCCAGAAGGAAATTGATGCTCAGCTTTAACACGCTGACACACCATGCATCTAGCAACAAAATCAGCCACATCCTTCTTCAAACCCCGATACATCTTGGTACTACCAGGATGCATAGCAAAAGGGCTAGAATGAGCCTCGGTCAAGAGGATACGTCTCAAATCCCTATCCTGTGGCACCACTACCTGGTCCTTAAAACACAACACCCCATCATCGTTAAAGTGAAAATCTGATGGTTTCCCATCCAAGATATCCCTAACATGAGGTACCAACTCATCATCATACAGTTGTTTCTCCATTATCATTTGCGACAGCGATGGCTTCACCTGCAACTCGGCTAACAAACCTCCATCACAGGTTACACTCAACCGAGAGCAAACATAGCTCTCAACTCAACCACAACTTTTCTACTCAAAGCATCCGCTACCATATTTGCTTTACCCGGATGATACTCAATGGTCAAGTCATAATCTTTAAGCAACTCCAACCACCGTCTTTGCCTAAGATTCAAATCTTTCTGTTACATCAAATACTTCAATCTTTTGTGATCCGTGTACACTACACACTTCTCACCATAAAGATGATACCTCCAAATCTTTAACACAAACACCACCGCGTCAAGCTCAAGATCATGAATAGGATAGTTATGCTCGTGCACCTTCAATTGCCTAGATACATAAGCCACCACCTTCCCACCTTGCATCAACACACACCCTAAACCCACATAGGATGCATCACTATATACCACAAACTCTTTTTCCGACTCAGGTTGAGTCAAGATTGGAGCTTGCGTTAAAGTTTCCTTTAAATTTTCAAAAGCTTGCTGACGATCCTCCTTCCACTCAAAACGAACGTTCTTATGCAACAACTTGATTAAAGGTGCAACAATCTTTGAAAATCCATCTACAAACCGGTGATAATATCCAGCCAACCCAAGGAAACTACGCACCTCCGTCACTGACCTAGGTGGCTTCCAACTCACCACAGCCTCAATCTTTTGTGGATCTACACGGATTCCTTCAGCCGACACCATATGTCTAAGGAAAACTAATTCTTTCGACCAAAATTCACATTTACTCAACTTAGCATACAATTGATTATCCAGCAATCTCTGAAGCACAATCCGTAAGTGCTCATCATGGTCTTTCTCGGTACAAGAGTACACAAGAATATCATCAATAAACACTAGCATAAATTGGTCCAAGTACTCATGAAACACCCGATTCATCATATCCATAAACGCAGCTGGTGCATTGGTCAACACAAATGATATCACTAAGAACTCGTAATTCTCATACCTTGTATGAAAGGCAGTATTTGGCACATCCTCACCCTTTACCATCAAATGATAATATCCCAATGTCAAGTCGATCTTAGAAATACTGATGTACCTCGGAATTGATCAAACAAATCATCAATCCGTGACAAGGGATATTTGTTCTTAATCGTCAACTTATTCAGTTGCCGATAATCGATACACATCCTCATTGTGCCATCTTTCTTCTTCACGAATAACACCGGCGCACCCTAGGGTGAAACACTGGTTTAATAAATCCCCGATCAAGCAACTCCTGGAGTTGTGTCTTTAACTCTTTCAACTCCTTAGGTGCCATGCGATACGGTGCAATGGACACTGGTGCGGAATCAACATACATCTCGATTTTAAACTTCATCTCCCTATCTGGTGGTAACCCCGGTAACTCTTCAGGGAAAACCCCCAGAAAATCACAAATTGTGCGAATGTTCTGCACTCGCACATCCTTGGATCCAAGATTCATAATATAGGCCAAATATGCCTGACATTCGAGTTTCAACATTCGACTTGCTTCCAAAGCTGAAACAACATTCGTCAGCAACTTTGTATTCTCGCCAACCACCACAACTTCATAATCATCAGCAAGACGCAAGGATATCCGTTTGGTTTCAAAATCCACAACTGCCCTATGCTTAGATAGCCAATCTATCCCTAATATTACATTAAAACCATGGAATGGCAATTCCATCAGATCCACAGCGAACACATGGTCTTACACCATCAAAAGACACCTTCGGTATAACTTCCTAACCGCAACCAACTCACCCAAAGAACTAGTTACTCGAACCCCAACATTCAAAATCTCCACAGGTATATCAAGCAACTGTGTATGCTCACTAAGAATATACGAATGGGTGGAACCAGAATCAACCAAAGAAAATAACGACAAAGATTGCTAAGTAATGGTACCTGCAATCACATCAGTATCGTTGCGTCCTTCGCAATACGCATACACCCTCGCAAGTCCACCACTCTCTGGCTGAATAGCAATGGTGTGTGCTACAGTCCTACGCCTACCATCTCTCGGCTAAAAATGTCCTTGTCCATTGCCTCGACCTCTCGGGATAGCCACAACAGGTACAGGAATATGCGTACCTCTAGCTAACACAGGGCAAACACGCCTCACATGATCAGCCAACCCACAACTTTAGCAAGCATTAGCTGCAACAGGACAATCGCGTCTAACATGGTCTCGATATCCACAACCCCATCAAACTCTATCTGACCTCCAACAAACCCCCGGATACTTCTTCCCACACTAAACACACTTGGGTATCCCACCTTCGAAACTCTGCCCTAGCTAACCTCTTCTCCCAAGCTCAGGTCGATATCTCTAATCACGGTGCCTCTTATATCGACCACCCCCAGTATTAGCATTAGTAGCTCTCTTACCATGACCAGATCTTCCAGCACGGGATGTTAAACTCAAACTCTGTTCAATATCCTTGGATCTCGAAACCAATACATCAAAATCAACATACTCAATAGCCAACATATATGTCTTAACCTCATGCGTTAATCCGTAACAAAAGTGGTCACAACGGCTCCTCTCATCAGGCATCAACTCAAAAGCATAATGACTCAACCTCACAAACTGTATCTCATACTCAGATACCGATATATCCCCCTGCACCAAAGCCACAAACTCGCATTTCTTTTTATCTTAGTATCTAGCTCCGAGATACTTCTTCTGGAAGGCAGACCAAAAGGTTTCCCATGTTACATTGTCAGCCTCCATACTTGCAATCACCATATTCCACCAGCTATACACATCTCCCTGCAGTAGAGATACAACACATCCCAGCTTACGAGCATCAGAACAACCCACCTGATCCAAAATACAATTCGTGTTGGCAAACCACTCCTCAGAAGCCTCATGCGACAACCCTTTAAACTTGACCCCTCCCAGGCCACAAAAACGCTCTAAGGCTTCATATCACCCAGTGCTGGCCTAGCTTGCACAGGTGGTACTTGTTCCACACCCACAGGTGGATTCGGTGGAGGAGGTGGCAACCCCTCAGGCACAACATTATTCTCATTATCTTGCCTCCCCACATTCGCATTAAAGACGGAATTCTCTCCTCGGTGGCATTGTAAACAAAGAATCTATGGCATGATAACACCAAAATAAAACGGTTAGGCCATCTTCATGTAAGGGTCAAAGACTTTCATTTCAAATCAAAACATTTTCCATCGATAGTAATAAGGCAATGTGTCCCAAAACATACCCCAACATGGCATTAACATACAATCCATCGATGTGTATAGCAATCAAGTCAATTCAATCAACATACATTTCAAACAACTTCCCAACATACATAACCAACCATAACCCACTCCCAACAATCATAACCTGGCTCTAATACCAATTAATGTAACCCCCTCGACCAGACCTAATCGCAAGACCAAACCGAACGAGCTATATTAAGTTTACCGAAGTAAATCGTAAAGACAACTCTAAAAATATGACCATTTTTTCTTTTATCTTATCTAGATGCTGGTTATTACCCTACATGTACATACAAACAATGAGTGAAAACCCAACCCAATCGGGCATCGAATTGATATCCAATTGGTCACTTTATAATAATAGGGACCAAAACATAAATCTACAAATCTATAAGGATTAACTTGTAATTTCCTTTACCAATCTTCAATTTGTCAGGTTACAAGTATGCATGCCAAATTTCAACTTAAAACGATCATCCGAACTCAACCAATTGCATACATAACACCCAGGGACCCAACTGTAATTTCCATTATTTCGAAGGACCAATTTCATAATTAAAGTTACCAATCCTCAATTAAACCAATTACATTCATACTGGTGAAATTTCAAGTCAAAACGATCATTCAAACTCATTTAATTGTATGTATATCACTTAGGGACTAAAACGAGAGAAAATAGAAACCTTAAAACATACTTTTAACTAACTTAACCACTGACCGTATCGATACAAGGGCAATTGTATTGATACGCCAGAGCTTTCTCAAATTTTTGAATTCTAGTAGCTCAAAACTGTATTGATACACCATCACGTGTATCGATACACTATGCCTGTAACCGTAGACCCATATCGAAACGGTCACCCGTGTACCGATACGCTAAGCTTGAAAATGTGCTTACCCGTATCGATACGGTCTCCCGTGTATCGATACACTATGCCTAGAAACACTTACCTGTATTGATACAGGCACCTGCATATCGATACGCTCTGACCTGAAACGTCAAAATTTGCTAGTTTTTATACTCATTTTGGAATTCTAACACTTAAGCATACTTCTACCAATCAAATAACATCATCATTGGTCATTTACCATCAACTACCATAAACCAAATATCAAGAAACAATCATCATGCTTTTAAGGTAAACTATAGGCATGCTTCCTAATACTCAAGCAACCAAAGCATGAACTATGTGCAAAATCCAACAAACCAAGCTTATCACAAGTCCAACGCAATAGTATAAACTTGCTCAAATGGAGAAGTAACCACTCAAATCCTCCCAACAACATTTAAGCCACATTGCCTTTATTACTACTTTAAAACCAAAACAAACTTTGGTAAATCAAGTCTTGGAATTTCCTCCTTGCTTGCTAGGCCACTTGCTTTCAATCAATCTGCATTGATGATAAAAGAGAGCGTAAGCAATCATTGCTTAATGAGTAACGCTCAAAATACAAACCATCATCCAATGCAATTAAAATCCATTTCAAAACAATCATGCCATTCTTTCAAAACTTGCACTTAGTCTTTACAAAACCAATATATTAAACCATATGCAACATGTATCATGGATTCCACAGTATAATCTCAAATACAATTCCCTCTACTTAAGCCTTTCCCATGCATAACATCCCATATGCAAAGCTTAAGGAGTAAAACATGTGTAAACACTTTATTCCAAATCAATCCATCAACATGATACATTTTAAACATTATATTGTCTTACAAGTGATCCATCTCAACCACAACATTTCCATAAAACCATCATTAACATCGGTAACATCGGATACACGAATTTCCCAAGAGATCTCGCAATCTCTTCAGCTCAATGGCATAGAGTCGTGCAACACAAGCACCACCTCTACACTACCAAGGCTAATCCTCCAACTTGGAGTAAACACATTCGACGCATCAACCTCTATAGCTCATGGTAGAGTAAAAGCCATCTAAGTGTTACCTCAACAACATTGGGGTTCACATGATCGTAGTAAGTACCTCTTGTACTACCTCTACAACCACGGGTGACTTATTATAGTGCACTTGAAATCCTATGGCCAACCATTATATCCAATAACATTTTTGATTCATCACTTGCCAATATAATCCACTTTTATAAACATACCTCACTGTTTTCTTATGCATTATTCAAATCATTTCATTGTGCATTAAACCATGCATAAGCCATGTTCATAAACATTCTTTAAAATCATGCATTACTTTCCAAACGCATTTATCATCATTTCATATGAATTTCCAGCATTAAACCATGCTCATTCCATGCATAAAATAGGAGGTAAACAATCATTTCACAAGTGCATTCATAAATCATTTGCCAACCAAAATCGAGAGAGAGAAATCCGCTTTACTTACTTTCGAGTCTTAGACCAGCGTATCAAGCCTAGTCTAGACTCCCATTAAACCTTTTCAAATCTTTGAAAAGCTATTCTTATTCGTTTCACTCACCGACAAAGCAATCGTCTTCCTTGCCGATGTCAAATCAAGCCTTTGGCAACTCCTCAACACCGAGATTTGCTTCCGAACTACTTTCCCCTGTTTCAAACACATCACAATAGAGAATCCAATGCTTTACAATGCATCCAAACTCGCAGCAACGCAACAATTAACAACACCCAACTATAGCCCTCCACAACACTTTATCTTAACAACCAAAAACATCATCAATTCACCAAAAAACTCAACCCAACCCACAACTACGAATCTCAACCTTCAAATAACATCAATTAACATCAAAACAACAACCTAAAACAACCTTATACCACCAGCAACCAAAAATTAACCTCAACACCTCAAAATCTCTTAACTACCAAACTAACAAACTAGAGATTCAATAGATTCCGGGATTCTATCATCAAAACTCACTTAATTATCATATTAAACATCAAAATCAAGGTATAAACTAATCCTTAACTCAACAAAAACATATCACTACGAATTTCCACAATTTTTCATCACAAATCCTCAATTAAACCATAAATCAGAGTTTAATTTATCAAAACCCAATACAAATCATATAAAATAGATCAGGAACTTAGGAATTTCAATAAAGAACCTTTCATTAGAGGAGAGGAACGAATCCTTACCTCCAATGCTGATTTCTCCCCTTAATTGCTTTATATACCATGAAAATCAAGGTAGAAATAGTAAGTATTTGATGTAAAAGCTTTAGAAATCAATTGAAAATCAAAAACTCTTTGAAATCCTAATTTTACCTGAAGATATTGAAGCTAGAAAATATGTTTGGCTGGAGAGAATTTGGGAGAAAAGAAGTAACAAAATTAGTTACGTGAAATTCTTTTAAAAGCCTTCATTGTGTTTAATTAATTCTCTCCTTATTTATACTCTTAAAACTTAATTAAAAATAGTTAATCAAAGGGAGAAATCTGATGAAACCCTTTTGGATTAATAGCTCCTTAAAGATTCAAAGTTTTGACCCATTTTCAAAACAGTCACTAAAAACAGTTTTGCAAACTTGCATTTTGGCCACTAACCCAAAATGTCCCATTTCTGAATTTCTTTTTCCAAAACTGTTTTACCAAAATCATTTATATATTTAATAATGATTTTATACTATTTTTCCATATTTTTATCTTCAATAAAAAATATTTAATCCGATTTAAATCCCTGAATCTGACTCGAATCTCTAATCCCGATCCACCTAACCGACTAAACCGTTCCCCAAAACTCCTTAGCCCAAAATTGGGGCGTTACAACATTGTTATTGACTAACATGATTTGGAAAGCATCTCATGGTTATTGATATTGTTTATGACTACCTCACTGGACAAGTATGCCTAATGCATTTTATCTCATGCATTTCAGGTTAAAGAAGTCACCGTTGTGAGATCAGGAAGGTTGAAGGTTTTTGGCAAGTCACAACAAGAATAGAGTAATGTTTATTATCCTTATAAACTCATAGAATGGTGGCAAAGTAGTTAAACTAACAACTTATAGCCCTTTTGTTGTGTATAAGTTGCATATGACATGTATAAGCTTAAAAGGCCTAAAATGTTGTTTTCAAATTGGCGAAAGGTGGTAAAATATGCATATTTGGCCTAAGAAGGTAAAAACTCTTTAAATGGATTCATATGACTATGAAACTTGGCATGATAGTAGAATATGGTTAATTAAGCTAGCCTGTAAAATTTCATAGGATTTGGACACTGTATGATAGGTCAAAATGGATAAAAACCTTACCAAATCTGTCATTACAGATCCTGTCGTACTGATACGGGTGATGTCGTATTGGTACGAGTATGCATTTTTGGACCAGGTCAACGTTGGTCAACAAGGAGTATCGATACTACATTGGGCGTATCGGTATGGATTTTCAACACCAAAAAATTACAGTAACTGGGTATCGATATTGTCATGTAGGTACCGATAACCTATTTAATCCAATTTGAAAATTAGGGCAAGCGTATCGGTACGACTCAGCCTGTATCGATACCAATATTAAGTTCGAAAGAAATAATATTCATAACAATAAAGGCGTATTGATATTGGTACAAGTGTATCAGTACACATATTGGTCACTAGAATTGATAATGTTTGAATCATGTTTGGAAACCATTAGAGTAATTCTTAGAAATTGTAGAATGGTCACTAAATATTATAGGGATTAATTGAAGGGGTAAATAACCTCCAATTGGCATGAAAATTTATATATACATTGTTTATTGATTAAATTTCATATCGGTAAGTTTAATTTTGGGAGAGGACCTCTAAGTTACTGAAATTATAGATTAGTCCCCAAAACTTGTAAAAGTTTAAAATTGGTCCTAAATTGATTATTATAGTCTTGTAGCGAATCGCTGCTCCACTGTATGGATTTAGTAGTGTATATAGGCACCAAAATGAGTATCGTATTGCTTTTGTCTCACTAAGTTATTGAATAATAATTAAAACATTATACCAACAACCGTATTGAACTCTATTAACATACTCCGACCCGGTTCTCAACCAAGCCGAGAAGGGGTGTTATAAGTTGTGTTTGATTTTAATTAGGAAAACCCCAATTTAATGTCTCAGCACACGCGTACTGGTGTAACTTATACCCATAATGGAATGATGTGTACCGATACAGAACAAGCCCGTACCGATCCTTGATATGTACTCGTACTGAGCTTTCAGTACTGAAATGCTACCCCAAGAACCTGTACCTGTACGAAGACCCCTGTATCGTTACTTTTTCCCATAATTAACAATTTTGGCTGTAAAGGATCCAAAAATTCAGTTTTACTTGAATCGATATGCATGATTATGATGTATGAGCAATATGTATATGTAATCAAAGATACATACTCCCCATAACTATATGAATAGATGCATTCAATGAGAAGATCACATAAACATGGATTTCAAACAAATACAAGCAATATTTAAGAACAACTCAAGGCTCTAAGGTTCAAGAAAGGCTTGTAAGCCCTAAATCTCTTCTAAGAGTCCAAAAATGCTCCTTATCTAAAGGTTTGGTGAAAATATCCGCTCCTTGATGCAAGGTATTTGCATACTCTAGAACTACATCATCTTTTAAGATATGATCTCTAATGAAATGATTTCTTATTTCTATATGCTTGGTTCTAGAATGTTGAATGAGATTCTTAGTGAGACAAATAGTACTAGTATTATCACACTTTATGGGAATGGTACCTACACCAGTTCCATAATGTAAGAGTTGTTGTTTCATCCATAGGACTTGAGCAGAACAAATACTGTCCAAAATATGTTCTGCTCAATGGTAGATGACGTAACGCTATTTTTCTTCTTAGGAAACCATGATATAAGCATGCTACATAAGAATTGACAAGTACTGGAGGTACTATTTATATCTATCTTACAACCTCCATAATCTACAGCCGAATAAGCATGCAAACTAAAGGATAAGTCTCTAGGATACAATAGACCTAAACTAGGTGCATCTCTAAGGTATATAAAGATTCTCTTAACAGCTTGGAAATGTGATTCTCTAGGACTAGCCTAAAATCTAGCACACAAGCAAACACCAAACATGATATACGATCTACTTGCGGTAAGATAAAGCAAAGGTCTTATCATATATGTATAAAGCTTAAGTTTGACACATTTACCTCCTTCATCTTTGTCAAGCTTTGTAGAAGATCTCATTGGTGTGGCTTGAGGCTTCACATTCTCTAAGTCAAACTTCTTGAGCATATCCTTGATGTACTTTGCTTGATTGATGAAGATGTCATCCTTCATTTGCTTTATTTGGAGTCCCAAGAAAAATGAGAGCTCCCCCATCATGTTCATTTTGAACTCACCTTGCATTAACTAAGGAAAATCTTGGCAAAGCAATTCATTATTAGAATAAAAAATAATATTATCCCTATAAATTTGAGCTACTAAAATATATTCGCCTTTTCTTTTAATAAAAAGTCTAGTATCAACCTTCCTTTTGTCAAAACCTTTTTCTACTAAAAATTTGACAATCTTTCATACCAAGCTCCAAGAGCTTGTTTCGAACAATATAAAGCTTTTGAAAGTATGAAAACATGATTTGGATATTTTGGATCTTCAAAATCGGGAGGTTGTTCCACATACACTTCCTTATTTATAAAACCATTTAGAAAAGCACTTTTAACGCCCATTTGAAAAAGCTTGAATTCATGAAAACATACAAATGCTAGCAACATCGTAATAGCTTCCATTCTAGCTATGGGTGCATAGGTTTCAGCAAAATCAGTTCCTTCTTCTTGAGTGTAACCTTGAGCAACAAGTCCAGCCTTGTTTCTCACTATGTTACCACTCTCATCTAATTTGTTTCTAAAATCTCATTTATTACCTATGGTATATTTATTACTAGGCCTGTCAAATAATGTCCAAACATGACTCCTCTCAAATTGATTTAACTCTTCTTGCATAGTAGTAATCCAGTAATCATCATTTAATGCTTCTTTTATATTCTTAGGCTATATGCATGAGATAAATGCAACATAATTACATGTATTTCTAAGAGAGGATCTAGTGGTTACCCCTTTTGATGGATCACCCAAAATCTCACACCTTTGACGTAGCTGAACTCCCTTGGGTAGGTGACCTCCCTTTCTTATAGAGACATGTCCCCAATGCTTCTAGAGGTGGATCTTGTGGTTCTTCTTTTGACTGAACTTTATCTACCTTTGATGATTGTCATTCACCATCATTGGAATCCAAAATTTCTACATGTATAGGCTCTTCAACTACTAAAGTTCTTGTATTAAATACACGATATGCTCTAGAGTTTAAAGAGTAACCAAGAAAAATGCCTTCATCACTTTTAGCATCAAACTTGCCTAAATTGTCTTCTCCATTATTTAAAACAAAACATTTGCATCCAAAAGGATGAAAATAGCTAATGTTGGGATTTTTATTTTTGAAAAGCTCATAAGGTGTTTTCTTTAAAAGTGGCCTAATCATTACACGATTAAATACAACAAGCAGTATTTGTGGCTTCCGCCTAAAAATACTTTGGCAAATTATTTTCACAAATCATGGTTCTAGCCATTTCTTCTAAAGTTATATTTTTCCTCTCTAGAACCCTATTTTGTTGAGGAGTACGAGGAGCCGAAAAATTATGATTAATTCCATTTGAGTTACAAAACTCTTCAAAACCAAGATTTTGAAATTCGGTTCCATGGTCACCCCTAACATGAGAAATTGAGTAACCAACATCATTTCTGTTTGCATTTGAAAATGTGATGATTTTTTATAAATCCTCATCTTTTGTACTTAAGAATAGAACCCAGGTAAATTTAGAGTAATCATCAACAAGCACAAAAGCATATTATTTTCCACCCAAGCTAATAGTTCTAATAGGACCAAGAAGATCTATATGGATCAATTGTAATATCATACTTGTTGATAGATCATTAATGGATTTAAAAGAAACTCTTTTATGTTTGCCTTTAGCACATGCACCATAAATTTTATCAAGAGAAACTTGATTTTAGGCAAACCTCTTACTAGATCATTAGAAATTAATTTTTCCAAAACACTCATGCTAGCATGTCCTAGTTTTCTATGCTACAACCAAGAATCATGCTCATCTTTAGCAACAAAGCATGCATTTGAAATATGAATGTCATCTAGATGCACCATGTATATATTTCCTATTCTATGACCAATAAGCACAATTTTATTGGATGCATTGTAAATTATTTTACAACCATTAGAATCAAACATGATATGGAAACCTTTATCACACAATTGGATTATGCTTAACAAATTATGTTTTAAACTGTTAACGTATAAAACATTTTCAATGAGTATAGAAGATTGGTTATTAATTAAACCAATTCCTTCAATGTAGCCTTTGGATTTGTCGCCAAATGTTACTACTCCTCTACTCTTTGGCTTTAGCTCTATGAATCGACTCTTGTCACCGGTCATGTGTCTCGAGCATCGACTATTAAGGTACCATGAATTTGCACTTTAGTTTTGGGCCTTGTAGCAATACTCCCCCTATAAACATAGAATCAAGTCTTGATTTTTGGTACCCAAATTCTTTTGGATCGATGAGTATTAGCTCCCAAAATCTTGGTTCCCTTGGGAATCCAAAAAGCAATAACATCAACATTATTAGAAGTAAGAGCTCCTTAGGAACCCAAACACTCCTAACACACTTACCATTAGAGGGCCTTTGGAAGCCTCTATGTTTGTACCCATTAGAATTCCTTCTCACATAGTTGGGTTTTGAATGATTTCCTTTTTCAAAATGGTTAGTCCCAATTTTGTTTAAGGAGGCCTTAAGATCACTCACTTCTTTTTGGTGATCAGCATGAAATCTTGAAAGTAAGTTATGCAAGTCTTGATTTTTCTGTTCAAAATCTTTTTGTTTTGCTTGCATATCCTCAACTTTCCTTTCAAGCTCCATAGGACATAGGTTACCTTAGGGTCCTCTTCAAGTGCCATGAGGCATAGGTTGGCTACCTCTTGATCCTCCTAATTGGATGAGTCTTCGTCGCTCCAAGTAGCCACATGAGCCTTGTGCTTCTTCTTCTTTAATTGGGGACAATCAAACTTAATGTGCCTCATCTTTTTGCACTCATAGCAAACAATTTCGTCCTTCTCTTCTTCCTTTTACTTGTTCTTGAAGCTCTTTCTTCGTTGGAAATTTCTTCCTCGATTGAACTTTATGAACCAAGATATTCTATAGGCATGCATCCTAATATCTTTTCACCAAGCAACATCACTAAGATATGTTACCACCCAAAGCATCACAGATTCAACAACCATTCATGGCATTCTTACACACCAAGATATTCTATAGGCATGCATCCTAATATCTTTTCACCAAGCAACCAAAACTCACATTTGGTACATTTAAGGCGTACTAAACATGCTTGCACATTTATAACATCAGACAAAACTTGCTTGAATCATCAAACCATGGCAACCAATCAAAACCAACTAGATGCATACTTAAGCACTTGGCTACCAACAACATAGGCAAGATTCACCCAAGCTCAATCAACATCAAACAAACAATAAAATCCAGCAGTACTCATGCTTAATGCTCATGGAATAACAGAAATACAAATCCCCAAAATATGGCGAACACATTGACTTATTAACTGGAAACATAAACCAAGTTCATACTCAAACTAGTTCTTGTCCTTGGATCACTTTGGCCTTGCCCTTGCAGCCCCAAATTTAGTGCTCTGCATCATTAAGGAAAAGAGAGCGTAAGGACACTTGCTTAGTGAGGATGCTCTTAAAACAACGACGCTTTATAACCCTTGAAAACTAAACACTTGTTTTCGAACCATGCTTATGACCTAAGCAAGTTCCAATGATTACAATTCAAAACATGCATATCGACCATATGCAAAACATTATAATCTACATGCTTAAATCCCCAAAGCATTATATACAAAACCATGCTTAAATTCCAAAGCATTATATACAAAACCATGCTTAAATTCCAAAGCATTACAAAATAAGTTCAACACTTGAATTTTCATATATTGGCATTTATAGTGACCCTGGATAGACGACCTCTATCCTTGATTAGCCGACCGCTAATCTTTAGGTAACCGACCCTTAACCTTACATTTTGGATACACGGATCTCCCATGATAGTCGACCACTACCATGACCCATACCATGCCGACCGCATGATATAACACCCTTGCCGACCGCAAGATCAACATCAACAAGGGTGGCCGACTGCTCAACCCAAGTAACAACATTATAATTCAAGTAGCCGACCGCTTACCTCAAGGACTCTTAACCACGATCGATTTTTAACATATTATAGTGCACTTCATCCTATGGCATGCCAACTATATTTGAATGTTCTCTCATCATGTCACATAGCCAATATATCATTTACAAAACCATTTACTCGCTGTTTTACAATGCATTATACAAAACCACCACAAACGCAATCACATTGCCAAAGCAATAACACCATTCCCGACCGGAATGAAAGCCAGTGCGCACTAGCATTTCTTATACTTTTAAACCCCTGCATATGTACTTAAAATCATGCATTTCCAGTAAGTAAATCAAACCATGTTTACGACCAAAACATGAACTACACATGCTCATATATGAACCGATATTAAAGAGAAAAAGAAAGACAACTTACTTTCGAGTTTGGGTAAGTGTTTCAAACTTATCCTAAACTCCGAACAACCTTTATTAAACCTTTTAAAGGCGTTTAAACCATTTCCACTACTGATACGCTTCGCTTTGCTCGCCAACTTGAATCAAGCTTCTGGCAAGCCACAATCAACCTCAAGCTTCGTCGCTTTGATTATCCCCTATTTAAACCACATAAAACCAGAGGGCAAATGCATCATTATGCATTCAAACCATTGCATACAAGCAATTACCCGCAACTCTCAAGTTGCCCACTCAAAACTTATCCGAAACATACCGAAATCATCATCAAATACTTTCGAAACTTAACCCAGCCTTATTACAATGATTCAATCCATCAAACATCATCAATTAACACTTAAAAACATGATTATTTCATCCAAATACTTCCAGAAACTACACAGCCACATCAACACCACAAAAAAAATCTAACAACCTTAACAACTAGGAATTCAAGAGTTTCGGGATTCTATTGTTAAAATCAAATTAACAACAATATAATACATCCAAAATATGTTTAAAATCAATCCTCAACACTGGAAAACAGATCCAATTTGGATCTTCCACTATTTCATCAATCAAAACACAGTTAAACCAATTTTCCTTAATTAAACTATCAAAACAAAATAGAAAACAATTGTAAAGGATCAAGAACTTGGGAATTTCAGTAAAGAACCTTGCATTAGAGAAGAAGAACGAATCCTTACCTTCAATGCTAATTGTTCCTCTTAATTGCTTAGTAAAACATGAAAATCAAGAGAATACCAATAAGTATTTAATGAAAAAGTATTAGGGAATCAAATGGAAATCAAGACATTCGATTTTTACCTGAAGAAATTAAAGTTGGCAAGGTGTTTGGCTGGAGAGAAATTGAGAGAAAGAAGTTGCAAAGTTTGTTACGTGAATTTTGCTGAAAGTCTAAAATATGATTTATTAATTCTCTCCACTTTTAAAACCCTTTCAAAACCATTTAAAAGCAACTAATAAAAGGGAGAAATCTGTTAAAAATATTTAGGATAATTAGCTCCTTAAAGATTCAAAGTTTTGATCCCTTTTCAAAATAGTCACTAAAAAATAGTTTTTAAAGTTTGCATTTTGGTCACTAGTCCAAAATGTCCAATTTCCAAATCCTATGTTCCAAAATTGATTTTACCACATTTTCCATATTTTTATCACATTTAAAAACATTTAATCCGATTTAATCCCGAAACTAACTCGAACCTCTAATATTGGTCTGCCGGACCTTCGAACCAACCTTCAAAACATCTAAGCCCAAAACCAGGGTGTTACAACTCTCCCCTACTAAAGAAATTTCGTCCTCAAAATTTACTTGGAGGAAACAAATGTGGAAATTGCTCCAACATATCTGCCTTGCTCTCTCAAGTGGCTTCCTCGACACCATGGTGTCGCCACAAGACCTTAACAACCTCAATTGTCTTGCCACGAAGAACGTTGCTGCTGGAATCAAGGATTTCCATCGGCTCCTCATCATAGGAAAAATTCAGCCTCAACTCAATACGCTCCACCAGCATAACATGCGAGAGATCCGACCGATACCTACGCAACATGGATATATGGAACACATCATGTATTTTCTCAAACTCGGGAGGCAACCTCAACCGATAAGCCACGAGACCAAAACGCTCAACAACCTTGTATGGCCCAATAAACCTCGGACTAAGCTTACCCTTACGCTCGAACCTCATCACCTTTTCCATGCTAACACCTTCAAGAACACGCGATCACCCACCGCATATTCAATTTTCATACGCTTCAAATTTGTGTAAGATTTTTGTCGATTTGCAGCTACTTTCAAGCGATCACGCACAAGCTTTACCCTTTACTCTGTGTCCTTCAACACGTCCGGTAAGGAAATATGCTTTTCCCCTACCTTAGCCCAACACAAGGGCGTACGGCACCTTCGGCCATACAATGCCTCATACGGTGCCATCTGTATACTCGCTTGGTAACTGTTGTTATACGCAAACTCAACCAAAGGTAAATGCTTATCCCT
This sequence comes from Hibiscus mutabilis, assembly GCA_019671005.1. Taxonomy (NCBI): domain Eukaryota; kingdom Viridiplantae; phylum Streptophyta; class Magnoliopsida; order Malvales; family Malvaceae; genus Hibiscus; species Hibiscus mutabilis. The sequence goes on along the minus strand of CM033749.1, from coordinate 19,877,741 downwards.
GGTTCCTTGGAACTCAATAATGCAACATCTCAGCATATCCTCCAAAACCTGGATAACTCACTCAGACTGTCCATCCGATTGAGGATGATATGTGGTGCTAAAATTCAATCTCGTACCCAAAGCCCGGTGCAAACTCACCCAAAACCTCACTGTAAACCTCAGATCCCTATCTGAGACAATAGACTTTGGTACCCCGTGCAAACGTATGATCTCAGTAATGTACAAATCTGCCAACTTGTCTAGCGTAAACATCGTATGCTATGGCAGAAAATGTGCACATTTCGTAAATCAATCCACAATCACCCAAATGGAATCCTTTTTAGTCAGTGTCAAAGGTAACCCCGACGCAAAATCCATGGTGATTCTCTCCTATTTCTATTCTAGAATTCTCAACGGTTGCAACAACCCGGATGGAAACTGATGTTCATCCTTGACTCGCTGACATACCATGCACCTAGAAATGAACTCAGCCACATCCCTTTTCAAACCAACCCATTAGTGTGCTTCTTTCAATCCCCGATACATTTTCACACTACCAGGATGCATAGCAAAAGGGCTAGAATGTGCCTCTGTCAAAATAGTGTGCCTCAACTCCGGATCATCCGGCACCACTATTCGACCCTTGAAACACAAAACTCCATCATCATCAAAATGAAAATCCGTTAGATTACCCTCCATATATCCTTAACATGCTCAACCAAGGAATCATCAAACGGTTGCTTAGCTTTAATCATATGTGACATCGTAGGCTTAACTTTCAATTCAGCCAACAAACCACCTTCCCACGTCACACTCAACCTTGCAAACATAGCTCTAAGCTCAACCGCAACCTTACGACTCAACGCATCCGCAACCACATTGGCTTTACCAGGATGATACTCAATCGTCAAGTCGTAATCCTTAAGCAACTCCAACCATCTGCGTTGCCTAAGATTAAAATCCTTATGATACATCAAATACTTCAAACTCTTATGGTCCGTGAAAACAACACACTTCTCACCATAGAGATAATGTCTCTAGATTTTCAAGGCAAACACTACAACCGCAAGCTCCAAATCATGAGTTGGATAGTTGTGCTCATGAACCTTCAGTTGCCTCAACGTATAGGCCACAACCTTACCATCTTGTATCAGCATACAACCCAACCCAACGTAAGATGCATCACTATAAACCACAAACTCCTTTCCGGACTCAAGTTGAATAAACACAGGAGCATGTGTCAAAACTTCCTTCAACTTCTCAAAACTAAGTTGTTGCTTCTCCGTCCACATATAGGGAACATTATTTTGCAACAACTTCGTCAATGATGCTGCAACACTAGAAAAACCCATCTACGAAGCGATAGTAATAACCAGCCAACCCAAGAAAACTGCGAACCTCTGAAACAGATTTAGGTTGCTTCTAATTGAGAATAGCCTCAATTTTCTATAGATCAACACGAATACCCTCCGCGGAAACCACATGACCAAGGAACATCACTTCTTTAAGCCAAAACTCACACTTGCTCAACTTGGCGTACAACTGATTATCCTTCAAAACCTGTAACACAATCCGCAAATGCCGATCATATTCTTCCTCGATACGAGAGTACACTAGAAATCATCTATAAACACCACCACCAATTGATCAAGATATTCATGGAACACCCTATTCATCATATCCATGAACGTAGCCAGGGCATTTGTCAAACCAAAAGGCATGACCAAGAACTCATAATGCCCGTACCTTGTACCATCTTTAACCTTCAACTGATAATACCCTGATCTTAGATCAATCTTAAAAAACACCGCTGCCCCGCGAAACTGATCAAACAGATCATCAATCCTCAATAAAGGATACTTGTTCTTCACCGTTAGCTTATTCAACTGACAGTAATTAATGTAAATCCGCATCGTACCATCTTTTTTTCACAAAGAGAATCAGAGTACCCCAAGGCGAAACACTCGGTCAGACGAAGCCATGATCTAACAACTCCTAAAGTTGTGACTTTAACTCCTTCAATTCCTTCGGTGTAATCCTATAAGGAGTAATGGACACCGGCACCGTACTCGCGTACATCTCAATACCAAACTCAACCTCCCTATCCGGCGATAAACCTAGTAACTCTTCAGGGAAAACCTCTAGAAAATCACAAACAGCCTGAATGTCCTGCACCCGGACACTCTTAGCTTCAGGATTCATCATAATTGCCAAATAAGCTTGGCAACCTCCTTGCATCATTTTTTCTACCTGGGTAGCCGAGATAATATTGGACAAGAACTTCACATTCTCGCCAACCACCACAACTTTATAATCATCGGCTAACCTCAACGAATTCCTTTTGGATTCACAATCCACAACTGCCTTATTCTCACTCAACCAATTCATACCCAAGATGACATCAAAACCATGGAATGGTAACTCCATTAGATCCGCTGCAAACTCATTACCTTGCACAACCAAGGGACACCGCCTATACAACTTTTTAGTGGTAACCGTCTCACCAAAAGAACTAGTTACTAACATGCCAACATCAAGGATCTCAATAGGGACATCCAACAAAGATGCATGTGAAAATATAGGGATTGAAAACATTGACTTAGAAAATTATTTTGGTTTGAATGTGCATCAATTTGTGAGTAAATTCAAATACCTTAAAATTTTATTTATTTGCAATTAAGTCCTTATTATATCAAAATCAAATCATAGGTTTAACAAAACCTAAGTCTCTCTCAAATTTCTAGCTACCACTAACCTTGAACCACCACCATTATCGCTCTAATGAACTAAAATCGTCACCTTTATATGTAATATATTCAAAACCTTGTTGTCTTTGTTTCCCTCATTATTCAAATCTGTCGCGACCATTTTTTGAAAATTGGGACGTGTGAAAAATATCCTGACGATCGATCTTTTGGAAAATTAGGATTTTTTGGCCATTTTTAATTTAATCTTGAAAACTTAGGGTTTTTCGTATTAAATTGGATTTTCCTTTATTTATCCTTGAAAAACATTTTGGAGTCGCCACCGATCACTTGGAGGTAGATCAGACACCGAAAAAACAAACTAGAGATTCTGCCTTAAAAATTGGGTTCAGGAGTCAGTTACGTGTAGGGAAGGATTAGCACCCCTACGAACGCCCGTTATCGGTACCTTCAATTTTACGTGGCATTTTGAATAATAATTTGAATTTAATTTATCCCATAATTATTAATTGAATTTAAATTCCGAATGTAGATATCCTTTTATAAGGAAATTCATTTTGTTCGAATACGAGATTAAAAGCACCCTGTTAGGTGACACCCCTATTCGTATTTAAAATTGAATTTCCAACATAAAAGGTTTTTAAGGAATGATATTTTATTATCTTGTCAACTTTAAGAACTAATCCTAAGAAGGCTCTAATTAATTAGTTATTTAAAACTATGAATATTAATTAATTTAATGGCTTTTATGAGAAAATGTCATTTCATGAACACCTTCCATATATTTAAAGCCTTTAAACTAATCATATTCCTAATTAATTAATTAATTCTTCTAATTAATTAAAGTTCTAGTCCTAATTAAGGCTCTAACAAATTATTTAATCAATTTTATAAGTAAAAATGTGTATCGAATATACACCTTTATGACCAAGGTTCTTCTTGAATCAAATTCCTCTTTATCTTGAACTCTTTTCCTGCAATTCAAAAAAAAATAAAATAAGGATTAAAATTAAAGATAAACTAATAAAAGAAAATAAATAAAGATGTGCAAAGAAATTCTTAAACTTAAAATTTAAAAAACAATTAGATAAATATGAAAGAAAGATGTAATATTAATCTTAAAGAAAATAAATAAATCTATCATAAAAAGAAAAAAATAACTGAAATTAATAAAAAATTAAATAGTTCGAGAAAAAAATAAAAATAAAAATAAAATATCAAAAGGAGAGCATGCTCATGCATCTCCTAAGGTGACCACTTTTTGTTACGTTCTATATGGGCACCGTTGTAGTGCTTCAATCTTTTTCCGTTAACATTGAATTCATGTTCATTAGTGATGGAATTTATTATCACGACACCATGGGAGAAGGGTTTGACAACTTCAAATGGTCCTGACCATCTTGATTTCAGTTTTCCCAGGAAAAGTTTCAGCCGAGAATTGAAAAAGAGAACTAGTTGCCCTGGCATGAATTGGCGCGACAATAGTTTCTTGTCATGCCATTGCTTTGTTTTCTCCTTGTAGATTCGTGCATTGTTATAGGCGAGTGCATGAAATTCTTCTATCTCGTTGAGGTCCAACAAACGCTTTTGCCCGGCACTTTCCCAATCCATATTCACGGTCTTGATTGCCCAATATGCCTTGTGTTCGATTTCCACCGGTAGATGGCATGTTCTACCATAGACAAGTCGGAAGGGAGACATACCTAAGGCTATTTTGAATGCAGTGCGATATGCCAAAAGTGCATCATCTAGTCTTACTGACCAATCCTTACTAGAGGAATTTACAACTTTCTCGAGTACACCCTTCAATTCGCGGTTGGAAATTTCTGATTGCCCATTGGTTTGTGGGTGATATGTCGTGGCAATTTTGTGTGACACGCCGAAGCATTGCAACATCTTGGCAATAAGTCTGTTGTTAAAGTGCTTGCCTTCATCATTGATAATTACTCTCGGCATCCCAAACCGTATAAATATATTTTTCTGCAAGAACGTTGCATGGTCTTCAAATCATTGGTGGGAACTGCAGCTACCTCAACCCATTTAGACATGTAGTCAACAACAAGTAGAATGTATAGGTTGCCGAATGAAGATGGGAAAGGTCCCATAAAATCGATCCCCCATACATCAAACAGTTCCACCTCAATGATGTTTTGGAGCGGCATCTCATGTCGTCTAGAGATATTCCTTGTCATTTGGCAACGATCACATTGCTTGTAAAGCTCTTGGGCATCTTTGTACAGTGTTGGCCAATACAAACCGGATTGCAAACCGCTTCTTTCCTTGGTGAGTAAGGCCATAAGGTAAAATACCATAAACAAGGAAATTAACTAAATCTGCGTACCACGGTATTGTCGAGGCATGTGTTGCCGTGGCAACTGCTTCCATGGTTGCCGAGGCGTGCGCGTCTAGAGTTGCTGCGGCATGCGCATCAAGGGTTGTCGAGGCATACGCATCTAGAGTTACCGAGGCGTACGCGTTAAGGGTTGTCGAGGCATGTGCGTCTAGAGTTGTCGAGGTGTCGAGGGTTGCCGAGGCGTGCGTATCCATGGTTGCCAAGGCAACTAACAGTTGCTCATCCGAGAATGCATCGCATATCTCTAAATCCGCGTCCTCCTCCCTATTGCGTTCTAAGCGTGATAAGTGACCGGCCACTTAATTTTCTGCTCCTTTTATGTCCTTAATTTCAATGTCAAACTCTTGTAAAAGCAATATCCAACGAATCAAACAAGGTTTGGCATCCTTTTTAGCAAATAGATACTTAATTGCCGAATGGTCCGTATGAACAATTACCTTTGTACCAATCAAATAGGATTGGAACTTGTCAAATGTGAAAACTACGGCTAGTAACTCTTTCTCCGTTGTTGTGTAATCCACTTGAGCACTATTAAGAGTTTTACTAGCGTAGTATATCACATGAAAGGTCTTACCTGTGCGTTGGCCTAGGACTGCTCCTACCGCGAAATCACTTGCATCACACATGAGCTCAAAAGGTAGCGTCCAATTAGTGGAACGATAATGGGTACCGAGGTAAGCTTTTCCTTTAGGGTTTCGAATGCTTGAGCGCAAGAATAATCAAAATTGAAGACTTTATCATGTTCAAGAAAATTGCACAAAGATTTAGTAATTTTAGAAAAATTATGAATGAACCTCCTGTAAAAACCTGCATGTCCAAGAAAGCTTCAGATTCCTTTAACCGAACTTGGTGGGGGTAATCTCTTGATCATGTCCACCTTGGCTTTGTCTACTTCAATTCCCTTGGATGAAATCTTGTGGCCGAGCACTATTCCTTCATCTACCATAAAATGGCACTTCTCCCAATTAAGGACTAAATCGATTTCTTCACATCTTGTCAACACCTTCTCTAAATTGTCGAGGCAACTATCGAAGTCATTACCAAAAATGGAAAAATCATCCATGAAGATCTCAAGGAAGTCTTCGACCATGTCTGAAAAGAGTGCCATCATGCATCTTTGGAAGGTTGTTGGGCATTACACAATTCGAACGGCATCCTTCGGAAAGCATAAGTACCGTATGGGCATGTGAAGGTTGCCTTTTCTTGATCTTCTGGTGCTATGCAATTTGATTGTAACCTGAATAACCATCAAGAAAATAATAAAAGGGTTTACCTGCAAGATAGTCAAGCATTTGATCAATAAAGGGTCATGGGAAGTGATCTTTCCTAGTGGCTTTGTTTAGCTTTCGATAATCCATATAAACCCTCCAACCGGTCATAGTCCTGGTTGGAATGAGTTCACTGTTTTCATTACTTACCACCGTTATACCTCCCTTTTGCGGTACACATTGTACCGAACTTACCCATGTACTATCCGAGATAGGGTATATGATGCCGGCGTCAAGCCACTTGATGATTTCTTTCATTACAACCCCTTTCATGGCATGATTCAGTCTCCTTTGGGCCTCAATCGAAGGTTTGTGATCATCTTCCAACAAAATCTTGTGCATGCACACTACCGGGCTAATTCCCTTCAAGTCGGCAATTGTCCACCCTATTGACTTCTTATGTAGCATCAACATTTTGATTAGCTTCTTTTTCTGCTCAAGCTGTAACTTAGAGGAAATAATTACAGGCAATGTATTATCGGTTCCCAAGTAAGCATATTTTAGTTGCCCTGGCAACTGTTTCAACTCAAGAATCGGTGGTTGTTCAATGGAGGGTTTTCGAGTTTACCTTTCTTACCTGAGTAATCCAGTAGTTCAAAGTATGTACCTGGTTGATTGACTAACCAATTTGCCTCTTCTTGTTGTTCCTCATTGATCGGTTCTTCAAACTCCTCAGGTTCCTCTTGATCGGCAATGTAGTTGCCGAGGCAACTAAATTCCTCGTCGAAGTCAAACTCTGTCGTGGCATGAAGAAGTTGGCATTCTTCCGGATCATCGGCATGCCTTAATGTTTGGAACACATTTAGTTTAACTTGCTGGTTATTCACCCTCATTGTGAGTTCTCCCTTTTCAACATCGATCAAAGTTCTCCCTGTTTCTAGGAAGGGTCTCCCGAGAATGATAGGTGCATGCTCATCTGCTTCACAACCCAAAACAATAAAGTCAGCGGGAAAAATAATTTATCAACTTTTACCAATATTTTTTTGATTTTTCCCTCTGGATACACATAGGATCTGTCGGCTAGCTGTAGCATAATTGTTGTAGGTCTTGCCTTCCCGATTCCTAGTTTCTGGAAAACTCATTTAGGCATCAAGTTTATGCTTGCTCCAAGGTCACATAATGCTTTCCTAACATAGTGGTTTCCGATGGAACAAGGTATTGTGAAACTTCCGAGATCCTTCAACTTGGGTGGCATACGATTGTGCAACATGGCCATGCATCCCTTTGTTGCGGCAACTGTTTCAAACTTTCCCAGCCTTGTTCTCTTGGACACAATGTCTTTCAGAAACTTGGCGTAGTTCGGCATTTGTTCAATCTCCTCAACCAATGGCAAGTTGATGTGGACTTGCTTTAGGATATCAAGAAACTTCTTGAATTGATATTCTTGTTTTTGTCGTTTCAACCTTTGTGGGAATGGTGGTGGAAGTCGGATATCTTCGATCCTTTCAATGGTCTGGAACCTGATTGACGGCATTGCCGAGGCAACTAGAGTTGCCAAGGCATTGTCAATTGGGGTTGCCGTGGTGTGCCTATCGTTGGTTGCCGCGACATCCTTATCGCTGGTTGCCGAGGCATGCTTATCGCTGGTTGCCGCAGTAATTCCTGGTTCATCATCTGAGGCTTTACCACTGAGTTCGTCTTGTTCTTTTTGTGGAGTTTTGTTTGATGAGCGAGTTTGAGCCTCTTTAAGTTGTTGGCCACTTCTAGTGGTGTTCGCCTTACATTGCTCATGGCTAGTTCCTCTTGCGACTTCAGTATCGCTAGGTAAACCTCCTTGCGGTCTAGTATTCAGGTTTTGAGCAAATTGTCTGACTTGATTTTCCAATGATTTGATTATCGCCTCTTGGTTTTGCAATCTCATCTCAGTCCTGTTAATAAAAGCATCAGTTCTTTTTATGAAGTTACTATTCTCAGCCATACAAGATTCGGTTTTCAACATAAAAGCATTGAGAGAATTTTCCAAAGAACTAGATGTTGTCGGTTGTTGCTGCAGCAATTGTTGTCGTGGCATATTCTGCTGGAATCCTGATGCTTGTGCATTCTGATTTTTCTGGTTTAGAGCATTGTTGGGATTACTCCATGAAAAAATTAGGTGCTTCTTCCAATCCGGATTGTATGTATTGGACATCACATTATTGTTCCGGTTGTAATTCCCCACATAAAAGTGGGATTCCTGATTCTGTATACATTCAGAAGAAATATGGTTACCACCACATAACTCACAAAAGGAATCCATTACCTTGACCTCCTGTGTGTTGTTTGGTTTCTGCATGTTTTGGACCATCTTGGTTAGAGTGGCCAATTGTTTCGAAATTGAGTCTGATGATCCCAGTTCATGTATTGTGGCTTGGAACTCCTCCCCTTCTAGCAGATTGGAATTGATAATCATTCTTGGAAAGCCTGTTTAGAATTTGCATTGCTTCCTCTGGTAACTTATCTAGGAGTATGACGTTTGCCGAGGCATCTAGCATCATCCTTGTTGGTGTATTCACAGCGTTGTAAAACATTGTTACTTTTGTCCACACTGGGAATCCGTGTAGGGGCATTTGTGTAGAAGTTCTCTATATCGCTCCCAAGCCTCGTACATGGATCCATCATCTGCCTGCCGAAAAGAAGTAATTTTGTTACGAAGCTTATCAGTCAAATTTGTAGGATTAAATCAAGCAAGGAAATCACAACAAAAATTGATTCAGGATCCTATTGATCCGACAGGAATACTATTCAACCATGCTTTTGCCCTATCCCTCGGTGAATAGGGGAATAATCTTAGTTGTAAAACATCAGGGGTGACTCCTTGTATTTTGAATGAATTGCAAATCTCGAGGAAAGATTTAAGATGTTGTCGTGTATCTTCAGTTGCTGAGCCGCCAAATTGAACAATTGTTTTGATCATATTGAACATCATCGGTTTCAATTCAAAGTGGTCGGCTTCAATTTCAAGTGTGACAACTCCTGGATTAAGTCCTTCAAGATCTTCTTCAAGATAGTCTTGAATAGTTATGTTTCGTGCAAGAATCACTCCTCCTACTGGAACATCCTGATTCATATTGCCGTCTTGATTAGCCATTGCTACTCTTAACCTTCGTCTGAGTCTTTACAAGGTTCATTCGATTTCTGGATTAAAGGGATATTCTGGTGTAATCGGTCTCGCCCTGGTCATATACCGATGCAAAACCAAAGTTTGTTAACCCTTTGAATCTTAAACAAGAAAAATAAAAAAGTGCAAGAAAATAAAAACAAAGTTGCTATTGCCAATCCTCAGCAACAGTGCCAAAAAATTGTTGCACGTAATCAGTGCTCCGCAATTGTGCAAGTGTACACATCGCAAGTTATAGTATAAAAGATATCGTCTCCACAGGGGTTGGTGCCACTTCAAGAATCTAGTCTCTTGCACTGTAAAAAGTAAAAGAACACAAGTAGAAGATTGTAGGAGTTTAACTAAAAACTAAACTAGAAATCAAATAAGTAAAAGAAGATGTAATCAAATGAGAGAGAATAGGCCAGGTTATCGTGAGTTGAGGTGTGATAGACGATTGGATCGTAGGGTTGCCTTGGAAACTAATCTACGGTTGCTTGGGCAACTGGCTGGGCAACTGTTTGCGCGGATGGGCAGCAACTTCAAGGTTTGGCGGAGCGTTCTTCAATGGTTTCTTCTTATCCCTAAGTCAAAACTCTAGCTATTTGTGCATGCCTTGATAATACATCCCTGTGTGAATCAAGGGTGAACAACAACCAATCTTGCGCTCCTCATAGCCGTTGAAATCCTTAACTTATTCCTAAGCCGGATTAATCTTCACCATCAATAGATTGAATAAAGACCATACTCATTCATTTCTTGAATCTAACTCTCCCGATGTTAGATAAATAGATGAAGTTAAGAGATCCTCTCCGAATTCACTCACAAACAAGAATAAGAACCAAGAATGAGTAAACCTTGAATTGAAAATGAAAACTCTTATTACCTAAACAAAATCCAATTGTTTCTCAAAACCACAAAGCACAATAACCTTAGCCAAATAGATTTAGTTCATGGTTAGGATCAGAAGAAACACAAAACAAAGAATTTCTAACATAAACCTAATTGAACAAAGAAGAAAATGATGAGGAATAGTTGAGAAGCCTCTTTGTCGAAATCTCTCCCTTTCTCTTGTCGAAATCTCCCACTTGCTCTCCCCTAGAGTTGACGGCTTGGTCCTCAATTTATAGGGCTAGGTCAAAGTCTTTTTTGAGGAGGAAGTTAAGTTGGAATTAAATACTTTTAAAGAATATAATTCTTTATTATATTTAAATTCCTTCTAGATCTTCTCCTATCTTCTTGGGATTTAATTTCTCCTTAACCTCTTCATGGAAATCAAACTCCTTTGGGTTTTAACTTTGCTCCATGTCATCTTGGGTTTATCTAGTCATCAGTTTTGACTGCCATATCATCTTATCCCTTATCGACAATTGCCCTTGCAACTAGCTCGACATCTCCTTCATGCATTGCCCTAGCAACTAGCTCCACCCTTGCTTTGGCAAGTGATTCTGCACACACACAAAAACATACCAAAGCAGTATCTTTTTCCGCAAAATTAAGCAAAATATGAAATCAAGCTTGTCCACTGTTGCACGTAATAAGTGCTACGCAATTGTGCAAGTATACACGTCACAAGTTATAGTATAAAAGATATCGTCTCCACAGGGATTGGTGCCACTTCAAGAATCTAATCTCTTGCACTGTAAAAAGTAAAAACACAAATAAAAAATTATAGGAGTTTAACTAATAACTAAACTACAAAGCAATAAAGTAAAAGAATAGATGAGATCAAATAAGAGAGATAGGCCGGGTTATCGTGAGTTGAGGTGTGATAGCCGATTGGATCGTCTTGGTAAAAGAGTGCAAGGGCAACTTAGTTGTCGTGGCAACTTGCACAATGGGGTTGCCATGGCAACTAATCGATGGTTGTCTGGGTGACTAGTTGGGCAACTACTTGGGCGTCTGGGCAGTAACTTCAAGGTTCTGCAGAGCGTTCTTCAATGGTTTCTTCTTATCCCTAAGTCGAAACTCTTGCTACTTGTTCATGCCTTGATAATACATCCCTGCGTGAATCAAGAGTGAACAACAACCAATCTTGCGCTCTTTTTAGCCGTTGAAATCCTTAACTTATTCCTAAGCCGAATTAATCTTCACCATCAATAAATTGAATAAAGATCATATTCATTCGTTTCTTGAATCTAACTCTCCCGATATTAGATAAATAGATGAAGTTACGAGATCCTCTCCCAATTCACTCGCAAACAAGAATAAGAACCAAGAATGAATAAACCTTGAATAGAAAGTGCAAACTCTTATTACCTAAACAAAATCCAATTGTTTCTCACAACCACAAAACACAATAACCATAGCCAAATAGATTTAGTTCATGGCTAGGTTCCAAAGAAACACAAGACAAAGAATTCCTAGCATGAACCTAATTGAACAAGAAAGAAAAATATGAAGAATGGATGAAGCCTTCTTGTCGAGATCTCCCCCTTGAATCTTGTCGAAAATTCTCTCTTCTCTCTCTCCCTTGGAGTTGACGGCTTGGTGATTTATTTATAGGGCTAGCTCAAAGTCCTTCATTAAGGAGGAAGTTAAGTTGGAATTAAATTATCTTTAAAGAATAATTCTTTATTATATTTATATTCCTTCTAGAACTTCTCCTATCTTCTTGGGATTTAATTCTCCTTTGGGATTTAGCTTTGCTCCATGTCATCTTGGGCTTGTCTAGTCATCAATTTCGACTACCATATCACTTATTCTTTGTCGACAATTGCCCTGGCAACTGGCTCGACATCTCCTTCATGCATTGCCCTGGCAACTAGCTCGGCATCTCCTTCATGCATTGCCCTGGCAACTAGTTCTAGCCTTGCTTTGGCAAGTGATTCTGCACATACACACAAAACACACCAAAGCAGCATCTTTTCCCACAAAAACTACCAAGTTATGTAATCAAGCTCAACGATGGAAGGAAACATGGATTAATGCATGAATGGCTAATTATGCAACTAATATGAGCCTAAGTCTAACAATAATATGAGTAAAAAGGGTAAGAAAACTAGTACTTTTGAACACTTATCACACCCCCAAACTCGAACTATTGCTTGTCCTCAAGCAATGCAAACTAATAATTACCCGCCAAGACTTCAATTTTCACAAACTTAGCTTTGAACTTGATTTCAATTCTCAAAACCGGGGCACAAAGTATGATTGACTTTTCATTTTCCAGAAAACTTAGGAGTTACTCAGAATCAAACTATAATGCTTGTGAGTGTGTGCGGAGTTGTGTGCAAGTTGATTTTTCAGATTCTATGCAAACAAGAGGTTTTCAAATTACTTCATTGGGTTCTTTTAACATGTTTTAACTAGAGCCGGTTTTGGGCACCTCTAGTGTTTTGTTTTTAGTTTTCTTAAGTTAATTAATTTATTCGACTAGAGCCGGTTTCGGGTACCTCTAGCGATCAATTTTTTAGCACATACTAGAGCCAATTTCGGGCACCTCTAGCAATCAAATTTTTAGCACATGCTAGAGCCAATTTTAGGCACCTCTAGCGATCAAATTTTTATTCTAATCTCCCAATTTTTTTAATTATCAACCTAAGTTCACTAGAATTCCTTAAATCAATCAAACCACAACAGTGTTTCATCAAAATTTAGCATCATAGTAAAATTCTAAGTGTTTCCATGGTTATCCTAAAATAAAAATTCTATCAATTAAGTGCATTGGCAAAGTCGTCATTGGATATTCATCAAATCTAGGCAATTCTTGTTCCATCTAAAGGCATGGCAAGCAATTTATGTATGCTAAATGCAATACTTAAGATGAATGCAACTAAACATGGTAACTAACTAATAACAATCCCCCCCAAACTCGAGTAAGGCATTGTCCTCAATGCATGCATTAAAGAGAAATAAAAATAAAGAAAAGTAAAATGTAAACGAGGACTTACTCCGAGAGTTTGTCATCGTGGATGATTAGTTTCCTTTTGGTCGGTGTCTTGATTCTCTTGCTTGAACGCGATGGTTGTTTCCTTGTTGCCAATGGTGGAATCGATCCTCGTACAGGGTTGTCCTCATCGTCTTCTTCATCCATGTCATTGGCTTTTCGCTTGGAGGATTCAATTGGTGTGGTCTTTGTTGGTGCAATGAAGGACTCGTCCGAATCTGAAAAATCAGATAATGATTTCGTACGAGTTGATTCGGGCATAGGTGCTTTACCTTTGGCGTTTGCAGTGGTTTTCGGGATGTCTTTAGCTTTGGTTGTCGTGGAATCTTCAGGGTTGGTTGCCGCGGCATCATCTGTTGCGGTTGCCGTGTCGACTGCTTCATTGGTTACCGTGGCAAGGATCTCGGCCGGAAAGATTGGGAAAGGCACGCGACTGTCCGGGTACTTTTCTAGGATGACTTGGGTGATGGCATTGTTGTGCTCCTTCATGTACCGCATGAACATTAGTTTCTGTTCTTCAATTTGCCTAAGGCTGCTCGCCAATGGTTGCAAGAGTGCTTCAAAGTGTCCCGGGGTTGATGGCCAAGTTTCCTGGGCATTAGGTGGCATTAGGGGTTGCCGCGGTAATTGGAGGCCTTGAGGATTTTACCGGTGCCTCTCCCATTGGCTTTCAGATTTGTGCTTGATTCCAACCGGACTTTGGTAGGGCCTTTCATCGGTGGACTCACCTGGGACATGCATCTCCTTGCAAAGATTGGAAATTAAGCAAGGGAAGAAAAGAGAACCCTTGTCCTTTGAGTTACATACAAAAATCTCATCACAAATAATTTTTCCAATGTTAATGATGCGATTATGCAAGATAGAATGAATGAGCAAAAGACATGGTATATCAACGGTAGTATTGTGTGTGGTGGGCATTAAAGAAGTTTTAACAAACTTATTCCATAGTTTTGCCTCGGGTTTAAGCCGAAGGCGATTTACCATGCCCTTGTATTTACCGTCGTTCCAATGAGTTCCCGGTAGAGTGAGTTCTTGAAGCACCTTGTCGAGTTCCTTGGGCGTGATTTGATCAACAAAGGCTTGATGCTCGTCCTTCTCAATGTAGAGCCCGTAAAAGGTGTTGATATTTTCGGGGCTTATGAGTATGGCCTTGTCACGAACAAAAACATAAGGATTATCCGGGTTAGGTGAGTAAGCATAGAATTTTCTTACCCATGCAATGTTACCCGGTTTCGATTGATGGCAAAAGATTTGCCACTTTTGATGTGCAATCCTCTCGAAGATGAATGGTTCAAGGCCGAAATCTTGATGAGAGTTGGAGTATTCAAAGCCTTGTTCTTCGCAAATCTTCCGGCTTTCAAACTTGGAGTGAAATCTTTCTTGAACCACCGGTGTAGCAAACTTCTTGTATCTTGGTTCTTTGTAGGAACTTGGATGAACCAAAAATTTAATTTTGGATGCCATGGATGATCTTGGTTGTGAGTTTTGTAAAAACAAAGAAAAGAATATGAAAGAAACTAAAGAGTTGCAAGATGAAAAGTAGGAATAGGTTTCTTGGAAGTTAAGGGTGATGGGTTTTATAGAAAAGATAGGTAGTAAATATGGTGGGTGGGATTAATTTTGGAAGGAAGAAAAAGATGGTTTCGGTTTAGGGGAAGGGTGACGGCTAGGGGTTTTTAGGGTAAGTTGGAGGCTTTATATAAGCCTTAGATTCAGCCGATTAATTTCCTTGTTGAAGATGTTTTCCTTCTTGAATCAAAATTCCTCTTTATCTTGAACTCTTTTCCTACAATTCAAAGACAAATCAAATAAGGATTAAAATTAATGATAAACTAATAAAAGAAAATAAATAAAGATTTGTAAAGGGATTTTTAAACTTAAAAAGATAAATATAAAAGATGTAGTTTTAATCTTAAAGAAAATAAATCTATCCTAAAAAGTGCAAATAATCGAAAATAAAAAAAATACAAATTAAATAGTTAAAAAAAAATTTAAAAAAAAAACATAAAAATAAAATATCGAAAGGAGAGCATGCTCATGCATCTCCTAAGGTGACCACTTCTTTGTTACGTTCCACATGGGCACCATTGTAGTGCTTTAATCTTTGTCCATTAACTTTGAATTCATGTTTGTCAGTGATGGACCCTATTATCACGACAGCATGGGAGAATGGTTTGACAACTTCGAATGGTCCCGACCATCTTGATTTCAGTTTTCCTAAGAAAAGCTTTAGCCGAGAATTGAATAAAAGAACTAGTTGCCCTGGCATGAATCACCACGACAATAGTTTCTTGTCATGCCATTACTTTATTTTCTCCGTGTAGATTTGTGCATTGTTATAGGCGAGTGCACGGAATTCTTCTATCTCGTTGAGGTCCAACAAACGCTTTTGTCCGGCACTTTCCCAATCCATATTCACGGTCTTGATTGCCCAATATGCATTGTGTTCGATTTCCACCGGTAGATGGCATGTTTTGCCATAGACAAGTATGAAGGGGGACATACCTAAGGGTGTTCTGAATGCAGTGCAATATGCCCAAAGTGCGTCATCTAGTTTTAATGACCAATCCTTCCTAGAGGGATTTACAACTTTCTCGAGTATACCCCTCAATTCTCGGTTGGAAATTTCTGTTTGCCCATTGGTTTGTGGGTGATACGCTGTGGCAATCTTGTGTGATACTCCAAAGCGTTGCAACATCTTAGCAATAAGTCTGTTGTCAAAATGCTTACCTTCGTCACTGATAATTGATTTCGGCATCCCAAACCGTGTAAATATGTTTTTCTGCAAGAATCGTTGCACGGGCTTGGAATCGTTGTTGGGAACTGCAGCTGCCTCAACCCATTTAGACACGTAGTCAGTGGCAAGTAGAATGTAGAGGTTGCCGAATGAAGATGGGAAAGGTCCCATAAAATCGATCCCCCACACATCGAATAATTCCACCTCGATGATGTTTTGGAGCGACATCTCATGTCGTTTAGAGATATTGCCCGTCCTCTGGCAACGATCACATTGCTTGTAAAAGTCTTGGGCATCTTTTTACAGTGTTGGCCAATAAAAACCGGATTGCAAAACTTTGGCCGTGGTACGGGTTCCTCCACAATGTCCTCCATAGGGTGAAGAATGGCATTGTCGGAGTACATTCTGTTGCTCTTCTTCAGGGACACATCGACGTATAACCTGATCTGTACATTGTTTAAACAAAAGAGGCTCATCCCAAAAGTAATGCTTAGCATCGTGGCGGAACCGCTTCTTCCCTTGGTGAGTAAGTCCATAAGGTAAAATACCACAAACAAGGAAATTAACTAAATCCGCGTACCAGGGTATTGCCGAGGCATGTGCTGCCGTGTCGACTACTCCCAAAATTGCTGAGGCGTGTGCGTCTAGGGTTGTCGAGGCATGCGCATCCACGGTTGCTGAGGCATCGAGGGTTGCTGAGGCATGCGTATCCATGGTTGCCGAGGCGTGCGCGTCAAGAGCTGCTGCGGCGTTGAGGGTTGCCGAGGCGTGCGCATCAAGAGCTGCTGCGGCGTTGAGGGTTGCCGAGGCATGCGTATCCATGGTTGCCGAGGCGTGCACGTCAAGAGCTGCTGCGGCGTTGAGGGTTGCCGAGGCATGCGCATCCGTGGTTGCCGAGGCTTGCGCGTCAATTGATACCGAGGCGTCGAGGGTTGATGAGACATGCGCACCCATGGTTGCCGAAGTAACTAAAAGTTGCTCATCCGGGAATTCATCGCATATCTCTAAATCCGCGTTCTCCTCCCTATTGCGTTCTAAACGTGATAAGTGATCAGCCACTTGATTTTATGTTCCTTTCCTGTCTTTAATTTCAATATCAAATTCTTGTAAAAGTAATATCCAACATATCAAACGAGGTTTGGTATCTTTTTAGCAAATAGATATTTAATTGCTGAGTGGTCCGTATGAACAATTACCTTTGTACCAATCAAATAGGATCGAAACTTGTCAAATGCGAAAACTACAGCTAGTAACTCTTTCTCCGTTGTCATGTAATTCACTTGAGCAGTATTAAGAGTTTTACTAGCGTAGTATATCACATGGAAGGTCTTACCAGTGCGTTGGCCTAGGACTGCTCCTACCGCAAAATCACTTGCATTACACATGAGTTCAAAAGGTAGCGTCCAATCTGGTGGAACGACAATGGGTGTTGAGGCAAGCTTTTCCTTTAGGGTTTCGAATACTTGGGTGCAAGAATCATCAAAATCGAAGACTTTATCATGTTCAAGCAAATTGCACAAGGTTTTACAGATTTTAGAAAAATTATGAATGAACCTCCTGTAAAAACCTACATGTCCAAGAAAGCTTCGAATTCCTTTAACCGAACTTGGTGGGGGTAATCTCTCGATTATGTCCACCTTGGCTTTATCTACTTCAATTCTCTTGGATGAAATCTTGTGGCCGAGCACTATTCCTTCATCTACCTTAAAATGACACTTCTCCCAATTGATGACTAAATCAGTTTCTTCACATCTTGCCAACATCTTCTCTAAATTGCCGAGGCAGCTGTCGAAGTCATTACCAAAAACAAAAAAAATCATCCATGAAGATCTCAAGGAAGTCTTCGACCATGTCTGAAAAGAGTGCCATCATGCATCTTTGAAAGGTTGTTGGGGCGTTACACAATCCGAACGGTATCCTTCGGAAAGCATAAGTACCGTATGGGCATGTGAAGGTTGCCTTTTCTTGACCTTCTGGTGCTATGGCAATTTGATTGTAACCTGAATAACCATCAAGAAAACAATAAAAGGGTTTACCTGCAAGACGGTCAAGCATTTGATCAATAAAGGGTAATGGGAAGTGATCTTTCCTAGTGGCTTTGTTTAGCTTTCGATAATCCATACAAACCCTCTAACTGGTCACAGTCCTGGTTGGAATGAGTTCATTGTTTTCATTACTTACCACCGTTATACCTCCCTTTTTCGGTACACATTGTACCGGACTTATCCATGTACTATCAGAGAGAGGGTATATAATGTCAGCGTCAAGCCACTTGATGATTTCTTTCATTACAACCCCTTTCATGGCGTGATTCAGTCTTCTTTGGGCCTCAATTGAAGGTTTGTGATCATATTCCAACAAAATCTTGTGCATGCACAATGCCGGCCTAATTCCCTTTAAGTCGGCAATTGTCCATCGTATTGCCTTCTTGTGTAGCATCAACATTTTGATCAGCTTCTTTTCCTGATCAGGCCGTAACTTAGAAGAAATAATTACAGGCAATGTATTATCGGTTCCTAAGTATGCATATTTTAGTTGCTCTGGCAACTGTTTCAACTCAAGAATCGGTGGTTGTTTAATAGAGGGCTTTTCGAGCTTACCTTCCTTACCTGAGTAAACCAGTGGTTCAAAGTATGTACATGGTCGATTGACTAGCCAATTTGCCTCTTCTTATTGTTCCTCATCGACCAGTTCTTCATACTCCTCAGGTTCCTCTTGATCGGCAATGTAGTTGTCGAGGCAACTAAATTCCTCGTCGAAGTTAAACTCTGTCGTGGCAAGGAGAAGTTGGCATTCTTCTGGATCATCGGCATGCCTTAGTGTTTGGAACACATTTAGTTTAACTTGCTGGGCATTCACCCTCATTGTGAGTTCTCACTTTTCAACATCGATCAAGGTTCTCCCTGTTGCTAGGAATGGTCTCCCGAGAATGATAAGTGCATGCTCATCTGCTTCACAATCCAAAACAATAAAGTCAGCGGGAAAAATAAATTTATCAACTTTTACCAGTATGTCTTTGATTTTTTCCCTCTAGATGCACATAGGATATGTCGTCTAGCTGTAGCATAACTGTTGTAGGTCTTGCCTTCCCGATTCCTAGTTTCTGGAAAACCAATTTAGGCATCAAGTTTATGCTAGCCCCAAGGTCGCGTAATTCTTTCCCGACATAGAGGTTTCCAATGGAATAGGGTATTGTGAAACTTCCGAGATCCTTCAGCTTGGGTGGCATGCGATTGTGCAACATGGCCATGCATCCCTCTGTTGCGGCAACTGTTTCAAACTCTCCTAACCTTGTTCTCTTGGACACAATGCCTTTAAAAAACTTGGCATAGTTCGGTATTTGTTCAATTGCTTCCACCAATGGCAAGTTGATGTGGACTTGCTCTAGGATATCAAGAAACTTCTTGAATTGATATTCTTGCTTTTGTCGCTTCAACCTTTGTGGGAATGGTGGTGGAAGTCGGATATCTTCGATCCTTTCATTGGTCTAGAACCTGATTGATGGCATTGCTGGGGTAACTGGACTTGCCGAGGCATCATCAAATGGGGTTGCCGTGGCGTGCCTATCGTTGGTTTGCTGAGGCATCCTTATCGCCGGTTGCTGCGGTAATTCCTGGTTCAGCATCTGAGGTTTTGTCGCTGGGTTCGTCTTGATCTTTTTGTGGAGTTTTGTTTAATGAGCGAGCTTGAGCCTCTTTAAGTTGTTGGCCACTTCTAGTGGTGATCGCCTTACATTGCTCATGGCCTTTTTCGACTTTAGTATCACTAGGTAAACCTCCTTGCGGTCTAGTATTCAGGTTTTGAGCAAATTGTCTGACTTGATTTTCTAATGATTTGATTGCCGCCTCTTGGTTTTGCAATCTCATCTCGGTCATGTTAATAAAAGCATCAGTTCTTTTTATGAAGTTACTATTCTTAGCCATATAAGATTCAGTTTTCAACATAAAAGCATTGAGAGAATTTTCCAAAGAACTAGATGTTGTCGGTTGTTGCTGCAGCAACTGTTGCTGTGGCATATTCTACAGGAATCCCGATGCTTGTAATTCCCCACATAAAAGCTGAATTTTCCAAAGAACTAGATGTATTGGACATCACATTTTTGTTCTGGTTGTAATTCCCCACATAAAAGCTGGATTCTGGATTCTGCAAACATTCAGAAGAATCATGGTTACCACCACATAACTCACAAAAGGAATCCATTATCTTGACTTCCTGTGTGTTGTTTGGTTTTTGCATGTTCTAGACCATCTTGGTTAGAGTGGCTAATTGTGCCGAAATTGAGTCTGATGATCCCAGTTCATGTATTGTGGCTTGGCGTCTAACTCCTCTTCTAGTAGAAGGGAATTGATAATCATTCTTGGCCATCCTGTTTAGAATTTGCATTGCTTCCTCCGGTGAATTATCTAGGAGTATGTCATTTGCCGAGGCGTCTAGCATCATCATTGTTGGTGTATTCACGGCGTTGTAAAACATTGTTACTTGTGTCCACACTGAGAATCCGTGTAAGGGGCATTTGTGTAGAAGTTCTCTATATCGCTCCCAAGCCTCGTACATGGATTCATCATCTGCCTGTCGAAAAGAAGTAATGCCGTTACGAAGCTTATCAGTCAAATTTGTAGGATTAAACCGAGCAAGGAAATCATAACAAAGATCGGTCCAAGATCTTATTGATATGGCAGGAATGTTATTCAACCATGCTTTCGCCCTATCCCTCAGTGAATAGGGGAATAATGCTAATCATAAAACATCGGGGGTGACTCCGTATATTTTGAATGAGTTGCAAATCTCGAGGAAAGATTTAAGATGTTGCCGTGCATCTTCAGTTGCTGAGCCGCCAAATTGACCAATTGTGTTGATCATATTAAACATCACCGGTTTCAACTCAAAGTGGTCGGCTTCAATTTCAGGTGCAACCACACCTGGATTAAGTCCATCAAAATCTTCTTCAAGATAGTCTCGAATAGTTCTATTTCGTGCAAGAATCACTCCTCCTCCTGGTGGAACATCTTGATTCATATTGCCGTCTTGATTAGCCATTGCTACTCTTAACCTTCGTCTAAGTCTTTGTAAGGTCCGTTCGATTTCTGGATCAAAGGGATATTCTGGTGTAAACGGTCTAGCTCTGGTCATATACCAATGCAAAACCAAAGTTTGTTAGCCCTTTGAATTTTAAACAAGAAAAATAAAAAGTGCAAGAAAATAAAAACAAAGTCGCTATTTCCAATCCCCAGCAACGGCGCCAAAAACTTGTTGCGCGTAATAAGTGCTACGCAATTGTGCAAGTATACATGTCGCAAGTTATAGTATAAAAGATATCGTCTCCACAAGGATTGGAGCCACTTCAAGAATCTAATCTCTTGCACTGTAAAAAGTAAAAACACAAATAGAAGATTATAAGAGTTTAGCTAATAACTAAACTAGAAAGCAATAACGTAAAAGAATAGATGAGATCAAATAAGAGAGATAGGCCAAGTTATTGTGAGTTGAGGTGTGATAGCCGATTGGACCGTCTTGGTAAAAGAGTGCAAGGGCAACTCAGTTGCCGTGGCAACTTGCACAACGGGGTTGCCTTGGCAACTAATCGATGGTTGCCTGGGCGACTAGTTGGGCAACTACTTGGGCGTCTGGGCAGCAACTTCAAGGTTCGGCAGAGTGTTCTTCAATGGTTTCTTCTTATCACTAAGTTGAAACTCTAGCTACTTGTGCATGCCTTGATAATACATCCCTGCGTGAATCAAGGGTGAACAACAACCAATCTTGCGCTCATCTTAGCCGTTGAAATCCTTAACTTATTCCTAAGCCAGATTAATCTTCACCATCAATAGATTGAATAAAGATCATATTCATTCGTTTCTTGAATTTAACTCTCCCGATATTAGAAAAATAGATGAAGTTACGAGATCCTCTCCCAATTCACTCGCAAACAAGAATAAGAACCAAGAATGAATAAACCTTGAATAGAAAGTGCAAACTCTTATTACCTAAACAAAATCCAATTGTTTCTCACAACCACAAAACACAATAACCATAGCCAAATAGATTTAGTTCATGGCTAGGTTCCAAAGAAACACAAGATAAAGAATTCCTAGTATGAACCTGATTGAACAAGAAAGAAAAAGATGAAGAATGGATGAAGCCTTCTTGTCGAGATCTCCCCCTTGAAGCTTGTCAAAATTTCTCTCTTCTCTCTCTCCCTTGTAGTTGACGGCTTGGTGATCTATTTATTGGGCTAGGTCAAAGTCCTTCTTTGAGGCGGAAGTTAAGCTGGAATTAAATTATCTTTAAAGAATATAATTCTTTATTATATTTATATTCCTTCTAGAACTTCTCCTATCTTCTTGGGATTTAATTCTTCTTTAACCTCTTCATGGAAATCAAACTCCTTTGGGATTTAGCTTTGCTCCACGTCATCTTGGGCTTGTCTAGTCATCAATTTCGACTACCATATCACCTTATTCTTTGTCGACAATTGCCCTGGCAACTGGCTCGGCATCTCCTTCATGCATTGCCCTGGCAACTAGCTCGGCATCTCCTTCATGCATTGCCCTAGCAACTAGTTCTAGCCTTGCTTTGGCAAGTGATTCTGCACATACACACAAAACACACCAAAGCAGCATATTTTCCCACAAAACTACCAAGTTATGTAATCAAGCTCAACGATGGAAGGAAACATGGATTAATGCATGAATGGCTAATTATGCAACTAATATGAGCCTAAGTCTAACAATAATATGAGTAAAAATGGTAAGAAAAATAGTACTTTTGAACACTTATCATCCACCAAGGAAACAATGCAAACATGCATGAATGGCTAATAATGCAACTAATATGAGCCTAAGTCTAGCAATAATAAGAATAAAAAGGGTGACTAAAATAGTACTTTTAGACACTTAACACCTACTTCTTGATTTATTCCATTAAGGGCCTCCACTTTTGGTAGCACATCTTGGTTTCCCATGTGATACTCACTATAAGCAAATGAGCTTGACATCTTATTCACTAGCCCGGGGATAAGAGATTGTCCTTTGATAAGAACATAAGTCTGAAATGGGCATTCATAATTTGCATTTGTCCGAGAAACCTTCCATGATAGACCTGGTGATTTAGTTGACCATTTCCTCTTACGACCTCAGGGAGTCTGATCATTGCATTCGTTCACTTCTTTCTCTCTTTTCACTTAACATTTTTAGTATTTACTTTCTGAACAATCCAATTGCATTTTCTCCAATCAGAGTCTGCTTTTTAAATTACACATCTTTATAGTAGATATTTCAGTGTTAACTTCCAAAATCTCCCACTTCAAAAAGTTTTGAATTTGTAACTTGAAAATACAACAATCTTCAATGTCTCAATCATAACTAACAATAGTCTCAATACTGTAACAACTTAATTAATAGGGATTTGATAATTTCTCATGATACGGCGAAGCTTCGAGTAATTTGAGACCCAGTTTAGATTCGGACTTTCTACTAACAAGAGCATCTTGAGCATATGATCTTGGACCATTCTTTGGTACAAAAAAATTACATAAAAATGCCAAAACATTTCTCTGACTCTGATAAACCCCATACAACAATGAGTTATACACAAAAGTTTGTCATAGCTTTTGTCATTTTCTTTTAGCAAATAATAGTCTTGGATTGAACTGGGTTCCTCACTTTCGGAACATAAATACCCAACCCTGATGAGACCAAAAGCTTCAGTAAGACCATTATCAGAAAGTGATTTTGAATAGAGTAGAGCAACAAATCTGAACATGACATTGGATAGGAATGATTGTCTTCTTTCCTAAACTCTTCAGCTTTTTTGTCTCGTATTTGTATTCTACTCCTTTTGCAACCAATTCCTTTGTAGGCAAACTTCAACCTTCAACTGACCTTGGCATTCATTACTTTAGAGGAAGACTATTCTGCCCCTCATCTCTGTTAGGATCATTACATCCTCTGACTGCCGCTAAACCATAGATCGGTAAAATTTTTGACTAAACTCTAGATTTTGACTTCATTAAGTCTTTCTATGTCTGTCCACTAAGCTTCCCTCATTTTAGCATTTTCAAAATCCACCAGTGCCTCTAAGCTAAGCATTCTGTTGTTCTCTTCATGATCAAAACTCATATCTTCTAGATTCTTTTATAGATGCCCCCAGTTATATTGATCCAAACTTGCTCATCTTTTCCTTGGCTTTTATTTCCATCTCTCTTTTTACTTTTTTTTTTCTCTTTTTTGACTCTCTTTTTTTTAACTTTTTTTGCTCTCTTTTTTTTTGCATGAACAGCCCTTTCAGACTGAACCCTTATGTGAGATAAGTTTTCTCTTTGATTATCAATGTTGTTATTTTGTCTGGAATATTTCCTTTCTCAACTTATTTGACTCCAACTAATGTCGTAGCTCGTGTTTCTATCTTGTTCTCGGATTGATCAACCTTTTCCTTCATTTGATCCAATTGGTCCTTAACAACCTTTGAGCCTGCTCAACCTTAATAAATCTGTTACCCATGCTTTTCAGAACATAAATTTAACTAATGCAAATGTTATTATTTTTTAAAACAAAATGTAATATCTTAATCCAAAATGCAGTATTTCAACAAAGTGCAATATTTTATTTTACATAATGTTTAAATGATGTAATGCATGAATGCACAAGGTATCGATTTCAAGAACTAGTCATTAGAACAACACCCAATTAACTGAAAGGTCTAATACAGAGAAAAGGCAATATGTTCACTAGCTCCAGCTCCTTTGGTTGATCACTTTGTTAAGTCTTTGAGTCAACATTTGTCCTAGCTCGGTGTTGATATCAGAGTGTTGTTCCAGGCTCATGACTTCATCAAACAAAATCTGCACATGCCAGACGAGTTACTGCACTCGGCTCTTAAAGTTAATCATTTCACCACTCTGTTTCTGGATAACTTGGATTACTACCCCAGCTTGATTTCCAGTTGTTTTATCCCTCATTGCAGTACCTCTTCGAAACTATCGAACTGATCTTTCAATTGTTGTATTGCCTTTCCTGATTTTGACACTTTCCTCAGCTCATCATTTTTATAAGCATTTTCCCTAATTATGGTATCCTTCGGTAAATTTCATCATTTATGAATCCTGGATATCGCCTCTGAGTTCAAAACCTTTTTTGTTCTTCCTCGAGTTCTTATTTGTCAGCAACAACCCTTGAATATCCCTTCAATTTATTCATCTTGAATGCCCCTTTAATTTATCTGTTATCTATCTTCTTTATGTTTATCACCGTTTTTCAAATATTGTGTCTTATTTATCTCTGTAACTACCACTAACTGTATCCTAAAACTTGAACTGTTGTTGAGCTTTGTGTAAACCCTAATTTTTGACCATTGGAGTAGTGTAGAAAAGCCTCTTATTTCTCCATTGTTAGTGTTACATGTATTCTCCCGAGAAGTGAACAATTACACCGGGCTTCATAAGCGGGTCACGACCCTATATAACTATTGATCCATTTGACTATCTGACAACAACACTATAATTTTGAAATTTTATTGGAAATGACTCTTCGTATTCCTGTCTTATAGTTCTCAAATTACACTGGTTCTGGCAAAACTTCATCACGTTCAAAAATTTTCGGTACAACCTTGCATTAATGACACCTGGTCCTCCACGTATATTATTTTCGCTCTTGTATTGAGTCTTCTCGAATCCAGTCCACAGTGACATATTATCCCCCACTTGTCCATTAGACCCTTCAACTCTTATGTCACTGCCTGCTCGACTAATTCTCGAACCGATACCTCTCATGAAGACAATGTAACATATAACAAAACATAGAAAAATTAAACAAAACAAAAAACTGTGTCGGTATGGTGAAGTAATATTGTAAGCAAAAATAATTATTACAGGTAAAACAATTTATATTGCGTAAAATTAACCAGAGAACAGTTTATTTTGCATACAAAAATAACCAGAAAAATAAATTTAAATCAGCAACACCCTGTCCTAGGTCCCTGTCTGGCTCTAGTGGGGTAGCTTCTATTACAAAATATGGGTTTCGATCTAGACTCTAGGTACCCGAGTGTTGTTACTGGACTAGTAAGACATCGATTCGGAAGTATACGACCCCTTATAGCGGAGGCATAACCTCACGGTATATAAGGCTAGTATATTGGAAGAAGGACAAAATCCAATCACGGAGCTGAATAACTCACGTAAGATGATGCCTCACTCCCACTTAAAGGTGAAAAGCCCGGGTAGAAGGCTTGTGCATGAATGACAATTTATATCACACAAGAAAAAGCTACCTACATTTTTCCAGAAAATTCATCCAATAATTATAGGAAAAATTAAATACAAATTACTGTCCTAAAATGCCAAAATGCCACGTAAAATTAATTAGGCCTGACTCTCAGTTTTTTAAACTCCTCAGCGGAGTCGCCAAGCTGTCGCGACCATTTTTTGAAAATCGACACGTGTGAAAAATAGCCTGACGATCGATCTTTTGGAAAATTAGGGATTTCTGGCCATTTTTAATTTAATCTTGAAAACTTAGGGTTTTCGTATTAAATTGGATTTTCCTTTATTTATCCTTGAAAAACATTTTGGAGTCGTCACCGATCACTTCGAGGTAGATTGGACACCGAAAAAACAAACCAGAGATTCTGACTTAAAAATTGGGTTCGAGAGCCGATTACGTGTAGGGAAGGATTAGCACCCCTACAAACGCCCGTTATCGGTACCTTTAATTTTATGTGGCATTTTGGCATTTTGAATAATAATTTGAATTTAATTTATCCCATAATTATTAATTGAATTTAAATTCTGAATGCAGATATCCTTTTATAAGAAAATTCATTTTGTTTGAATACGAGATTAAAAGCACCTCGTTAGGTGGCACCCCTATTCGTATTTAAAAATGAGTTTCCAACATAAAAGGTTTTTAATGAATGATACTTTATTGTCTTGTCAATTTCAAGAACTAATCCTAAAAAGGCTCTAATTAATTACTTATTTAAAACTATGAATATTAATTCATTTAATGGCTTTTATGAGAAAATGTCATTTCATGAACACATTCCATATATTTAATGCCTTTAAACTAATCATATTCCTAATTAATTAATTCTTCTAATTAATTAAAGTTCTAGTCCTAATTAAGGCTCTAACAAATTATGTAATCAATTTTATAAGTAAAAATATGTATCGAATATACACCTTTATGACCAAGGCTGAGATAACACCCCATTGTAAACAATGGAACACCATCCAGATTTAAACCTCAAAGATTCTATTCGATACACATTTAATTAACTACAATGTATTAATTATTAATGTCAATTAATGAACTACATTTAATATCCAATTATAAGTGCAAATATATTAAATATATACATTAAAATTCATGTTGAGATAACACCCCATTGTAAACAATGGAACACCATCCAAATTAGGATTTTAAAATTTATATTTAATATATTTTTAATTACTACAATGATCTTACCTAATCCAATTATTGAACCCTAATTAAAGAAACCTAAACTAAAGGCTCTAATTATTAATTAAACTAAGTGTATTTATTGTCTAAAAAATAATTCTACATGCTATTTAAAACAATGCTCACACATAAAAACTAATTGCATTTAAAATTAAATAATTACTAAATTAAAAAAAACAATTAACAATAAAACTCACTTTATTATTATAAGGACTGAAATGAAAATAATTACAAATTCTAGCATCCAATTACAAATGTCCAGTGACCTAATTGAAAGAACACAGACCTAAGGGGTACAATTAAAGGTTCGGGTGACCAAAATTGAAAGAATTGTAAAATTTGGGGTTCAATTTAAAACAATTAAGGACCAAATCGAAAGAATGTGAAATTCTGGGAAAAAACCAAATGATATCCATCAAAAGTACGCGGGTCAAGAGCCCGACCCGTTGAAAACGCGCAGGTCGTCCTTGACCCGCCTCCAAAACGACATAGCTCAGCTTTGGGTATAAAAACCCCGTTTTCAGCCTAAATTCTTTCTTTTTCCCTCATTTTTCAGAACCCACCCTCTCTCTAACTCTCACATTCTCTCTCTCTCTTACAAACACCCCATTTCCCATAAACCCAACCGAAATGGATTGAAATCCATGGTTTTGGGATGAAGATCCCTTGTGTTCATCCAAAATTGGATGAACACCAAACTTTATAGCCACTAAACCACTACATGCTCTGCCGTCCAATCTAAAGCCGCCACACTCTGGCAACCGTAAGCCGTTCGTCGGCACCGAGATTCGAATCCCGGCCACCGCAGGCGACGCCGACTGCCCTAGAGCAATTTTCGACGATTGTCTAAACTCCAGTCATCCCTGTCCTCACTCCAGCCACCAAACCTAATACTTCGGCAACCGCCTCACTTTGGTCGGCCGCCACAAGGCGATTTTTGGCCGCCGTGGGGTGAAATTCGGCCACCGTCCTCTACCCAGATCTACCCAGATCCGGTCGGATCTACCCTTCTTCCCCGACCTAGGCTACCCAAAACTCTATTCCTCTTCGACTCCGCCATTGTCCAAACCCTAACCGCCACAAAAGGAGATGTTCGATCCATTTTATATTCATTTTTACTACTGTTTTTTGGCTAAACTAACATGATTTGGTGTTTTTCTTGCAGGAAACAAAAGATCAAAGGAAAAAATACCTTCCGATGGTAGTTTTACAGTTCTGGACATCATCACCTGCGAGCTTCCGGTGACCGACAAACTTCCTGGTGGTAACTGCTCGGCTTCCCAGAGACGATACGAGTTTCCAGATAGGTTCAGTTGTCGAGAGGGTAAATTCTCTCTCTCTTTACTATATTTATCATTATTAATTATATTTATTAGTTTATTAATGGCTAATCATTATTGCTAACTGGCTTTTCTCTCTCTCCCTATTTATAGGTGTCAGGCTGGCTAACGTAAGCAAAGCTAGCTAGTAATGAGAAAACACACAATCCGTGTGAAATGGGTCTGGACGAATGAGAGAGTGCCATGTGGCATGGTTTGAGTGGGAAAAACCAGTTTTGGGCCATTTGTGCTTGTTTAGCTGACAATGGGTTGCAAATGGGTTGTAGTTTGGGCGGGAAAAACTGATATAGATTTAGAACTTGGGCTTTCAGTTCAGGCTTTGGATTTTTAGAATGTAATTGGACTTTTTATGGATTTGTAAAAGGACATTTGTTTATGGACTATTTATGGGATTTATTTATTTACTATTTATTATCTATTATTTATTAGCTCGGTCAAAATTCGGGTATTATATAATCATTTATTTCTCTTCCTCTTATCCCCTTTGAGTTTAAAGTATGTGGAGTTTTTGGTATGGTTTTAAGGGTTTTCTCCTTTCATTTATCCGAACAAAAGCACGAGAGATTGTAGCGCTTAAAGATGCCTTTTTTTTTTTTTTTTTTTTTTTTTGAGATTTTAAGGAACTCACATATGAGGATGCTTTGAACGAGTTAATGATCTTTATAGCTCCTTTATGGGTCATTGTAATTGTTAGTGTTATTTTGTAGAAATGTTGATTGATTGTTCTAGTTCTAAGGAGTCAACTCTAACACCTTCACTTTTTTCATTTCAAGCTTGAATTTAATCAAGTCTCTGTTGCCTTGCCCAGTTTCATCTCTTGGATTTCAGATGATGGGGCTCAAAAGGATTCATTTGCTTTGTCACTTCCCCACTTGATTTTCCTTTTCGACTTACTTTTAGCTACATAACAATTGATATAGAATTGAGCTTGTCTTTGATTGTGCTAATAGCTAATATTTTTTTGTAATTGTGGGCAGTTCATCACAGATTTCAAAGGAAGAAACCTACGTTGCACTGACAGGATACATGGACGTTAACGAGAAACAACATTTTTCAAAATTACAAGTACGACAAATATAAAATAAATTTTTAAAAAATGTAAGAAAGAAAATCACAAAAATCTTTTAAATTCATAGTAAATTAGAAATTAAAAATCATTAAAATCACAATATTAAAGTACAAGTCTACAACCAAAACAACACTAAAAAATCATTCGTTGTTAACATCCTCTAGACTTATCAAGTGAAAATTTCGCAAATTCTAAATGTTCTACATTTTTATTTTTATTTTTATTTTTAAGGAAAGTAGGCCTCCTGCGCACCAAGATTCAACGGATCAAGAGCGCCCATGCTTTATTAATATCACCAGATAGATTGCACTATGAAATAACAATAAAAAACAGATCACAGGAGAACTGCATCTATGAGAAGCAAACCGAACCAGCACAACATACCCACTACGCCTCCCACATTAAGGCCATGAACCCTAAAAAGAACTCAATCCCTCACCTAAAGAAGATACCGATGCCATCCTTAGCCAAAAAAATTTGCAATACAATTCTCCTCTCTTTAAGAGAATTGAACCCTGCAATAGTTATGTCCCTACGACCCTATTTGGTAAACAAAAGTTTGTGCTAAAATTAGAGCTTTGATCGGTCAAATCCACTAATTTAGATATTTGGTAAATAGTAGATTGAAATAACGAATTGGGTTGAAACCTCTAATTTTGAAAAAATTGCTAATATGAGCTTTTTGAAATTAGCGTTTTTGACATAAGAGTTACAAAGATCCCTTCACCCTTAACAATTATAAAAAATCTTCAAATAACTTAAATTTAACCCTTTCTATTTTAATTCTTCACCCTCACATATTTACTTTGCTATATTTGTAAATTAATATTTTTTTCTTTTTTTCCCTCACACATTTATATTTGTATTTAAATTTAATATTTAATTAAATTGTATTCAAAATGATTATATAAATAATAAATTAATATATTGAGTACGTATAATAAATATAAATATCATGCTATCATAATTCATATAATAAATATAAATATCATGCTATCAGAATTCATCAGTGATCAGGTAATCATTTACAGTATAACATTCTTTAAAAATAACCCAAATTACATACTATGAGATCAAGGTACTCGAGTCACATGAATAAGACACCAGAGTGTCTAACCTAAACATGTAAATGAGTACGTACTCGAGGATGCTCGATTCTCCTCATAAAAGCACCTTGTTTCCCCAAGGTGTATGTGACACCATCGTAGTCACAAAAACATGTAATCATATCATAACTTGAGTGATGCAGGTGCTAAGGACTCTATAGATATCCAACTATACCATGGACTCTCGTAACATAATACTTGGGCATTTCAATTCATCAATAATCAAAATGGGCAATTCATACCCTAACTTCCTTCATATATAAAATATATGTCACTTGCCTTTGCTATTTTTATGCATCAAATCAATGTGCTTCAAAACAATGTAAATCATTTCTATATTAGGGTCGACTTATCACAAGTCTTGCCTTTTTCAAAAATAACATATACATAAATAATGCACTCATCTGTAGCGATGCAAAAGTAGCCTCACTAAGCTTATTTGGTAACCTTCTCTTTTCCTCTAATACTTGTGTCTCCCTCAGTCTCCCTCAGAACTGTAGAAGACCAATTGAATACATACATTACCATACTTTTGTTAGACTCAAATCTATCATTGCTAACTTAATTTACAAAACATAACTATTCGAATATAAAATATTTCTGAAATTTCCCCCCAATTTCCATGTGATTTGGTCCTAAGGTCCATAGTGACCATTTTGGACATCAAACAATTGTTCAAGCTCAATTAGAACAATTCCATTACTACTTGTTCACTTTGGGTTAATATCCTTTTAGACTTTAAACTTTGTTAAAGTGACATTTTAGTCACTACTTCTACATTTGTACTTGAATTCATGTACAAATCAACTAATTATTCATTTCTAACATTTCGATGAATTTTCCTTTGACTTCCGAGTTTTGGCCGAATTAGTCCCTTACCAAAAAAAATCTCAGCTTTGAAATGGTTTTTCATCATTTCTTTTCTTGTTATTTCAATCCTTTTAACTCTCTATCATGCTTGAATCACTAATTCTATCAAATATTCATCAATAGCATATTAATTTATTAATTCAAGAATCATCCCCTTCATTTCTTCATCAAGCCGAAATGGTCCCTCTCTTTCCAAATATTTTCATTTTGGTCCTAAATTACCAAATCAAGCTAATTTAATCATAATCTCATCATTTCTAATGCTAGAATAAATTTCACAATAATTCCCCTATATTTCCAATTCTAGCCGAATTGGTCACTTGGAATCTAATAGAGAATTTCTTTATCCAGACTTCAAAATCAAGCTTACAACATCATAATTTATTCATTTTCATCCTTGATTCAATTCCCTAACCAAATCCTAAAACTTAGGGTTAGGGTTTATGTTCTTAAACATAGAATTAAATCCAAATCAAGCTTTTTTCATGTCTACAAAATCAAATCTACTCAAATCAAACTTTAATTCCATCATGTATTATTAATCTCATAATCTTCTTCTTCCAAAAACATAACTTATGCTTAACTTTACCATGCAAAACTATCATCAAAATGGAGAGAATTAAGCATAGATTAATTTACCTTAATTTATTTTACTTGAATCTAACTTGTAAACCTTCCAAGTAAGCTTGAAAATGGAATTTTCTTCTTTTCCCATTGTTTTTCTCTCCCACGACATGGAGGAATTAGAGGAACAAATTTTCTATTCATTTTATAGGTTAATATACTTGTTTAACTCTAATTTTGCCACTTGTATAATTAAAATGAATTTTAATCCATCTTACTAAATTGTTCCTCAACCAAACTCATATTTAAAAGTCTTCTTTAAAATTGCCATTCCATTAAATTTGAACCAATTTGGTTCATTCATAACCGGCCACTTCCAAAGAAATCATAAAATTTTATTTTATAATTTTTATTCGATCCAATTATCCGATAATCACTTATACGTTTTTTCCGTTAATCGAACTATCAAATCTAATCCAAAAATATCATATTTTCTAAATTCCATAAATAAATAATATTGTCATAATAAATCTCCCATATTTATGGAGTCAAACTCTAAAAATTGGACTCAATCCAAAATACCGATGATTACCCGAAATCTCTATCGGATAAAATATTTCCTTAAAAATCGTTTGACAGATATTCATACGAATTATTCCAAAAAAAATTTGAGTCATTTATATCGATCAAAAACACGGATATGGGACCTTCCCACAGGTCACCCATCCTAGTGCTACTCTGGTCTAAGCACGCGTAACAATTTTATTCGATCCAAATTTGATACCTTCTATTGCATCTAAATTTCCAAATCTGATATCAAAATTCTTATTGATCATATTCACCCTTATACTGAATAAAGTAACTTACTTGATATTTTACACTTTAGTCCCCAAACTTTTACTAAAGTGTCATTTGGTCACTAGGTCTTATTCTTTTCAGATTCGGGTCAAACTTCATATGAACCCTTATCTAACTTGAAAAAAATTCGGGGTATTACAATTCCTCCCCTTAAGGAAATTTGTCCTTGAATTTTAGAACGTACTTGGGTTGAAAAGTTGCGAATATTGTTCCTTCATCTTCTTTTCAGTCTCCCAGGTGGCTTCTTCGACCTTATGATTTCTCCACAATACTTTAACCAATGGGATCTTCTTGTTCCTTAATTCTTTGACTCTGTACACTAAAATCTTCATGATTCCTCTTCGTAGGTCAGATTCGGTTGTAGTTCAATTTCTTCAGGAGTGATGACATGCGAAGGATCTAATCGATACCTCCAAAGCATGGACACATGAAATACGTCATGAATCTTGATCATATCTGGATATAACGCCAATTGGTAAGCCACTGGTCCAACTCTTTTTAGAATCTCATATGGCCCAATGAATTTGGGACTAGGCTTTCATTTCCGACCAAATCGTAGCACCTTCTTCCAAGGTGAAACTTTTAGGAATACTTTGTCCCCTACTTCATATTCAATATCTTTCCTCTCTTTGTCTACATAAGCTTTCTGTCTGTCTACGGTAGTTTTAATATTATTCTGAATAATTCTTACTTTATCCTCCATTTCTCGAGTTAAATCAATCCCACTTATTTTCGGATCATTCAAAACATTTTGTTCTTGCAACTCAAACCAATTAAGAGGAGTTCTACACTTCCTCCCATAAAGTGATTCAAAAGGTGCCATCTTGATACTTGCTTGATAACTATTATTGTAAGAAAATTTAGTTAGAGGCAAGTACTTTTCCCATGATCCTGTAAACTCAATTATACAAGCTCAAAGCATGTCTTCTAGAATCTACATTATTCGCTATGGTTGCCTATCTGTTTGCGGGTGAAATGCTATACTAAAATTTAATTTAGTACCTAGAGCTTCATGTAATGCACCCCAAAACTGAGAGGTAAATCTTGGGTCTCGATCTAACACAATTGATACCAGAATACCATGCAGTCGTATTATTTCCTTAACATACAGTTATGCGTACTTATCTAATGAATAGTCCATATGAACTAGTATAAAATGTGTAGACTTTGTCAGACGATCCACAATGACCCATATTGCATCCTTTCTACTCGATGTAACTGGCAACCCTGAGACAAAGTCCATTGTCACTCTTTCCCATTTCCATTGAGGAATAAAGATTGGCTGAAGTAGTCCAGAAGGCACTTGATGTTATGCTTTAACCTGCTGACATGTTAAGCAATTGGTCACAAACTCCGATACTGCTCTTTACATTATTGGCCACCAATATCAAGTTTTCAGATCTTGATACATCTTATTACTCCCTGGGTGCATGGTTAACGGACTACGATGGGCCTTTGACAGAATCTCTTTCTTCAGATTACCATCTTCAGGAATATACACTTTACCTCGATAATACAAACAACCATTAGACTTGATCTCATAGTCTTGCATTTCCCAAGATTCAGCTTGTCTTCTCTTTTCAAGATTCTTCATCCGAAAGTTGTAAATACTTGATCTGATCCTAAAAAGTTGGCTTAAGCTGAAACTCTGCTGCTAATGAACCATTTTGTCCCAAAGATAGTTGTGCATTCATTGCGTGTAGAACAGAAAATGTCCTCCGGCTAAGAGCATCTGCTACTACGTTAGCCTTTCCAGGGTGATAATCAATGACCACGTCGTAATCCCTTAAAAACTTGACCCATCTTCGTTGCCGCATGTTCAGATCTCTTTGTGTCACCAGGTACTTCAAACTTTTGTTGTCCATGTAAATATGACACTTTTCACCATACAGATAATGTCGCCAGATTTTCAAAGCAAAAATCACAGCTTCCATTTCCAGGTCATGCGTTGGGTAGTTCATTTCATGAGTCTTGAGTTGTCGCGATGCATAAGCTACAACACAACCCTCTTACATCAATTCGCAACCCAACCCGCAATGGGACGTGGCACTGTACAAAGTATACTCCTTTTCTGGTTCTGGTTGTATTAAGATCGGTGCTTGTAATCACTCATTTTTTTACCTATAAATATATATTAGTGTTGCATGTATGTTTATTATATTGTATATTTATTGTTTGCATGAGTGTTACTAATATATATAAAGTGTATGCATGTATATTATAAGCTATGTATGTATACGTATTAAAGGTGTATGTGTGTCGCGTGTGTATTTAGAGTATGAGCGTATATGATTAATATATATAGATCTTATGATAATTATGGGCAGGATTATATGTACGTATGCCAATATGTTATACTTGTATAAGTATAGGTTTGTATCATGTATATGTATTGCTGTTATAATTATATTATTATTATTATTGGGCTGACAAAATGAAAAAATTAAATATATTAAACCCAAATAAAAATGAAGTCCAAGTCCAATTACAAATCCAATTACAAAGCCCGGTTGGCCCAAATCTAAATCTTATCTAATTACAATGTACAGGTAACTGTGGGCCGTTGGATCAAGATCTGATCCAACGGCCACGATACAACTAAGAGGTCAAAAATATCTGCCAGCCGCGTGTTCCACACGTATGGAACGTTCTGACTCCTCGACTGCGGAGCTCCACGTGTCAAGATCTGGAGCCGTCTCATCAAATCGAGGCTTCATCCAAGCCGTTCGTTCTTCAAGCCATCTCGACCGTTAGATCAGATCTAATCTAACGGCCAAGAACGCGTCTGGCCGCTGGCAGAACATCCATACCACCACCGCGCCGATATTCAGTCCCCGTGTTCAGAACATGCCCAAGACAACAAGCAAAAATTGTCAGTTCAGTTCAGATCTGAAAAAGCAAGATGCAACTTGCAACAAAACGAAGACAATAATATATATGAAACGGGGACTTTTGTAAAAGGAAAAAAGGGGAGATGTAAAAAAAGAACAGGGAGAGTGGTATCAAGAAAAGAGAGAACAGAGATCTTGTAAAAACCAAAAATTGTAACCAGTCAAGTGATAATCAAAAGACAGTCCAGTGGTAAACACTTGTCTCTTTTTCTTACTTGTTTTCTTTACATGCATATACGAAAGAAAAAAACAGAAACAAAAAAAAGAGAGAGAGTCGTCTTACCATCTCTGTTTGTGGGTCTTCTCTTCCTTAGTGATAAGCCTTTCGGCTTCTCCAAGTCTGATATGGTGAACTAAAGGGAAGGGAAGGCCCCTGGTAGTTCCGTTTTGGTCTAAAAAATATTTTTTTCGCTTCGTATTTTCTAGATCTAGGGCAAATAAGTGTGTATCCTCTGAATCCAACCACGGATTCATGTTGAGGACGAAAAGAGGGTTATTTTGGTGTGTTTTGGAAGCCTGTCGGCGTCGGTTAGGGGCAGCCGGCGGCGGAGAACACGGCGGCCGGCCGCCGGATTCTGGGTTTCAGAAGAACAATGGAGAGAAAATGAAGAACATGGTTCTTACAAAATCAGAAAAAATGAGACGAATGACCAAAAATCTGATTTCGGCCTAAAAGGGGGGCTTTTATAGTTATTATTATTTTGCTAAATGTGTAAATTACGCACTTAATCATCCCGCGTTTTCAATATTTTCGTTTTTGTCTTGCCGCATGGTATAATTACAATCCCAGTCCCCCTGATATTTCAAAATCTTGTAATCCAGTCCCTAAATTACACCGATTCAGATTTTAAATGGTAAAATTACCCCCTTAACCATCCCGCGTTTTTGAACTTTTCATTTTGGGTCTGCCCCTTGGTCTAATTATAGTTCTGGTCCTTTCAGGTTTTGTTTTTTTCGCAATTTCGTCCCTAAATTACATATTATTGTTCTTTAATTTCTGCCACTGACTTTTGTTTTTCTTTCATTTCAGTCATGTATTCTTTGTAAATATTCATGTTCGTATTACAATCGTATGTATTGATATTCTATTATTTTATTTTATGTCCCTCGTATATGACTTGTATTTTATGTTTATATGTATATATGTGTTAAGCTATTGATAGTCATGTTTTTTATCCGGTTATTCTTATTAAAGCATGTTATGTTCTATTTGACTCGTAAAACAACATGTTCTTGTATTTTTGTACGTATTGTATGTTTTCTTGGCTTTTAGGTTATGTGTTAGTGTGTCTTCTTTTATGTATAATAAATTGTTCATATATGTTGAAATATGTTTTATTAATAGCATGTATGTCTTTTTAAATATTTGTTCGTCTACATACAACGTAATTATTCCTGCATTGTTGTTCTAATTGTTAAAGTTGTTTTTATTTATCATTTAGAATAATATGTATATATGCATGTTTTAATCTAGTATATCATTTATGTTAGATTAGTATTCTGTTATGTCAATATTTATTACATTTAAATATTTTGCCACGTTTTATATTTTTGCCACTTAGATTGCATATGATTTATAACTTGTTAATGCGGTGTCCTTTTATCCGAGCGTAAACGGGGCCAGTATCAAGCGTAGTGATAGTGGTTGGGCGTTTATTCTCGGGTAACGGGACCCTTAAAATTTATTCGCAATTTATGACCGAATTTTAAAATAATCGTCACTTTAATCCGGAAAATCTAATATTAATAAAGCGGTAATTATTAAAGTACCAATTTTGGGCGGTGTGGGGGTGCTAATCCTTCCCCATCCGTAACCGACTCCCGAACCCGATCTTTTTGAATCTCTGGTTTTATGGTGTCCGGCCTACCTAAGTGGCCGGTGGCGACTCCAATCTTTAAATAAAATGCGGTTTTTTAAAAAAAAAACCCACGGAATAAACGTTTTATATCCGAAAAATCACAAACACCTCTCAAACACCTTTCAAAAATCCTTCTTGGACCATCGTTTTTATTTAGCGATGAGAAGTAGCGAGAAAAAGACATCGCTACAGATGGCGACTCCGCTGGGGACATCTTTTGTTTTTTCAAAAAAAAAACAAATGAGAGTCAAGCTTTTAAAATAATTACCGCTTTACTAATATTAGCAGTTCCAGATTAAAGTGACTATTAAATTAACATTCGGTCATAATTGCGCGTTAATTTTAACGCATTTAAAATATGGCATATAAACTCGTCTTTCTAAGTGGAGGGGAAAACGCTAATGCTTTCGTGGAGATATCGTTCTCCCGTATGGCCCTAGCAAGTACCTTCGGGGCTCGAGTACCTTATGCTTTCGTAAGGATATCGTTCCTTCGTACGGGCATAAGCGAATGGGTTCCCCGGAATTGAACTCGGTTGAAAGGAGCCTGTAATGGGTGATGATCGGGGGCCTTGCTACTCTTAGTAGAGGACAGCGAGGACAATTCGGGTACCTCCTAGAACCAAAACTGCATGTAAAGAACACATAGAAACCCACCATGTTAGAACCATGCGGATAACCTATGTGTCTTAGATGGAATGTAAATAGGATTGTCTTGTTTGCTTATCGCATTTAATTTGCCCTTTTATTATGTACTTATCATTTTTGTCCGGTACTGACTTATGTTCTTTTGCTTTGTTTTTGCATACCATTGCATTCGCATTAGACAGGGCATTGATTCCCGAGTGATTTCTCTCATAATAGAAGATTGTTCATGATGGACCAAAGGTTCTTTGACCTGAAGGAAGGGGGTCCAATTCCAGAGTTCCATCCCAAGACTAGGACAGTGACAGCCGAAGAAGAACCATTCAAGGACACCAGAACAGATTCGGTAAGCAGTGTCAATCCTGGTGACAAACAAGATGAAATACAAGAACTAAAGAAGCAGATGTCCGAGATGATGGACCGAATGAATGCCATGATGAAAGGCAAGCAGCATGTCGAATTCAGAAAAGATTCGATCAGGGAGCAGAATGCGGAACAGAATGGTCAGAATGACAAAATAGACAACACCACTAAATATGACAAATCGAATCCCTTCGTGATCAATCTCAAGAAGCAGACAAATAGCATATCTGGGGAAGATACCCAGGGAACAGAGGCAAAACCATGGGAAGTTCGAGAATCTAATGACATCAGAAGACATTATCCTATACCCGTGAGATACACTGAGTTACTTCCGTTGCTTGTCGAAAGGAACCTTATCATACCAATGAAGTCTGTACCAAGAAAACCTCCTTATCCGAAAGATTACAACAGTCGTGTCCGGTGCAGCTACCACATAGGCGATTCGAGTCATCACACTGAAAATTGTAGGGCCCTGAAGGACAGAGTTCAAGATCTTATCAGAATGGGAATTTTGGGTTTCGAAGACGGACAACCCCGATTCTTCAACCAGCCAGCCGTTGCCCGAGGGGCAAAGTCGAAGGAAGGTCAATACCGAGCCCAAGGTTTGGATAACACAGAAGTGGGTCACTCAAGCAGGATAAAGTTAGGAGTCAATAATAAAAGCGTCTCAGAAGATGAACTTACACACAAGCGCGACCAGCTCGAGCATGAGAGGCACAATCTTAGCATGAAATCAAAGAATGTACAAGAAGAGTACCAGAAGCTGCACTTTGAATTCAAGAATTTCGGTCTGGGTGACACCGCGGAAGAGTGGGTCAATGGTATGATTCAGCTGAGGAACGGTTCAGAACGCTGGAAGCAGAAATGCAAGAATAGTAAGAATAAAATCAGATCATTATCACAGAAGCTGGAAGAAGCTGAGGGCCAACGCGACTTTCTCCAAAATGAGTTGGAAAGCAGTCTGGCCATGGAATTTATCCTGAAATCAAGTCTGCACCAGGAAATGAATGAATCACAAGCCTTCCAAATGGAAAACACAGCACTCAAAGAACAAATAGGGAGGCTCGAGACTGCTTTACATACCAGTGAGATCCGTGTTGGGGCAATGACCGTTAAGCTACAAAAGGCCGAGCAAACAATACGGGAGAAAGACCGGGACATGAAGATGGTTACGACTCAAGCCCGACAAGTAGCTCAACAGGTAGCAGATTTAGCCGATGCAGCAGCACCAATAAGCCAGAATATGGATCCGGCATTGGACCGCGAAGGAAAACTGACGGGACTATTAAATGAGGTCAAGACATTAGGTGCCAGGGCTCATCGCTATCTATAAAACCCTAATACCGGATGTAATGAAACCTCTTGGTCTGAATGAAAGATGTCCTATAGGGACAAATCATTTGCGGAATCAATGCTTTATTGCATTCATGCATTGCATTTCATCACATTTTTTATTGTTTTATCATCGCATAGCACTTCATCATTTAATACATAGGGTTCGATGGAAGAATTAATCGAAAAATGGAACGAATTGAAGAGTCGAGGCTTGACCAGTCAGAAGAAAAAATCGAGAAAGAGCTTAAGAAGAAAGAGAAGATAAATGTTTTCAATACGAGGGAACTCTGCCTAGTCCCTGATTTGGTCATTCCTCCAGATTTCAAGGTTCCCGGATTTGCGCAGTATGACGGAACCAGCTGCCCGAAGATTCACTTAACCATGTTTTGTAGAAAAATGGAAGGATACATGAAGAACGAAGAATTGTTGATCCACCATTTCCATGATAGCCTGACGGGACCAGCAGCAGTGTGGTATAACCGTTTGAACAGAAACCAAGTTAGGTCATGGGGTGACCTCGTTAATGCCTTCTTGGACCAATACAAATATGCTTTAGATTTAGCACCCTGTCGACAGTTTCTTCAGAATGAGAAAATGAGACCAAGTGAAAGCTTCAGGGAATATGCATTAAGGTGGCGACCCAAGTCCAACCCCCTATAGCGGAAGACGAGTTGACTCCCCTATTTCATGCAACGCTTCCCTCTCCCTTCTTCGATGTGATGTTGGAGAAATAGAGAAATGGATTCAAAGATTTCATGACGATTGGAGAGAGGATAGAATATGCAATCAAAGAAGGAAAATTGGGCCTAAAGTCTAAGGACCGAAT
Source organism: Hibiscus mutabilis (assembly GCA_019671005.1). NCBI lineage: Eukaryota > Viridiplantae > Streptophyta > Magnoliopsida > Malvales > Malvaceae > Hibiscus > Hibiscus mutabilis. The sequence goes on along the minus strand of CM033749.1, from coordinate 19,836,556 downwards.
CGAAGATAAGATGGATAAGGATGGAGACGTAAATGAGTGTCATCTCCAGGGTTCGCGTGACCGTAAAAGAAGGAGACAGACTAACAAATTGGGGTCATCAAGGAAAATTCCTCGGACGAGCGCAAATTTGGAAGTGTTTGGAACATCTATCTCAGATATTTGGCCTCGTCTGGTAGAGGGTCACTATCTTGTTCCTAGGCCGATGAAGAGTGCACCTGATCTGTATGCCCATAGTTTTGACTCAAGTAGCACATGCGAATTCCATATGGGGGCACCGGGGCATCCCACCAGAAAATGTAGACCTTTACTGGATGAAATCAAGAAGCTGGTCAATGATGGAACCCTGACACAAGAGCTGATCAAGTAGTGGAGGACCAAGGATGAGAAGCAAATCTACATAGTGCTGAAGAAGCCATAGATGTCTCTACATTAAAATACCTTCCTGAAGTAATACAAGGGATCAACTCTATATGGCCCCCGTGTGGTAAAGATCTTTTGTGATGGGGCATGTTTGTTGATTTTTATTTTCAATAAAGAACATTTCGCTTAACATGTAATGTTTTGAAAGCACATAGATATTTTCTCGTCGTTGTAGGACACTGGATATCAATTGCAAAATGTGACATTAGATAGATGTCGTGACAACGATGTTGTGTGATCTTCCCCACCAGACTCTGGTCAGCAAAGCGAGATTATTACTCTTTCGATGATATTCAAGGACGAAAAAGCTCTAAATGTCAACCATGTAGAGTTGCTTGAAATTGAAACTCTAGGCATAATCTTCTAGGTAGTAAAGAAGAAACAAAACAAAAAAGGAAAGCAAAAAGAAAAGAAAGAAAAAAGAAATGAAAATAAAGAAGGAGAAAATAATAATAAAAAGTACTCCTATGTTCGAAACCTGGTAATAGGCTTGTTCGGATAAGAGTATGGAAATTTTGAGGCACTCCGCTGAAGCGATAGGGTGGAGATATATCATCCAATTCAAGAAACCTTAGCTTCATGAGTGATGGTAATATTTTAAAATCGTGACTATGCCGAGTAACTTGGGGCAGTGTTGTTTGCTCCATCGTTGTCCTCAAGACAAAGGACTGTGACGAATTGATTTCCTCAAATAATGATAAAAACAAAAACAAAAAAACAAAAAAGAAAATAGGCGATATCATGGGAAAAATTAAGACCCGCACCACCTAGAACTCTATTCCTAGAGTAATATTTCTGCGCTCAAGTGGTTATACAAGCCAACCCTTTTAGGGGCAGAGTAGATAATGAGAATTGAGAAAGAGTAGTACTCTGCAGCAACGCGGTAATCATGAGGATGAACCGAGTCACCAGGGAAGACTTCACATCTTTGAATTACCAAGTGATTGAATCTAAGCCACTCTTGCACATGATATCCAGAGCTCCTATGCTGTGTTTTCAAAATCTTGTATGTTAATCTAAATGATACCCTTCAGTGGAACACCAATCAGCAAATTGATAAGTTAAAGCAACAAAGATTTCCATGTATTACTTCAGAGGTAAGATCCAGAACACAAGGTTGCGGATACTATGGGAGCCCCTAACCAGAAATGATCTCACAATGCATAGAATGAAGATGATAACAGAGGTATAGGTGTCAGACAGCTCAAGAACAAGAAGCGAATTCCAGCCACGATGCCTTGTTTGGTTCAGGAAAATGAAGGACGAAACATTACAAGAATGAGCTTACAAAGTGAGGGGACAGTAAAAAGTAAACAGTGAGTCTCTAAAGAATTAAAGAACAGAGGTCGATGAATGGTGTCCGTCAAGAGGCAACAAGAAGATTGAGGTTAAGAAGCATTTCGCTCACCCCGATGATGAAATTAACAAATACTCAGAATGTTGGGTCAAAAGAACTGGAAGATAGCCGAGCACGATCGAATGGGGCAATGCAGAACAGAAAGAATAGTAAGATTCTCTGCACACGCATGATATAGCGTTTGTTGGTGAAACAGGTAGAAACCCCGAAGAAGAAAGGCGGGTGCTTGTGTAAAAGAACAAGAGTAGATGCCCATTGAGCAAAATTTGACGGAAATGAAGATCAAAATTGAGCATACCGCAAAAGGAAAGGAAATAGAGAAATCAGAAGAATGACTTTTCAGGACATAAGATTAACAAAAAAAAAGAGGAGAAAGAAAGCATAACATTACATGCATCATATAGATAGGGGCATGTCAATTTTGCTTGTTCCTAAACAGGTATTTGAAGAATTATCGAAGAATTTACCAAAGTCCATAAAGCAACAGCCATGTCGGCGTCAGATCCAAATATTAAATCCTTCGGGTCATCGGTAAGCCTTCGGGCACGATGTTAAGTCCTTCGGGCCATCAGTAAGACTTTCGAGCGTGGTGTTAAATCTTTCGGGTCATCAGTAAGTCCTTCGAGCATGATGTGGCAGCATATCAGCGTGAGTCCCCATAAAACAACAGCCATGTCGGCGTCAGATCCAAATATTAAATCCTTCGGGTCATCGGTAAGTCCTTCGGGCACGATGTTAAGTCCTTCGGGCCATCAGTAAGACTTTCGAGCATGGTGTTAAATCCTTCGGGTCATCAGTAAGTCCTTCGGGCATGATGTGGCAGCATATCAGCGTGAGTCCCCATAAAACAACAGCCATGTCGGCGTCAGATCCAAATATTAAATCCTTCGGGTCATCGGTAAGTCCTTCGGGCACGATGTTAAGTCCTTCGGGCCATCAGTAAGACTTTCGAGCGTGGTGTTAAATCCTTCGGGTCATCAGTAAGTCCTTCGGGCATGATGTGGCAGCATATCAGCGTGAGTCCCCATAAAACAACAGCCATGTCGACGTCAGATCCAAATATTAAATCCTTCGGGTCATCGGTAAGTCCTTCGGGCACGATGTTAAGTCCTTCAGGCCATCAGTAAGACTTTCGAGCGTGGTGTTAAATCCTTCGGGTCATCAGTAAGTCCTTCGGGCATGATGTGGCAGCATATCAGCGTGAGTCCCCATAAAACAACAGCTATGTCGGCGTCAGATCCAAATATTAAATCCTTCGGGTCATCGGTAAGTCCTTCGGGCACGATGTTAAGTCCTTCGGGCCATCAGTAAGACTTTCGAGCGTGGTGTTAAATCCAATCTCAAGCAAGCATAACATGTATCATAGACATTATAGGTCATTCAAGGTTAACTACTATTTAGGCATGTGAACAAGCAAAACATGTACATTTGATCCCTTCCTATTTGACAATAGCAAGTTGTAGCATGTCATAAAACAGTTTCCTCATTCATTGAGTCTTAATGTCATGTATAGCATTAGACAAAAATGTGTTCATTTCATTTCAATTTCCATATACTAGCAGTAAATCAAGTTCATGTGAGCATTTATTCGAATCATACTTCCAGTAGCATGCATGGTTTCATTCTTTACCCATTCGGCAATTCAAGTTCGTGTATACATGAATTATTTATAATATTTATTCAATCATTTATATGTTCATGCAAGGCATTCAACTAGCATACTTGCCTAGAACATACTCAATTCAAACTCATAACATATACGAAGCTTAACCCATTTAATCCATATAAGAATTATGTTATTACATACTCCAAGTTTAGCATTTAAGCATTCGTGACATTACAGGCCAACTCAAGTTTATATATACAACTTTCGAGTAACATAATGCATGTCCTAGCTTACTATATACAAGACTAGGTGCCACCAACCACTAGGAGCATTATAAGCAAGTACGGATTCATACTTATGCTTTTTCTTGTGTCTTACTTCAAGCTCGAGAAATCTGACTTCGGGATCAAGTAATTCACCTTGAAGCACCTCACCTATGGTTTGGGAAGAAAGGAAACGAGAGTGATAAGTACGATATGTACTTAGTGAGGTAGTACTAGTTCTAACCAATTATTATGTCATGTCTCCATTAATCAAGTAGCCCTATTAAGGTTTATAGCATTCCAAGTCAAGCAAAAATCATGAACTTATGTATCATCATACTTATGGAAATCAAATACTAAGGCAAGCAAATGTTAAGTAACCAATTTGTCAAGCAAATCAAGCAGCATGGTAAGCTTATCGAATAATCATCAAGTAAACATTTTCTAGTATCATTCGAATAGCAAAATAGCATGACAAGCAAAATCATAGATCAAAATTCAATCTTCAATCACTTCAAGTCAATCGATAGCATGTTTAAACAATTCACAACATTTCCAAGTCAAGTAACATAATCACAATTTATTTCAAGCTTATCACTCAAGATATGTTCACAAGATATACACATTGATTCAAGTGAGAGTATAAGTCCATTTCGAGTAGCATTTCATGTGAAAAATTTATCAAGTGTACAAGTATACATTTTAAGTAGCATGTAAGCCTTAAGCCTAAATTATTGCTTGTTTACTTTATTTAATTTAAGCCTTATTACTTAGCTGTCCATTATACATATTTATACATTATTGGAATGCAAAACAGTCCATATTTTCATTTAGTCTAACCAATTCAATCATATAACATGTACACATAATTCACAATGCCAAAACAGTCCATATTTTCATTTAATCTAGCCAATTCAGTCATATAACACGTACACATAATTCACAATGCCAAAACAGTACATATTTTCATTTAATCTAGCCACTTCAGTCATATAATACATACACATAACTCACAATGCCAAAACAGTCCATATTTTCATTTAATCTAGCCAATTCAGTCATATAACACGTACACATAATTCACAATGCCAAAATAGTCCATATTTTCATTTAATCTTGCCAATTCAGTCATATAACACCTACAAATAGTTCACAATGCCAAAACAGTCCATTCTTTCATTTAATCTAGCCAAATTCAGTCATATAACACGTACACATAATTCACAATGCCAAAATAGTCCATACTTTCATGTACAAGATGTACATAGCAGTAACACTCATTAATTCAAGTAAGATCGAGATCTGTTTCAAGTAACAATCATGTAACAAGAAGTTCAAGTATACAAGTCAAGTAATTTGTTTAAGTAATCAAGTTTGCATGTCAAGCAATTCAAGCAAACCAATCAAGTAAACATTAGCTCAAGTGAGACCATAAGCCATTCCAAGTAGCAAATCATACAATACAAGGTACAAGCATAGGCAATTATCATTTCAAGAGTTTCATGTCAAGAATCAAGCATTACATGTCAAGCAATTCGAGTATTTCAAGGATTCATGTCAAGTGATTCAAGTGTTCAAGATTTCTTGTCAAGTCATTTAAGTATTTCTAGATATAATTCAAGTATTCAAGATTTTCTTTTGAATTTCTTATTCAATTTCTCAATAAGGTTCATATCTTTTTAACATTTTTGCCTTGGATCACAATTGGTCATGAATAACATTGATCCGTGTTTGACCATAAAGGTCCAAGAGATACTTAGCTCAAAGCACATAACAATGGCTAATATTGGAAACATGAAATCCTATACTTCTCACTATCCAACCAACTGTCGCCAATCTCTGTACAACTCCCCCGTTACCTCCAACTGTCGCCAATAACATATTTCATGTAATGGGGTGTCCCCCCGAGCCGTGGCTCATAGACCGTAGTCCCAAGTATACCATGCATCATACCATTGTATCCAAGGACTTCCATTTTAGGCAACTAAAGTATCTTAGCTCCTATTAAAAGTTGTGGTGTATTTTATACTTTCAAGCTTGTTGTTGTTTCTTATGTTCCATGCTTTCATGTTCAAGGCAAGACAATTCAGGTTCAAGGATTATATTCAAGCAAGTATTTCAAGATCAAGCTTAGCCCTTAGGCTAGTTGAGCCTTAGCTCTTTATTTCACGAGTTTACTTGCTACTCAAGTAAGCAATTCGAATTATATTCCATTTTCAGGCATCTAGTTATGTCTTTATATTCATGGTTTATATCACTTTTACAAGTATTTATATCATAAGAGCAATTCTAAGCAAGAAATTCGAATGAATACATCCAAGACACGGAATCAAGCATTTCGAGTAGGTCACATTTCAAGTACAAGGATTCAAGCATTTCAATTAGATCACATTTCAAGTACAAGGATTCAAGCATTTCAATTAGCAAGCATTTCAAGCACTTCAAGTGACAAGCTTTTCAAATAGCAAACATTTCAAGTAGTAAGCATTCGATTAAATTGCATTCATGATACAAGGATCTAGCATTATATATCATTATAATACATACATATCACTACTCGAATAGGCACAATCAAGAACAAGAAATCAAGCATTTACATCCATAATGTAACTCAAGCAAGCAATTCGAATGGAATCATTCAAGGCATGGAATCACACAATGTTTACACATTTCTTTCTAAATAATTTAACTTATCCATTTCCATGCCATTACTTAATCACAAATTTCAGCTTAGTCCAATCTTCCCTTTTAATTCATATTTATGTTTAATTAAGCTCATTATCATGGCATATCAATAGCAAGAGAATATACATGTAAATTTTGGTTAGGACCTAAGTCCTAACCCTACCAAAACTACACTCACAACACTCCAAGCTAGCTAGTCTCGCAAGACTATCCCCTTTTCTTGTCCCTTGAATGCTCGACTTTAGATCCTTCTCCAAAGTCCTCTCCTTGCTCTAATAAATCACATAGATAGAACAAGGTCAAAACATGTAATCACAAAATCATTCAACATAGCAACAAGGTTAATACATTACATATACAAGACCAATAACATCTAAACTGCTGCTACCAGGCAGCAGGTGCACTACTTACTTAAACGTGCATAACTTTCATTCCGTACATCAGAATTTCAATTGGTTTACACCGTTTGAAAGATAACTTAATTTTCTTTCTAACCATATAGGCCTTTCATTTTAGTTATTTTCCAATTAATACAGTTTTTAACTTAAAGACAGACCAATTGCATTACTGGACAGTTTGCACTATCCCTAGATTTTCATTTCTAAAATCCATTTTACAATCCAGAATTCCATTTCGTTTGTTTCTAATGAAAATAGACATATTAAGGTTCCATTCATATAAATTTCAGCCCTTAATTCAATTCATACAATTTATAGTGAATTTTTAATGTTGCTGTCCAGAACTGAGTTTTCTGGGCAGATTTCACTAGGCTTGATTTTAGCTTCATTATTCACTTATTTTCATGCACACCAAAACAGTCTCTAATTTTTATATAATGCTCAATTGCCCTGTTTTCATTCTTAAACTTATTCATACTAAAACAATCTACTTTCATAGCAAAACAATCATTTAATTCCATGTTTTAAGCTTAACAGATTAGTCCTTAATCAATTTCTATAACAGTCCTCTAGCAAATCGATTCTTAACAGTCCTTAATGTGAAGTTATCATGCAAAGTGACCACCTCAATTTTTCAAATGTGACCTATATTTTCTAATCATGTAAAACTTAAACAAATTATCAATTTGTTTCGAGCAGCACCAAAATTCCCTAATCGTAGTGTAGCATTCAGAACTGCCCCAAATTTGATTCATACAAGTCCACATTACTTTTGAATTTATTGCTATTAAACTAGGTGATCAAAATTCTACTATTCTAATATCGTGTTCGATCATGACATGTTCCAAATCACCAAATCAACTTATCAATTTTATAAAATCCAAGATCTTACAACAACCATTTGAGGTTTTAATCATGCTCTACAATCTCAAGCTAAACAACACATCGTTCAAAGATAATTTCACAAACAATTTCCACATTTCAAATAAATTAAGAATATAGGTAGAGTGTTTCACCTTCTTCCTTAAGCTTTTCAAATAAACCTTCAAAATCTAAACTAGATCAAAGCTCCACCTCAAGCTTCCATGACTAAGTTTCAGCTTTCTCTCACTTTACTCTCAAAGGTTTGGGATGGTTCGGCCAGAAGGGAATGAAGAACAATGGTTTTAATTATTCCCTCACTAGGCCGACCCCTCTAAACATGCCTTCACTAGGTTTTGACATGTACACAAGCTCTTGATCTTTCCAAGATTTTACATGCAAAACTTCAATTAATCAAAGTCTTCGGTTCAATCCCTTAAAATTGGCCAACATACTTTACAAGCTTCACTTCCAGCCCTTAATTCATAAAATTTTCTAATCCTAATATATCTTAAACCAATTTAAGTCACACTTAAATTAGTGACATAATTCTAACATACATTTTGGGGGTATTAGAGAAGGGGTCTCTTGATGCAGCCCTTCAATATCAAGGCTTCTCGACCAAGTTGGTCGGACCACCCTTCCTAGGTGCAGCTGGTTGTCAATCGTCACACACCAACTCCTCACTCCGATCTTCTTCCCTCTCAAAGTTCATCCCCTAAATGCTTGCTTAATCATTCTTTAAATAGGCATGCGAAGAAGGGATAGGATAAGCCCTTGAGTTTGAATTTTAAATGCGCAAGGGATAAGATAAGTGATCATCTTATCCAAATTTGAAGTGATAAACTGATAAGCTAATAAGGTGATAAGCTGATCATGTTAGGGCTGACATCATACTGCCGACACTGCCTTGGCATCCAAGCTTGGCATGAATCTGCCAACCAATCTTGGCACCATCTTATCTGCTATTTTTTTGGAGATTGATCCAATTGCTATCTTTTCAGAGCCTGATTATTTCCTATTTTTTTGGGGTCCAACAGCTTCTTGGCATGGCATCAAGTTCACTTCTTTGCCAACCGGTGCTTGGCATATTGTGGTCCATCTATGCCAACAACACTCAGGCGCTCCTTCTTGTGTTGCTTTTTTGGGCCAAATCCTATGCCAAACCTGTAAATTTGCCAATAAAACAACCCTTCACACTAGCATAGACAGAATTCTTAACTCCTTATGCAAATGCATGGTTTTATCATCCTAATGCAACTAAATGCACATAAAAACAAGCAAAAGCACTATAAGATTGGCATTAAAAATAGTACTTTTGGAGAGGTAACACCCCTACTAAGGGTAGCAAGGCCCTTGATTCTCACCCATTATAGGCTTCAAACGAACCAAGTTCAACTCAGGAGGACTCATTTCCCATGCCTTCACGAAAGATCGGTATCCTTACAAAGACAAATAGGCATATGAGTCCCGAAGGTACTTGCTAAGCTCATACGAAGAATCAATATTCTTACATGTGCAAAGCATTTTCCCCCCACTCAAGCGATCGGGATGAAGCTCGGGTATAGAGCTTATAATCAAGCTTTAAATGTGTAAAATGAGATCATATTCATAAATGGGCAATTAAATTAAATTTTACATGAACTTAGCAAATTCCGACATTAAAACTATAGTAACCATTCTTTGCCCCGAGCCCAATATAAATACACATTACCCAGACCCAATTAAAAACCCAACAACACATGCCCAATTAAACTGAAATTACATGAATGCCCTTAACCCTAAAAAACCCTAAAAATAAACCTAAACATCCACTTGCCCTACAGCCGCCGCCGCTGCCTGCCACCCGCCGACACGTGCGCCACCATTGGCCACGCACACCGGCCACCTTCCACCACCGTCCTAATCTAGAGAAAAATCAAATCAAATTGTAATGTTTTTTATATACATGCATGTACTAAATCGGGTATAAAAACCCTTAGAAATCTGTAAAAGGAAGAGGTTTTTTCGATTCGAAATAATAAAAAACAGAGGGATTTCGGTATTTTTTTGAATGTAAAAGTGAGGTTGTTCGAAAATATATAAAAAGAGATTCGAAATATTAAAAAATTTCAGATTCGAACCTTCATAATATTGTTCGAACACAAGAAGAAACTCAGACCAAAAAAGGTATCCAAATCTAAAAGCGCAAAAAGTAAATATTTTCTCGGATATTTATTTCTTAGATCTAGAAATTTATGCATATATTCAACAAAAAATAACAGAAAATTTAAGTTTGGGATAAAAAAGCTCACCTTGGGGCGATTTTGAGGATCTACGACCAACGTGTACGGTGGCGCTCCGCCACCGATCGGCGGCAGTCCACAGCGGCGTTGAAGGTCGACGGCCAGCTGCCCACAGAGAAGAAGAGAGAACTAGGAGGGATCTTAATTTTTTTTATCATTTGATGAAGAAATGATTTTTTTGGCAATAAAAGTGCTATTTAAAGTCCTCTCAAAACGACGTCGTTTTAGGCGTCAGATACAAGGCCATAACGACGTTGTTTTATCCTTTGACCCACGCAGGTGACCCGACCCGGAGAGGATCCGCGCAAATTTTTAAAAAATAGGTAAATTACATTTTGGTCCCTCTTTATGGGGGCAATTACACTCTCAGTCCTTGAATGTTTTAAAATGTTTGCATTTTGGTCACTAAATTCAAATTTTATCCGATTTTAAAGGGGCAATTATAGATTTAATCCCTCGTCCTCATTTTTGTTCTCTCCACAAGCTTTCCCCTTTTATTTCCTTTCAATTTCTTCCCTTTTTTAACTTTCCAGTTTCTATTTTTTTGTAATTTGGTCACCTTTTTACATATTATTATTATTATTATTATTTAATCATCATATAATATATATTTATATAATATATATGGTATGTATATATATAAATAATCTATTATGTGTTTTGTTTATAACTATAATTATTCGTTTATTATATTTAATATTATTTTTATGCTTATTATTATATTCTCATATTTAATATTATTATTATATTTATGTGTATATATATATGTGTATTATATTACTTTATATGTATATGTATATATTATTTCGATTATATAATTGGTATATTATTATAATATTGTATATGTAAAGTTTCCTTTGTTTTTCATAATGTATAGTATAAAGTATTTTAACACTGTGTATATATTATTTTGTATATATATTATTTTTATTTTTTATTAATAGATTACATTATCACTATACTATGTATATTATTACTATTTCATGAAATATTTGTATATTATTATCATCATTAATCTTATTATTATTATTTTATAATATACGAGTATTATATTATATTTTTATTTTAATTTGGATTAAAAAAAATCAGTCATTTAAGGGAATATTTTCTGCTTTATTTCGGATACCGGTTAGGAAGTGATATCCTGACTCATTCAGGTGTCATCTTCATCGGTTTCGTAAATAAGAAAATGTTCTCCTTAGATCGTTTTCTTTTTTAGGATTAAATTTTAAATTAAAAATCAAATTTTTATTTTCTTACAATGACAAAACTCAATCAAAATGGGACCAATTTTGGGCGTTGTGGGGTGCTAATCCTTCCCCACGCGTAACCGACTCCCAAACCCAAGATTTTGAATCTCTAGTTACGTTTTAATGGTGTCTGGCCTACCAAAGTGGCCGGTGGCGCTCTATCCATTTTTTCATATTTTCCATCCATGTGCCATGATTTTTCATTTTTAAAATATTTACGGTGTTCTGTTGGGAGTGTCATCCCGGTCTCCTGGTGACGTCTCCTTTGACTCCGTAAAGAACCCATTTTTTCCTAAAACATTCTATTTTCGTAGAGGGTAAAACCCCTGTTACGACAGATGGCGACTCCGCTAGGGACGTTTTTTAGAGAGTGAGGCCAATGTTGATTTTGTGTTGTCTTGCAAGAAATTCAAAAATTCAATTTGATTTAATTTTTAATCCCTCGACATTAATGCATGAGCTTTCTACCCGAGCTCCTCAACCCTTAAATGGGAGAGATTACTTCGTTTCGTGGGGTCTTCACCTCCTTAGTGTTGTAATGTGCTCCTAGAGTACTGGTCCTTATATTTCGTGGGGTTTTCACCCCCGTATGGTATAAGGGTCGTATTCCCCCAAATCAATGTCCTCACGACAGTTCGGGTACCCTTTCCTTTAAATCAGAACCACATATAGTGAACCGTAGGAGCCAACCTTTTAAGCCATGTGAAACTCTACCCGTTAGCGGTCACCCCTTTTAGGCTTTTGGTGCATTTATTTTTTTGTACAGTTCTTTTTATCTATTTTAATTTTTTTACTTCATTAATTTATTTATTTGATTATTTTTTATCTGAACTAACCTTATATCATTGTTTTGATCGCATGATTATGCATTAATTGCATGACACCGTCATTTTAATTTTTTGCATTTCATCAACATGAAGTACTGATTCACGACTGGTTCCCAATTTAGTGTGCATGCATAAGATTTTGTTAGAAGATGATCACAAACCTTCGATTGAGGCCCAGAGGAGACTGAATCATGCCATGAAAGGGGTTGTAATGAAAGAAATCATCAAGTGGCTTGATGCCAGCATCATATACCCTATCTCTGATAGTACAGGGTAAGTCTGGTACAATGTGTACCGAAAATGGGAGGTATAACGGTGGTAAGTAATGAAAACAATGAACTCATTCCAACTAGGACTGTGACCGGTTGGAGGGTTTGTATGGATTACCGAAAGCTAAACAAAGCCACTAGGAAATATCACTTCCCCTTACCCTTTATTTATCAAATGCTTAACCGTCTTGCAGGTAAACCCTTTATTGTTTTCTTGATGGTTATTCATGTTACAATCAAATTGCCATAGCACCAGAAGATCAAGAAAAGACAACCTTCACATGCCCATACGGTACTTATGCTTTCCGAAGGATGCCGTTCGGATTGTGTAATGCCCAGTAACCTTCCAAAGATGCATGATGGCACTCTTTTCAGACATGGTCAAAGACTTCCTTGAGATCTTCATGGATGATTTTTCCATTTTTGGTAATGACTTCGACAGTTGCCTCGGCAATTTAGAGAAGGTGTTGGCAAGATGTGAAGAATCCGATTTAGTCTTTAATTGGGAGAAGTGCCATTTTATGGTAGATGAAGGAATAGTGCTCAGCCACAAGATTTCATCCAAGGGAATCGAAGTAGACAAAGCCAAGGTGGACGTGATCGAGAGATTACCCCCACCAAGTTCGATTAAAGGAATCTGAAGCTTTCTTGGACATGCAGGTTTTTACAGGAGGTTCATTCATAATTTTTCTAAGATTACTAAACCCTTGTGCAATTTGCTTGAACAGGATAAAGTCGTCAATTTTGATGATTCTTGCGCCCAAGCATTCTTGACCCTAAAGGAAAAGCTTGCCTCGGCACCCATTGTCGTTCCACCCGATTGGACGCTACCTTTTGAGTTCATGTATGATGCAAGTGATTTTGTGGTAGGAGCAGTCCTAGGCCAACGCACAGGTAAGACATTTCATGTGATATACTACACTAGTAAAATTCTTAATAGCGCTCAAGTGAATTACACAACAACGGAGAAAGAGTTACTAGCTGTAGTTTTCGCATTTGACAAGTTCTGATTCTATTTGATTGGTACAAAGGTAATTTTCCATATGGACCATTCAACAATTAAGTATCTATTTGCTAAAAAGGATGTCAAACCTCATTTGATTCGTTGGATATTGCTTTTACAAGAGTTTGACATTGAAATTAAGGACAGGAAAGGAGCAGAAAATCAAGTGGCTGATCATTTATCACGCTTATAATGCAATAGGGAGGAGGACGCAGATTTAGAGATATTCGATGCATTCTCTGATGAGCAACTATTAGTTGCACCGACAACCATGGATGCCTTTACCTCAGCAACCATGGATGCGCATGCCTCGGCAACCCTCGATGCCTCGGCAACTCTTGATGCGCATGCCTCAACAACCCTTGATGCGCACGCCTCGGCAACTCCAGACGCATATGCCTCGGCAACCATTGATGCGCATGCCTCAGCAACCCTTGAATCGCATGCTGCAGCAATTCTAGACGCACACACCTCGGCAACCATGGAAGCAGTTGCCACGGCAACACATGCCTCGGCAATACCCTGGTACGCAGATTTAGTTAATTTCCTTGTTTGTGTATTTTACCTTATGGCCTTACTCACCAAGGGAAGAAGCGGTTCCGCCATGATGCTAAGCATTACTTTTGGGACAAGCCTCTTTTGTTTAAACAATGTGTAGATCAAGTTATACGCCGATGTGTCCCTGAAGAGGAGGAGCAGAATGTACTCCGGCAATGCCATTCTTCACCCTATGGAGGACATTTTGGAGGAACACGTACCGCGGCCAAAGTTTTTCAATCCGATTTGTATTGGCCAACACTATACAAAGAAGCCCAAGAAATTTACAAGCAATGCGATCGTTGCCAGATGATGCACTTTGGGCATATCGCACTGTATTTAAAACACCCTTAGGTATGTCTCTCTTCCGACTTGTCTATGGCAAAACATGCAATCTACCGATGGAAATTGAACACAAGGCATATTGGGCAATCAAGACCGTGAATATGGATTAGGAAAGTGTCGGGAAAAAACATTTGTTGGACCTCAACGAGATAGAAGAATTTTGTGCACTCGCCTATAACAATACACGAATCTACAAGGAGAAAACAAAGTAATGGCATGGCAAGAAACTATTACCGCGGCAATTCACGCCAGGGAAACTAGTTCTCTTATTCAATTGTCGGCTGAAACTTTTCCCGAGAAAACTAAAATCAAGATGGTCGGGACTATTTGAAGTTGTCAAACCGTTCTCCCATGGTGCCGTGATAATCAAGTCCATCACTGACAAACTTGAATTCAAAGTCAACGGACAAAGATTGAAGCACTACAACGGTGCCCATGTGGAACGTAAAAAAGAAGTGGTCACCTTAGGAGATGCATGAGCATGCTCTCCTTTCGATATTTTTTTTGTTTTTATTTTTTTGAGCTATTTAATTTTTTTTATTTATTTTTATTTTTTAATTTCAGTTATTTCTCTTTTTAGGATAGATTTATTTATTTTCTTTAAGATTAAGATTACATCTTTCTTTCATATTTATCTAATTGTTTTTAAATTTTAAGTTTAAGAATTTCTTTGCACATCTTTATTTATTTTCTTTTATTAGTTTATCTTTAATTTTAATCCTTATTTTATTTGTTTTTGAATTGTAGGAAAAGAGTTCAAGATAAAGAGGAATTTGATTCAAGAAGGAAGCTTCTTCAACAAGGAAATTAATTGGCTAAATCTAAAGCTTATATTAAGCCTCCAATTTACCCTAAATAAACCCTACATAGCCGACCAAACCCTTATCCTTCCCCAAATCCCCTAGCCGTCCCCTTCCCCCAATCAAAACCCTTGTTTTCTTTCTTTCCAATTAATCCCACCCACCATATTTACTACCTATCTTTTCTATTTAACTTCCAAGAAACCTATTCCTACTTTTCATCTTGCAACTCTTTAGTTTCTTTTGCTTTCTTTTCTTTGTTTCTACCAAACTCACAACCAAGATCATCCATGGCATCCAAAATCGAATTTTGGTTCATCCAAGTTCCTCCAAAGAACCAAGATACAAGAAGTTTGCTACTGGTGGTTTAAGAAAGATTTCACTCCAAGTTTGAAAGCTGAAAGATTTGCGAAGAACAAGGCTTCGAATTCTCTAACTCTCATCAAGATTTCGGCCTTGAACCATTCATCTTCGAAAGGATTGCACATCAAAAGTGGCAAATCTTTTGCCATCAATCAGAACTGGGTAACATCTCATGGGTAAGAGAATTCTATGCTCACTCACCTAACCCGGATAATCCTTATGTTTTTGTTCGTGACAAGGCTATACTCATAAGCCCCAAAAACATCAACACCTTTTTACGGGCTCTACGTTGAGAAGGACGAGCATCAAGCCTTTGTTGATCAACTCACGCCCAAGCAACTCGACAAGGTGCTTCAAGGACTCACTCTACCGGGAACTCATTGGAACGACAGTAAATACAAGGGCACGGTAAATCACCTTTGGCTTAAACCCGAGGCAAAATTATGGAATAAGTTTGTTAAAACTTCTTTAATGCCCACAACACACAATACTACCATTGATACACCTCGTCTTTTTCTCATACATTCTATCTTGCATAATTGCATCATTAACATTGGAAAATTATTTGTGATGAGATTTTTGTATGTAGCACAAAAGACAATGGTTCTGTTTTCTTCCCTTGCTTAATTTCCAATCTTTGCAAGGAGATGTATGTCCCAAGTGAGTCTTTTGATGAAAAGGCCCTACCAAAGTCTAGTTGGAATCGAGCATAAATCCGAAAGCTAATGGGAAAGGCACCGATAAAATCCCTAACGCCTTCAACTACCGCGACAACTCATGCCGCCTTAGTAACTCCTAATGCCCAAGCAACTGATGCCCGAGCAACACGGACAGCAACCCCGGGACAACTTGAAGCACTCTTACAACCGTTGGAGAACCGCCTTAGGCAAATTGAAGACCGGCAACTAATGTTCGTATGGTACATGAAGGATCACAACAATGCCATCACCCAAGTCATCCAGGAAAAGTACCTGAACAACCGCATGTTGTTCCCCATCTTTCCTGCTGAAATCCTTGCCACGACAACCAATGAAGCAGTTGCCACGACAACCGCAACAGATGATGCCGCAGCAACCTACACTACGCCTGCCCAAGCAGTTGCCATGGCAACCAACACTAAAGATGTCGCGGCAACCAAAGCTAAAGACGCATCGGCAACCACTGCAAAAGCCAAAGGTAAAACACCTATGCCTGAATCAACTCGTACTGAATCATTGTCTGATTTTTCAGATTCGGACGAGTCCTCTATTACACCAATAAAGACCACACCAATCAAATCCTCCAAGCCCAAGTGAAAGGCCAATGACATTGAGGAAGAGGACGATGAGGACACCCCCGTACGAGGATCGATTCCACCATTGGCAACAAGAAAGCAAACACCGCGTTCAAGCAAAAGAATCAAGACACGGGCCAAAAGGAAACTAATCATCCACGATGACGAACTCTCAGAGTAAGTCCTCATTTGCATTTTACTTTTCTTTATTGTTATTTTTATTTTTATTTTTCTTTGTTGCATACATTGAGGACAATGCCTCACTCGAGTTTGGGGGGGATTGTTATTAGTTAGTTACCATGTTTAGTTGTGTTCATCTTAAGTATTGCATTTAGGATACATAAATTGCTTGCCATGCCTTTAGTTGGAACAAGAATTGCCTAGATTTGATGAATATCCGATGATGACTTTGCCAATGTACTTAATGGATAGAACTTTTTATTCTAGGATAACCATGGAAACACTTAGAATCTTACTATGATGCTAAACTTGATGAAACACTGTTGTGGCTTAATTGATTTAAGAAATTCTAGCGAACTTAGGTTGATAGTTAAAAAATTGGGGAATTAGAATAAAAATTGGATGAATGCTAGAGGTGCCCGAAATTGGCTCTAGCATGTGCTAAAAATTGATCACTAGAGGTGCCCGAAACCGGCTCTAGTCAAATAAATTAATTAACTTAAGAAAACTAAAAACAAAACACTAGAGGTGCCCGAAACCGGCTCTAGTTAAAACATGTTAAAAGAACCCAAGGAAGTAATTTGAAAACCTCTTGTTTGCATAGAATATGAAAAATCAACTTGCACACAACTCTGCACACACTCACAAGCATTATAGTTTGATTTCGAGTAACTCCTAAGTTTTCCAAAAAATGAAAAGCCAACCATACTTTGTGCCACATTTCTGAGAATTGAAATCAAGTTCAAAGCTAAGTTTGTGAAAATTGAAGTCTTGGCGGGTAATTATTAGTTTGCATTGCTTGAGGACAAGCAATAGTTTGAGTTCGGGGGTGTGTTAAGCGTCTAAAAGTACTATTTTAATCACCCTTTTTAATCATATTATTGCTAGACTTAGGCTCATACGAGTTGCATTATTAGCCATTCATGCATGTTTGCATTGTTTCCTTGGTGGACAAGCTTGATTTCATATTTTGCTTAATTTTGTTAAAAAAGGGTGCTACCGATAGTTGTTATTGTGTGTGTACAGAATCACATACCTAAACAAGGCTGGAACCAGTTGCCAGGGTAGTACATGAAGGAGATGCCGACGTAGTTGCCAGGGCAATGCATGAAGGAGATGCCGAGCTAGTTGCCAAGGCAATTGTCGATAAGGGATAAGATGATATGGCAGTTAAAATTGATTAGTAGATAAGCGCAAGATGATGTGGAGAAAAGTTAAATCCCAAAGGAGTTTGATTTCCATGAAGAGGTCCAAGAGAAATTAAATCCCAAGAAGATAGGAGAAGATCTAGAAGGAATTTAAATATAATAAAGAATTATATTCTTTTAAAGTATTTAATTCCAATTTAACTTCTTCCTCAAGAGAGACTTTGACCTAGCCATATCCTATTTAAAGGAGACCAAGCCGTACACTCCAAGAGAGAGCAAAGGGGAGAGATTTCGACAAGGGCTTTCAACCATTCTTCATCTTTTTCTTTCTTGTTTGATTAGGTTTATGTTAAGGATTCATTGTTTTGTGTTTCTTTGGAACCTAGCCATGAACTAAATCTATTTGGCTAAGGTTATTGTGTTTTGTGGTTGTGAGAAACAATTGGATTTTGTTTAGGTAATAAGAGTTTGCACTTTCAATTCAAGGTTTACTCATTCTTGGTTTTTATTCTTGTTTGCGAGTGAATTGGAAGAGGATCTCGTAACATCATCTATTTATCTAATATCGTGAGAGTTAGATTCAAGAAACGAATGAGTATGGTCTTATTCAATCTATTGATGGTGAAGATTAATTCGACTTAGGAATAAGTTAAGGATTTCAATGGCTAAGAGGAGTGCAAGATTGGTTGTTGTTAACCCTTGATTCACGCATGGATATATTATCAAGGCATGCACAATTAGCTAGAGTTTTGACTTAGGGATAAGAAGAAACCATTGAAGAATGCTCCACCGAACCTTGAAGTTACTGCCCAGCCACCCAAACAGTTACCCATCCAGTTGCCCAGGCAATCATCGATTAGTTGCCAAGGCAACCCCGCTGCGCAAGTTGCCACGGCAACTGCGTTGCCCTTGCACCCTTTTATCAAGATGATCCATTTGGCTATCACACCTCAACTCACGATAACCTGACCTATTCTTTCTCATTTGATTACATCTTCTTTTACTTTATTGCTTTCTAGTTTAGTTGTTAGTTAAACTCCTACAATCTTCTACTTTTGTTCTTTTACTTTTTACAGTGCAAGAGATTAGATTCTTGAAGTGGCACCAATCCCTGTGGAGACGATATCTTTTATACTATAACTTGTGATGTGTACACTTGCACAATTGCGGAGCACTTATTACGCACAACAATAACCTTAGCCAAATAGATTTAGTTCATGGCTAGCTTCAAAAGAAACACAAAACAAAGAGTCCCTAACATAAACCTAATCGAACAAGAAAGAAAAAGATAAAGAATGGTTGAAAGCTTCTTGCCGATTTCACTCCCCTTTTTATTTGCACCTCCTTGAGGTGACGGCTTGGTCCTCAATTTATAGGGCTAGGTCAAGATCTTTCTTGAGGAGGAAGTTAAGTTGCAATTAAATACTTTTAAATAATATAATTCTTTATTATATTTAAATTCCTTCTAGATCTTCTCCTATTTTCTTAGGATTTAATTTCTCTTTGACCTCTTCATGGAAATCAAACTCCTTTGGGATTTAACTTTGTTCCACGTCATCTTGGCTTTATCTAGTCATCAATTTTGGCTGCCATATCATCTTATCCCTTATCGACAATTGCCCTGGCAACTAGCTCGGCATCTCCTTCATGCACTACCCTGGCAACTGCGTCGGCATCTCCTTCTTGTATTGCCCTGGCAACTGGTTCCAACCTTGCTTTGGCAAGTGATTCTGCACACACAAAAATAACTATCGGCAGCACCCTTTTTGCACAAAATTAAGCAAAATATGATATCAAGCTTAACCACCAAGGAAACAATGCAAACACGCATGAATGGCTAATAATGCAATTAATATGAGCCTAAGTCTAGCAATAATATGAATAAAAAGGGTGAATAAAATAGTACTTTTAAACACTTAACACACCCCCAACTCGAACTATTACTTGTCCTCAAGCAATGCAAACTAATAATTACCCGGCAAGACTTCAATTTTCACAAACTTAGCTTTGAACTTGATTTCAATCCTCAGAACCATGGCACAAAGTATGATTGGATTTTCATTTTTCAGACAACTTAGGAATTACTCGGAATCAAACTATAATGCTTGTGAGTGTGTGCAGAGTTGTGTGCAAGTTGATTTTTTGGATTCTATGCAAACAAGAGGTTTTCAAATTACTTCATCGGGTTCTTTTAACATGTTTTAACTAGAACCGGTTTCGGGCACCTTTAGCATTCATCCAATTTTTATTCTAATCCCCTAATTTTTTAACTATCAACCTAAGTTCGCTAGAATTCCTTAAATCAATCAAGCCACAACAGTGTTTCACCAAGTTTAGCATCATAGTAAGATTCTAGGAGTTTCCACATTTATCCTAGAATAAAAAGTTCTATCAATTAAGTACATTGGCAATGTCATCAACAGATATTCATCAAATCTAGGCAATTCTTGTTCCAACCAAAGGCATGTCAAGCAATTTATGTATCCTATATGCAATACTTAAGATGAATGCAACTAAACATGACAACTAACTAGTAACAATCCCCCCCAAACTCGAGTGAGGCATTGTCCTCAATGCATGTAACAAAGAAATATAAAAAAATACAAATAAAGAAAAGTAAAACGCAAATGAGGACTTACTCCGAGAGTTCGTCGTCATTGATGATTAGTTTCCTTTTGGTCGGTGTCTTGATTCTTTTGCTTGAACGCAGTGGTTGCTTTCTTATTGCCGATGGTGGAATCGATCCTCGTATGGGGGTGTCCTCATCATCCTTATCATCCTCTTCCTCAATCTCATTGGCTTTTTCCTTTGGCTTAGAGGAGTCGACTGGTGTGGTCTTCGTTGGTGCAATGGAGGACTCGTCTGAGTCTGAAAAATCAGACATTGATTTAGTACGAGTTGATTCGGGCATACATGTTTTACCTTTGCCTTTTGCAGTGGTTGTCGGGGCGTCTTTAGCTTTGGTTATCGCGACATCTCCAGTGTTGGTTGCCGTGGCAACTGCTTGGGCAGGCGCAGTGTAGGTTGCTACGGCATCATCAGTTGCGGTTGTCACGGCAAGGATTTCGGTAGGAAAGATGGGGAACGACACGCGGCTGCCTGGGTACTTTTCTAGGATGACTTGGGTGATGGCATTGTTGTGATCCTTTATGTACCGCATGAACATTATGTACCGCGGCAACTGAAGGCGTTGGGGATTTTACCGGTGCCTCTCCCATTAGCTTTCGGATTTGTGCTTGATTCCAACCGGACTTTGGTAGGGCGTTTTCATCAGTTGACTCACTTGGGACATGCATCTCCTTGCAAAGATTGGAAATTAAGCAAGCGAAGAAAAGAGAACCCTTGTCTTTTGTGCTACATACAAAAATCTTATCACAAATAATTTTTCAAATGTTAATGATACGATTAAGCAAAATAGAATGTATGAGCAAAAGACGAGGTGTATCAATGGTAGTATTGTGTGTGGGGGGCATTAAAGAAGTTTTAACAAACTTATTCCATAATTTTGTCTTGGGTTTATGCCGAAGGTGATTTACTGTGCCCTTATATTTACCGTCATTCCAATGAGTCCCCGGTAGAGTGAGTTCTTGAAGCACCTTGTCGAGTTGCTTTGGCGTGAGTTGATCAACAAATGCTTGATGCTCGTCCTTCTCAATGTAGAGCCCGTAAAAGGCGTTGATACTTTTAGGGCTTATGAGGATAGCCTTGTCGCAAACAAAAACATAAGGATTATCTGGGTTAGGTGAGTGAGCATAGAATTCTCTTACCCATGAGATGTTACCCGGTTCTGATTGATGGCAAAATATTTGCCACTTTCTATGTGCAATCCTTTGGAAGATGAATGGTTCAAGGCCAAAATCTTGATGAGAGTTGGAGTATTCGAAGCCTTGTTCTTCGCAAATCTTCCGACTTTTAAACTTGGAGTGAAATCTTTCTTGAATTGTCGGTGTAGCAAACTTCTTGTAGCTTGGTTCTTTGGAAGAGCTTGGGTGCGCCAAAAACATGATTTTGGATGCTATGGATGATCTTGGTTGTGAGTTGGGTAAAAACAAAGAAAAGAAAGCAAAAGAAGCTAAAGAGTTGCAAGGTTAAAAGTAGGAATAGGTTTCTTGGAGGTTAAGGGTGATGGGTTAAATAGAAAAGATAGGTAGTAAATATGGTGGGTGGGATTGATTGGAAAGAAAGAAAACAAGGATGTTAATTGGGGGAAGGGAGCGGCAAAGGGATTTGGGGAAGGGGAAGGGTTTGGCCGGCTATGTAGGAGAATTAGGGTAAATTGGAGGCTTAATATAAGCCTTAGATTTAGCCCATTAGTTTCTTTGTTGAAGAAACTTCCGTCTTGAATCAAATTCCTCTTCATCTTGAACTCTTTTCCTACAATTCAAAAACAAATAAAATAAGGATTAAAATTAAAGATAAACTAGTAAATAAAATAAAAAGAAATAAATAAAGATGTGCAAAGAAATTCTTAAACCTAAAATTCAAAAATAATTAAATAAATATGAAATAAAGATGTAGTCTTAACCTAAAGAAAATAAATAAATCTATCCTAAAAAAATAAATAATCAAAATTAATAAAAATATAAATATAATAAGTTCGAATAAAAGAAAACTAAAAATAAAAGGAAAATATATAAAGAAGAGCATGCTCATGCATCTCCTAAGGTGACCACTTCTTTGTTATGTTCCACATGGGCACCGTTATAGTGCTTCTATCTTTGTCCATTAACTTTGAATTCATGTTCGTCAGTGGTGGACTTGATTATCACGGCACCATGGGAGAATGGTTTGACAACTTCGAATGGTCCCGACCATCTTGATTTCAGTTTTCCCGAGAAAAGTTTCAGCCGAAAATTGAATAGGATAACTAGTTGCCCTGGCATGAATTGCCGCGACAATAGTTTTTTATCATGCCATTGCTTTGTTTTCTCTTTGTAGATTCGTGCATTGTCATATGCGAGTGCACAGAATTCTTCTATCTTGTTGATATCTAGTAAACGCTTTTATCCGGAACTCTCCCAATCCATATTCACGGTCTTGATTACCCAATATGCTTTGTGTTCGATTTCCACCAGTAAGTGACAAGTCTTGCCATAGACGAGGCGAAACGGGGACATTCCCAGGGGTGTTTTGAATGTGGTTCGGTAAGCCCAAAGTGCTTCTTCTAGTCTTGTAGACCAATCTTTTTGGGAAGGATTTACAACCTTCTCGAGGATATTCTTCAATTCCCGGTTAGAAATTTCTGCTTGCCCATTAGTTTATGGATGATATGCCGTAGCAATTTTGTGTGACACGCTGAAGCATTGCAACATCTTGGCAATAAGTCTGTTGTCAAAGTGCTTGCCTTTATCACTGATAATTGCTCTCGGCATCCCAAACCGTGTAAATATATTTTTCTACAAGAATCATTGCACAGTCTTGGAATCGTTGGCGGGAACTGCAGTTGCCTCAACCCATTTAGACACGTAGTCAAAAGCAAGTAGAATGTAGAGGTTGTCGAATGAAGATGGGAAAGATCCCATAAAATCAATCCCCCATACATCGAACAATTACACCTCAATGATGTTTTGGAGCGGCATCTCATGTCATCTAAAGATATTGTCCGTCCTCTGGCAACGATCACATTGCTTGTAAAACTCTTAGGCATCTTTGTACAGTGTTGGCCAATACAAACCGGATTGCAAAACTTTGGTCGTGGTACGTGTTCCTCCAATATATCCTCTATAGGGTGAAGAATGGCACTACCGGAGTACATTTTGCTGCTCATCTTCAGGGACACATCGGCGTATAATCTTATCTACACATTGTTTAAACAAAAAAGGCTCGTCCCATAAATAGTGCTTAGCATCATGTCGGAACCACTTCTTTCCTTGGTGAGTAAGGCCATAAGGTAAAATACCACAAACAAGGAAATTAACTAAATCAACATACTAGGGTATTGCCGAGGCATCAGTGGTTGCCGAGGTAACTGCTTTCGTGGTTGTCGAGGCGTGCACGTCTAGAGTTACCGAGGCAACAAGGGTTGTCGAGGCGTGCGCAACGGTGGTTGTCGAGGTATTAGGGGTTGCCGAGGTAACTAACAATTCCTCATCCGAGAATGCATTGCATATCTCTAAATTCGTGTCCTCCACCCTATTGCGTTCTAAGCATGATAAGTGATCGGCAACTTGATTCTCTGTTCCTTTCATGTCCTTAATTTCAAAGTCAAACTCTTGTAAAAGTAATATCCAACAAATTAAATGAGGTTTGGCATCCTTTTTAGCAAACAGATACTTAATTGCCGAATGGTCTGTGTGGACAATTACCTTTGTACCAATCAAATAGGATTGAAACTTGTCAAATGCAAAAAGTACTGCTAGTAACTATTTCTCCGTTGTTGTGTAATTTACTTGAGCGCTATTAAGAGTTTTACTAGCGTAGTATATCACATGAAAGATCTTACTTGTGCGTTGGCCTAGGACTGCTCCTACCGCAAAATCACTCGCATCACACATGAGCTCAAAAGGTAATGTCCAATTGGGTGGAACGATAATGGGTGCTGAGGTAAGCTTTTCTTTTAGGGTTTTGAATGCTTGAGTGCAAGAATCATCAAAGTTGAAGGTTTTATCTTGTTCAAGCAAATTACACAAGGGTTTAGTAATCTTAGAAAAATTATGAATGAACCTCCTATAAAAACCTACATGTCCAAGAAAGCTTCGGATTCCTTTAACCGAACTTGGTGGGGGTAATCTCTCGATCACGTCCACTTTGGCTTTGTCTACTTTGATTCCCTTGGATGAAATCTTGTGGCCGAGCACAATTCCTTCATCTACCATAAAATGGCCTTTCTTCCAATTAAGAACTAAATCAGATTCTTCACATGTTGCCAACACCTTCACTAAATTGTCGAGGCAACTGTCGAAGTCATTACCAAATATTGAAAAATCATCCATAAAGATTTTAAGGAATTCTTCGACCATGTCTGAAAAGAGTGCCATCATGCATCTTTGGAAGGTTGCCGGGGTATTACACAATTCGAACGGCATTCTTCGGAAAGCATAAGTATCATATGGGCATGTGAAGGTTGTCTTTTCTTGATCTTCTCGTGCTATGGCAATTTGATTGTAACCTGAATAACCATCAAGAAAATAATAAAAGGGTTTACCTGCAAGACGGTCAAGCATTTGATCAATAAAGGGTAATGGGAAGTGATATTTCCTAGTGGCTTTGTTTAGCTTTCGGTAATCAATACAAACCCTCTAACCGGTCACAGTCCTGGTTGGAATAAGTTCATTGTTTTCATTACTCACCACCATTATACCTCTCTTTTACAGTACACATTGTACCAGACTTACCCATGTAGTATCAGAGATAGGGTATATGATGCCGGCATCAAGCCACTTGATGATATTTTTCATTACAACCTTTTTCATGGCATGATTCAGTCTCCTCTGGGCCTCAATCGAAGGTTTGTGATCATTTTCCAACAAAATCTTATGCATGCACACTGCCGGGCTAGTTCCCTTCAAGTCGGCAATTGTCCACCCTATTGCCTTCTTGTGTAGCATCAACATGTTGATCAGCTTCTTTTCCTGCTCAGGCTGTAACTTAGAGGAAATAATTACAGGCAATGTATTATCGGTTCCCAAGTAAGCATATTTTAGTTGCTATGGCAACTATTTCAACTCAAGAATCGGTGGTTGTTCAATAGAGGACTTTTCAAGTTTACCTTCCTTACCTGAGTAATCCAGTGGTTCAAAGTATGTACCTAGTCGATTGACTAACCAATTTTCCTCTTCTTGTTGTTCCTCATCGATCGGTTCTTCATACTCCTTAGGTTCCTCTTGATCGGCATTGCAGTTGCCGAGGCAACTAAGTTCCTCATCAAAATCAAACTCTGCCGTGGCATGAAGAAGTTGGCATTCTTCTAGATCATCAGCATGCCTTAGTGTTTGGAACACATTTAGTTTAACTTGCTGGTCATTCACCCTCATTGTGAATTCTCCCTTTTCAACATCGATCAAGGTTCTCCCTGTTTCTAGGAAGGGTCTCCCGATAATGATAGGTGCATGCTCATCTATTTCACAATCCAAAACAATAAAGGCAGAGGGAAAAATAAATTTATCAACTTTTACCAGTATGTCTTCGATTTTTCCCTCTAGATTCACATAGGATCTGTCGGCTAGCTGTAGCATATATGTTGTAGGTCTTGCCTTCCTGATTCCTAGTTTCTGGAAAACTGATTTAGGCATCAAGTTTATGCTTGCTCCAAGGTCACCTAATGCTTTCCCGACATATTGGTTTCCAATAGAACATCGTATTGTGAAACTTCCGGGATCTTTCAACTTGGGTGGCATGCGATTGTGCAACATGGCCATGCATCCCTCTATTGTGGCAACTATTTCAAACTCTCCTAACCTTGTTCTCTTGGATACAATGTCTTTCAAAAACTTGGCATAGTTCGGTATTTGTTCAATTGCCTCAAACAACGACAAGTTGATATGGACTTGCTTTAGGATATCAAGAAACTTCTTGAATTGATATTCTTGCTTTTGTCGCTTCAACCTTTGTGGGAATGGTGGTGGAAGTTGGATATCTTCAATCCTTTCATTGGCTGGAACCTGATTGATTGCATTGTTGGGGTAACTAGAGTTGCCGAGGCATTGTCAATTGGGGTTGTCGTGGCATCCTTATCGCTAGTTGCTGCGGCATGCTCATTTCGGGCATGCTTATAGTTGGTTGCTGCGACATCGTCAACTGGGGTTTCCGTGGCATTTCCTAGTTCAAAAATTGAGGCTTTACTGCTGAGTTCATGTTGTTCTTTTTGTGGAGTTTTTTTTATGAGCGAACTTGAGCCTCCTTAAGTTGTCGGCCACTTCTAGTGGTGATTGCCTTACATTGCTCGTGGCCGGTTCCTCTTGCGACTTTAGTATCGTTGGGTAAACCTCCTTGCGGTCTAGTATTTAGGTTTTGAGCAAATTGTCCGACTTGAGTTTCCAATGATTTGATTGTCGCCTCTTGGTTTTGCAATCTCATCTCGGTCCTGTTAATAAAAGCATTACTTCTTTTTATAAGTTACTATTTTTAGCCATATAAGATTTAGTTTTCAACATAAAAGCATCAAGAGGATTTTCCAAAGAACTAGATATTGTCGGTTGTTGTTGCGGCAACTGTTGTTGTGGCATATTCTGCTGGAATCCCGATGCTTGTGCATTCTGATTGTTCTGGTTTAGAGCATTGTTGGGATTACTCCATGAAAAATTTGGGTGCTTCTTCCAAGCTGGATTATATGTATTGGACATCACATTGTTGTTCTGATTGTAATTCCCCACATAAAAGCTGGATTCTGGATTTTGCATACATTCAGAATAATTATGGTACCACCACATAACTCACAAAAGGAATCTACTACCTTGACCTCATGTGTGTTGTTTTGTTTCTGCATGTTCTGGACTATCTGGTTAGAGTGCCCAATTATTTCGAAATTAAATCTGATGATCCCAGTTCATGTATTGTGGCTTGGCGTCTAACTCCTCCTCTTCTAGAAGATGGGAACTGATAATCATTCTTGGCGAGACTGTTTAGAATTTGCATTGCTTCCTCCAGTGACTTATCTAGAAGTATATCGTTTGCCGAGGCATCTAGCATCATCCTTGTTGGTGTATTCACAGCGTTGTAAAACATTGTTACTTGTGTCCACACTAGGAATCCGTGTAGGGGGCATTTGTGTAGAAGTTCTCTATATCACTCCCAAGCCTCGTACATGGATTCATCATCTACTTGTCGAAAAGAAGTAATTTCATTACGAAGCTTATCAGTCAAATTTGTAGGATTAAATCGAGTGAGAAAATCACGATAAAGACCGGTCCAAGATCCTATTGATCTGGCAGGAATACTATTCAACCATGCTTTCGCCTATCCCTCAGTGAATAGGGGAATAATCTTAGCCGTAAAACATCTGGGGTGACTCCTTGTATTTTGAATGAGTTGCAAATCTCGAGGAAAGATTTAAGATGTTGTCGTGCATCTTCAGTTGATGAGCCACCAAATTGACCAATTGTGTTGATCATATTGAACATCATCGGTTTCAACTCAAAGTGGTCGGCTTCAATTTCAGGTGCGACAACTCCTGGATTAAGTCCTTCAAGATCTTCCTCTAGATAGTCTCGAATAGTTCTGTTTCGTGCAAAAATCACTCCTCCTCCTGCTGGAACATCCTGATTCATATTGCCGTCTTGATTAGCCATTGCTACTCTTAACCTTTGTTTGAGTCTTTGCAAGGTTCGTTCGATTTCTGGATCAAAGGGATATTCTGGTGTAATCGGTCTCGCCTTGGTCATATACCAATGCAAAACCAAAGTTTGTTATCCCTTCGAATCTTAAACAATAATAATAAAAAGTGCAAGAAAATAAAAACAAAGTCGTAAATAAGTGCTCCGCAATTGTTCAAGTGTACACGTCGCAAGTTATAGTATAAAAGATATCATCTCTACAGGGATTGGTGCCACTTCAAGAATTCAATCTCTTGCACTGTAAAAAGTAAAAACACGAGTAGGTGATTGTAGGAGTTTTAACTGACAACTAAACTAGAAAGTAATAAAGTAAAAGAAGATGTAATCAAAAGAGAGGGAATAGGCCAGGTTATCGTGAGTTGAGGTGTGATAGCCAATTGGATCGCCTTGGTAAAAGAGTGCAAAGGCAACTCAGTTGTCGTGGTAACTTGCGCAGCTGGGTTGCCTTGGCAACTAATTGAACGGTTGGCTGGGCAACTGTTTGGGCGGCTGGGCAGCAACTTTAAGGTTCGGCAGAGCGTTCGTCAATGGTTTCTTCTTATCCCTAAGTCAAAACTCTAGCTAATTGTGCATGCCTTTACAATACATCCCTGCGTGAATCAAGGGTGAACAACAACCAATCTTGCGCTCCTCTTAGCCGTTGAAATCCTTAACTCATTCCTAAGCCGGATTAATCTTCACCATCAATAGATTAAATAAAGACCATACTCATTCGTTTCTTGAATCTAACTCTCCCGATATTAGATAAATAGATAGAATCGCGAGATCCTCTCCCAATTCACTCGCAAACAAGAATAAAAACCAAGAATGAGTAAACCTTGAATTGAAAGTGCAAACTCTTATTACCTAAATAAAATCCAATTGTTTCTCACAACCACAAAACGCAATAACCTTAGCCAAATAGATTTAGTTCATGGCTAGGTTCAAAAGAAACACAAAACAAAGAGTACCTAACATAAACCTAATCGAACAAGAAAGAAAAAGATGAAGAATGGTTGAAAGCTTGTTGCCGATTTCTCTCCCCTTTTTTTGCACCTCCTTGAGGTGACGGCTTGGTCCTCAATTTATAGGTCTAGGTCATGGTCTTTCTTGAGGAGGAAGTTAAGTTGGAATTAAATACTTTTAAAGAATATAATTCTTTATTATATTTAAATTCCTTCTAGATCTTCTCATATCTTCTTGGGATTTAATTTCTCTTTGACCTCTTCATGGAAATCAAACTCCTTTGGGATTTAACTTTGCTCCACGTCATCTTGGGTTTATATAGTCATCAATTTCGGCTGCCATATCATCTTATCCCTTATCGACAATTACCCTGGCAACTAGCTCGGTATCTCCTTCATGCACTGCCCTGGCAACTGCGTCGGCATCTCCTTCTTGTATTGCCCTGGCAACTGGTTCTAGCCTTGCTTTGGCAAGTGATTCTGCACACACAAAAATAACTATCGACATCACCCTTTTTCCACAAAATTAAGCAAAATATGATATCAAGCTTAACCACCAAGGAAACAATGCAAACATGCATGAATTTCTAATAATGCAACTAATATGAGCCTAAGTGTAGCAATAATATAAATAAAAATGGTGAATAAAATAGTACTTTTAGACACTGAACAGTTGTTATCCAGATTCTGCTTCTCCGTTGATAGTGTGGTAGAATCCAAGTTATTCGATCTTGTCGCTCCGTTGATGGTGTGGCTAGGTTCAAGTTACCGTTCGTTCTTACTCCATCGTTGAGGGCGTAGTAAGCTCCAAGTTATTGTTCATTCTTGCTCCTCCGTTGATGGTGTAGTGAGGTTTGAGCTGTTGTTATTCAATTCTAATTCTCCGTTGATGGTGCGGTAGAATCCAAGTTACTGAAATCCAATTTTGTCCTTTCATTGATGGAATTACTGAACAAATATGCCAAATTCTGATCCTGCCTCTTCGTCGGTGTTGTAGCTAGATCAACCCTACTAACTTCAGACCCTACCTCTTCGCCGGTGTTGTAGCTGGGTCAACCTTTATTGACTTTCGGTCTTGCCTCTTTGTCGGTGTTGTAGCAAGACCAAATTTGCTGACTTTCGATCCCGCCTCTTCGTCGATGCTATAGCTAGATCAACCTTACTGACTTCAGACCATGCCTTTTCGTCGGTGTTGTAGCTGGGTCAACCATTACTGACTTTCGGTCTTGCCTCTTCGTCGGCGTTGTAGCTAGACCAAATTTACTAACTTCCAATCCTGCCTCTTTTTCGGTGTTGTAGCTGGATCAAGCCCATTGACTTCAAACCTTCCCTCTTCGTCAGGTGTTGTAGCTTGGTCGAACCATACTATTCTTCGGTCCTGCCTCTTCGTCAGGTGTTGTAGCTGGGCCAAATTTACTCCTTCAGATCTTGTCTCTTCGTTAGAGCTGTAGCTGGATCAGACATCAGAACCTCCATCTTTCGATCCTGGCTCTTCGTCAGTGTTGTAGCTCGATCAAACTATATTAAAAAGTCCGACAGAAATGTTGGCACAACTTGCTTAAACACGGTAAAGTTTAAGACATTGGATAATTCAAATATCCATCGAAAATCCATTTTCACGAATGGTCAAAGGAAAATAAATCCTTTGGAAAATCCAATGTCATGATTGGTACAAACTGATTGTACCCAGCGGAATGGTACTGTTAAGTGATCAAAATTACTATTTTTATTACCCTTTTTATTCATATTATTGCTAGACTTAGGCTCATATTAGTTGCATTATTAGCCATTCATGCATGTTTGCATTGCTTCCTTGGTGGACAAGCTTGATTCAATCTATTGATGGTGAAGATTAATCCAGCTTAGGAATAAGTTAAGGATTTCAACGGATAAGAGGGGCGCAAGATTGGTTGTTGTTTACCCTTGATTCACGCAGGGATGTATTATCAAGGCATGCACAAATAGCTAGAGTTTCGACTTAGGGATAAGAAGAAACCATTGAAGAACGCTTCGTCGAACCTTGAAGTTGCTGCCCAGCTACCCAAGTAGTTGCCCAGCTAGTCGCCCAGGCAACCGTTGATTAGATGCCAAGGCAACCCCGCTGCGCAAGTTGCCACGGCAACTGAGTTGCCCTTCCACTCTTTTACCAAGACGATCCAATCGGCTATCACTCCTCAACTCACAATAACCTGGCCTATTCTCTCTCATTTGATTACATCTTCTTTTACTTATTTACTTTCTAGTTTAGTTGTTAGTTAAACTCCTACAATCACCTACTTGTATTTTTACTTTTTACAGTGCTAGAGATTAGATTCTTGAAGTGGCACCAATCCCTGTGAAGACGAAATCTTTTATACTATAACTTGCGACGTGTACACTTGCACAATTGCGGAACACTCATTACGCGCAACAAGTTTTTGGCACCATTGTCAGGGATTGGCAATAGCAACTTTGTTTTTATTTTCTTGCACTTTTTATTTTTCTTGTTTAAGATTCAAAGGGCTAACAAACTTTGCTTTTGCATTGGTATATGACAAGGGCGAGACCGATTACACCAGAATATCCCTTTGATCCAGAAATCGAATGAACCTTGCAAAGATTCAGACGAAGGTTACGAGTAGCAATGGCTAATCAAGACGGTAATATGAATCAAGATGTTCCAGTAGGAGGAGGAGTGATTCTTGCATGAAACAGAACTATTCTAGACTATCTTGAAGAAGATCTTGAAGGACTTAATCCATGAGTTGTCACACCTAAAATTAAAGCCTACCACTTTGAGTTGAAACCGGTGATGTTTAATATGATCAACACAATTGGTCAATTTGGCGGCTCAGCAACTGAAGATGAACGACAACATCTTAAATCTTTCCTCGAGATTAGAAATTCATTCAAAATACAAGGAGTCACCCATAATGTTTTACGACTAAGATTATTCCCCTATTCACTGAGGGATAGGGCGAAAGCATGGTTGAATAGTATTCTTGCCGGATCAATAGGATCTTGGACCGATCTTTGTCGTGATTTCCTTGCTCGATTTAACCCTACAAATTTGACTGATAAGCTTCGTAACAAAATTACTTCTTTTCGGCAAGCAGATGATGAATCCATGTACGAGGCTTGGGAGCGATATAAAGAACTTCTACACAAATGCCCTCTACACGGATTCCCAGTGTGGACACAAGTAACAATGTTTTACAACGCTGTGAATACTCCAACAAGGATGATGCTAGATGCCTCGGCAAACGACATACTCCTAGATAAGTCGTCGGAGGAAGCAATGCAAATTCTAAACAGGCTTGCCAAGAAAGATTATCAATTCCCATCTGTTAGAAGATGAGGAGTTAGACGCCAAGCCACAATACATGAACTGGGATCATCAAACTCAATTTCGGAACAATTGGCCACTCTAACTAAGATGGTCCATAACATTCAGAAACCAAACAACACACAAGAGGTCAAGAATCTGGAATCCAACTATTATGTGGGGAATTACAACTGGGACAACAATGTGATATCCAATACATACAATCCAGCTTGGAAGAAGCACCCAAATTTTTCATGGAGTAATCCCAACAATGCTCTAAACCAGAACAATTAGAATGCACAAGCATCGGGATTCCAGCAGAATATGCCACAGCAATAGTTGCCGCAGCAACAACCGACAACATCTAGTTCTTTGGAAAATTCTCTCAATGCTTTTATGTTGAAAACTGAATCTTATATGCCTGAGAATAGTAACTTCATAAAAAGAACTGATGCTTTTATTAACAGGACCGAGATGAGATTGCAAAACCAAGAGGCGGCAATCAAATCATTGGAAAATCAAGTCGGACAATTTGCTCAAAACCTGAATACTAGACCGCAAGAAGGCTTACCAAGCGGTACTGAAGTTGCAAAAGGAACTGGCCATGAGCAACGTAAGGCGATCACCACTAGAAGTGGCCAACAACTTAAAAAGGCTCAAGCTCGCTCATCAAACAAAACTCCACAAAAAGAACAAGACGAACTCAGTGGCAAAGCCTCAGATGCTGAGCCAGGAATTGCCGCGGCAACCAGCGATAAGCATGCCTCGGCAAATGGAACTAAGGATATCGCGGCAACCAACGATAGGTACGCCACGACAACCCTAGTTGACAATGCCTCGGCAATGCCATCAATCAGGTTCCAGACCAATGAAAGGATCGAAGATATCCAACTTTCACCACCATTCCCACTGAGGATGAAGCGACAAAAGCAAGAATATCAATTCATGAAGTTTCTTGATATCCTAAAACAAGTCCACATCAACTTGCCGTTGGTTGAGGCGATTGAACAAATGCCGAACTATGCCAAGTTTCTGAAAGACATCGTGTCCAAGAGAACAAGGCTAGGAGAGTTTGAAACAGTTGCCGCAACAGAGGGATGCATAGCCATGTTGCACATTCACATGCCACCCAAGTTGAAGAATCCCGAAAGTTTCACAATACCTTGTTCCATCGGAAACCACTATGTCGGGAAAGCAATATGTGACCTTGGAGCAAGCATAAACTTGATGCCTAAATCGGTTTTCCAGAAACTAGGAATTGGGAAGGCAAGACCTACAACAGTTATGCTACAGCTAGCCGACATATCCTATGTGCATCCAGAGGGAAAAATCGAAGACATACTGGTAAAAGTTGATAAATTTATTTTTCCCGCTGACTTTATTGTTTTGGATTGTGAAGCGATGAACATGCACCTATCATTCTCGGGAGACCATTCCTAGCAACAGGGAGAACCTTGATCGATGTTGACAAGGGAGAACTCACAATGAGGGTGAATGACCAGCAAGTTAAACTAAATGTGTTCCAAACACTAAGGCATGCCGATGATCCGGAAGAATGCCAACTTCTTCATGCCATGGCAGAGTTTGACTTCTTCGAGGAATTTAGTTGCCTCGGCAACTACATTATCGATCAAGAGGAACTTGCAGATTATGAAGAACCGGTCGATGAGGAACAACAACAAGAGGCAAATTGGTTAGTCAATCGACCAGGTACATACTTTGAACCACTGGATTACTCAGGTAAGGAAGGTAAACTCGAAAAGCCCTCCATTGAACAACCACCAATTCTTGAGTTGAAACAGTTGCCAAGGCAACTAAAATATGCTTACTTTGGAACCGATAATACATTGCCTATAATTATTTCCTCTAAGTTACAGCCTGAGCAGGAAAAGCAGCTAATCAAAATGTTGATGCTACACAAGAAGGCAATAGGGTGGACAATTGCCGACTTGAAGGGAATTAGCCCGGCAGTGTGCATGCACAAGATTTTGTTGGAAGATGATCACAAACCTTCGATTGAGGCCCAGAGGAGACTGAATCATGCCATGAAAGGGGTTGTAATTAAAGAAATCATCAAGTGGCTTGATGCCGGCATTATATGCCCTATCTCTGATAGTACATGGGTAAGTCCAGTACAATGTGTACCGAAAAAGGGAGGTATAACGGTGGTAAGTAATAAAAATAATGAACTCATTCCAACTAGGACTATGACCGGTTAGAGGGTTTGTATGGATTATCGAAAGCTAAACAAAGCCACTAGGAAAGATCACTTCCCATTACCCTTTATTGATCAAATGCTTGATCGTCTTGCAGGTAAAGCCTTTTATTGTTTTCTTGACGGTTATTCAGGTTACAATCAAACTGCCATAGCACCAGAAGATCAAGAAAAGACAACCTTCACATGCCCATACGGTACTTATGCTTTACAAAGGATGTCGTTTGGATTGTGTAATGCCCCGACAACCTTCCAAAGATGCATGATGGCACTCTTTTCAGACATGGTCGAAGACTTCCTTGAGATCTTCATGGATGATTTTTTCGTTTTTGGTAATGACTTTGACAGTTGCCTCGACAATTTAGAGAAGGTGTTGGCAAGATGTGAAGAAACCGATTTAGTTCTTAATTGGGAGAAGTGCCATTTCATGGTAGATGAAGGAATAGTGCTCGACCACAAGATTTCATCCAAGGGAATTGAAGTAGACAAAGCCAAGGTGGACGTGATCGAGAGATTACCCCCACCAAGTTCGGTTAAAGGAATCTGAAGCTTTCTTGGACATGCAGGTTTTTACAGGAGGTTCATTCATAATTTTTCTAAAATTACTAAACCCTTGTGCAATTTGCTTGAACATGATAAAGTCTTCAATTTTGATGATTCTTGCGCCCAAGCATTCGAAACCCTAAAGGAAAAACTTGCCTCAGCACCCATTGTCATTCCACCAGATTGGACGCTACCTTTTGAGCTCATGTGTGATGCAAGTGATTTCGCGGTAGGAGAAGTCCTAGGCCAACGCACAGGTAAGACCTTTCATGTGATATACTATGCTAGTAACACTCTTAATAGTGCTCAAGTGAATTACACAACAACGGAGAAAGAGTTACTAGCCGTAGTTTTCGCATTTGACAAGTTCTGATCCTATTTGATTGGTACAAAGGTAATTGTCCATACGGACCATTCGGCAATTAAGTATCTATTTGCTAAAAAGGATGCCAAACCTCGTTTGATTTGTTGGATATTACTTTTACAAGATTTTGACATTGAAATTAAGGACAGGAAAGGAACAGAAAATCAAGTGGCTGATCACTTATCACGCTTAGAACGCAATAGGGATAATTGTTAGTTGCCTCGGCAACCATGGATGCGCACGCCTCGGCAACTCTAGACGCCTCGACAACCATGGATGCGCATACATTGGCAACCCTCGGTGCCTCGGTAACCATGAATGCGCATACCTCAGCAACCCTCGACACCTCAGCAACTCTTGACGCGCACGCTGGCAACTCCAGACGCGTACGCCTCGACAACCACTGATACGCACTCCACGACAACCACTGATACGTACGCCTTGGCAACCATGGACGTGTATGCCTCGGCAACTCTAGACGCACAGGCCTCGGCAATCTTGGAAGCAGTTTCCACAACAACACATACCTCGGCAATACCCTAGTACGCGGATTTAGTTAATTTCCTTGTTTGTGGTATTTTACCTTATGGCCTTACTCACCAAGGGAAGAAGCAGTTCTGCCATGATACTACGCATTACTTTTGGGACGAGCCTCTTTTGTTTAAACAATGTGCAGATCAGGTTATACGCCAATGTGTCCCTGAAGAGGAGCAACAGAATGTACTCCGGCAATGCCATTCTTCACCCTATGGACGACATTTTGGAGGAACATGTACCGCGGCCAAAGTTTTGCAATTTGGTTTGTATTGACCAACACTATACAAAGATGCCCAAGAGTTTTACAAGCAATATGATCGTTACTAGAGGACGGGAAATATCTCTAGACGACATGAGATGCCACTCCAAAACATCATCGAGGTGGAATTGTTCAATGTATGGGGGATTGATTTTATGGGACCTTTCCCATCTTCATTCGGCAACCTCTATAATCTACTTGCCGTCGACTACGTGTCTAAATGGGTTGAGGCAGCTGCAGTTCCCACCAACGATTCTAAGACTGTGCAACGATTCTTGCAGAAGAACATATTTACACAGTTTGGGATGCCGAGAGCAATTATCAGTGATGAAGGTAAGCACTTCGACAACAAAACTCATCGCCAAGATGTTACAACGCTTTGGTGTATCTCACAAGATTGCCACAGCATATCACCCACAAACCAATGGGCAAGTAGAAATTTCCAAATGGGAATTGAAGGGTATACTCGAGAAAGTTTTAAATCCCTCTAGGAAGGATTGGTCAGTAAGACTAGATGACGCAGTTTGGGCATATCGCACTGCATTCAAAACACCCTTAGGTATGTCTCCCTTCCGACTTGTCTATCGCAAAACATGCCATCTACCGGTGGAAATTGAACTCAAGACATATTGGGCAATCAAGACCGTGAATATGGATTGGGAAAGTACCGGGCAAAAGCGTTTGTTGGACCTCAACGAGATAGAAGAATTTCATGCACTCGCCTATAACAATGCACGAATCTACAAGGAGAAAAGAAAGCAATGGCATGATAAGAAACTATTACCGCGGCAGTTCACGTCAGGCCAACTAGTTCTCTTATTCAATTCTCGGCTGAAACTTTTCCCGGGAAAACTGAAATCAAGATGGTCGGGACCATTCGAAGTTGTCAAACCATTCTCCCATGGTGCCGTGATAATCAAGTCCATCACTGACGAACATGAATTCAGAGTTAACGGACAAAGATTGAAGCACTACAACGGTGCCCATCTTGAACGTAACAAAGAAGTGGTAACCTTAGGAGATACATGAGCATGCTCTCCTTTCGATATTTTCTTGTTATTTTTTTTATTTTTTATTTTTTTTAAACTATATTTTTTATTATTTAATTTCGGTTACTTTTTTCTTTTTAGGATAGATTTATTTATTTTCTTTAAGATTAAGACTACATCTTTCTTTCATATTTATCTAATTGTTTTTAAAATTTTAAGTTTAAGAATTTCCTTGCACATCTTTATTTATTTTCTTTTATTAGTTTATCTTTAATTTTAATCCTTATTTTATTTGTTTTTGAATTGTAGTAAAAGAGTTCAAAATAAAGAGGAATTTTGATTCAAGAAGGAAACTTCTTCAACAAGGAAATTAATGGACTGAATCTAAGGCTTATATTAAGCCTCCAATTTACCCTAAACAAACCCTACATAACCGGCCAAAACCTTCCCCTTCCCTAAATACCCTAGCCATCCCCTACCCCTAAATCAAAACCCTTGTTTTCTTTATTCCAAAATTAATCCCACCCACCATATTTACTATCTATCTTTTCTATTTAACCCATCACCCTTAACTTTCAAGAAACCTATTCCTACTTTTCATCTTGCAACTCTTTAGGTTTTTTTGCTTTCTTTTCTTTGTTTTTACCAAACTCACAACCAAGATCATCCATGGCATCCAAAATCGAATTTTTGGTCCATCGAAGTTCCTCCAAAGAACCAAGATACAAGAAGTTTGCTACACCGGTGGTTCAAAAAAGATTTCACTTCAAGTTTGAAAGCCGAAAGATTTGTGATGGCAAACAAAGCTAAAGACGCCTCGGCAACCACTACAAAAGCCAAAGGTAAAGCACCTATGCCCGAATCAACTCGTACTGAATCATTGTCTGATTTTTCAGATTCGGATGAGTCCTCCATTGCACCAACAAAGACCGCACCAATTGAATACTCCAAGCTCAAGCGGAAAGCCAATGACATTGATGAAGAGGACGATGAGGACAACCCCGTACGAGGATCGATTCCACCATCGGCAACAAGGAAGCAACCACCGCGTTCAAGCAAAAGAATCAAGACACCGACCAAAAGGAAACTAATCATCCACGACGACGAACTCTCAGAGTAAGTCCTCGTTTGCATTTTACTTTTCTTTATTTTTATTTTTCTCTGTTGCATGCATTGAGGACAATGCCTCACTCGAGTTTGGGGGGGATTGTTATTAGTTAGTTACCATGTTTAGTTGCATTCATCTTAACTATTACATTTAGGATACATAAATTGCTTGCCATTCCTTTAGTTGGAACAAGAATTGCCTAGATTTGATGAATATCCGATGATGACTTTGCCAATGTACTTAATTGATAGAAATTTTTATTCTAGGATAAACGTGGAAACACTTAGAATCGTACTATGATGCTAAACTTGATGAAACACTGTGTGGCTTGATTGATTTAAGGAATTCTAGCGAACTTAGGTTGATAGTTAAAAAGTTAGGGGATTAGAATAAAAATTGGATGAATACTAGAGGTGCCCGAAATTGGCTCTAGTATGTGCTAAAAAATTGATAGCTAGAGGTGCCCGAAACTGGCTCTAGTCGAATTAATTAACTTAAGAAAACTAAAAACAAAACACTAGAGGTGCCCGAAATCGGCTCTAGTTGAAACATGTTAAAAGAACCCAAGGAAGTAATTTGAAAACCTCTTGTTTGCATAGAATCTGAAAAATCAACTTGCACACAACTCCGCACACACTCACAAGCATTGTAGTTTGATTCCGAGTAACTCCTAAGTTTCCAAAAAATGAAAAGCCAATCAAACTTTGTGCCACGGTTCTGAGAATTGAAATCAAGTTCAAAGCTAAGTTTGTGAAAATTGAAGTCTTGGCGGGTGATTATTAGTTTGCATTGCTTGAGCACAAGCAATAGTTCGAGTTTAGGGGTGTGTTAAGTGTTCAAAAGTACTATTTTTATTACCTTTTTTATTCATATTATTGCTAGACTTAGGCTCATATTAGTTGCATTATTAGCCATTCATGCATGTTTTCATTGTTTCCTTGGTGGACAAGCTTGATTTCATATTTTGCTTAATTTTGTGGAAAAAGATACTGCTTTGGTGTGTTTTTGTGTGTGTAGAATCACTTGCCAAAGCAAGGCTGGAACCAGTTGCCACGGCAATGCATGAAGGAGATGCCGAGCTAGTTGCCAAGGCAATGCATGAAGGAGATGTCGAGTTAGTTGCTAGGGCAATTTTCGATAAGGGATAAGATGATATGGTAGTCGAAATTGATTACTAGATAAGCCCAAGATGACGTGGAGCAAAGTTATATCCCAAAGGAGTTTGATTTCCATGAAGAGGTTAAAGAGAAATTAAATCCAAAGAAGATAGAAGAAATTATAGAAGGAATTTAAATATAATAAAGAATTATATTCATTAAAGATATTTAATTCCAACTTAACTTCCTCCTCAAAAAAAGGCTTTGACCTAGCCCTACAAATTGAGGACCAAGCCGTCAACTCCATAGGGAGAGAGGAGAGAAATTTCGACAAAGAGAGTAAGGGAGATTTCGACAAGAGCTTTGGAGAGATTTCGACAAGACTTCAATCATTCTTCATCTTTTTCTTTCTTGTTCAATTAGGTTTATGCTAGGAATTCTTTGTCTTATGTTTCTTTGGAACCTAGCCATGAACTTAATCTATTTGGCTAAGGTTATTGTGTTTTGTGGTTGTGAGAAACAATTTGATTTTGTTTAGGTAATAAGAGTTTGCACTTTCGATTCAAGGTTTACTCATTCTTGGTTTTTCTTCTTGTTTGCGAGTGAATTGGGAGAGGATCTTGTAACTTTATCTATTTATCTAATATCGAGAGAGTTAGATTCAAGAAACGAATGACTATGGTCTTTATTCAATCTATTGATGGTGAAGATTAATCCGGCTTAGGAATAAGTTAAGGATTTCAACGGCTAAGAGGAGCACAAGATTGGTTGTTGTTCACCCTTGATTCACGCAGGGATGTATTATCAAGGCATGCACAAATAGCTAGAGTTTCGACTTAGGGATAAGAAGAAACCATTGAAGAATGCTTAGCCAAACCTTGAAGTTGCTGCCCAGCCACCCAAGTAGTTGCCCAGCTAGTCGCCCAGGCCACCGTCGACTATTTGCCAAGCCAACCCCGCTACGCAAGTTGCCACGGCAACTGAGTTACCCTTGCACTCTTTTACCAAGATGATCCAATCCGCTATCACTCATAAACTCACGATAACCTGGCCTATTCTCTCTCATTTGATTACATCTTCTTTTACTTATTTACTTTCTAGTTTAGTTGTTAGTTAAACTCCTACAATCACCTACTTGTGTTTTTACTTTTTATAGTGCAAGATATTAGATTCTTGAAGTGGCACCAATCCCTGTGGAGACGATATCTTTTATACTATAACTTGTGACGTGTACACTTGCACAATTGCGGAGCACTTATTACGCGCAACAGGTACAACTAGCCCGGAGCAAACGGCTATTGGTAAAGGCAACTCAAAACCATTGATCCTTGTGCATTTGCGAAAAATGCAAAAGAAGCTCTGCATCAAAATTTACCAACTTTCGGTCCTTCCTCCTTGTCGGTGTTGTAGCTGGACCAAATCTTCATCTATCGATCTTATGTGTTCGTCAGTGTTGCTGATGGATCAAGTTTTGTAAACCTTGCCTCTTCGTCAATGTTGCAGCTAGGTCAAATTTTCTCCAGGCATTGCTTCATTGTCAGAGTTGTAGCAAGCCAAGCTCATTTTGTCTCCTCCAACGGATCACCTCAGATTTTTGTCTTCCCCAACGAACCCTCCATTTTAAAGAGCGAAAAAGAAGATCAAGAGAAACTCGAGAAGAAGCGGTGGCCAGAAGAAAGAACCCTGATCGAGCGGACAAAAATGGTTACTCTTTTGTCTTTGCTCTATTCATGTTACATAGCAATGCTCAAAGAGGGGCAGCTGTAGTAACCATTTTCTGCCTGGGCTCCAGTCCAATACAAATACACATTACCCAGACCCAATTAAAAACCCAACAACCTATACCCAAATAAATCCGAAATTACATGAATAACCTTAACCATAAAAAACCCTAAAAATAAACCTAAACATCCACTTGCCCTGCAGCCGCCGCCGCTGCCTGCCACCCTCACTGTCGCGCGTGGCGGCCACGCGCGCCACCATCCACCACTGTCCTAATCTACAGAAAAATCAAATCAAATTGTAATGTTTTTATATACATGCATGTACTAAATCGGGTATAAAAACCCTTAGAAATCTGTAAAAGTAAAAGGGTTTTTTCGATTCGAAATAATAAAAAGCAGAGGGATTTTGGTATTTTTTTATTGTAAAAGTGAGGTTGTTCGAATATATATAAAAAAGGGATTCGAAATATAAAAAAAATTAGATTCGAACCTTCATAATATTGTTCAAACACAAGAAGAAACTCAGACCAAAAAAGGTATCCAAATCTAAAAACGCAAAAGGTAAATATTTTTTCGGATATTTATTTCTTAGATATAGAAATTTCCGCATAGATTCAACAAAAAATTTAAGTTCGGGATAAAAGAGCTCAACTTGGGGCGATTTTGAGGATCCACGGCCGCAGTGGACGGCGGTGCTCCGCCACCGATCGACGGCAGTCCACGGCGACATTGAAGGCCGACGGCCAACTGCCCACAGAGAAGAAGAGAGAGCTGGGAGGGATCTTAAATTTTTTTTATCATTTGATGAGGAAATGATTATTTTGGCAATAAAAGTGCTATTTAAAGCCCTCTCAAAATGACATCGTTTTGGGCGTCAGATACAAGGCCGAAACGACGTCGTTTTATCCTTTGACCCACGTAGGTGACCCGACCCGGAGAGGGTTCGCGTAAATTTTTAAAAAATGGGTAAATTACATTTTGGTACCTCCTCATGGGACCAATTACACTCTCAGTCCCTAAATTTTTTAAAATATTTGCATTTTGGTCACTAAATTCGAGTTTTATCCAATTTTAAAGGGGAAATTACAGATTTAATCCTTGATCCTCATTTTTGTTCTCTCCTCAAGCTTTCCCCTTTTATTTTCTTTCAATTTCTTCCCTTTTTTAACTTTCCAGTTTCTATCTTTTGCAATTTGGTCACCTTTTTACATATTATTATTATTATTATTATTATTATTATTATTATTATTATTTCATCATCATATAGTATATATTTATATAATATATATGGTATGTATATATATAAATAATCTATTATGTGTTTTGTTTATAACTATAATTATTCGTTTATTATATTTAATATTATTTTTATGCTTATTATTATATTTTTCATATTTAATATTATTATTATATTTATGTGTATATATATATGTATATATTATTTCGATTATATAATTGGTATATTATTATAATATTATATATGTAAAGTTTCATTTGTTTTTCATAATGTATAGTATATGTATATAGTATAAAGTATATTAACACTGTATATATTATTTTGTATATATATTATTTTTATTTTTTATTAATACATATTACATTATCACTATACTATGTATATTATTACTATTTCATGAAATATTTGTATATTATTATCATCATTAATCTTATTATTATTATTATTATTATTTTATAATATACGAGTATTATATCATATTTTTATTTTAATTTGGATTAAAAAAATCAGTCATTTAAGGGAATATTTTCCGCTTTATTTCGGATACCGGTTAGGAAGTGATATCTTGACTCATTCAGGTGTCATCTTCCTCGGTTTCGTAAATAAGGAAATGTTCTCCTTAGACCGTTTTCTTTTTTTGGGATTAAATTTTAAATTAAAAATCAATTTTTTACTTTCTTGCAATGACAACACTCAATCAATGTGGTACCAATTTTGGGGGTTGTGGGGGTGCTAATCCTTCCCCATGCGTAACTGACTATCGAACCCAAAATTTTGAATCTTTGGTTACCTTTTAATGGTGTACACTCGAGCTGGGGTTC
Organism: Hibiscus mutabilis; assembly: GCA_019671005.1. Lineage (NCBI taxonomy): Eukaryota > Viridiplantae > Streptophyta > Magnoliopsida > Malvales > Malvaceae > Hibiscus > Hibiscus mutabilis. The sequence goes on along the minus strand of CM033749.1, from coordinate 19,793,273 downwards.
TAAATTACCTATTGGATGCAGCTTCAGAAGCTCCTCGTGTCAATGTCCTAAGTTGTCCACCACCTCGACCTCGACCTCTAGATTATCCACCTACAAATCTTTTAGATTGAGTAGGCTTCCTAGCCTGCTCCTCCGGGCAGTCTCTAATAAAGTGCTCGGTGCTACCGCATCTGTAGCAAGCTCTTGTACCTACTCGGCAAACTCTCAGGTGTCACTTTCTGCAAATCTCGCACTCTAGAACTGAAGGCCTGCTCAATCTAGTAGCTGATGACTGAGCATTCTGAGATTTCCTTGCAGAAGGATTCTTTCGCGCAGATCCAGATTCAGCCCTACTCTGTGATCGGTTACCTCTACCTCGTTTAGACTGTGTGGAGGTAAGAGTCTCGCTAGGCCTCTTTGGTTGAGCTCTAACTCGCTCCAAATAGGCTCTCTTTATGGCCTTATCTCTATTCACCGCATCCTGGTATACTAATAAATTCATGCCCAATAGAATTTCCTTGGGCCTTGGGTGAAGCCCCTCTATAAACCACTCACATCGGGCCTTTTTAGTTGGCATCAAATCAGCTGCATACCGACTCAATCTATTGAACTCTAACTCATACTCATAGACAGTACGAGTACCTTGCTTAAGGTTTAGAAATTGTTGCAACATCTCTCTCTTGAACTGGTCCACAACATACTTAGCCTTGAATGCTTCTTGGAAAAACGTCCAAGTTACCTTAGCAGCTTGTACTAATTATGTGGCATTAGACCACCAAATACGAGCAAGTTTCCTCAATAAGGACTTTGACATCGTTAAGCATTTTTACAACTTTTCAGCACAACTTCCCTTCTAACTTTTCAGCATTTTTACAACTTAACTCTTCCATCAGGACTTTGACATCGTTCAGCCACAAGTCGGCAACCATCGGACCACCCTCTCTATGAAATTCTAAAGCTCCCAACTTTTTAAGTTCCTTCGCAGTCAACGCTCTAACTGGTGTATATGCTAGGGCTGGTGTGGCGTTGGAGGTTGAAGCCTATTAACCATAGCTTCTAAAGCCTGTACTAACACTTCATATTCTTGGGCTTGAGCTCTCTACTGCGCAGGAGGCTCAGCTGGGTCAGGAGCTGGAGGTGGAGCATGATGTACCTCATTGGTTCCACTTTTGACCTCTTCTTGGTCCCCATGATCTATCGCTGACGTGATCCAGCAATATTCGACATTATATATTACCACAGTAACCTGTTCATATTAGTGGGGAGCAAAATCAAGTTACACAGATAGTACATCAGTAACATGACATCCTAGAGGCATGTACTTAATAACAAATCATATTAGACTCGGTTTAACCTCCAGAATAGGCTAAACCTGTAGCTCTAATACCACTAAATGTGACACCCGTAACGTATACTCGTAGGCCGAATATACAATAAAGATGACACGAAGTCGTACTTTAGAAATCTAGAATTATTTTTTAAAGAAAACATAACATAAATAGTTTCAAAAAACTAGTTTGCTAATTAATCCCTTTTCGGTTTTCAATTAAAACTAGGTCATCCAGTTGCAGCTAGTTTCGACCCTGAATTGATTTGTAAAACTTATAAGTTAGTTATTAAAATGAAAATACAAATCAGGAAAAAACTATGTGTGTTACCTAGACCTTTTCTTAATTTTGAAACTACTACGCGATAAATAATAATTAAGGTACTTTTACTAGTTCTATTTATTTTACCAATATCCTTAATCCATAATTTCAAGATAATACATCTATATTGTCATACATCTAAATTAAAACTTAGTTATATAGAACAGTTCACTTTAAAAATATTTACATGCCCACTAGTTTATCAAACTACGATAAGGATGTACGTACTATAACTTACTGTAGTAACTTGACTTCAAAAGAACAGCTCCTCCTAGCTAGTAAAAATCGGAGAACCTACGTGTGAAATAGGACAAACGCTAAGTAATGACTTAGTGAGGCAATTAAAGCTATTTAACTAAAAACATGCAATAATGCATTACAGTATATCATATGAAAGTGCAATACAGTTCCTGTAAAATGGAAAGTGATCCTGGTATAGTTTATAACATAACATATAATAAATACAAATATCATGCTATCAGTATTCATCAGTCATCAGGTAATCATTTACAGTATAACATTCTTTAAAAATAGCCCAAAGTATATAATATGAGATCAAAGTACTCGAGTCACATGAATAAGAAACTAGAGTGTCTAACGTGAACATGTAAATGAGTACGTACTCAATGATGCTCTCTGATCCTCGTAAAAGCACCTCGTTGGTGCCATTAGCACTATAGGATGAATCCCCAAGGTGCACACCAAGGGCTTGAGTCCCCAAGGTGTATGTGACACCATCGTAGTCACAAAAACATGTAATCATATCATAACTTGAATGATGCAGCTTCTAAGGACTCTATGGATATCCAATTCAATTCATCAATAATCAAAATGGGCAATTCATGCCCTAACTTCCTTCGTATATAAAATATATGTCACTTGCCTTTGCTATTTTTATGCATCAAATCAATATGCTTCAAAATAATGTAAATCATTTCTATATTAGGGTTGACTTATCACAAGTCTTGCCTTTTTCAAAAATAACATATGCATAAATAATGCACTCACCTGTAGCGATGCAAAAGTAGCCTCACTAAGCTTATTCTGTAACCTTTTCTTTTCCTCTAATACTTGTGTCTCCCTCAATCTCCCTCGGAACTGTAGAAGACCAATCGAATATATAAATTACCATACTTTTGTTAGACTCAAATCTAACATTGCTAACTTAATTTACAAAAAAAATTATTCGAATATAAAATATTTCTGAAATTTTCCCTCAATTCCCATGTGATTGCCGATTTGGCCCTAAGGTTGTTAGTGACCATTTTGGACATCAAACAATTGTTCAAGCTCAATTAGAACAATTCCATTACTACTTGTTCACTTTGGGTTAATATCCTTTTAGACATTAAATTTGTTAAAGTGACATTTTAGTCACTACTTCCACATCTGTACTTGAATTCATGTACAAATCAGCTAATTATTCATTTCTAACATTCCTATGAATTTTCCTTTGACTTCAGAGCTTTGGCCGAATTAGTCCCTTACCAAAAAAATCTCATTTTCGAAATGGTTCTTTATCATTTCTTTTCTTGTCATTTCAATCATTTTAACTCTCTATCATGCTTGAATCACTAATTCTATCAAATATTCATCAACAACATATTAATTTATCAATTCAAGAATCATCCCCTTCATTTCTTCATCAAGCCGAAATGGTCCCTCTCTTTCCAAATATTTTCATGTTGGTCCTAAATTACCAAATCAAGCTAATTTAATCATAATATCATCAATTCTAATGCTAGAATAAATTTCACAATAATTCCCCTATATTTCCAATTCTTGTCGAATTGGTCACTTGGAATCTAATAGAGAATTTCTTTATTCAGACTTCAAAATCAAGCTTACAACATCATAATTTATTCATTTTCATCCTTGATTCAATTCTCTAACCAAATTGCCAAAACTTAAGGTTATGGTTTATGTTCTTAAACATAGAATTAATTCCAAATCAAGCTTGTTTTCATGTCTATAACATCAAATCTACTCAAATCAAACTTTAATTCCATCATGTATTCTTAATCTCATAATCTTCTTCTTCCAAAAACAGAACTTATGCTTAACTTTACAATGCAAAACTATCATCAAAATGGAGAGAATTAAGCATAGATTAATTTACCTTAATTTATTTTACTTGAATCTAACTTGTAAACCTTCCAAGTAAGCTTGAAAATGGAGTTTTCTTCTTCTCCCTTTGTTCTTCTCTCCCACGGCATGGAGGAATTAGATGAACAAATTTTTTGTTCATTTTATAGGTTAATATGCTTGTTTAACTCTAATTTTGCCACTTGTATAATTAAAATGAATTTTAAATTCCTTTTAATCTATCTTACTAAATTGTTCCTCAACCAAACTCATATTTACAAGTCTTCTTTAAAATTGCTACTCCATTAAATTTGAACCAATTTGGTTTCTTCATAATCGGCCACTTCCAAAGAAATCATAAAATTTTATTTTATGATTTTTATTAATCCAATTATTCGATAATCACCTAATACGATTTTCTATTAATCGAACTATCGAATCTAATCCAAAAATATCATATTTTCTAAATTCCATAAATAAATAATATTGTCATAATAAATCTCCCATATTTATGGAGTCAAACTCCGAAACTTGGACTCAATCCAAAATATCGATGGTTACTCGAAATCTCTATCGGATAAAAATTTTCCTTCAAAATCCTTTAACAGATATTCATACGAATTATTCCTAATTTTTTGAGTCATTTATATTGACCAAAAACACGGATATGGGACCTTCCAAAAGGTCACCCATCCTAGTGCTACTTTGGTCCAAACACGCTTAACAATTTTATTCGATCTAAATTTGATACCTTCTATTGCATCTAAATTTCCAAATTTGATATCAAAATTCTTATTTTGATCATATTCATCCTTATCCTGAATAAAATTACTTATTTGATATTTTACACTTTAGTCCCCAGACTTTTACTAATTTGTCATTTGGTTACTAGGCCTTATTTTTTTTAGATTTGGGTTAAACTTCATATGAACCCTTATCTAACTTGGAAAATTTTTTTGGAGTATTACAGGTAATCCACTTTGAAAATAAAAAACAAATAGCAAGTTTCACCCTATTTTAAAACTACTCATTTTTACCCATCCATTTTATTCAATAACTTTTTTCCCCATGTATTCAATAATAGTCCCCCTCAAACTTTTTAGCATTAAGTATATCTGACCCGATAAACCGGGTTGTTTAACTTGTTATGACCCGATTTTATAACGGATCCCTTCAAATCCGAAACAAAAATTTGGGCAGGTAAAATGTATTTCATAGAGAGCAAAAAAAATCTCTCCTCCCCATGGCAACGGTATCTGAATCACCGAAAGATAACCCAAACCCTAGTCCACCACCATCGCCGCTAACGCCTCTTCTCAATGATTCCCCGTTCAAAACTGAATCGAATTTCACTCAACAAGTCACTCCCTGGATCGATTACGTCGTGGAGCAAGCTGTTTTGTACCAGAAAATCATCGATGTGAACATTAACGCCACACTCGAAGCTTTTAGATCTCGATTTTCAGAAATTTGCTCCACGTCCCCTGCTCATTTTAATCAAACCATTGTACGCTTCTATTCTGTTTTTCTTTTTGAGCCGAGAATTAGAACGACAAAATTTATCTTTTTTTTTTGGAATTGCTAGGATTCACTTAAAGATGTCAAATCACAACTTGGTGTTTTCGAGGACATGATATTTACTAAAGTTAAAGGTCTGTTCCATAAATGGATTCATTTAACCCCTAGACTTGGCTATACCACACACTTAATCTAGTAGGTCACATTAGGGTCACTCCATAGTGAAAATTCACATAAAAAATATTTTTCTTTAAATACATTAAAAACTGTAAAACAAACTTCTGTTCAAAATATCATTTTAGAAAATCATCTAAACATATAATAGTAGTTCAAAAAATATGTTATAGACAATAACATAAAACGATACACAACATGCATGCTCACTAATTGTATTAGTACCGTACTCCAAAACCAAAGCCGAAGGGACTCCCATACCGATGTTGATGACTGCAACGAGTTCGATCTTTTAACCTGCGATGGTAAAAACGGTATGAGCTTGGAAAAACTCAGCAATACTGAACTACCAAAAGATGCTGTAAGCACATGCATGTATATGGCAAGCATAACACTGTCATGATGTTCTGAGTATCAACAGAGTTCAATTATGATTCGATATTTTAGTGAAGCGATATACTTGAAGATAACAAAATTGTTCTTTACTCAAACACTGAGCATCAGACATGAAACAGATAGACTGAAAAATCTAGAGAGAGATAGATTACGGAAGTGTGTTCCAACAGTGCAAAGTTAACACATACAATGTAACAGTGCAGTGAACATTTTATTTCAAAAACATATGTTTCAAGTAGCAGTATGGTTCATTTTAATTCTCTATCTACCCTCCACCCAAACACCAGTATGCAGTTCCCTAGAACTGCATCTATAGGGGGCGTTAACCCAGGTCCATTGGGTGTAGGTGCCAGCTTAAGGGGATACCTTCTAACAGTGCAAAGTTAACACATACAATGTAACAGTACAATGAACATTTTATTTTAAAAACATATGTTTCAAGTAGCAGTATGGTTCATTTTAATTCTCTATCTACCCTCCAACTAAACACCAGTATGCAGTTCCCCAGAACTGCATCTATAGGGGGCATTAACCCAGGCCCATTGGGTGTAGGTGCCAGCCTAAGGGGATACCTTAGGTACGATAGTAATCACCCTAGCTGAAGCATAGGAATGAACGGTAAAGAATTGCCCTAGCCGAAGCATAGGAACTTGAAACGGTAAGGAATTACCAGCTAGATTAGGGCTGAACATGCGATAACTTCACACTCTATCCCAAGTACCCAGTAACAGTCTATGCAGTAAATACAGTAATCAGTAGTATGCAGTAGTTATCAGTAATAACAGTAATCGGTAGAAATCAATAATAACAGTAAATATAATGCAAAATTTAGTTTTTAGTGAAACAATAACCAGAGAGCGCGATTTTTTCAGTTTAGATACAAAGGCATTATTTTGGATAGATTAAAGTCATGTTTCAGATCAAGAAACAATCATGGGTTCAAAACGGGTAGAATATTCATGTGCACTTGGAACACACTAGATTGAACAATTTATTTCTTGGAGATACTTGATATTTACTAAAGAAAGAGGAAACACTGAACTTTTGACAATTTTGAACTGATTTTAGAAATGACGTCCCTATTAAAAAGGGGGTTCGTACTAACAACTCAAACCAGACATTTAGAAGTTGATACATCAGGATCATTGAGATTTCAGATATATCGAGTGATCCAAACATTAAAGCCTACGAGGGCATTATGGTCAATCTGACCTTCAGGGGTAATTTGATAATTTAAACCAACAAGGTATAAACGGTGATGTACAAAATTTAGGAATTCTAGTTGCTCATCAGGTTTCCGAGTCCCTTTGAAATAATCAAAACCCATAAATGTAGTGTTTATTATTTAACCGGATAGGTACACCTTAATTATTCATTTCTCCGAACTGACTACAGTGTATAACAAAAAGGTTCGCCTTCACCAATCAACTACTGAACGTACTACGAGAAATCGAACATGTATTCAAGCAGTATTTTCCAAGTATTCGAACATGTGCATTGCATCCGAACTCAATCCATAGCATTGAATGTACCTTTGAACAAGTTACTCTAACTATTAACTATGTACTATCTCCAAACAAATCGAACATGCCTTCATATTGTATTCCTCCAATATCACATTAGTATAAAAAATGACCAACAAAAACGGGTCATGTATTACCACTTTCAGAGTCATTACATTTGTTTGGCTTTATTGGTATTTCTTATTCCAAGTATTAGATGTATTTTTAGTCATTTTAATATTCGAAGGTATTTCAGACACTTCGATGCCCGAAGGTGTTTCAATTATCCTGAGCCTTTCGTTCATTCCAACTACTTATTCATTTCAAGTCTCCAGGGTATATCCATCATTTTAGTTAATTTAGAAACTTGGTGCCTAAGGACATTTTAGCCATTTCAATCAACTCAGTATATTATGCCACTTTGATTTATTCAGACATACGAATAATTTTTCGTAAATTTATCCTCGGAGATTTATTTAGAATTCAAGAAAATTCAAGTTCTTTACAATGTTGAATATTTAAGTCTAGAACCATGGCTTCCCAAGCAATTTGAGGTTTTCATATGAATCAGTTGTTTTACCAGATTTAGTGTAGATTTAAAGATCACTTTCACTATCAGGGGTATTGTAGTCATTCTTATACCTCAAGGGTATTTTCATCATTTCTTGCTTTAGCATTTCAGAAATTAGATCATTAACATACATAACAAGATTTAAAGCATAGCAGTCTTATCAATTATTCTTGGATCTCAAAAGTTCTTACAAGTCACTCATATTCCTAACCGAGCACTTAAGTCTTATCTGATTTACTACCCTTTCTCCTTAATCAATTAGACTTTAACATAATTAATCATATGCATAAACATAATCATGTAAGAATTTACCGGATACCACTATGTTTCATAAAGCATACATGACGTAGTAATGTATTACCTCGACTCTGAGCTACTTCGGTCGATTCAGGATGCTCCATTCGATCACTCTCGAACCCATATTCGACATCCCCACAAATCTCGAATACGCGGAGTCAATAATTCCTTCAATTAAACACAGAGTCCATGATCAGTCCTTAATTCCATTTCATAACTATTGAGTTAATTAAACACATTCTCAAGTTCGAGTTCAAGGTCAGTTTCGGAGACTTTCGGGTTCAAATTTTGCAAAACCGACATCAAAAATGGACTCAAGACGTTGAAAAAGATAAAATAGGGATTTTCAATATTTTTGACTTTTTGGTTAAAGTTAACGTTGACGTTATGCTGACATCAGCAGTGAAAGGTCAACACTGACGTTAGGTCAATGGTCAACACTGACGTCACCGAGTTGACTCAGGTAAGGCTGACTCGGTGAGCTGACTTAGACGGGTTGACTCACTGAACTAACTCAGACGGGTCAGGTTCGAGTTAACGGGTCAGGGTCGGGTTAACAGGTCGGGTTCGAATCATGCGCCAGACCGGGTTCAAGTTGGTCAGACTGGGTCGGTCGAGGGTCACCGTCCTGGTGGCCGGGAATCGCCCTTAGGCTGCGCGCGACCTAGAACGGCCGAAAAATGCCCAAAATGCTACATTTTGACAGCTCCACCGACCAAAACACACAATTTAACCGGAAAATTAAACAAATACCATACCAAAACTTACCCAAAATCGAATTTGGTCCCGGGTTTGACGTAGCGCCGGCGGACCTCCTACCAGCGCCGGTTCGACGATTTCTTAGAGGGGTTTTGTTCGCTCTGCCACCCTGAGCTAAAAGGTGAGGGCGGTGACGTTCACCGATGTCTCACGGCAACGGCGAAGCATGGGCCATCGGTTGTTCTTTAAATGCTTCTCTAAGGCAAACGACGACAAGCTATCGCGAGTGGTGGCCAAGCCTGAAGTCGCGGTGTGGCGTTGGTCACGTCGATGGCGGTCACAGTGGGGCGGTGGCTGAGATCGAAGCTGGACAGTGGTGGGGAGATGAAGAGTTTAGAACTCTCTGGAAAACTCTCTCTCTCTCACCCATTCGATGCAAATGGGTTCAGAGGGGTAAATAGGGAAGTTGTGTTGTTTTAATTATTTCTGGATACACTCAAATGGTATAGCTCAAAATTAACCCAAGGTAGACATAAACCAAGAATGGTCTTGGCTCAAACGTTTAAGTCATAGGGGTACAAGGCATGGTCCATGGGTTTGAAACCCCCAGTCAACACTCTCCTTTTTTTTAACTAGGGGTGTTGCAACTCAGTCCATGCACATTCTGTTTGGAGAACTAATTTTCAGTGTCGATGTTTCACATTTTGTTGCGGAGGGGATTACCATTGCAGCTTCAGATCCATTGATCACGGGCTGCGTTGATCTTGGCTTGGGATTTCTGGTACTTAAAAGTATGGTTCTATAATATTTTTGGCCAGTTTATTCATTCCTAGGTTGCATATGCAACAGCGGGATCAAACATATCCATCTCCATCCTCTTTTTATATATGATGAAAATGATGTTTCCATGTAATTTTAAGCGCATGTATATGCATGACACGTTGTTCATCGAAACTAGCTCTTTCTTTGTTGTATTGCTGTTCTTTCATAACCAATTTCAATGATTAGTTCAAGTTTTTTGCAATAGTAAAGGGGTCTTAAAAGGTTATTTAAATTATGGGCAGATCCCACACTATTTAGTTTATCTCAGGGACTCTATTGTTGAATTTCAAAGAGCCACTTTTAATAAGATTTTGCACCTTATTTTTCAGAGCTTCATAATTCTCGGTAATGTGACCCGATGATAATAACATATGTTGCGTGTAATAAGTGCTACGCAATTGTGCGGGTATACACATCGCAAGTTATAGTATAAAAGATATCGTCTCCACAGGGATTGGTGCCACTTCAAGAATCTAATCTCTTGCACTGTAAAAAGTAAAAGAAAACACAAGTAGAAGATTATAGGAGTTTAAACTAATAACTAAGCTATAAAGCAATAAAGGAAAAGAATATATGAGATCAAGTGAGAGAGATAGGCCAGGTTATCGTGAGTTGAGGTGTGATAGCAGATTGGATCGTCTTGGTAAAAGAGTGCAAGGGAAACTCAGTTGCAGTGGCAACTTGCACAACGGGGTTGCCTTGGCAACTAATCGATGGTTTCCTGGGCGACTAGTTGGGCAACTACTTGGGCGTCTGGGCAGCAACTTCAAGGTTCGGCAAAGCGTTCTTCAATGGTTTCTTCTTATCCCTAAGTCGAAACTCTAGCTACTTGTGCATGCCTTGATAATACATCCCTGCGTGAATCAAGGGTGAACAACAACCAATCTTGCGCTCTTCTTAGCCGTTGAAATCCTTAACTTATTCCTAAGCTGGATTAATCTTCACCATCAATAGATTGAATAAAGATCATATTCATTCGTTTCTTGAATCTAACTCTCCCGATATTAGATAAATAGATGAAGTTACGAGATCCTCTCCCAATTCACTCGCAAACAAGAATAATAACCAAGAATGAATAAACCTTGAATAGAAAAGTGCAAACTCTTATTACCTAAACAAAATCCAATTGTTTCTCACAACCACAAAACACAATAACCTCAGCCAAATAGATTTAGTTCATGGCTAGGTTCCAAAGAAACATAAGATAAAGAATTCCTAGCATGAACCTAATTGAACAAGAAAGAAGAAGATGAAGAATGGATGAAGCCTTCTTGTCGAGATTTCCCCTTGAAGCTTGTCGAAAATTCTCTCTACTCTCTCCCTTGGAGTTGTCAAAATTTCTCTCCCCTCTCTCTTGGAGTTGACGGCTTGGTGATCTATTTATAAGGCTAGGTCAAAGTCTTTCTTTGAGGAGGAAGTTAAGTTGGAATTAAATTATCTTTAAAAAATATAATTCTTTATTATAATTATATTTCTTTTAGAACTTCTCCTATCATCTTGAAATTTAATTATTCTTTAACCTCTTCATGGAAATCAAACTCCTTTGGGATTTAGCTTTGCACCACGTCATCTTGGGCTTGTCTAGTCATCAATTTTGACTACCATATCACCTTATTCTTTGTCGACAATTGCCCTGGCAACTGGCTCGGTGTCTCCTTCATGCATTGCCCTAGCAACTAGCTCGGTATCTCCTTCATGCATTGCCCTGGCAACTAGCTCTAACCTTGTTTTGGCAAGTGATTTTGCACATACACACAAAACACACCAAAGCAGCATTTTTTCCCACAAAAACAACCAAGTTATGCAATCAAGCTCAACGATGGAAGGAAACATGGATTAATGCATGAATGACTAATTATGTAACTAATATGAGCCTAAGTCTAACATAATATGAGTAATAATGGTAAGAAAAATAGTACTTTTGAACACTTATCACACCCCCAAACTCGAACTATTGCTTGTCCTCAAGCAATGCAAACTAATAATTACATGCCAAGACTTCAATTTTCACAAACTTAGCTTTGAACTTGATTTCAATTCTCAGTACCGAGGCACAAAGTATGATTGGCTTTTCATTTTTCAGAAAACTTAGGAGTTACTCGGAATCAAACTATAATGCTTGTGAGTGTGTGCGGAGTTGTGTGCAAGTTGATTTTCAGATTCTATGCAAACAAGAGGTTTTCAAATTACTTCATTGGGTTCTTTTTAACATGTTTTAACTAGAGCCGGTTTCGGGCACCTCTAGTGTTTTGTTTTTAGTTTCCTTAAGCTAATTAATTTATTCGACTAGAGCCAGTTTTGGGTACCTCTAGCGATCAATTTTTAGCACATACTAGAGCCGGTTTCGGGCACCTCTAGCGATCCATTTTTTTAGCACATGCTAGAGCCAATTTCAGGCACCTCTAGCATTCATCCAATTTTTATTCTAATCCCCCAATTTGTTTAATTATAAACCTAAGTTCACTAGAATTCCTTAAATCAATCAAACCACAATAGTGTTTCATCAAATTTAGCATCATAGTAAAATTCTAAGTTTTTCCATGGTTATCCTAGAATAAAAATTCTATCAATTAAGTGTATTGGCAAAGTCATCATCGGATATTCATCAAATCTAGGCAATTCTTGTTCCAACTAAAGGCATGGCAAGCAATTTATGTATCCTAAATGCAATACTTAAGATGAATGCAACTAAACATGGTAACTACTAATAACAATCCCCCCAAACTCGAGTGAGGCATTATCCTCAATGCATGCTTAAAGAAAAATAAAAATAACGAAAAATAAAATGCAAACGAGGACTTACTCTGAGAGTTCGTCGTCATGGATGATTAGTTTCCTTTTGGTCGGTGTCTTGATTCTCTTGCTAGAACGCGATGGTTGTTTCCTTGTTGCCGATGGTGGAATCGATCCTAGTACGGGGTTGTCCTCATCGTCCTCTTCATCAATGTCATTGGCTTTTCGCTTGGAGGATTCAATTGGTGCAGTCTTTGTTGGTGCAATGGAGGACTCGTCCGAATCTAAAAAATCAGACAATGATTCCGTACGAGTTGATTCGGGCATAGGTGCTTTACCTTTGGCTTTTGCAGTGGTTGTCAGGATGTCTTTAGCTTTGGTTGTCGTGGCATCTTCAGGGTTTGTTGCTGTGGCATCATCTGTTACTGTTGCCGTGGCGACTGTTTAATTGGTTGCCGGGGCAAGGATCTCGGCATGAAAGAATGGGAACGACACGCGGCTGTCTGGGTACTTTTCTAGGATGACTTGGGTGATGGAATTGTTGTGCTCATTCATGTACCGCATGAACATTAGTTGCCGGTCTTCAATTTGCCTTAGGTGGCTCGCCAATGGTTGCAATAGTGCTTCAAAGTGTCCCGGGGTTGATGGTCGTGTTACCTGGGCGTTAGGTGCTTGGGCATTAGGGATTGTTGGGGCGGCAGAAGTTGCTGCGGTAATTGGAGGCCTTGAGGATTTTTTCGGTGCCTCTCCCATTAGCTTTCGGATTTGTGCTTGATTCCAACCGGACTTTGGTAGGGCCTTTTCATCGGTGGACTCACTTGGGACATGCATCTCCTTGCAAAGATTAGAAATTAAGCAAGGGAAGAAAAGAGAACCCTTATCTTTTGAGCTACATACAAAAATCTCATCACAAATAATTTTTCCAATGTTAATGATGTGATTATGCAAAATAGAATGTATGAGCAAAAGACGTGGTATATCAACGGTAGTATTGTGTGTGGTGGGCATTAAAGAAGTTTTAACAAACTTATTCCATAGTTTTGCCTCGGGTTTAAGCCGAAGGCGATTTATCGTACCCTTGTATTTACCGTCGTTCCAATGAGTTCCCGGTTGAGTGAGTTCTTGAAGCACCTTGTCGAGTTGCTTGGGCGTGATTTGATCAACAAAGGCTCGATGCTCGTCCTTCTCAATGTAAAGCCCGAAAAAGGTGTTGGTGTTTTCGGGGCTTATGAGTATGGCCTTGTCATGAACAAAAATATAAGGATTATACGGGTTAGGTGAGTGAGCATAGAATTCTCTTACCCATGAGATGTTACCTGGTTCCGATTGATGGCAAAAGATTTGCCACTTTTGATGTGCAATCCTCTCGAAGATGAATGGTTCAAGGCCGAAATCTTAATGAGAGTTGGAGTATTAAAAGCCTTGTTCTTCGTAAATCTTCCGGCTTTCAAACTTGGAGTGAAATCTTTCTTGAACCACCGGTGTAGCAAACTTCTTGTATCTTGGTTCTTTGGAGGAACTTGGATGAACCAAAAATTTAATTTTGGATGCCATGGATGATCTTGGTTGTGAGTTTTGTAAAAACAAAGAAAATAAAATATAAGAAACTAAAGAGTTATAAGGTTTCTTGGAAGTTAAGGGTGATGGGTTATATAGAAAAGATAGGTAGTAAATATGGTGGGTGGGATTAATTTTTGATAGAGAATAAAAGGGGTTTCTTTTAGGGGAAGGGTGACGGCAAGGGGGTTTAATTAGGGTAAGTTGGAGGCTTTATATAAGCCTTAGATTCAGCCCATTAATTTCCTTGTTGAAGATGTTTTCCTTCTTGGATCAAAATTCCTCTTTATCTTGAACTCTTTTCCTACAACTCAAAGACAAATCAAATAAGGATTAAAATTAAAGATAAACTAATAAAAGAAAATAAATAAAGATGTGTAAAGGGATTCTTAAACTTAAAAAGATAAAAAAAAAAGAAAATAAATCTATCCTAAAAATATAATAATAATCGGAAATAAAAAAATTAGTTCGAAAAAAACTAAAAAAAATAAAATAAAAAATAAAATAAAAAATAATAAAAATAAAATATCGAAGGGAGAGCATGCTCATGCATCTCCTAAGGTGACCACTTCTTTGCTACGTTCCACATGGGCACCATTGTAGTGCTTTAATCTTTGTCCATTAACTTTGAATTCATGTTTGTCAGTGATGGACTTGATTATCACGGCACCATGGGAGAATGGTTTGATAACTTCGAATGGTCCTGACCATCTCGATTTCAGCTTTCCCAGGAAAAGTTTTAGCCGAGAATTGAATAAGAGAACTAGTTGCCCTGGCGTGAATTGCCGCAACAATAGTTTCTTGTCATGTCATTGCTTTGTTTTCTCCTTGTAGATTCATGCATTGTTATAGGCGAGTGCACGGAATTCTTCTATCTCGTTGAGGTCCAACAAACGCTTTTGTCCGGCACTTTCCCAATCCATATTCACGGTCTTGATTGCCCAATATGCCTTGTGTTCGATTTCCACCAGTAGATGGCATGTTTTGCCATAAACAAGTCGGAAGGGGGATATACCTAAGGGTGTTTTGAATGCAGTGCGATATGCCCAAAGTGCGTCATCTAGTCTTAATGACCAATCCTTCTTAGAGGGACTTACAACTTTCTCGAGTATACCCTTCAATTCCCGATTGGAAATTTCTGCTTGCATGTTGGTTTGTGGGTGATATGTCGTGGAAATCTTGTGTGATACGCCGAAGCGTTGCAACATCTTGGCAATAAGTCTATTGTCAAAATGCTTGCCTTCATCACCGATAATTGCTCTCGGCATCCCAAACCGTGTAAATATGTTTTTCTGCAAGATTTGTTGCACGGTCTTGGAATCGTTGTTGGGAACTGCAGCTGCCTCAACCCATTTAGACACGTAGTCGACGGCAAGTAGAATGTAGAGGTTGCCAAATGAAGATGGGAAAGGTCCCATAAAATTGATCCCCCATACATCGAACAATTCCACCTCGATGATGTTTTGGAGCGGTATCTCATGTCGTCTAGAGATATTGTCCGTCCTCTGGAAACGATCACATTTCTTGTAAAAGTCTTGGGCATTTTTGTACAATGTTGGCCAATACAATCTAGATTGCAAAACTTTGGCTGCGGTACGAGTTCCTCCAAAATGTCCTCCATAGGTTGAAGAATGGCATTGCCGGAGTACATTCTGCTACTCATCTTCAGGGACACATCTGCGTATAACCTGATTTGCACATTGTTTAAACAAAAGAGGCTCGTGCCAAAAGTAATGCTTAGCATCATGGCGGAACCACTTCTTCCCTTGTTGAGTAAGACCATAAGGTAAAATACCACAAACAAGGAAATTAACTAAATCCGCGTACTAGGGTATTGCCGAGGCATGTGCTGCCATGGTGACTGCTCCCAAAATTGCCGAGGCGTGTGCGTCTAGGGTTGCTGAGGCGTGCGCGTAAAGGGCTGCTAAGGCGTCGAGGGTTACCGAGGCATGCGCATCCATGGTTGTCGAGGCGTGCGCGTCAAGGGCTGCTGCGGCGTCGAGAGTTGCCAAGGCATGCGCGTCCATGGTTGCCAAGGCAACTAAAAGTTGCTCATCCAGGAATGCATCGCATATCTCTAGATCTGCATCCTCCTCCCTATTGTGTTCTAAACGTGATAAGTGATCGACCACTTGATTTTTTGTTCCTTTCCTGTCCTTAATTTCAATATCAAATTCTTGTAAAAGTAATATCCAACGAATCAAACGAGGTTTGGCATCCTTTTTAGCAAATAGATATTTGATTGTCGAATGGTCTGTATGAACAATTACCTTTATACTAATCAAATAGGATCGGAACTTGTCAAATGCGAAAACTACAGCTAGTAACTCTTTCTTCGTTGTTGTGTAATTCACTTGAGCACTATTAAGAGTTTTACTAGCGTACTATATCACATGAAAGGTCTTACCTATGCGTTGGCCTAGGACTGCTCCTACCACAAAATCATTTGCATCACACATGAGCTCAAAAGGTAGCGTCCAATCTGGTGGAACGACAATGGGTGCCAAGGTAAGCTTTTCCTTTAGGGTTTCGAATGCTTGGGTGCAAGAATCATCAAAATCGAAGACTTTATCCTGTTCAAGCAAATTGTACAAGGGTTTAGTGATTTTAGAAAAAAATATGAATGAACCTCCTGTAAAAACCTGCATGTCCAAGAAAGCTTCGAATTCCTTTAACTGGACTTGGTGGGGGTAATCTCTCGATCACGTCCACCTTGGCTTTGTCTATCTCAATTCCCTTGGATGAAATCTTGTGACCGAGCACTATTCATTCATCTACCATAAAATGGCACTTCACCCAATTGAGGACTAAATCAGTTTCTTCACATCTTGCCAACACCTTCTCTAAATTGTCGAGGCAGCTATCGAAGTCATTACCAAAAATAGAAAAAACATCCATCAAGATCTCAAGGAAATCTTCGACCATGTCTGAAAAGAGTGCCATCATGCATCTTTGAAAGGTTGCCGGGGCGTTACACAATCCGAACGGCATTATTCGGAAAGCATAAGTACCGTATGGGCATGTGAAGGTTGTCTTTCCTTGATCTTCTGGTGCTATGGCAATTTGATTGTAACCTGCAAGACAGTCAAGCATTTGACCAATAAAGGGTAATGGGAAGTGATCTTTCCTAGTGGCTTTGTTTAGCTTTCGATAATCCATACAAACCCTCCAACCGGTCACAGTCCTGGTTGGAATGAGTTCATTGTTTTTATTACTTACCATCATTATACCTCCTCTTTTCGGTACACATTATACCAGACTTACCCATGTACTATCAGAGATAGGGTATATAATGCCGGCGTCAAGCCACTTGATGATTTCTTTCATTACAACCCCTTTCATGGCATGATTCAGTCTCATCTAGGCCTCAATTGAAGCTTTGTGATCATCTTCCAACAAAATCTTGTGCATGCACACTGCCGGGCTAATTCCCTTTAAGTCGGCAATTGTCCACCCTATTGCCTTCTTGTGTAGCATCAACATTTTGATCAGCTTCTTTTCCTTCTCAGGCTGTAACTTAGAAGAAATAATTACTGGCAATGTATTATCGGTTCCTAAGTATGCATATTTTAGTTGCTCTGGCAACTGTTTCAACTCAAGAATCGGTGGTTGTTCAATAGAGGGCTTTTCGAGCTTACCTTCTGATAAGTGTTCAAAAGTACTATTTTTATTACCCTTTTTACTCATATTATTGTTAGACTTAAGCTCATAATAGTTGCATAATTAGTCATTCATGCATTAATTCATGTTTCTTTCCACTGTTGAGCTTGATTACATAACTTGGTGATTTTTGTGGAAAAAGATGCTGCTTTGGTGTGTTTTTGTGTGTGTATGTGCAGGATCACTTGCCAAAGCAATGCCGAGCTAGTTGACAGGGCAATGCATGAAGGATATGCCGAGCTAGTTGCCAGGGCAATGCATGAAGGAGACGCCGAGCCAGTTGCCATGGCATTTGTCGACAAAGACAAAATGCAATAGGGATGTCGAAATTAATGACTTTACAAGCCCAAGATGACATGGAGCAAGGCCCAAGCCCAAAGGAATTTGATTGCCATGCAGAGATTAAAGAAGAATTAAATTCCAAGAAGATAGGAGAAGTTCTAATAGGAATAAAATTATAATAAAGAATTATATTCTTTAAAGATAATTTAATTCCAACTCAAACTCCTCCTCAAAGAAGGACTTTGGCCTAGCCCTATAAATAGCAAGGAGATTTCGACAATCCAGGAGGATAGAGAAAAATAGAGAAATTTCGATAGAGAGCATTAGGGGAAATTTCGACGTCTTCTTCTTCTTTGCTTCCATTAGATTCATGGTTTGGGGATTATTCTTTGTATATCTTTTGAACCCAACCATGAGCTAACTTGATCGGTTGGGGTTATTGTGTTTTGTTGTTGTGAAAAACAATTGGATTTTGTTTAGGTAATAAGAGTTTGCACTTTCAATTCAAGGTTTACTCATTCTTGGTTTTTATTCTTGTTTGCGAGTAAATTGGGAGAGGATCTCGTAACTTCATCTATTTATCTAATATCGGGAGAGTTAGATTCAAGAAACGAATGAGTATGGTCTTTATTCAATCTATTGATGGTGAAGATTAATCCGGCTTAGGAATAAGTTAAGGATTTCAACGGCTAAGAGGAGCGCAAGATTAGTTGTTGTTCACCCTTGATTCACGCAGGATGTATTATCAAGGCATGCACAAGTAGCTAGAGTTTCGACTTAGGGATAAGAAGAAACCATTGAAGAACGCTCCGCCAAACCTTGAAGTTGCTGCCCGGACGCCCAAGTAGTTGCCCAACTAGTTGCCCGGGCAACCATCGATTAGTTGCCAAGGCAACCCCGTTGTGCAAGTTGCCACGGCAACTGAGTTGCCCGTGCACTCTTTTACCAAGACGATCCAATCGGCTATCACACCTCAACTCACGATAACCTGACCTATTCTCTCTTTTTCTTTCATCTATTCTTTTAGTTTATTGCTTTTACTTTTCTCGTTAATTAAAACCTCTATTATCAATTGTGTTTTTATTTTCGCAGTGCAGTAACTTAAGCAAAGTGGCCCAAACCAATCCCTGTGGAGACGATACTCAATACTCATATCACTTTATTACTTGCGGCGTGTATACTTGCACAATTGCGTAGCACTTATCACACGCAACAAGTTTTTTGGCGCCGTGCTGTCGGGATTGGCAATTGGTGTTAGTTGTTTTTGTTATTGCATTTTTTCTCTTAGTTTTACTAACTTTTCTTTTTGTTTGTTTTATCAAAAAAAAATTAGGTGCTTCTAAGTTAAGGAACGTCAACATGTCGGGAAATAAAAGCCAATCTATTCGAGAGATCATGTTGGAAGATATGAATCAATCCAATCAAGAGTTCCTTGCACCCTTTGATGATTACCTATACCAACCGAGAAAAGCCCAAAGAACTTATACCATGGAAAAATCTTGTGCTATGTGTGGAGAACATCATGTGTTTGAAAATTGCCCTCACATTTTCGGTGCATATAACTACATGGAGGACCATAGAGGGAACCAACAGCAAAATTCTTCATGGTATGGTCAAAAAGCTCAATTTTTTTTTTACCATAACAATTTTGCCGCAACAACAGATATGCCATGGCAATGTAGTCCTTTTCAAGAGCATTCCAATTCCTTGGAGAAAACGTTACTAGCTTCCTTGGCTAGACTTGACGGATCAATTGAAGAGATTCGAGAGCTATCAAAATCTATAGATACGAGGATAGCTCAGTGGGATGCAACCTTAGGGGATTCAGAAGATCAATTGGGGAGATCCACATATGTCATGGATAACATGCACCAACAATTCATTCCTAGGGATACTGACGTCCCAAGGCAAGAAATCTCTCCGATGTGTGAGGAACAACTAGAACATCAAAGTCAAGATGATGCCAAAGAGAGAGACTGCCCAACACATGATGAGCCTGAACAACAAATTGCCTCGGCAATGATTGAGGAGCCTGAACAGAGCAATGCCACGACAACACTCAGTGAAGCTGAGAACAACAATACTACAGCAAATTCTGAGGAACCTGATGCCCAGAAAGTTATAACGTTGATGTTGAAGCAGGAATGTGTAGATTGCTCTCATCTACAATTGCCACGGCAATTACTTGACCACATGCAAGATCAACGAGATGATAATACTTTGCCAATGGAATATGAGCAGGTAATAGTTGAACCTTTTGAATTCTTTAAAAACTCACCTCGTCCATTGCAGGTATGTCTTGAGGAACCGAGGTTGGTAGATTTGAAGCCATCGAAATCTCTACTGATGGAGATGTTTGAGAGGCCAAAAGAAAAATGTGTTTGGATTCATAAAGCTCTTCAGAAAATTGATTATTCCCTTGACTTACAGCAAATTTTGGCAACTGATTGCCACGGCAATTGGCTTGAGCAGCAATTGCCACGACAACAAAGGCTACATCCAACCATGATAGAAGTTGACAAGAATGAGGTAATTGAATGGTTGAGAATGGATATAATTTTTCCTATTAATATATGTGTGCCTTCAGGAATAGTAGCAAGGTGGAGAGTATACATGGACTACAAGCGAACAAAGAAGAAAGACACCTCCACCATGGTAATGCAAAAGGGAGTAGCTGGGAGCACATTGGCCCAACTCTTTTTGGGCAATATTATCACCCGATGGAGGGTGCGGATGGACTATAAGAAGTATCGAAAACGGCAACCTTCAACACCGCAGCAACTCCTGATACGCACGCCTCGGCAACCATGGACGCGTACGCCTCGGCAACCCCTGACGCCTCGGCACCCATGGATGTGCATGCCTCGGCAACCCTCGACGCCACGGCAACTACTGATACATTTATTTTTATTTTTATTTTAATTTTTTTGAACTATTTTGTTCTATTATTTTTGGTTATTTTATCTCTTTGTTTTTTAGGATATATTTTATTTTTCTTCATTATCCTTAGTTTCCAGGTTTTCTTTTCCACAACAAGACTCACAACCACCATGATAAGGAAATTTACTGCCGACTACTCGCCACAGCAACCACAACAGAAACTGGCGATGCCCAGGCAACAACAATGGCTTCGGCAACTACTGATGCACATGCAAGTAAACCTGCATCGGCAAACATGGACCAAATCAAGGCAATGCTATTCACGCGGTACCAGCCACAAGCATTCAACCACTGACCGAAAATTGAATCAAGCAAACGGCACGAAGGAAACTCATCAATCGAGGTGACGACCTCTCTGACTAACTCATTTCATTTAGTTTCTTTTAAATTTTGTTTCACTCTTACATGCATTGAGGACAATGCTTCTCTCGAGTTTGGGGGGGTGTTGGTTTCTAGTTAGTTTCATGTTTAGTTGCATTCATCTTTAGCAATCACATATAGGTTGCATATGTTACTTGCCATGCCTTTAATTTGATTTAATTGCTTAAGACTTGTTGAATATCCAATGATGAATTTTTGCCATTGTACTTAATTGAAATAACCTTTAATTTTAGGATTGCATGAAAAGAACTTAGAGTTTTACTATGATGCTGAATTTTTTTTACACGGTTGTGGGTTGTTGATTCAAAGAAACTTAGTGAACTTAGGTTGCTTAAAATTTGGGTAAATTTAAAATTGAAAATTAAAAGTTAATTTCTTGCTAGAGGTGCCCAAAACTGGCTCTAGTAGTAAATACACTTTCTTGCTAGAGGTGCCCGAAACTGGCTCTAGTAGTTAATGCACATTAAAGAATCGCTAGAGGTGCCCGAAATTGGCTCTAGTCGACTAAAATAAAATGAGAAATAGCTTACTTTGCTAGAGGTGCCCGAAATTGGCTCTAGTGAAAATAAAAACAAATGCCCCGATAATTAAATTGATAAAAGCCTATTGTTCACATAGAATCTTGAAAATCAACTTGTACACAACTACGCACACACATTGTCACGAGCATTATAGTTTGGTTCGGGTAAGTTTTTGTGCTATCCGAAAAATTAAAAGGTGATCATACTTTGTGCCATGGTTCCGAGGTTTGAATTCAAGTTTGAAGCATGTCTTTGATGATTAAAGTCTTGGCAGGTAATTGTTAGTTTGCATTGCTTGAGGACAAGCAATAGTTCGAGTTTGGGGCGTGATAAGTGTTCAAAAGTACTATTTTTATTACCCTTTTACTCATATTATTGTTAGACTTAAGCTCATAATAGTTGCATAATTAGTCATTCATGCATTAATTCATGTTTCTTTCCACCGTTGAGCTTGATTACATAACTTGGTGATTTTTGTGGAAAAAGATGCTGCTTTGGTGTTTTTTTGTGTGTATGTGCAGGATCACTTGCCAAAGCAATGCCGAGCTAGTTGACAGGGCAATGCATGAAGGATATGCCGAGCTAGTTGCGGGCAATGCATGAAGGAGACGCTGAGCAGTTGCCATGGCATTTTGTCGACAAAGACAAAATGCAATAGGGATGTCGAAATTAATGACTTTACAAGCCCAAGATGACATGGAGCAAGGCCCAAGCCCAAAGGAATTTGATTGCCATGCAGAGATTAAAGAAGAATTAAATTCCAAGAAGATAGGAGAAGTTCTAATAGGAATAAAATTATAATAAAGAATTATATTCTTTAAAGATAATTTAATTCCAATTCAAACTCCTCCTCAAAGAAGGACTTTGGCCTAGCCCTATAAATAGCAAGGAGATTTCGACAATCCAGGAGGATAGAGAAAAATAGAGAAATTTCGATAGAGAGCATTAGGGAAATTTCGACGCGTCTTCTTCTTCTTTGCTTCCATTAGATTCATGGTTTGGGGATTATTCTTTGTATATCTTTTGAACCCAACCATGAGCTAACTTGATCGGTTGGGGTTATTGTGTTTTGTTGTTGTGAAAAACAATTGGATTTTGTTTAGGTAATAAGAGTTTGCACTTTCAATTCAAGGTTTACTCATTCTTGGTTTTTATTCTTGTTTGCGAGTAAATTGGGAGAGGATCTCGTAACTTCATCTATTTATCTAATATCGGGAGAGTTAGATTCAAGAAACGAATGAGTATGGTCTTTATTCAATCTATTGATGGTGAAGATTAATCCGGCTTAGGAATAAGTTAAGGATTTCAACGGCTAAGAGGAGCGCAAGATTAGTTGTTGTTCACCCTTGATTCACGCAGGGATGTATTATCAAGGCATGCACAAGTAGCTAGAGTTTCGACTTAGGGATAAGAAGAAACCATTGAAGAACGCTCTGCCGAACCTTGAAGTTGCTGCCCAGACGCCCAAGTAGTTGCCCAAGTAGTTGCCCAGGCAACCATCGATTAGTTGCCAAGGCAACCCCGTTGTGCAAGTTGCCACGGCAACTGAGTTGCCCGTGCACTCTTTTACCAAGACGATCCAATCGGCTATCACACCTCAACTCACGATAACCTGACCTATTCTCTCTTTTTCTTTCATCTATTCTTTTAGTTTATTGCTTTTACTTTTCTCGTTAATTAAAACCTCTATTATCAATTGTGTTTTTATTTTGGTGCGATAACTTAAGCAAAGTGGCCCAAACCAATCCCTGTGGAGACGATACTCAATACTCATATCACTTTATTACTTGCGACGTGTATACTTGCACAATTGCGTAGCACTTATCACACGCAACACCTTCCTTACTTGAGTAATCCAATGGTTCAAAGCATGTACCTGGTCGATTGACTAGCCAATTTGCCTTTCCTGTTGTTCCTCATCGACCGATTCTTCATACTCCTCAAGTTCCTCTTGATCGACAATGTAGTTGCTGAGGCAACTAAATTCCTCGTCGAAGTTAAACTCTACCGTGGCATGAAGAAGTTGGCATTCTTCTGGATCATCGGCATGCCTTAGTGTTTGGAACACATTTTGTTTAACTTGCTGGTCATTCACCCTCATTGTGAGTTCTCCTTTTTCAACATCGATCAAGGTTCCCCTGTTGCTAGGAATGGTCTCCCAAGAATGATAGGTGCATGCTCATCTGCTTCACAATCCAAAACAATATAGCCAGCTAGAAAAATAAATTTATCAACTTTTACCAGTATGTCTTCGATTTTTCCCTCTGGATGCACATAGGATCTGTCAGCTAGCTATAGCATAACTGTTGTAGGTCTTGCCTTCCCAATTTCTAGTTTCTAGAAAACCGATTTAGGCATCAAGTTTATGCTAGCCCCAAGGTCGCATAATGCTTTCCCGACATAGTGGTTTCCAATGGAACAATGTATTGTGAAACTTTTGGGATCCTTCAACTTAGGTGGCATACGATTGTGCAACATGGCCATGCATCCCTCTATTGCGGCAACTGTTTCAAACTCTCCTAGCCTTGTTCTCTTGGACACAATGTCTTTAAGAAACTTAGCATAGTTCGGCATTTGTTCAATTGCTCCCACCAATGGCAAGTTGATGTGGACTTGCTTTAGGATATCAAGAAACTTCTTGAATTGATATTCTTGCTTTTTTCGCTTCAACCTTTGTGAGAATGGTGGTGGAAGTCGGATATCTTCGATCCTTTCATTGGTTTGGAACCTGATTGACGGCATTGTCGGGACAACTAGAGTTGCCGAGGCATTATCAATTGGGGTTGCCGAGTATGCTTATCGTAAGTTGTCGAGGCATCCTTATCATCGGTTGCCGAGGCATGCTTATTGCCGGTTGACGCGGCAATTCCTGGTTCAGCATCTGAAGCTTTTCTGCTAGGTTCGTCTTGATCTTTTTGTGGAGTTTTGTTTGATGAGCAAGCTTGAGCCTCTTTAAACTGTTGGCCACTTCTAGTGGTTATCGCCTTAAAGTGGCCAATTGTGCCGAAATTGAGTCTGGTGATCCTAGTTCATGTATTGTGGCTTGGCGTCTAACTCCTCATCGTCTAGTAGAGGGGAATTGATAATCATTCTTGGCAAGCCTGTTTAGAATTTGCATTGCTTCCTCCGGCGACTTATCTAGGAGTATGCCGTTTACCGATGCATCTAGCATCATCCTTGTTGGTGTATTGACGGCATTGTAAAACATTGTTACTTGTGTCCACACTGGGAATCCGTGTAGGGGGCATTTGTGTAGAAGTTCTCTATATCGTTCCCAGGCCTCGTACATGGATTCATCATCTGCCTGCCGAAAAGAAGTAATGTCGTTACGAAGCTTATCAGTCAAATTTGTAGGATTAAACCGAGCAAGGAAATCAGGACAAAGATCGGTCTAAGATCCTATTGATCCGGCAGGAATGCTGTTCAACCATGCTTTCACCCTATCCCTCAGTGAATATGGGAATAATCTTAATTGTAAAACATCGGGGGTGACTCCATGTATTTTGAACGAGTTGCAAATCTCGAGGAAAGATTTAAGATGTTGTCGTGCATCTTTAGTTGCTGAGCCCCCAAATTGACCAATTGTGTTGATCATATTAAACATCACCGGTTTCAACTCAAAGTGGTCGGCTTTAATTTCAGGTGCGACAACTTCTGGATTAAGTTCATCAAGATCTTCTTCAAGATAGTCTCGGATAGTTCTGTTTCGTGCAAGAATCACTCCTCCTCCTGCTGGAACATCTTGATTCATATTGCCATCTTGATTAGCCATTGCTACTCTTAACCTTCCTCTAAGTCTTTGTAAGGTTCGTTCGATTTCTGGATCAAAGGGATATTCTGGTGTAATCGGTCTCGCCCTGGTCATATACCAATGCAAAACCAAAGTTTGTTAGCCCTTTCAATCTTAAACAAGAAAAGTAAAAAGAAAGTGCAAGAAAGTAAAAACAAAGTCGCTATTGCCAATCCCCGGCAACGGCGCCAAAAACTTGTTGCGCGTAATAAGTGCTATGCAACTGTGCAAGTATACACGTCGCAAGTTATAGTATAAAAGATATCGTCTCCACAGAGATTGGTGCCACTTCAAGAATCTAATCTCTTGCACTGTAAAAAGTAAAAGAAAACACAAGTTGAAGATTATAGGAGTTTAAACTAATAACTAAACTACAAAGCAATAAAGTAAAAGAATATATGAGATCAAGTGAGAGAGATAGGCCAGGTTATCGTGAGTTAAGGTGTGATAGCCGATTGGATCATCTTGGTAAATGAGTGCAAGGGAAACTCAGTTGCTGTGGCAACTTGCACAATGGGGTTGCCTTGACAACTAATCGATGGTTGCCTGGGCGACTAGTTGGGCAACTACTTGGGCGTCTGGGCAGCAACTTCAAGGTTCAGCAAAGCGTTCTTCAATGGTTTCTTCTTATCCCTAAGTCGAAACTCTAGCTACTTGTGCATGCCTTGATAATACATCCCTGCGTGAATCAAGGGTGAACAACAACCAATCTTGCGCTCTTCTTAGCCGTTGAAATCCTTAACTTATTCCTAAGCCAGATTAATCTTCACCATCAACAGATTGAATAAAGATCATATTCATTCGTTTCTTGAATCTAACTCTCCCGATATTAGATAAATAGATGAAATTACGAGATCCTCTCCCAATTCACTCGCAAACAAGAATAAGAACCAAGAATGAATAAACCTTGAATAGAAAAGTGCAAACTCTTATTACCTAAACAAAATCCAATTGTTTCTCACAACCACAAAACACAATAACCTTAGGCAAATAGATTTAGTTCATGGCTAGGTTCCAAAGAAACACAAGATAAAGAATTCCTAGCATGAACCTAATTGAACAAGAAAGAAAAAGATGAAGAATGGATGAAGCCTTCTTGTCGAGATTTCCCCCTTGAAGCTTGTTGAAAATTCTCTCTACTCTCTCCCTTGGAGTTGTTGAAATTTCTCTCCCCTCTCTCCCTTGGAGTTGACGGCTTGGTGATCTATTTATAGGGCTAGGTCAAAGTCCTTCTTTGAGGAGGAAGTTAAGTTGGAAATAATTATCTTTAAAGAATATAATTCTTTATTATAATTATATTCCTTCTAGAACTTCTCCTATCTTCTTGGAATTTAATTCTTCTTTCACCTCTTCATGGAAATCAAACTCCTTTGGGATTTAGCTTTGCTCCACGTCATCTTGGGCTTGTCTAGTCATCAATTTCGACTACCATATCACCTTATTCTTTGTCGACAATTGCCCTGGCAACTGGCTCGGTGTCTCCTTCATGCATTGCCCTGGCAACTAGCTCGGCATCTCCTTCATGCATTGCCCTAGCAACTAGCTCTAGCCTTGCTTTGGTAAGTGAATCTGCACATACACACAAAACACACCAAAGCAGCATCTTTTCCCACAAAATCAACCAAGTTATGCAATCAAGCTCAACGATGGAAGAAAACATGGATTAATGCATGAATGACTAATTATGTAACTAATATGAGCCAAAGTCTAACAATAATATGAGTAAAAAGGGTAAGAAAAATAGTACTTTTGAACACTTATCAACATACAACCTTAGCATCATAGCCTTCTGAATAAAGAGGCTACTTTGGTTTAGACCAAACCAGGGCTAACAAGTTTTTTTCAACAAGCATCGAAAGTAACTGTATATATTATCGGAATTGGATAGACATCTTTCTAAAACATCATAGGTTGACGTGAGTACAAATAGTTTGATTGGTGTGAGGACCAAGGTCGACTGGATGGATAAGATCCCACCATATGAACTTCTGATCCACTTTCTTCTCTGACGATCACACTACTAGAATCTATAATATTCCCTTGTCTGTTAGCCTCTTCTTTATGTTTTGCAATGTTAAGCGGTCTGGGTCAATGTTTGTACTGTTTTGTGAAGGCTTTAGCCAGATCCTTCCATGATTGTATCTCGTCTCGGCTAAGCTGATTGTACCACCTAGCAGCAGCCCTTTTGGATTATCTTGAAAGCAATGAATTAAAAGTTGATCATTATCGACATGCCCCATCATTTTTTTGATAGAACATGGTAAGGTGAGCGGACGGAGAGCTTGTTCCGTTGAACTTATCAAATTCTGGCATTTAAAACTCTTGAGGTAACACCAGATTAGGGACCAAGCTTAATTCACTTGCGTCCATTTCACGGACTGTATTTGCCCCTTCTACAGCTTTAAATTTTTCCTCAAGCCGCTGGCACCAATCTTCTAGCTACTTGCGTAGTTCGACCTTCGGCTTACCTACTTCGTTTGGATCTAGGACAGAGCGTCCTTTAGTTCCTCTGTGCGATAAAGATCCAGCCTGGGGACCTTGTAATCTCCTTGACCCAGCCTAGACGCCCAATCGAACCAAGAAGGCCACATTAGGTTTGCCATATCAAACCGAAGAGATACAACAAAACCCGATCCATTTTTTTATTTTTATCTTATCTAAAAGCCAATTAATAACTCGACATGTTGATGCAGACATCAGGTGTAACCCCAACTCAATCGGGCATCAATTTGACATCCAATTGATCATACTTACAATTTAGGGACCAAATTGTAATTTGAAAAAGGTACAGGTCCAAAACCCACTTTTATGTTACCAACCTTAAATTAGTCAGGTTCCATGCATATGTCTCAAATTTCAGCTCAATTCGATCATTCTATCACATACAATTGCATTGGCAAGATTCAGGGACTAAATTGTAAGGATAACACAACTACTCAAAAAGGCATTAACAAAAAATCAGATGTTCGTACCGATACAGGTAAACTCGTATCGATACAGTTTAAAACACCCCATTTCGGTACACCACCATGACATATCGATACGCCTAATTGAATTACCTAACTTTTGAAATGTTATAGATCGTACCGATACGGCTCCTCAGGTGTTTCGATAAGCGAGTTTAAGTTGAGAAAGTGAATTCCAGAGGCTAAAACTCGTAACGAAACACCCATACCCATATCAGTACACCTGGCCAAATTTGCCTAGGCGTATCGAAACTCAAAAGGCCTGTACCGATCCCACAAGCCTAAAATTGCCTAGCCGTACCGATACGGTCCCCCGCATATCAGTATGCATGGGCGTGTAATGTCACATTTGGCTGGTTTTTCATCCCAAAAGCATATTCAAACCGCTCTAAAAAGCTTACAACACAATACCAACACACCAAACATATCTCATGCCAACAAGCATCACAATTCTAACAACACGACAAGGCTTCATGCATCAAAAAGGAAATTATAGGCATGCTTCCTAATATGCATCCAACCAACATGTCAAAAGATAAACCAGCACCAAAATCAATCCTTAAAGGCCATATACAGCCCAAGAGCAACTAAAGAAACATGCTCAAATAGGGAGTTCCACAAAACATCTCCCAAATCACAACTAGTACCCCATTGCCCTTATTCATTATAGTCTAGTCTCTAACATACTTTGGAAACAAGTCTTGCCAAGATCCCCTTACTTCTTGCTGCCTCCCAGGACTTTAATTCTCTGCATTGATGGACAAAGAGAGTGTAAGCACACATGGCTTAGTGAGGAATGCTTAGAAAAAAACACCATCAATGCATTTAAACCATTTTTTTACATCATCCTTTAAAACATCATGCCCTTTTTAAAACATCCACTTTACAACCTTAAAACCAACATATTAAACCATATGCTACATGTATCATTAATCAACAACAAATCACATTGCTAACCCTCTACTTAAGCCTTCCCATGGGTTACTACCAAATGCAAAGCTCAAGGGGAAATATGTATAAATAACAATATACAACATAAAACATTTCAATGATACATTAACAATTATATTGGCTTACAAGTGATCATTAAACAAGTCCAATAACGAAAGAGTTCATTGGATACACGGATTCAACAAGTGTTAACCCAACACTTCAAGCTATCTCAACCGGAATAGCGATACAATCACAATCGCGATACATTAACAACCGGGTACACTTTCAACACACGGGGACACCCACCCCAATCATCAGTTAGACGCTTAATCCATTAACGGGAGTTTTCAGTACTGTTTAACCCCTCTACTGTTAGGGTACTTGGATAGAGTATTCGGTACGCCGTATAAACCCCTCAACATCCAAGGCGACTTATTTACAGTGCACTCAATCTTATGGCTGGCCAACTATATCCGATAACAATTTTAAAACCACATCACTTGCCAATATAATTAACCATTTACCTGACTGTTTTAACAAGCATTCACCAAACCATTTTTCCAAAGCAACATCACATGCTCTAAATACAACTATAAACCACATACTTACAAGGATCACTTACCATGTGCATCCTTCAGCATTTCATGCTTAAAAATAGTATATCAAATACTTTAAAACATGCTTAAACAATAGGTAACATGTAAATTAAAACAAGTGCATAAAACCATTTCAAACTAGCACGACCGAGAGAGAAAACCACTTTATACTTACTTCCAAGTCTAGGTAAGCATTTCAAGCTCTACCTTAACTCCCAATACTCTGTTCCCATAACATCAAAACGCTTTAAACCATGTTTTCACTTTCCGATACACGAAATCTCGATTCGCCGATGCAAAATCAAGTATCCAAAACCTCAAATGCTTCTCCAATCACTTCCGGATCAACCTCCCATGTTTTTACCACAAAACAATAGAGGATTAATGCATCATAATGCATTCTAAACACAACAACTACAATCCTTCCCGGATTTCCACAAAACCTTCACAATTAACCCTCCACAACAACCTAAAACATAACCAAAACACTTCTATTCACAACCCAGCCAACTTATATCAATCTAACATCACTTTCAACATCAAAACACATCTAAAAATAGATCCAAATCAACTTACCACCTCCAACAACCTTACAACCAAAGAAACACCACAAAACCTTAAAACTAACAACCTAAACAAATAGAGATTCTTAAGTTTCGGGATTCCATTGAAAAAAATCACTTAACAACATTATTAAACATCCAAAATATAAATCAAAGCATCGTTAATTACTGGAAATTAGATCCAATACGTGAATTAACTCATTTTCCCCAAATAACTCAATTAAACATTGGAAAATCATCAAAATCAGATTAGAAACACAAAAACAAGGATCAAATGCTTGGGAATTTCAATAAAGAACCATACAATAGAGGAGATCTCGGAACTTACCCATATTGTGAAGTTTCTCCCTCAATTGATTTGTGAAAAGCTAAGAAAACATAAGATTTCAATGAGATTTTGCAAAACAAAGTTAAATAATCAAGTTAGAATCAATAATCTGAGTGAAAAAAATCTCTCACCTCTGGATTTTGATGAAATTCTGATTGTTTGGTGGAAAAGAAGTTGAGAGAAAAGGTTTAGGATAATGTTACAGAAATTTTCTTTAAAAGCTAATAACTAACTTAGATATTTTAATCCCTCTTAAACCACCTTTAAAACACATGTTTAGAATGATTTAATTGAAGGGAGAAACCTCCATCAAAAACTTGGTAATTTAGCTCCTTAAGGATTATAAGAATTTGACCCTTTTCATTTTAGTCACTTTAAAACAGTTTTAAAAAATCGCATTTAAGTCACTAACCAAAATGTCACATTTCCAAATTCCATTTTCCAAAATTTATTCCACCAAAAATCAACATATATTAAAAGATGATTTTTAACTATTTTTCCACATTTTTATCTTACCAAAAATATAAGGCCTTGAAACCGACTCGAATCCCTACTCTGGTCCACTGGACCGTCTAATAAACCATCAAACCGCTAAGCCCTAAAACCGGGGCGTTACAGACCTTGTTGCTTTCTAACTGAAGTTGACGCTTACAGAGGTGTCTTGTCGCAAGGATTCTCTGATTCTTGTAGAGCACTGAGGACAATGGCCAATCTCTTTCCCCTTTCATGATCTTTCCCTTTTCCAGGTTTTGCTCTATCACATTCTTTATATATTCACATATTTTTTCAACCTTTCCAATCTCTCTTCCATGCCTTTAGCTTTGCTTCTGGTGAAGTAAGGGTGTTGAATCTGTGGAACACATAATGAATCTTTCCCAACTCCGCAACACCGAAACGAGGAACACATCATGAATCTTTCCCAACTCCGGAGGTAGCCTCAAACGATACGCAACAGGACCCACACACTCAATAACCTTGTAAGGTCTAATGAACCTCGGGCTAAGCTTCCCTTTTCGCCCAAACCATAACACCTTTTTCCAGGGCGACACTTTCAAAAACACTTTATCATCCACAAAGCACTCTATATCCCTACGCTTTAAATCTGTATAGGATTTCTAGCGATCTGCAGCTGCTTTTAAGCGCTCACATATCAACTTTACCATTTTGGTTGTGCCTTTCAAAACATTGGGCATTGGCACAAACTTTTCCCCCGCTTCTGCCCAACACACAGGCGTACGACACTTCCTGCCATAAAAAGCCTCATAAGGTGCCAACTGTATGCTAGCATGATAACTGTTATTGTAAGCAAACTCCACCAAAGGAAACTGCTTCTCCCATGTTCCCTGGTACTCAATAACACAACACCTCAGCATATCCTCGAGAACCTGAATCATGCGCTCCGACTGGCCATCTGTTTGAGGATGATACGAGGTGCTGAAACACAATCGGGTTCCCAAAGCACGATGCAAACTCACCCAAAACCTTGCGGTGAACCGCGGATCCCTATCTAAAACTATAGATTTGGACACCCCGTACAGACGCACAATCTTAGAGATGTACAGTTCAGCCAACTTGTCCAAGGTATACGTAGTATGCACTGGCACAAAATGCACACACTATGTAAATCGATCCACAATCACCCAAATAGAATCCTTTTTGGTCGGCGTCAAAGGTAGTCCAGACACAAAATCCATGGTGATTCTTTCCCACTTCCATTCCGGTATCTTTAACGGTTGCAACAACCCGGAAGGAAACTAATGTTCAGCTTTCACCCGCTGACAAACCATACACCGAGCAACAAAATCAGACACATCCCTTTTCAGTCCAACCCAATAGTACTCCTCCTTCAACCCTCGATACATTTTAGTACTATCGGGATGCATAGCAAAAGGACTAGCGTGTGCCTCAGTTAAAATAGTATGCCTCAACTCTTCGTCCTTAGGCACCACTATTCGACCTTTGAAACACAACACCCTATCATCGTTGAAATGAAAATTCGTAGGATTTCCATCCTTGATATCTTCCACATGAGGTACCAAACTCCCATCATACGGTTGCTTCTCCTTAATCATCTGCGACAAGGACGACTTCACTTGTAACTCAGCCAACAAACCCCCGTCATTCGTCATACTTAACTGAGCAAACATGGCTCTCAACTCCATAGCCGTTTTTCTACTCAAAGCATCTGCCACAACATTGGCTTTCCCCGGATGATACTCAATGGTCTGATCATAATCCTTAAGTAGCTCTAACCATCTACGTTGCCTAAGATTCAGCTCCTTCTGTATAAACCACACATTTCTCACCATAAAGATAACGCCTCCAAATCTTGAGTAGGGTAGTTACGTTCATGCACCTTCAACTGCCTAGATGCATACCTCCTGCATCAACACACAACCAAGTCCAACATACAACGCATCACTATAAACAATGAACTCCTTCCCTAATTTTGGTTGAACCAAGACTGGAGCTCGCGTCAAGGCATCCTTCAACCTTTCAAAAGCTCGCTGCCTATCCTCCGTTCACTCAAATCGAACATTCTTCTGTAGCAACTTTGTTAACGGAGCCGCCAAACTGGAGAATCCTTCCACAAACCTTCGGTAGTAACCTGCCAAACCAAGGAAACTCCTAACCTCCATCACAGACTTAGGCTCCTTCCAACTTATTACAAACTCAACCTTATGCGGATCAACACGAATTCCCTCGGCCGACACAACATGCCCAATAAACACAACTTCCCTAAACCAAAACTAACATTTGCTTAACTTGGCATAGAGCTAATTAGCCAAAAGCGTCTGAAGCATAATTCTCAAATGTCTATCATGATCCTCCTCAGTACGGGAGTACACAAGGATATCATCAATAAACACAACCACAAACTGGTCCAAAAACTCATGGAACACTCGATTCATCATATCCATAAAAGGAGCTGGTGCATTGGTCAAACGAAACAGCATCACAAGAAACTCGTAATGCCCGTACCTCATACGAAAGGTTGTTTTGGGCACATCCACCACCTTCACCTTTATCTGGTAGTACCCCGACCTCAAATCTATCTTGGAAAACACTGAGGCTCCCCTAAATTGATCAAACAGGTCATCTGTCATCGATAAGGGATACTTGTTCTTTATTGTCAACTTATTCAGCTGTCGGTAATCTATACACATCCGCAATGTACCATCTTTCTTCTTAACAAATAGCACCGGCACTCCCTATGGTGAAATACTGGGTCTAATGAAACCACGGTCAAGCAACTCCTGCAATTGCATTTTCAACTCCTTCAATTCCTTCAAAGCCATGCGGTACGAAGCAATGGATACCGGTACTGTACCCGCAAAGACCTCGATGCCAAACTCTACCTTACGGTCAGGTGGCAACCCTAGAAATTCCTCTAGAAAAACACTCGGAAACTCACATACAGTGCGAACATCCTGCACCCTCAACTCCTTTGATCCAGGATTCATAACATAGGACAAATAAGCCTGACATCCCGAACCCAACATTCGACTTGCTTCCAAAGTCGGAACAACATTAGACAAAAACTTGGCATTCTCACCAACAACCACCACCTCATAATCATCTGACAACCTCAAGCATATATGTTTGGTCTCAAAATCCACCACAACCCGATGTTCGGTTAACCAATCCATACCCAAAATCACATCAAAACCATGGAATGGTAACTCCATCAAGTCCACAGCAAACACATATCACTTAACCATCAGCGGACACCTACGATACAACCTCCTAACCACAACTGTTTCCCCAAGAGAACTTGTCACTCTAACACCCACATTAAGAATTTCAACAAATATATCAAGCAGCTCAGCATGCTCACTCAAAATATATGAATGAGTAGAACAAGAATCAACCAACGAATACAACGATAAAGACTGTAGGGTAAAAGTACCTGCAATCACATCAGTATCATTGCGACCCTCGTGGTGCGCATACACCCTAGCTGGTCCACCTCCCTCAGGCTGGATAGCAACAGTATGAGCCATAGTCCTCTGCCCACCATCTCGACGCTAAAACGGTCCGCGGCCACGACCCAGCGCGGAGCAATAACAGGTGCAGCACCATGCCCACCTCGAGCCAACAACGGACAATCACGCCTTTGATGGTCGCCTGACCCACAACTCCAACAAGCATTAGCCACAACAGGCACATGTGCCTGACCCTCCCTGGCCAAATGCGGGCAATCTCACCTCAAATGATCTCGGGATCCATAAACCCAACAAGTGCTAAATGGGGCTCTAACCTGGGCACACTGCCCCTGGACTCCACGTCCACAACACCTCTGCCATGCCTCAGCTCCAGGCAAAACCTCTTGTCACGGTGTCTTTTGGCCTGACTACCGCTAGAACCCGAATCAACAGCTCTCTTACCAGAGCTAGAACCTCACAATCCAGATGCCAAACCCAAATTATGCTCTATATCCTTGCCTCGCGAGACCAACACATCAAAATTGATGTAATCAGCTACAAGCATGTATGTCTTAGCATCATGTACAAGCCCATAGCAAAATCGATCACATCGTGTACGCTCGTCAGGAACCAATTTAGGTGCATACTGACTCAACCTTATGAACTGCACCTCATATTCCGCAACAGACATACTGCCCTGCACAAGAGCCATAAACTCGCGCTTCCTATCATCCTGATATCGGACTCCTAAAAACTTCTTCTGAAATGCCCCGTAGAATAACTCCCAAGGCACATCATCTGTCGCCATACCGAATATTGTGGTAGTCCACTATGCATAAGCATCACCCTGTAGTAGGGAAACAACACAACCCAACTTACGAGTATCGGTGCACCCTATCTGGCCCAGTATCTTCTCAGTACTGGCTAACCAGCCCTCAAAAGCCTCAAGTGACAAACCTCAAAACTCAACTCTGCCCAAACTACGAAGATGCTCAAGCGGCAAACCTTGCCCCTCAATAGGTGGTGCTGGCACACGAACACCTGCAACTACTGCCTGAAAAGCACCGGTCATGGCCTGTATCAACGGTGCCATTCACCTATCCCTAGCCTAGCCAACGCAGGTGGTACTTGTTCCACTCCCTCCGGTAGAATAGGTGGGGGTGGTCGCAACACTCCAAGAGGCACAACATATCCTTCAACACCCTGCCCAATGGCAGCAACAATCGTACTCGATCGCAACTCTCTCCTCGGTCCCATTGTGCTAAAATATATCTAAGGCATGATAATCATTTCAAAACAAAATCAGTCAGGCCAGCCTCAAGCAAGGATCCGAGACTTTTATTTCAAAAAAATCAAAACTTTCCAAACTATAATAATAAGGCAATGGATACCCCCAAAACATCCCCAACATAGCATACAACATCCAACATTCATATATCAATCACCGTGCATATCAACAAGCGTACATACAATAATCAACGTGCAAATAAAACTTGGCAACAACACATCAACCTCCCAAACGAACCAAACCTGGCTCTGATACCACCAAATGTAACCTCTTTGACCCGGCCTAGACGCCCAACCGAACCAAGAAGGCCACATTAGGTTTATCGTAGCAAACCAAAGAGATACAACAAAACCCAGTCCATTTTTTATCTTATCTAAATGCCAATTAATAACCCTACATGTTCATGTAGACATCAGGTGTAACCCCAACTCAATCAGGCATCAATTTGACATGCAATTGATCATACTTGCAATTTAGGGACCAAATTGTAATTTGACAAAGTTACATGTCAAAAACCAACTTTTAAGTTACCAACCTTAAATTAGTCAGGTTTCATGCATATGTCTCAAATTTTAGCTCAATTCGATCATTCTATCACATACAATTGCATTGGCAAGATTCAGGGACTAAATTGTAAGGATAACAAAACTACTCAAAAAGGCATTAATAGAAAATCAAATGTTCGTACTGATACAGGTAAGCCTGTATAGATACGGTTTAAAACACCCCATTTCGGTACACCACCATGACATATCGATATACCTAAGTGAATTACCTAACTTTTGAAATGTTATAGACTATACCGATACGGCTCCTCAAGTGTTTCGATACGCGAGTTCGAGTTGAAAAAGTGAATTCCAGAGGCTAAAACTCGTATCGAAATGCCCATACCCGTATCGGTACACCTGGCCAAATTTGCCTAGGCGTATCAAAACGCACAAGGCCTGTACTGATCCTGTGTATCGATACGCCTCGGCTTGTAATGTCACATTTGCCTGGTTTTTCATCCCCAATCAAACCACTCTAACAAGCTTACAATACAATACAGACACACCAAACATATCTCATACCAACTAGCATCACAATTCTAACAACACGACAAGGCGTCATGCATCAAAAAGGAAATCTATAGGCATGCTTCCTAATATGCATCCAACCAATATGTCAAAAGATAAACCAGCACCAAAATCAATCCTTAAAGGCCATATACAACCCAAGAGTGACGAATGAAACATGTTCAAACTGGGAGTTCCATAAAACATCTCCTAAAATACAACTAGTACCTCATTGCCATTATTCATTATAGTCTAGTCTCTAACATACTTTGGAAACAAGTCTTGCCAAGATCCCCTTGCTTCTTGTTGTCTCCCGAGACTTCAATTCTTTGCATTGATGGAAAAAGAGAGCGTAAGCACACATGGCTTAGTGAGGAATAATCAGAACGAAACACCATCAATTCATTTAAACCATTTTCTTACATCATCCTTTAAAACATCATGCCCTTTTTAAAACATGCACTTTACAACCTTAAAACCAGCATATTAAACCATATGCTACATGTATCATTAATCAACAGTAAATCACATTGCTAACCCTCTACTTAAGCTTTCCCATGCATTACTACCAAATGCAAAGCTCAAGGAGAAACATGTATAAATCACATTATACAACATAAAACATTTCAATGATACATTAACAATTATATTGGCTTACAAGTGATTATTAAACAAGTCCAATAACAAAAGAGTTCATCGGATGCACGGATTCAACAAGTTTTAAACCAACACTTCAAGCCATCTCAACCGAAACAGTGATACAATCACAATCG
This sequence comes from Hibiscus mutabilis, assembly GCA_019671005.1. Taxonomy (NCBI): domain Eukaryota; kingdom Viridiplantae; phylum Streptophyta; class Magnoliopsida; order Malvales; family Malvaceae; genus Hibiscus; species Hibiscus mutabilis. Next base: position 19,755,289 of record CM033749.1, on the reverse strand, counting down.
CGGTACATTAACAACCGTATACACTTTTAACCCACGGGGACACCCACCCCAATCATCGATTAGACGCTTAATCCACTAACGGGAGTTTTTAGTATTGTTTAACCCCTCTACCGTTAGGGTACTTGGATGAAGTACTCGGTAAGCCGTATAAACCCCTCAACATCCAAGGCAACTTATTTACAATGCACTCAATCCTATGGTCGGCCAACTATATCCGATAAAAATTTTAAAACCACATCACTTGCCAATATAATTAACCATTTACCATTTACCTCACTGTTTTAACAAGCATTCACCAAACCATTTTCCAAAGCAACATCACATGCTTTAAACACAACTATAAACCACATACTTACAAAGATCACTTACCATGTGCATCCTTCAGCATTCCATGCTTAAAAACAGTATATCAAATACTTTAAAACATACTTAAACAGTAGGTAACATGTAAATTAAAACAAGTGCATAAAACCATTTCAATCTAGCACGACCGAGAGAGAAAACCACTTTATACTTACTTCTGAGTTTAGGTATACATTTCAAGCTCTACCTTAACTTACAATACTCTATTCCCATAACATTAAAATGCTTTAAACCACGTTTTCACTCATCGATACGCAAAACCACGATTCACCGACGCGAAATCAAGTATCTAAAACCTCCAACACTTCTCCAATCACTTCCGGATCAACCTCCCCTATTTTTACCACAAAACAACAGAGGATTAATGCATCATAATGCATTCTAAACACAGCAACTACAATCCTTATCGGGTTTCCACAAAACCTTCATAATTAACCATCCACAACAACCGACAACATAACCAAAACACTTCGATTCAAAAGCCAGCTAACCTCTATCAATCTAACATCACTTTTAACATCAAAACACATATAAAAACAAATCCAAATCATCCTACCACCTCCAGCAACCTTACAGCCAAAGAAACACCACAAAACCTCAAAACTAACAACCTAAACAAATAAAGATTCTTAAGTTTCGGGATTCCATTGATAAAAATCGCTTAACAACATTATTAAACATCCAAAATATAAATCAAAGCATCCTTAATTACTGGAAATTAGATCCAATTTTAGAATTAACTCATTTTCCCCCAAATAACTCAATTAAACATTGGAAAATCATCAAAATCAGATTAAAACACAAAGACAAGGATCAAATGGTTATGAATTTCAATAAAGAACCACACAATAGAGGAGATCTTGGACCTTACTCCTATTGTTAAGTTTCTCCCTCAATTGATTTGTGAAAAGCTAAGAAAACATATGATTTCAATGATATTTTGCAAAACAAAGTTAAAGAATCAAGTTAGAATCAATAATCTGAGTGAAAAGAATCTCTTACCTCTGAATTTTGATAAAATTCTGATTGTTTGGCAGAAAAGAAGTTGAGAGAAAAGGTTTAGGAAAAAGTTACACAAATTTTCTTTAAAAGCTAATAACTAACTTAGATATTTTAATCCCTCTTTAGCCACCTTTAAAACACATGTTTATAATGATTTAATTGAAGGGAGAAACCTTCAGTAAAAACTTGGTAATTTATCTCATTTAGGATTCTAAGAATTTGACCCTTTTAATTTTAGCCACTTTAAAATAGTTTTCAAAAATCACATTTTGGTCAGTAACACGCCAGTTTTAGGGTCTAGTGGTTTAGTTGGTTATTAGACGGTCCGATAGACCGGGGTAGAGATTCGAGTCAGTTTCGGGATCTTATATTTTTGGTATGGGAAAATTATGGAAAAATGCTTAAAAATAATTATTAATTATGTATTTAATAATGGTGGAATCAATTTTGAAAAAATAAGTTTTGGAAGATGGGCATTTTGGGTAGTGACCAAAATGAAAGTTTTGAAAATTGAGATTTTCTAGTGACTAAATTGAAAAGGGTCAAATCCTTAGAATCTTTAAGGAGCTAATTTACCAAAAGTTTTTTGATGATTTCTCCCTTCATTTAACTAATTTTAACATGTGTTTAATTAGTAATTAAAGTGGATTTTGTTAAAAATTTAGTTATCTTTTCTAAAACAAAAATCACATCATTTTCTCTCAATTTTTTCTCTCCATTCTCTCCTCAGCCAAACACTTAGGTTTTCATCAAATTTCCAGAGGTGAGGTGGTTTCTAACTTGATTTCATTGTTTCAAATTGTTTTATAAAGATTGTTTATCCAAAACCTTACAATAATCTTGTGTTTTCTTAGCTTTTCACAAATCAATTGAGGGAGAAACTTCACAATAGGCGTAAGGTCCAAGATCTCCTCTATTGTATGGTTCTTTATTGAAATTCCCAAGCATTTGATCCTTGATTTTGTGTTTCTAATTTGATTTTGATAATTTTCTAATGTTTAATTGTGTTATTTGGGGAAAATGAGTTGATTTGTGAATTGGATCTATTTTCCAGTAAGTAATGATGCTTTGATATATATTTTGGATGTTTAATAATGTTGATAAGTGATTTTTACCAATGGAATCCCAAAACTTAGGAATTTCTATTTGTTTAGGTTGTTAGTTTTGAGGTTTTGTGGTGTTTCTTTGGTTGTAAGGTTGTTGGAGGTGGTAGGTTGATTTGGATCTTGTTTAGATGTGTTTGATGTTGGAAATGATGCTAGGTTGATAGATGTTAGTTGGGTTATGAATCGAAGTGTTTTGGCTATATTTTCGGTTGTTGTGGAGGGTTATTTGTGAGGGTTATGTGGAAATCCGAGAAGGATTGTGGTTGCTGTGTTTAGAATGCATTATGATGCATTAATCCTCTGTTGTTTTGTGGTAAAAACAGGGGAGGTTGATCCGGAAGTGTTTAGAGAAGCATAGGAGGCTTCAGATGCTTGGTTTTTGAGTCCGCAAAGCAAATTTTTGTGTATCAGTGAGTGAAAACGTGGATTCCAACTTTGGAATGTTTTAAAGGTGGTTTTTGGGAGTTTAGGTAGAGCTTGAAATGCTTACCTAAGCTCAGAAGTAAGTAAAGTGGTTTTACTCTCTCGGTCGTGCTAGTGTTAAATGGTTTTATGCACTTGTTTTGATTTACATGTTACCTATTATTTAATCATGATTTAAAGTATACTATATACTATTTTTAAGCATGTTTTGCTGAAGGATGCACATGGAAGTGATCCTTGTAAGTATGGTTTATACTTGTGGTTTAATGCATGGTTATTACTTTGGAAAAGGGTTTGGCTTAAGGCTCGTTAAAAACAGTGAGGTAAATGTTTAAATGGTTAATTATATTGGCAAGTGATGTGCTTTTAAAATTGTTATCGGATATAGTTGGCCAGTCATAGGATTGAGTGCACTGTAAAATAAGTCGCCTTGGATGTTGAGGGGTTTATACGGCATACCGAATACTCCATCTAAGTACCCTAACGGTAGAGGGGTTAAATAGTACCGAATACTCCCGTTAGTGGGTTAAGCATCTAACCGATGAGAGGGATGGGTATCCTTTTGGTTTCAAAGTGTACCCGGTTGATATTGTACCCGGTTGTTAATGTACCACGATTGTGGTTGTATCGCTATTTTGGTTGAGATGGCTTGAAGTGTTGGGTTAACACTTGTTGAATCCGTGTAGCCGATGAACTCTTCTATTATTGAACATGTTAATGATCACTTGAAAGCCAATATAATTGTTAAATTGAAATGTTTTATGTTGTATAATGTGATTTATACATGTTTCTCCTTAAGCTTTGTATTTGGTAGTGATGCATGGGAAGGCTTAAGTAGAGGATTAGCTATGTGACTTGCTGTTGATTAATGATACATGTAGCATATGGTTTAATATGCTGGTTTTAATGATGTAAGTGCATTTTTTAAAGGGGGCATGACGTTTTAAAAGATGATGTTGAGTAAATGGTTTTAAATGCATTGATGGTGTTTTGTCTTGAGTTTTCCTCACTAAGCCTTGTGTGCTTATGCTCTAATTGTCCATCAATGCATATAATTGAGGTCTTGGAAGGCAACAAGCAAGGAGATCTTGGCAAGACTTGTTTCCAAAGTATGTTAGAGACTAGACTATAATGAATAAGGGCAATGGGGTACTTGTTGTGTTTTGGGAGATGTTTTGTGGAACTCCCTATTTGAGCATGTTTCTTTAGTTGCTCTTGGTTTGTAAATGGCCTTTAAGGATTGATTTTGGTGCTGGTTTGCCTTTTGGTATGTTGCTTGAAAGAAATATTAGGAAGCATGCCTATAGATTTTCTTTTGATGCATGAAGTCTTGTTGTGCTGTTAGAATTGTGATGCTAGTTGGCTTGTGATATGTTTGGCATGTTGGTATGGTGTTTTAAGCATGTTGGAATGGTTTGAGAATGCTTATAGGGTGAAAAACCAGCAAAAAGTGACATTATAGGCCTAGGCGTACCGATACGCGATGGACCGTATCGGTACGGATAGGCAATTTCAGGCTTGTAGGATCAGTACAGGTACTGTGCGTTTCGATACGCCTAGGCAAATTTGGCCTGGCGTACGGGTATAGGTGTTTTGGTACAAGTTTTAGCCTTTGGAATTAACTTTTTCAACATGAACTCGCGTATCGGAACACCTGAGAGGCCGTATCGGTACGGTTTAAAATATTTCAAAAGTTAGGTAATTCAGTTAGACGTATCGATATAGTATGGAAGTGTACCGAAACAGGGTATTGCAAACCGTATCGATACTGGCTTACCCATATCGGTACGGATGACCGTTATTCTGTTAATGTCACTTTTGGGAAGTTTTGCTTTATTTGCATTTTAGTCCCTGAATCTTTCCAATGCAATTTTATGTGATAAAATGATCGGTTCGAGTTGTAAATTGAGATATATGCAAAAAACCTGACTAAATTAAGGTTGGTAACTTAAAAGTGGGTTTTTGACATATAACTTTGTCAAATTACAATGTGGTCCCTAAATTGTAAGTATGATCAATTGGATGTCAAATTGACGCCCGTTGAGTTGGGGTTACACTTGTTATCTGCATGAACATATAGGATTAATAATTGGCATCTAGATAAGATAAAAAGGAAAAAATGGATAGGGTTTTATGTAACTCTCCGGTTTGCTTTGGCAAACCTAATGTAGCTTTCTCGATTCAAACTGGCGGCTAGATCGGGTCAAAGGGGTTATATTTGGTGGTATCAGAGACATGTTTGGGTTCGTTGGGAGGTGGGTGTGTTGTTGCTGTGAGTTATGCCCTGTTGTTTGATTTGCACGGTGATTGTTGTATGTACGCTGGTTTATATGCACGGTGATTGATATATGTATGTTGGTTGTAAATGCCATGCTGGAAAGTTTTGGGGTACCCATTGCCTTATTATTATAGTCTGGAAAGTTTTGATTTCAGAAATGAAAGTCTTGGATCCTAGATTGAGGTTGGCCTGACTGTTTTGTTTTGAAATTATTATCATGCCCTAGATATATTTTGGCACAATAGGACCGAGGAGAGAGTTACGATCTAGCACAATTGCTACTGCCGCTGGCCAGGATAATGAATGAGAAGTTCTACCTCATGGAGGGTTACCACCGCCCCCGCCTAATCCACCTGAGGGAGTAGAGCAAGTACCACCTGCGCCGCTGGGATAGGGATGGGTAATACGACACTGTTGATATAGGCCATGACCGATGCGTTTTAGGCAGCAGTTGCAGGTGTTCGTGTGCTAGTACCACCGATTGAGGGGCAAGGTTTGCTGCTTGAGCGTCTTCGTAGTTTGGGCAAAGTTGAGCTCCGAGGGTTGTCACTTGTGGCCTCTGAAGGTTGGTTGGCTAGTACTGAGGGGATACTGGGCCAGATGGGGTGTACTTATGCTCGTAAGCTGGGTTGTGTTATTTCCCTGCTGTAGGGTGATGCTTATGCATGGTGGACTACCACGATATCTGGTATGGCGACTGAGGATGTGTCTTGGGAGTTCTTCTATGAGGTTTTTTGGAAGAAGTTTTTGGGAGTCTGATATCAGGACGAGAAGAAGCGTGAGTTTATGGCTTTGGTGCAGGGCAGTATGTCCATTGCAGGGTACGAGGTGCAGTTCATGAGGTTGAGTCGATATGCACCTGAGTTGGTTCCTGACGAGCGTAATTGATGTGATCATTTCCATTATGGGCTTTTGGAGGATGTTAAGACATACATGCTCGTTGCTGATTATACTAACTTTACTATTTTGGTTTGGAGAGCCAAGGATGTAGAATAGAATTTGGGTTTGGCTTCTGGATCGCGAGGTTTTAGCTCAGGTAAGAGAGCTGTTGATTCGGGTTATAGCGGTGGCCAGGCCAAGAGACACCGTGACAGGAGGTTTCATCCGGAGCCAAGGCATGGCGGAGGTGTTGTGGGACGTGGAGTCTAGGGGCAGGGTGCCCAGGTTAGAGCTCCGTTTAGCACCTGCTGGATTTGTGGATCTCGAGATCATTTGAGGCGAGATTACCCACGGTTGGCCAGGAAGGGTCAGGCACCTGCGCCTGTGGTGGCTAATGCTTGTTGGAGTTGTGGGTCAGGTGATCATCAGAGGCGTGATTGTCCGTTGTTGGCTCGTGGTGGGCAGGGTGTTGCACTTGTTGTTGCTCCGCAGCAGAGTCGTGGTTGTGGTCGCGGACCGTTTTAGCGTCGAGATATGGGACAGAGGATTGTGGCTCATACTGTTGCTATCCAGTCTGAGGGAGGTGGACCATCTACTGTGTATACGCACCATGAGGGTTGCAATGACACCGATGTGATCACAGATACTTTTAGCCTTCAGTCTCTGTCGTTGTATTCGTTGGTTGATTTCGGTTCTACTCATTCATACATTTTGAGTGAGCATGCTGAGTTGCTTGATATATCTACTGAAATTCTTAATGTGGGTGTTAGAGTGACTAGTTCTCATGGAGAGACGGTCATGGTTAGGAGGTTGTATAGTAGGTGTCTGCTGATGGTTCAGGACATGAGTTTGCTGTGGACTTGATAGAGTTGCCTTTCTATGGTTTTGATGTGATTTTGGGTATGGATTGGTTGACCGAACATCGGGCCGTGGTGGATTTTGAGACCAAACAGATATTCTTGAAGTTGTATGATGATCATAAGGTGGTGGTTGTTGGTGAGAATGCCAAAATTTTTGTCTAATGTTGTTTTGACTTTGGAAGCAAGTCGGATGTTGGATTCGGGATGTCAGGCTTATTTGGTCTATGTTATGAATCCTAGATCAAAGGAGTTGATGGTGCAGGATGTTCGCACCGTATGTGAGTTTCTGGGTGTTTTTTCGGAAGAGTTACCAGGGTTACCACCTGACCGTGAGGTAGAGTTTGGCATCGAGGTCTTTGCGGGTACAGTACCTGTATCTATTGCTTTGTACCGCATGGCTCTAAAGGAATTGAAGGAGTTGAAGACGCAGTTGTAGGATTTGTTGGATCGGGGCTTTATTAGACCAGTATCTCACCGTAGGGAGCACCGGTGCTGTTTGTTAAAAAGAAAGATGGTACGTTGCGGATGTGTATAGATTACCGGTAGCTGAATAAGTTGACAGTAAAGAACAAGTATCCCTTTCTGCGGATAGACGACCTATTTGATCAATTCAGGGGAGCCTCAATGTTTTCCAAGATAGATTTGAGGTCGGGGTACTACCAGTTAAAGGTGAATGAGGTGGATATGTCCAAAACGGCTTTCCGTACAAGGTACGGGCATTACGAGTTTCTTGTGATGCCATTTGGTTTGACTAATACTCTAGCTACTTTTATGGACATGATGAACCAAGTGTTTCATGAGTTTTTGTACCAATTTGTAGTTGTGTTTATCGATCATATCCTTGTGTACTCTTTTATCGATGAGGATCATGATGGTCATTTGCGAATCGTACTTCAGAAGTTGATGGAGAATCGGTTGTATGCTAAGTTAAGCAAATGTGAGTTCTAGCTTAAGGAAGTTGTGTTTCTTAGGCATGTTGTGCCGGCCGAAAGAATTTGTGTCGATCCGAAAAAGGTTGAGGCTGTAATGAGTTGGAAGGAGCCCAAATCTGTGACAGAGGTTAGGAGTTTCCTTGGTTTAGCGGGTTACTACCGAAGATTTGTGGAAGGGTTCTCCAGTTTGGCAGCACCGTTAACAAAGTTGCTACAGAAGAATGTACGGTTTGAGTGGATGGGGGATAGGCAGCGAGCTTTCTAAAGGTTGGAGGAAGCCTTGATGCGAGCTCTCGTCTTGGTTTAACCAGAATCGGGAAAGGAGTTCGTTGTCTATAGTGATGCGTCGTATGTTGGGCTTGGTTGTGTGTTGATGCAGGAGGGTAAGGTAGTGGCGTATGCTTCTAGGCAGTTAAAGGTGCATGAACGTAACTACCCTACTCATGATCCCGAGCTTGCAACGGTAGTGTTTGCCTTGAAGATCTAGAGGCATTACCTTTATGGTGAGAAATGTGTGGTTTATACGGATCATAAGAGTTTGAAATATTTGATGTCACAGAAGGAGCTGAATCTTAGGCAACGTAGATGGTTGGAGTTGCTTAAGGATTATGATCTGACTATTGAGTATCACCCGGGGAAAGCTAATGTTGTGGCGGATGCGTTGAGTAGGAAAATGACTGTGGAGTTGAGAGCTATGTTTGCTTGGCTGAGCGTGTCAGATGACAGGGGTTTGTTGGCTGAGTTGCAAGTGAAGCCGTCTTTGGCACAGTTAATCAAGGAGAAGCAATCGTATGATGGGAGTTTGGTATCTCATGTGGAAGATATCAGGGATGGAAATCCTACGGATATTCATTTCAACGATGATGGGGTGTTGTGTTTCAAAGGTCGAATAATGGTGTCTGAGGATGAAGAGTTGAGGCATACTATTTTGACTGAGGCGTACGCTAGTCCATTTGCTATGTATCCCGGTAGTACTAAGATGTATCGAGGGTTGAAGAAAGAGTACTATTGGGTTGGACTGAAGAAAGATGTAGCTGATTTTATTGCTCGGTGTATGGTTTGTCAGCGAGTTAAGGCTGAGCATCAGTTTCCTTATGGGTTGTTGCAGCCGTTGAGGATTCCGAAATGGAAGTAGGAAAGAATCACCATGGATTTTGTGTCTGGGCTGCCTTTGACGCCGTCTAAAAAGGATTCCATTTGGGTGATTGTGGATCGATTTACAAAGTGTGCGCATTTTGTGCCAGTGCATACTATGTATACCTTGGACAAGTGGGCTGAGCTGTACATCTCTAAGATTGTACGTTTGCACGGGGTGCCTAAATCTATAGTTTCGGATAGGGATTCGCGGTTCACTGCAAGGTTTTGGGTGAGTTTGCATCGTGCCTTGGGGACCCAGTTGAGTTTCAGTACCTCGTACCATCCTCAGACGGATGGGCAGTTGGAGCGCGTGATTCAGGTTCTTGAGGATAAGCTAAGGTTTTGTGTTATTGAGTATCAAGGAACATGGGAGAAGTAGTTACCGTTGGTGGAGTTTGCTTACAATAACAGTTATCATGCTAGCATACATATGGCACCTTATGAGGCGTTGTATGGCAGGAAATGTCTCATGCCCGTGTGTTGGGCAGAAGCGGGTGAAAAGTTTGTGACAATGCCCAATGTTTTGAAAGGCACAACCGAAAAGGTAAAGTTGATATGTGAGCACTTGAAAGCATCTGCTGATCATCAAAAATCCTATGCGGATTTGAAGCGTAGGGATATAGAGTATGATGTAGGTGATAAAGTGTTTTTGAAGGAGTCGCCCTGGAAAAAGGTGTTGCATTTTGGGCGAAAAGGGAAGCTTAGCCCGAGGTTCATTGGACCATATGAAGTTGTTCAGCGTGTGGGTCATGTGGCGTATCAGTTGAGATTACCACCAGAGTTGGGAAAGATTCATGATGTGTTCCATGTTTCGGTGTTGCGGAGGTATACGTCGGATCCATCGCATGTCATGTCAGTGGAAGAGATTGAGTTGAGACCGGATCTTTCTTATGATAAGGAACCAGTAGAGATTCTTGATACCAGCGGTAAGGTGCTCCGTGGCAGAACGGTCGAGCTAGTTAAGGTGTTGTGGAAGCACCGCGGCGTTGAAGAGGCCATGTGGGAGTGCAAGTCGGATATGATGAATCAGTTCCCGCACTTGTTTCCTCCAGGTAAATTTTGAGGATAAAATTTCTTAAGTGGGAGAGAGTTGTAACGCCCCAGTTTTAGGGTCTAGCGGTTTAGTAGGTTGTTAGACGGTCCGTTAGACCGGATAAGAGATTCGAGTTAATTTTGGGATCGTATATTTTTGGTGTGGAAAAAATTATGGGAAAATGCTTAAAAATCATTATTAATTATTTATTTAATAATGGTGGAATCAATTTTGAAAAAATGAGTTTTGGAAGATGGGCATTTTGGTTAGTGACCAAAATGAAAGTTTTGAAAACTGAGATTTTCTAGTGACTAAAATGAAAAGGGTCAAATCCTTAGAATCTTTAAGGAGCTAATTTACCAATTGTTTTCTGTTGATTTCTCCCTTAATTTAACTGATTTTAAAACGTGTTTTAATTAGTAATTAAAGTGGATTTTGTTAAAAAGTTAGCAACTTTTTCTCTCCATTCTCTCCTCAGCCAAACACTCAGGTTTTCATCAAATTTCTAGAGGTGAGGTGGTTTCTAACTTGATTTCATTGTTTCAAATTGTTTTATAAAGATTGTTTATCCAAAACCTTACAATAATCTTGTGTTTTCTTAGCTTTTAACAAATCAATTGAGGGAGAAACTTCACAATAGGGGTAAGGTCCGAGATCTCTTGTATTGTATGGTTCTTTATTGAAATTCCCAAGCATTTGATCCTTGCTTTTGTGTTTCTAATTTGATTTTGATGATTTTCTAATGTTTAATTATGTTATTTCGGGGGAAATGAGTTGATTCGCCAATTGGATCTGTTTTCCAGTAAGTAATGATGCTTTGATCTATATTTTGGATGTTTAATAATGTTGATAAGTGATTTTTACCAATAAAATCCTGAAACTTAGGAATCTCTATTTGTTTAGGTTGTTAGTTTTGAGGTTTTGTGGTGTTTCTTTGGTTGTAAGGTTGCTAGAGGTGGTAGGTTGATTTGGATATTTTTTTAGATGTGTTTGATGTTGAAAATGATGCTAGGTTGATAGATGTTGGCTGGGTTATGAATCAAAGGGTTTTGGCTATGTTTTCAGTTGTTGTGGAGGGTTATTTGTAAGGGTTATATGGAAATCTGAGAAGGATTTTGGTTGATGCGTTTAGAATGCATTATGATGCATTAATCTTTTGTTGTTTGTGGTAAAAACAGGGGAGGTTGATCCGAAAGTGTTTAGAGAAGCATATGAGGCTTCAGATGCTTGGTTTTCGCGTCAGCGAAGCAAGGTTTCGTGTATCGGTGAGTGAAAACGTGGATTCCAGCTTCGAAATGTTTTAAAGGTGGTTTTTGGCAGTTTAGTTAGAGCTTGAAACGCTTACCTAAGCTCGGAAGTAAGTAAAGTGGTTTTACTCTCTCGGTCGTGCTAGTGTTAAATAGTTTTATGCACTTGTTTTGATTTACATGTTACCTACTATTTAAGCATGATTTAAAGAATATGATATACTGTTTTTAAGCATGTTTTGCTTAAGGATGCACATGGTAAGTGATCCTTGTAAGTATGGTTTATACTTGTGGTTTAAAGCATGGTTATTACTTTGGAAAAGGGTTTGGCTTAATGCTTGTTAAAAACAGTGAGGTAAATGTTTAAATGGTTAATTATATTGGTAAGTGATGTGGTTTTAAAATTGTTATCGGATATAGTTGGCCGGCCATAGAATTGAGTGCACTGTAAAATAAGTCGCCTTGGATGTTGAGGGGTTTATACGGTGTACCGAATACTCAATCCAAGTACCCTAACGGTAGAGGAGTTAAACAGTACCGAATACTCCCGTTAGTGGGTTAAGCATCTAACCGATGAGAGGGATGGGTATCCATGTGGGTTGAAAGTGTACCCGGTTGTTAATATACCGCGATTTTGATTGTATCGATATTTCGGTTAAGATGGCTTGAAGTGTTGGGTTAACACTTGTTGAATCTGTGTATCCAATGAACTTTTTTGTTATTTAACTTGTTAATGATCACTTGAAAGCCAATATAATTGTTAATGTATCATTGAAATGTTTTATGTTGTATAATGTGATTTATACATGTTTCTCCTTAAGCTTTGTATTTGGTAGTAATGCATGGGAAGGCTTAAGTAGAATATTAGCAATGTGACTTGCTGTTGATTAATGATACATGTAGCATATGGTTTAATATGCTAGTTTTAATAATGTAAGTGCATGTTTTAAAGGGGGCATGATGTTTTAAAAAATGATGTTGAGTAAATGGTTTTAAATGCATTGATGGTGTTTTGTTCTGAGCTTTCCTCACTAAGCCTTGTGTTCTTACGCTCTAATTGTCCATCAATGCAGATAATTGAGGTCTTGAAAGGCAGCAAGAAGCAAGTGGATCTTGACAAGACTTGTTTCCAAAGTATCTTAGAGACTAGACTATAATGAATAAGGGCAATGGGGTACTTGTTGTGTTTTGGGAGATGTTTTGTTGAACTCCCTATTTGAGCATGTTTCTTTAGTTGCTCTTGGTTTGTAAATGGCCTTTAAGGATTGATTTTGGTGTTGGTTTGCCTTTTGGAATGTTACTTGAAAGCAATATTAGGAAGCATGCCTATAGATTTTCTTTTGATGCATGAAGTCTTGTTGTGCTGTTAGAATTGTGATGCTAGTTGGCTTGTGATATGTTTGGCATGTTGGTATGGTGTTTTAAGCATGTTGGAATGGTTTGAGAATGCTTATAGGGTGAAAAACCAGCAAAATGTGACATTACAGGCCCAGGCATACCGATACGCGAGGGACCTTATCGGTACGGCTAGGCAATTTCAGGCTTGTGGGATCGGTACAGGTACTGTGCGTTTCGATACGCCTAGGCAAATTTGGCCTGGCGTACCGATACGGGTATGGGCGTTTCGGTACGAGTTTTAGCCTCTGGAATTCACTTTTTCAACATGAACATGTGTATCGAAACATCGAGAGGTCGTATCGGTACGGTTTAAAATATTTCAAAAGTTAGGTAATTCAATTGGGCTTATCGATATAGTATGGAAGTGTACCGAAATAGGGTATTGCAAACCGTATCGATACGGCTTACCTGTATTGGTACGGATGACTATTATTTTGTTAATGTCACTTTTGGGCAGTTTTGTTTTCTTTGTAATTTAGTCTCTGAATCTTGCCAATGCAATTGTATGTGATAAAATGATCGGTTCGAGTTGTAAATTGAGATATATGCAAGAAACCTGACTAAATTAAGGTTGGTAACTTAAAAGTGGGTTTTTGACCTATAACTTTGTCAAATTGCAATGTGGTCCCTAAATTGTAAGTATGATCAATTGAATGTCAAATTGACGCCCAATTGAGTTGGGGTTACACTTGTTATCTGTATGAACATATAGGATTAATAATTGGCATCTAGATAAGATTAAAAGGAAAAAAATTGACCAGGTTTTATGTAACTCTCTGGTTTGCTTCGGCAAACCTAATGTACCTTCCTCGATTGATTTGGTGGCTAGACCGAGTCAAGGGTTCTAGTCACTAACCAAAATGTCACATTTCCAAATTCTATTTTCCAAAATTTATTCCACAAAAATCAACATATATTAAAGATGATTTTTAACTATTTTCCCACATTTTATCTTACCAAAAATATACGGTCCCGAAACTGACTCAAATCCCTACTCCGATCCACCGGACCGTCTAATAAGCCACCAAATTGCTAAGCCCTAAAACCGGGGTGTTACAGACCTTGTTGCTTTCTAATTGAAGTTGACGCTTGTAGGGGTGTCTTGTCGTAAGGATTCTCTAATTCTTGTAGAGCACTGAGGACAATGGCCAATCTCTTTCCCCTTTCAGGATGTTTGCCTTTTCCAGGTTTTTCTCTATGACATTCTTTATATATTCACATACTTTCTCAACCTTTTCCAATCTCTCTTCCATGCCTTTAGCTTTGCTTCTGGTGAAATAAAGGTGTTGAATCTGTGGTTTTGTATGTCCCAAAATTAATGCAATGATAATCGTAGTAAAAATGATATAATATGATGTGGCATGATGCGAATGCAAATGTGAAAATATGATATACATGCAAAACACATATTATTTAGTACCACAACATATTTTACACAAAAGGTGTTGATTTCAGTACAACTTTCAAAAGGAAACTTGCATTAGAACAAGTTTCTTTACATAAGGTGGGCCTATTTCACATATACTGCTTGGCCTTAACACTCAGAGTCTTGATCTTCCTGAAGAGTTATGCCAACTTCTTGCCCCAATTAGATTCTGACTCAGTTTGCAAGCTCAAAACATCAGCCTGAATGGCTAGAGTCTGCAAGTGTTCTGCTTTTGAACTTCTTTAAAATTATCAATTTACCCTTGGCAAGTGTGCAACGCTACTTCTAATTCCTCGACTTGTTTTGTCAGAGTCTCGTTCTTTTCCTTACTTACTTTTAATTCAACTACGAATTCTTGGTTATGGTGCCTCTGTAGAGATTCTTCTAGTTCAACAATTCAACCTCTCAGATGTACATTTTCAGTTCTGCTATTGGACAATTCTTCCTCCATAGCGATTTGTTGCGTTTGAACATCTTTGAATTGCCTTTCTTAGAGACCAGCTCTCTCCTTCTCTTCTCGAATTTTAAGTTTTAATTTCGTAGATGTCTTTGCGAGATCGGCATACCCCTTGCTGATGCGCAGAGCTTTTTGTAATTACTCCGTAAGCCGCTCAAGTCTTCTTCGGATTTACTTTTTCCCTTTCTCAGCTTTTTGATTTCTTATTCCTAGGACTGCATACCGAATTTCAACCAGTTCCTTTCATCTTCTAACCTTGATAGTTACCTTTTCATCACGAAGTACTTTTTTTCAAAATCATGCTTTGCGATTTCTATTTCTGAGGGATCGACCTGTAAATGCTCCACCACCGGGCGTAACTCTAAGTTTTTACTTCTCCACTGTCGATACTCGGGCGTAACTCTAAGTTTTTCATCGAACGACTCCATCTTATAAATATGCTTCCATGCCTTATTGATCATGGAAACGTTTTTCTCATAACCTTTTCCTTTGTTTGAAAATTCGCAGGTAGCCAGCCCTCTTGTTGCCGGGATGAACTGCCTCGACCTGTATTGCTTGGATACTTGCAACGTAGCATATCCAGTTCCACCCCAGATTTCATGTAGAGAGACTCAGTCATAGTCTCCGCATTTGTATATAATACTCTAGGGGAAGAACCAATGTGCTTTCTAGACAATGTCTTTCTCCAGGAGGTTTCAAAAAATAACCATCTATTTGTCATGAGAGATGTTCTCCTGCCTTGGTGTGGACACCAGATCTTTTAACGGTGAGTAATTTTCAAAGCATGCTCGATAAGAAACTTTTTCCGGCTTCTAAAAGTGGCTATGAAATCAGGACAATAAAAGCTGAGCACAACCGATGAACCTTCCCTCGCTGCTTATTCTACAAGCATTGAGAGACCTAAAAGTTTCGGCTAGAATTGCTAGAATAGGTGTAATCCCTTCGTTGAGGTGATTAACAGTTCCATAACAGCATCATCAATATACCCCAATGATTTGGGAAAGATAACCAAACCATAGATGGCCAGGGCAAATATTTCGACCTGTTTTTCTCGCTTGGGTTGAACTTGAATCAAGTCTCGTATGAATTCCAGGAGATGCACTTGGTTTCACTTTTTTAATCATGGCTTGTCCCATTGCTCGTCCACGCCGATCATTTTGAGGAGCTTTTTCTGAAATGCTAGAGAATTAGGAGACTTGAAGTAGGCTTTATCAACCTAGATTTTCGGGCAACGGATCAAAACAGTGTATTCTTCAATTGTTGGTACCAAGTCAACATCTCCTAGAGTAAAGCAACTGAAGGCAGGATTCCAGAACTAGACAAAGGGTCGGAACAAAACTTTATCGATACTGACGTCTAGAAGATAAGGTAGATCACCATAGTTGCTGTAGAACAACTGCTTGTTTTCTTCATCCCACTTGTACCAGATTTCTTTTAATTATTGCAGTTGATTCTGAGTCGATCTAATACTGGTGAAATCCTAGAGCCCTGCCTTTTCGCCTTCTAGCAGACTGTCCCCTTTTTGGTGCCGAGTCTCCTCTGACCACCTTCGCACGCCTAGGTTTCCTTCCACCTTATCAAGAAATTGGTTCTCCATAGCAGATCCTTTGTAATGGTTGAACTTGCCTCAACACCCTTTTTAATGATAAAAATAAAGAATGCAATGCAAGGGCAAAGAAAATAAAAAATAAAACAAAACACGTTAGTCCAATATCAATAAAAATAATAAACACAAGCTAAAAAAATAACCCTAGAACATGCTTTTCTACCCGACATGCTTTCAAAAAAAATCCTACCCCATCATGCTATCTACCTGCATGTTTATTTCGTATAAAATATAGACATGGTATCTACTTATTGCAAAGTAAATAAACAAATAAATAAATACTAAAATTAAAAGGGCATAATTGAAAAAAAAATAAAACCCTCTAACACTTTCTACTATGCACTTATAGGGTGACTCTCTAAACGGGCAGAGTTTCAGTATAGTTCTAAAGAGTAGGCTCTTACGGTTCATTACATGTGGTTTAGGTTCTAAAGTAACGGTACCCGAACTATCGCTAGGACCTCGATTCGGGAGGATACATTTCCCTAGGTCTATGCGGAGATAAAAATCTCACGGAGACAAGTACAGATGTATCCCGAAAATGATTCACTATCCTGCACAGAGACGATACCTCACGAAGGCGTAGCTTCTTACTCCCACTTAAAAGGGCAGAGCTCGGGTGCAGAGCTCATGATATACAAAAAGATTAGGGAAAATTTAAAAAAACCTTTTTTGTAAAAAAAATTCAACAGGAGGAGGGATCACAAAATAAATCAAATCGAATTTATAGTTTCCACTCGTTAAAACAAAAAGTAATCGACCGGTGGCTCGACTCTCAAAAAAAGGTAGTCTTCAGCGGAGTCGCCAAGCTGTAATAACGTCCTCACACCGTGGTGGGTGCTTGACGCGTTCTTACGAAAATGTTTTGGATGGAGTTGCCACCAATATTTTTTAATTAGGTGAGATTGGATCACCTGAAAATCCAGTTATTTTAATAGAACTTATTTTTTCATTTTATTAAAACAACGAGTTTTGGTCTGCGAAACTAGAAGAATAGGTTCGGGAGTCAGTTATGCTTGGGGAAGGATAAACACCCCTATAACGACAAAAATTGGTACTTGGTCGATTATTCATTGTCTAAACGAGGGAAATTAAGAATTCAAATTTAATTTAAAATTTGTGATCCCATTAAAATATTTAAAAATATATATATATTGTATGAAAGAAATTTACACCTCTACACCCGGGGTATAATTTCCATTTGATTCCCGAATGAAAGGAATATACTTTGAAAACTATAGTTCAGGATTAAAAATGATATTTTGTGATAGAGATTAACGAAAAGCGACACCCCTTACGTTCGAAGTACGTTTTTCACGATATTCCCTTACAAAGGATTTTAACTCAAAATCCGATTAAAAACGAATGAATATAGAATGTGTGTATATATATAATAATGGTAGTAATATTAAACATGAAAACTTTATTAATACTCCCTCCATCCCACCAAAAACCTCCATTGTTGACCTTTTACGTAGTTTTAGGAAGAAAAATTTGTGTATGAAAGATGATATAAAATAATTGAAACGACAATTTTATCCTTGAAAAGTTAAATTTTATTTTGTTGGGAAACTAAAAAATGGGTATAAAAGGAAATATGCCTTTTAAAAATTGTTTATTTTTTCAATGAAACATTTTAAGTTGGACAATTTTAAAACGCAAAAGGGACATATTAAGTGGGACAGAGAGAGTAATAAATAATAAACATATAATATACATTTCATATAAATATTATAGATATACATATTATATATATATGCATAAAAATACTGTATATATCGTATAGTACTATCTCATACATTAAAACACGTAATAATATGCTATGTATATTATATATATTATACACATAAATACACTACATACATATACATATGTGTATAAGTACATTATAATAATCTATACATATGATATACTACATATATATATTATATGTATAAATATATTATATAAATACTATTATATATGTATTAAAACATATATACACAATAGCAATATAAATATGAATACAATAATAAAAGTGACTAAATTAAAAGGAACGAAACCTGAGAAAAACCTGACAAGAACTGAAAAGAGGACAAAATTGCAAGGAATCATAAATTAAGAGGAACAAACGTAACCAGCATAAAAGAAAATGGCCAAAGCGCAATTCCCCATCACCTAGAAACGCGCGGATCCCCAAGGACGGGTCGGGTCAAGACGCCGGTCACCCAAGACAAAACGGCGTCGTTTTGAAGGTTCTTTAAATATCCCTTTTGGCTCAGAAAAATCATTTTGTCTGGGTTTAAAAAAGGGAGAGCCATGTAATATGCTCTATCCCTCAACCATGGTTCCGTAGAATCCGGTGGTGGCTCTGCCGTTAAGTCAACTCACACTCTTGCCCGTCTAAGGTTCTTAGGGGTGACATGCAAATACACAGGTGAATTTGGCTTTTCTCCCTCAACATGAATCTCAAGTCAGTTTTACATAATGTAATCACTCATTTTTATCTGATCTGTAAATACATATTAGTATAATTATTAGTATACTAGTGTTACATGTATACATTGTATTATACTATGCTATATGTTTATTATGTACATAAGTGTTACTAATACATATATAAATGTGTGGTATGTATATTATAAACTATGTATGTATACGTATTAATAAATGTCTGGTGTATGTGTGTCACGCATGTATCTATATTTAATGCAGCGTATTTGTTTAATGTGTGTAGATGTTATGTTAATGATTATATATGCGTATGCTAGTATGTTATATTAATTAATGTTTGCATAAGTATATACGTTTGTATTATCGTATGTGTATTGTTGTTATACTATTAATATTATTATTGGGCTAATGTATAAATGAAATCCAAAAATATATATATATTAAACCCAAACAAATAAATTGCGGTCCAAGTCCAATTACAAGTCTAATACTATTACAAGGCCTGGTTGGCCCAAACCCAAACTCTATTTAATTACAATTATTTGTGTGCGGTGACTATGGGCGTTGGATCAGATCGACCCAGCGGCCACGATCGGCTAAGACAAAATATCTTCGGCCCAGCGTGCACTAAGCGTCGGACCGTTCGAATACTGCGCCGCGCGGACTCTTTGATATCCCGCGTGCGTGAGCCCCCGCGCTCTCGACCGCCCATTTCTTGAGCCACGCGTGTCACGATCTGGGCCGTTTCACCGATCGAGGCTTCATCTGCGCCATTCATCCCTCAAGCCCGGCCCGGCCGTTAGATCGGATCGATCTAGCGGCGAAAACACACCTACGGCGGCGAGAACCCCACACCGCCACCATCTTTGCACCATGCCCGATCTTCAACCACAGAGCTCGGACATGTCAAAACACAAGAAATATATCGGTTATCGGTCGGATATGAAAAAAAGCAAATATTATATTACTTGTACCAAACCAAAACAGGCATATATATACGAAACAAATATTTTGTAACAACAAGTGGTAATCGAACAAGAAAAGGCATGTCGAAAGAAAAAGTACAAAAGTCTTGATGGTAAATACTCTTCTTTTTCTTTTTTTTTGCATGCATACGAGAAAGATCGTAGTAAATAAAAAAAGATAAAGTTGAGATTCATTACCATCGTCGTCGGTGGATCTCGCCTCACCGAGTGATAAGCAGCACCGGCTTTCCCAAGCGAACATGGTGAGCTTGAAAAGTGGGAGACCCCTTTTTGGTTTCGTTTTGGGTTGAAAAAAATGGGTTTTATGTTTCGTATTTTTTTAGATCTAGGGCAAATGGAGGCTTTTTCTCTGAATCAACCTCGGATTCGTGTCAAGGGTAAAGGAAGGGTTATTTTGGTGTATTATTTGGGGTTGTGGCGCCCGACCAGCGGTGGCGATGGCGGGAGAATGACGGCCGACCGCCGGATTACAGGTTTATAGGATGAGTTTGAGAAAATGAAGAGCGAAAGATGTTATATAATTGAAAAAATGAACAAATGGCGAAAATTTGGTTTAGGCCTAAAAATGGGGTTTTATAAATTTGTTATTATTTAGTGAAATGGGAAATTACGTAATAAATCCCCGCGTTTTGATATTTTCACTTCTATCTCTTGAATGGTATATTTACAACTCTGGTCCCCCTTGTATTTCAAAATCTTGCAATCGTTTTTGATATTTTCACTTCTATCTGCCGCATGGTATATTTACAACTCTGGTCCCCCTTGTATTTCAAAATCTTGCAATCCGCCCCTAAATTACAAGAATCAGTTTTAAATGGTAAAATTACCCTTTAACCATCCAGCGTTTTTAAATTTTTCATTTGGGTCTGCCCCTTGGTCTAATTCTGAGTTTTGATCCTTTGATTTTGTCTATTTTCATTTTCGTCCTTAAATTACATATTATTGTCCTTTAATTTACTTATGACTTTTATTTCTTTTCATTTTAGTCTATTTCTATGTAAATATTCATGTTAGTATTATAATCGTATATGTTAATGTAGTCTTTTGTCTTATTATATATCCCTCGTATATACCTTGTATTTTTATGTTTACATGTATATGTGTGTTAAGTTTATAATGATTATGTATCTTTTTGTTGGTTATTCGTATTAAGCATGTTATATTTCTAGTTGATTTCATTTACAGTATGTTTTGTATTTTTGTATGTGTGTATGTTCTCTTGGCTTTTTAGGTTACATGTTAATATATTTTCTTTTTATATATAATATATTGTTCTATATATGTTGAAATTGTTTTATTTCTAATATGTATGTCTCCTCGAAGTATATGCTTTTGTCCATACATATATTTATTCGTGCCTTGTTATTGTGACATGTTAAATTTGTTTTTATCTACTATTAAGCTTGATATGTATATGTGTGTTTTAATTACGTATTTTATTTATGTTAGATGTGTTTTTATTTATGAGTTAGATTAATATTTAGGTATGTATGTTTTAGATTAATATTTTATTAGATTAGTATTCTGTTATGTGAATATTTATTGTATTTAAGTTATTTGCCATGTTTGATATTTTGCCTACTAAGATTGCATATCGAGATATAAATTGTCAATGCGGTGCCCTTTTATCCAGCGTAAGCGGGGCGATGTCGGCGTAGTGATAGTGGTTGGCGTTTACTCTCGGATAACGGGCCTCTTAAAATTTATTTGCAATTATAACCGAATTTTAAACTAATCGTCACTTTAATCAGGAAAATCTAATATTAATAAAGCGGTAATTATTAAAGTACCAATTTTGGCGGTGTGGGGTGCTAATCCTTCCCCATCCGTAACCGACTCCCGAACCCAATAATTTTAAATCTCTGGTTTTATGGTGTCAGGGCTACCTAAGTGGCGGTGGTGACTCAATTTTTAATAAAATACGATATTTTCAAAACCCCACGGAATAAATATTTTAATACCGAAAAATCACAAACAACCCGAAAAACCACGCTTTTTAGTGATAAGAAAAAGACATCCTTCTACGGATGGCGACTCATTTGAGGACAAATTTTTGTTTTTCAAAAACAAATGAGGTCAAACTTTTTAAAATAATTACGCTTTATTAATATTAGAAATTCAGGTTAAAGTGACTATTAAATTAACATTCGGTTATAATTGCGCGTTTATTTTACGCATTTAAAATATGGCATATAAACCCATTTTTTTTAAGTGGAGGGAAAAGCGCTAATGCTTTCATGGAGATATCGTTCTCCCGTATGGGCCTAGCAAGTACCTTGGGGCTCAGTACCTTATGCTTTCGTGAGGATATCGTTCCTTAAATGCGGGCATAAGCGAATGGGTCCCCACAATTGAACCCGGTTGAAAGGAGCCTATAATGGGTGATGATGGGGGCCTTGCTACTCTTAGTAGAGGGCAGCGAGTACAATTCGGGTACCTCACAGAACCAAGACTGCATGTAGAGAATACATAGAAACCTACCTGTTAGAGCCATGCGGATAGCCTAGGTGTCTTAGATGGAATGTAAATAGGATTGCCTTGTTTGCTTATCGCATTTAATTTGCCCTTTTATTACATACTTATCATTTTTGTCAGTCTTGACTTGTTTTCTTTTTGCTTTGTTTTGCATTACATTGCATTCGCATTCTGATGGGCATTGATTCCCAGTGATTTCTCCCATAATAGAAGATTGTTCATGATGGACCAAAGGTTCTTTGACCTGAAGGAAGGGGTCAATTCGAGTTCCATCCGAGACTAGACCGGGGACAGCCGAAGAAGAATCATTAAAGGACTCGAGCAGTTTGATGGCGGTGTCAATTCTAGGGACAAACAAGATGAAATACAAGAACTAAAAGCGGATATCCGAGATGATAGACCCGGATGAATGCTATGATGAAAGGCAAGCGGCATGTCGAACTCGAAAAGATTCGATCGAAGAAGCGAGAAGGTGGAGCAGAATGGTGAGAATGTCGAAACATACAACACCGTTAAATATGACAAATCGAATCCCTTTGTGATCAATCTCAAGCGGACAAGTAGCATATCGGGGTAGATACCGAGGGCAGAGGCAAAACCAAGGGAAGTTCAAGAATCTAATGACATCAAAAGGCATTATCCTATGCCCATGAGATACAGAGTTACTTCCGTTGCTTGTCGAAAGAGGCCTTATCATACCCGGTGAAGTGCGTACCAAGAAAACCTCCTTATCAGAAGGATTACAGCGATCGTGTGCAGTGCGGCTACCACATAAGCGATTTGAGTCATCCTGAAAATTGTAGGGCCCTGAAGGGCGAGTTCGAGATCTTATCGAGAATGGGAATTTTGGGTTTTGAAGGCGGACAACCCCGATTCTTGACCCGACCGGCCGTTGCAGGGGCAAAGTCGAATGAGGACAATACCCAGCCCAAGGTTTGGGTAACGAAGTGGGTCACTCAAGCGGGATAAAGTTAGGAGTCAAGAATAAAAGCGTCTCGGAAGATGAACTTGCACGCAAGCGCGGCCAGCTCGAGCATGAGAGGGCTGTCGAGCATGAAATTAAGAATGTACAAGATAAATACGGAAGCTGCACTTTGAATTCAAGTTTGATGCAGGTGACACCGCGGAAGAGTGGGTCAATGGTATGATTCAGGTGAGAGCGGTTGAGCATTGGAGGCGAAATGCAAGAATAGTAAGAATAAAGTCATATCATTATCACGAAGCTGGAAGAAGGCTGAAGGCCCAGCGACATTCTCCAAAATGAGTTGGAAAGCGATCGGCCATGGAAGATATCCTAAAATCATGTCAATGGCGGGAAAGGAATGAATCACAAGCCTTTCAAATGGAAAGCGCAACACTCAAAGAGCAGATAAGCGAGGCTCGAGGCTGCTTTACGTACCAGTGAGATCCGTCTTTGGGGCAATGACTGTTAAGCTACAAAAGGCCGAGCAAACAATACGGGAGAAAGACCGGGACATGAAGATGGTTACGACTCAAGCGACAAGTAGCTCAGCGGTAGCAGATCTAGCCGATGCAGCGGCACCAATAAGCGAATATGGATCCCAGCATTGGACCCGCGAATGAAAGGTAGCGGGACTGTTGAATGAGGTCAAGATATTAGGTGCGGGGCTCACCGCTATCTGTAAAACCCTAATACAGATGTAATGAAACCTTTTTAGTGCGAATGAAAAAATGTCCTATAGGGACAAATCACTTGCGGAATCGATGCTTTATTGCATTCATGCATTGCATTTGCATCACGTCTGTGCATTGTTTAATAATTTTATCACCGTATGACACTTCATCATTTAATACTTGGGGTTCGATGCGGTGGGAATTAATCGAAAAATGGAGCAATTGAAAAGTCGAGGCTTGACTTGATTAGAAGGAAAAAATCGAAAGAGCTTAGAAGAAAGAAGATAAATGTTTTCAATCGAGGACCAGCTGCCCAAAGATTCACTTAACCATATTACATGTAGAAAAATGGAAGGATACATGAAGAATTATTGATGCACCACTTCCATGATGCTTTGCGGGACCTTGGCGGTGTGGTATAACCATTTGAGCAGAGACCAAGTTAGGTCATGGGGTGACCTCGCTAATGCTTTCTTGAGTCAATATAAATATGCTCTAGATTTAGCACCACATGCTTGATTTCTTGAATGAGAAAAATGAGGCCAAGTGAAAGCTTGGGGAATATGCATTAAGGTGGCGATGTTTGGCGACCCAAGTCCAGCCTCCTATAGCGAGAAAAAGAGTTGACTCCCTTGTTCCATACAGCGCTTCCCTCTTTTTTTCTTGATGTGATGTTGGAAAAATTGAAAGCAGTTGAAGATTTTATGGCGATTGGAGAAAGGATAGAATCGCTTGTCAAAGAAGGAAAATTGGGGTCTAAGTCTAAGGACCGAATCGAAGATAAGATAGATAAGGATGGAGAGGTAAATGAGTGTCGTCTCCAAGGTTGCGTGGCCGTAAAAAGAAGAGACAGGCTGACAAATCGGGGTTATCAAGGAAAATTCCTCAGACGGCGCAAATTTGGAAGTGTTTGGAACATCTATCTCGGACATTTGGCCTCATCGGTAGGGGTCACTATCTTGTTCCTAGGCCGATGAAAATTGCACCTGATCCGTATGCCCATAGTTTTGACTCGAGTAGCACATGCGAATTCCATATGGGGGCACAGGGCATTCCACAGAAGATGTAGACCTTTATTGGAGAAATCAAAGCTGGTCAATGATGGAACCTGACACAGAGCTGATCAAGTAGTGGAAGACCAAGGATGAGGGCAAGTCTACATAGTGCTAAAGAAGCGAGAGATGTCCCTACGTTAAAATACCTTCTGAAGTAATACAAGGAATCAACTCTATGTGCCCCCATGTGGCAAAAGATCTTTTGTGATGGGGCATGTTTGTTGATTTTTATTTTCAATAAAGAACACATTTAAGCAACATATAATGTTTTTTAAAGCACATAGATATTTTCTCGTCGTTGTAGGACCTTTGGATATCAATTGCAAGATGTGACATTAGATAGATGTCGTGACAACGATGATGTGTGATCTTCCCACCGGACTCTGGTCAGCAAAGCGAGATTATTACTCTTTCGATGGTGTTCAAGGACAAAAAAGCTCTAAATGTCAACCATGTAGAGTTGCTTGAAATTGAAACTCTAGGCATAATCTTCTAGGTAGTAAAGAAATAAAAATAAAAATTAAAAAGGGTGAATTGAAGAAAAGAGAAAGAAGAAAAAGAACAAAATAAAAAATAAAGAATGAGAAAATAATAATAAAAAGTACTCTATGTTGAAACACAGTAATAAACATTCGGATAAGTAGTATGAAATTTTAGGGCACTCATTGAAGCGATAGGGTGGAGATACATCATCAATTCAAGAAACCGTAGCTTCATGAGTGATGGTAATATTTTCAAATCGTGACTATACCCGAGTAACTTAGAGGCGGTGTTGTTTGCTCCATCGTTGTCCTCAAGACAAAGGGTGTGACGAATTGATTTCCTCAAATAATGATAAAAGCAAAAAAAAGGAAAAATGATGAAAGATGAAAAAAGAGAAAAAAAGAAAAAGAAAGAAAATAGGCGATATCATAGGAAAAATTAAGACTCACCACCCCCGAACTCTATTCCTAGAGTAATATTTTAAGCTCAGTGGTTATACAAGCCTACCCTTTTTAGGAGGCGGAGTAGATAATGAGAATTGAAAGAGTAGTACTCTGCAGCAGCGGTAATCATGAGGATGAAGCGAGTCACGGGAAGACTTCACATCTTTGAATTACCAAATGGTTGAATCTAAGCCACTCTTGCACATGATATCGAGCTCTATGTTGTGTTTTCAAAACCTTGTATGTTAATCTAAATGATACCCTTGGTGGAACACCAATCGACAAATTGACAAGTTAAAGCAGCGAAGATTTCCATGTATTACTTGGGGTAAGATCGAACACAAGGTTGCGAGATACTATTGGATCCCCTAACGAGCTTGACCTCACAATGCATAAAATGAAGATGATAGCGAAGTATAGGTGTCGGATAGCTCAAGAACAAGCGAATTCCAGCCACGATGCCTTGTTTGGTTCAAGAAAATGAAGGATGAAACATGACAAGAATGAGCTTACAAAGTGAGGGACGGTAAAAAGTAAACAATGAGTCTCAAAGAATTAAAGCACGAGAGATCGATGAATGGTGCCCATCAAGAGGCAACAAGAAGATTGAGGTTAAAGCATTTCGCTCACCAGATGATGAAATTAACAAATACTCAGAATGTTGGGTCAAGAAGCTGGACGTGGTGATAAGTCGCCGGGCCATCGGTAAGTCGCCGGGCATGATGCGGCGGCATAGTAGCGTGAGTCCCCAAAGAGCGGCGACCATAGCGGCGTGAGACCCCGGATGTTAAATCCTTGGTCATCGGTAAGTCGCCGGGCGCGATGTTAAGTCGCCGGGCCACCAATAAGTCTTTCGAGCGTGGTGATAAGTCGCCGGGCCATCGGTAAGTCGCCGGGCATGATGCGGCGGCATGAGTAGCGTAGTCCCCAAAGAACGGCAGCCATAGCGGCGTGAGGCCCGAATGTTAAATCGCCGGGTCATCGGTAAGTCGCCGGGCGCGATGTTAAGTCGCCGGGCCACCAATAAGTCTTTTGAGCGTGGTGATAAGTCCCGGGCCATCGGTAAGTCGCCGGGCATGATCGGCGGCATAGCGGCGTGAGTCCGAAAGAACGGCAGCCATAGCGGCGTGAGACCGGATGTTAAATCGCCGGGTCATCGGTAAGTCGCCGGGCGCGATGTTAAGTCGCCGGCCACCAATAAGTCTTTCGGCGTGGTGATAAGTCGCCGGGCCATCGGTAAGTCGCCGGGCATGATGCGGCGGCATAGCGGCGTGAGTCCGAAAAACGGTAGCCATAGCGGCGTGAGACCTCCGATGTTAAATCCTTGGTCATCGGTAAGTCGCCGGGCGCGATGTTAAGTCGCCGGGCATGATGCGGCGGCATAGCGGCGTGAGTCTGAAAAAGCGGCAGCCATAGCGGCGTGAGAACCATATGTTAAATCCTTTGGGTCATCGGTAAGTCATTCGGGCGCGATGTTAAGTCGCCGGGCCACAAATAAGTCTTTCGAGCGTGGTGATAAGTCGCCGGGCCATCGGTAAGTCGCCCGGGCATGATGCGGCGGCATGAATAGCGTGAGTCTCAAAAAAAGCGCAGCCATAGCGGCGTGAGGCCCCGGATGTTAAATCGCCGGGTCGCCGGTAAGTCGCCGAGCATGATGTTAAGTCGCCGGGCACCAATAAGTCTTTGGCGTGGT